>OX276459.1:18315584-18915584 GCA_946251905.1 Cryptocephalus moraei
GTTCCCTGTGGTCTTCGTTCTACACTCACACACACACACACACACACACACACACACACACATACACACACACACACACATTTCATATGTCGTCGACCTTGACTCCACATACACTTTCGCGGTGGACACGTCCCAATTTCATATTAATGCGAAGAATATGATAATGAACCGGTTGGTTCTCGGAGGAGAGTTTCCGTCTTCTCGATCTTGGCTTATCTTTACACGAGAATAATGTACGCGAACTGTGTGCTCTAAATCAAAATTTGTCACTAATCAAGTAATTAGTTTAGGAAAACTCGATTTTTTGCAATATTATAGAGGCGTTTTAGATTTAATTCGTAAGTTGAGAACTGTTTCGACCAGCGAGGAAGGTCTTCTCGCCTATTGTGATCTTACTAATAGTGTAGCTAGTTTGTGTCTTAAGGAAATATTGTATTTTAATAAAGATAAGGTATTGCACGATTTAAATAAACTGTAAACTATTTTTTCGTATTTTTTATTTCACTCCGACCCGATCTATCCTCTAGCGTATGACAAGTACTTATACACATCTCTATACTTTACCTCATATGTATCATTGGCACATGCATTCCGCGCCGGCTTCGCATTCTAGAGGTCCGGAGATCGTATCCCACCCCGATCCGCGCAACTTTTCCCGAGTATTTCCTTTAAAATCCTCCATCACCCTCCCCTCCGAAAAACAAAAAAAAATAGTTTTTTCGCTGATTTTACCATGTCACAATAATCCCCTAAATAGGGGTAGTTCACCCCAGGGGGTAACCCACCCTACCATCCCCCGGGATAGACCCCCTCCCTCGGGAACCCTCCCCCCACCCTTTGCGCGCGCCTACAACCCCTTCATAAGGGTTTTCACCCCTATTCGGGGGTAACAACCCCATCCATAGGGGTTTCCACTCCTATTCGGGCGGTGGAGGGGGGAAAACCACCCCTTGGTCCAGCACCGGCAATACACACTACTGTAGTGCTCTATGCCCATGTAAACATCGAAATCTACCTTTTAATAATCCATTCACATGTTCACTAATAATTCTAATTGAGGCGAGAGCAGTATTGAATCTTCCTTCGGGTGAATGTCCAGAGGATCTTGAAAATGAGTCATCAACCAGGGTTCCAAGGGGTATCCACTATCACCAATTAAATAATCTAAACTGTTAAAGTGTATCTAAAAATATTATCTCCATGTATTCCCTTTTCTGTGAAATGACATGCGACATGTATCAAGAATTAGACGTTCCAAGTAAAGTAGTCGAGAAGGAGTCGTGTATATATTTTAAACCCGATTCCCTTATAATTAACAGGTTATGGGTCCAGGGACGTTTAACGGGGGCAAAATATAGATACGATAGATCGCGCAGTGTGTTTCTTTCGTAAAAAGAGACTGTACAGTTGTGCGCGGAAAGGCCAAACAACACGGGTTACGTAAGTAGTGTTCGCTTAGAGATCGAATATGGCCGCCAACTACCTAGCATCGATACCGAAATTACGAGGTCGTGAAAACTATGAGGAATGGTCGTACGCCATGGAAAATTTCCTCATCCTCGAAGGACTATCCAAGTGCTTAGAAGAAACGGAGACTGATGTCGCGCAAGGGGCGAAAGCCAAGGCGAAAATAGTGTTATCGCTGGAACCTTCTTTGTACGTCCATGTTAAGGAGGCGACTACAGCTAAAGATGTCTGGGATAAACTGAAGAATCTCTACGAAAACAAGGGTGTTACGAGAAAGATTGGTCTACTCCGTAACTTAATTTCGTTACGACTGGACAACTGCTCATCAATACAAGAATACGTTAATCAAGTGCTCGAAACATCTCAGAAGCTTGATCGAACGGGGCTCAAATTGGACACATCGTTTGTCGGAAGTTTGTTGCTGGCAGGATTACCTGAACGATACGCACCGATGGTGATGGCGTTGGAACACAGTGGAATCGACATCACTGCTGACTCTATAAAGTCGAAGCTACTTGATATGCCACCAGGTGGCAGCATGGATATCAATTCGACTGGTGGCGCGTTCGCTAGCAGACCGAACAATCTTCAGAAATATCAACCTCGACAGAAGGTAAACAATAACCCAAGCCGATATCAAGAGCATAGAAATGCATCCACTAGTAAAGGTAAAAGTGAAATCATTTGCTATAAATGTAGGCAAGCAGGTCATTACATGTCCAAGTGTCCACAAACCACTCAAAAATCAAACAAAAGCAATGAAGATAAACAAAGCAAAAGTGCCTTTAATGTCGTTTTCTTGAGCACACAGTTTAACAATCAGGAATGGTACCTAGACTCAGGGGCGAGCATTCAAAATCAAAGAGAACCGATGCTTAAGGAAATCGTCGTTGCAAACCATACGAGACTTCCTGTGCACAGTTGTGGTGAAGTAAACATTCTCAGCAAAGTAGGAGAGCAAAACTTTGAGATCGAGATAAGGAATGCTCAGTATGTACCCGATCTAACTACCAATTTATTATCAGTTAGTCAACTGTTGAAAAATGGAAATTCTGTTGAATTCAAAAAGACCATTGTGAGATTTACAACTCTAAGAAGCTATTGGTAGCTAAAGCGTTTTTGTGCAACGATGTGTACAAAATTAGCACCTCAGATGAAGATTACATGTTTACCGGACAAGCAGTAGCTGGTGAAATTTGGCACAAGAGACTGGGACACATCAATTCCAATTACTTGAACAAAATGAGAGACGGCATAGTTAACGGTGTAAATTACAGTGGCAAATTGAGAATCGAGAAGCAAAACTGCGAAGTTTGCTGTGAGGGAAAGCAGTCTCGATAACCATTTGACAATCGAGGTATCAGGGCTACAGGACTTTTGGATGTTATCCATAGTGATCTAGCAGGGCCGATGGAGACTACATCGATCGGCGGATCCAGATACTTCTTAACCATGCAAGATGATTATAGTCGTATGTCGTTCGTATATTTTATCAAAACGAAAGATGAAACTTTCGAAAAGTTCAAGGAGTTTCAGTGTTTAGTCGAGAAGCAGTTGGGTCGAAAGGTGAAAGTGTTCCGCACAGATAAAGGCAGAGAGTACGTCAGTGCAGAATTTCAGCAGTTCCTGAGGAGGCAAGGAATCGTTCACCAGACGTCGAACCCATACACACCACAGCAAAACGGGTTATCTGAGAGATTGAACAGAACCGTAGTCGAGAAGGCTAGATGTTTACTGTATGAAGCGGGCTTGGAAAAACACTTCTGGGCAGAGGCCGTAAACACAGCTTGCTACTTACGAAACAGGTCTGTAGTATGCAATCTACCGAAATCACCTTACGAAATGTTTTATGGGAAGAAACCGGATCTAAGTCACATAAGAATTTTTGGAAGCGTAGCCATGACACACATTCCTAAAGAAAAGAGGACCAAATGGGACAAAAAATCCGAAAAACTAATCTTGGTCGGATTTTCTGACACAACCAAGGGGTACAGATTGTACAACCCAAGGACGAAGCAGATAACCATCAGCCGAGACGTCCATATTCAAGAAAAGGATGTGAAACAAGTCATAAAATTCTCTACGGAAGGAACAGGTCAAGAGAGTCTAGAAAGTCAAGCGGAAACCACGATTTCAAGTGACAGCAGTTCTAACGACTTAACCCTACAGTTTGAGTGGGAGACAGACAAGGAAATATCAAGACAAAGTGACTTGAGCGACGAAAGCTATGTTCCAGATGCCGATGAAGTTGCCAGACTTGGCGATATTCCAGAGAACATCCGGAGATCTCAGAGAGAGAGGAAGGTCAAGTCCTTTGATGACTTCGTGACATACTTCACTGCTGAACCACCAGGGTTGTCAGCTGCAGTGGGAGTGGAAGATCCAGTGTCCATGAAAGAAGCGCTGTCAGGACCCAACCGTCACCCTTGGATAAATGCCATGACCAGTGAGATGACCAGTTTCAGGGAGAACAGTGCGTGGGATGTTGTTGACCTCCCGGAGGGTCATACACCTGTGAAGTGTAAGTGGGTATTTAAAACCAAGTTAAACAACGATGGCAATGTTACTTATAGAGCAAGATTAGTCGCTAAAGGTTTTAGCCAAAAACCAGGTATTGACTTCGATGAAACTTTCTCCCCGGTAGTCAGGCATTCAACACTAAGATTATTGTTAGCCTTATCTGTTCAACTTAATTTAGAAACTTGTCATTTAGACGTTGTCACTGCCTTTTTAAATGGAGAACTAGAGGAGAATGTATTCATGGAAATACCAGAAGGTTTTGGTAGTAAAATTTCTAATAATCAAAACAGTGTATTAAAACTGAATAAAGCAATATATGGCTAGAAACAATCTGGTCGAGTGTGGTACAGAAAGGTCGAAATTGTACTGGTTAACTTAAAATATAAGAAATGCGATTATGAACCATGTATATTTGTGAAACGCACAGATAGTTTCATAACCATTATCGCGCTTTATGTCGATGATTTTTTCATATCTTATAACTCAATGGAAGAGACAAAGTTTGTAAAGGAACAGTTGTCTGCAAAGTTCCAAATCAAGGATTTAGGTCAAATTAGACAGTGCCTTGGAATGAGAGTTAGAACAGATGAAAATAACAATGAGGTTTTGTTAGACCAAGACCAGTATATAAATCAAGTTCTAGATAGGTTTAATATGGCTGATTGTAAACCAGCAAGTACACCCATGGAAAAGAATGTTCGTTTTGATCAGGAAAATTCTAAGTCTTGTCAGAAAGAATTTCCTTATCAACAACTTTTGGGTAGTCTTATGTATATATCAGTACTAACAAGGCCCGATATTACCTTTGCAGTAAATTTTCTAAATCAGTTTAATAATTGCTATACAGAGCAACATTGGATATGTGCGAAAAGAATTCTCAGATATTTGCAAGGTACCAAAAGCCTGACTTTGAAGTACAAAAAGGATAAAGATTTCAACATGATGGGTTTTGTTGATGCTGATTTTGCAAATAATGTTAATGACCGAAGGTCATATACCGGCTTTGTTTTCAAGTTGTCTGGAGGAGCTATCTCCTGGGAGTGCAATAAGCAGAAGACTGTAGCGTTAAGCAGTACAGAAGCCGAGTACATGGCTATCACTGAAGCTTCAAGAGAAGCTATATATATCAGAAATTTGTTGTCTGAATTTCTGGGCACTCAGAAAGCAATCACTGTATACAATGACAGTCAAAGTGCTCAAAAATTAGCAATGAACCCGATATGCCATAAGCGTTCCAAACATATAGATGTACGCTACCATTTTATCAGAGAAATCATTGCGAATAAGATTGTTAAATTGGAGTTCATGCCCACGGATGAAATGTTAGCTGATGTGCTTACAAAAGCATTATGTCATGTTAAACATGTTAAATTTAGTACTGATTTGGGTTTAGAGAGAGTGAAGTCTAATATTGTTTAGATAAGTGGGAGTGTTAAAGTGTATCTAAAAATATTATCTCCATGTATTCCCTGTTCTGTGAAATGACATGCGACATGTATCAAGAATTAGACGTTCCAAGTAAAGTAGTCGAGAAGGAGTCGTGTATATCTTTTAAACCCTTTTAAAAATTCCTATATTACGTAGTCCACCATCGTTCTAGGTTTGAGTCCGTTGAAGTCATATTCCCCATTCGGGGTCACTCCTACATGAAGTGTGATAAGGATATGGGGAATTTTAATGGAAAGTTTCGGGCGGAAGTACCGGGTGATTGGTTTAAACACATTGAAGCCGCCCGTTTAAAGCACACACCGTTTCTTGTTGAAGAAGTCGATTTTCTATCTGCAATGTATGTGAAGAAATGTCCTTTCGCAACACGCCTCATTTGTCAATTGAAAGATACCAAGAAACATCCTCATGTAGTTTTTCATCGATATACTTACAACGGTTCTTGGAACTCGTCACCTATTGTACCTCCAAGGAGAAAGAAAATCATTGGTCCGCCACTACCCGACGGTCAGTTCCACCAACCGCAAATTATGGTTAGTAGCTTTGTTTTGTCCTTTGCAACAATTTAATTATTAGCGATTGTTTTATTAGATGATAACCTCATCTCTTTGGAAAAATACCAGGATCTGCAGAAGCTGAACAGTTTTGCACCCCAGAGTCTCAGCTTTTCAACTCTAATTTGAAACACAAGTAGTAGAGAAAATCCCTTGTCTTGTTGAGTTATGCTTGAGTTAAAATTTAATTACATATCTAACAGAATATTGTTTTTGTTTAATTCTCTTTCTCCAGGTCAATCCCCCAATAATAGAACCGATAACAGAAGTTTTATTTTTTACAGTATTGTAAGAAACTAATATTCTTATTGTAGGAGTACATTTCAACAAAGAAATACATTTTGAGTGATAAATTAATAACAACGTATAAATTTATTGAATTATAAATCAATAATATTACCTTAAGTGGTTATTATTGACTATAAACAATGAAAGAACGTGCTAAGTCACGAAATAATCAACGACATAACACATTTTTCCCCTGTATTCTGTGTATTTTGACACTTCCGTACATTGTGGTCAAGTGACAGGCTTCAGGACGTTGCGTTATTTTACTTTGTTTTTAATTTGTTAAGGGTTGCGATTAAGGTTAACAGCCTACGATTGTGGCGGGCATGGGAAATCCCTACCCAGTCTCCCCTTAGTTATATGTGCTTGTGTCTACTTCTTTCTTTATTGTAGCCGCCATTTCAATCAGCTTCTTCATCAACATGTGCCGCCGTTCGGATTCTGTACTATCTAAGTTTGATGTCTCGCTTCTTATGTATCACCTACCTGGACGTGTAAGTCTTTTAAATTGTTATATGCTCCTTTAATTTTAACACCTTATTCTCATCCAGGTAGGGTACTGATGATGGCCTAAAGGCCGAAAGCTGCTCTACGAAATAAAAAGAATTTTATACACGGACATACACACCACGTCTTTTATTTAAAATTGTGATTATTAGTTAAGGCATGTTCCACTAAACCTGAATGTGCCGGATTATTACTAGAGATGTTTAATAAATGTTGTTGCATTCTCTTTTTTATGTATTGTTGTGTTTCTCCGCATCTGTAGCAACGATTGTTGTTTCATTTTTTGCGGTTTAACCAAGAACGTTCCAGTAGTTACCCACGTCTCCCCGAGAACATCAATCCATTCCAACTTTGATTTGATTTTCGAGCATACTACATGTGGCGCGGGTGGGAGGGGGCGTGCTTCGATCGTGTCTGAACAGGTTTGCTTATAAGCATGCTCATGTTCAATACCAAATACATCTCAGTAGGTACTGGTCGGTACGTCTTGACCGCCTTGTGCAAATATGTCGCATTGGGGAGATAATAAAACATTGCTTTTCGTAACTAGTTATCGGAGTCACGAATGTCTGTGGAATACACGGTCACCTCTCTATAAAAGTAATATAGCTCGAAACAATGCTTATGAATCTTTGTTAAAGGACATGAACGATCCATGTTTAACAAAAAATATAATTAAAACTAAAATTAAAAATTTAAGGTCTGTTTTCCATTTGGAAGTAATAAAAATCAACAATTCGAAACGTTCCGGAGCTGGTACTGGGGACATTTATAAAGCACCCATGCCATGGTTTACAGAAATGGAATCTTTTTTTTTTTCGGAAAATCATGCCGGAGGTACGCGGAATGTATTGAGGGGTAGGCGAGAAGCGGACTGTGAGAGTTTGGTAAGGTTCTGTAACTCACGCACGGAAGTGGCAGATCTGAACAATGACCAATACCATAATTTAATAATATTTCACACAAATATCAAAAAGTACCTAACACATCTTATTCCTACCTAATTACATTACTTCACAATGTTATTTCAATATACCTAACACCATTTTTTTACAGGAGTCAAATACACCATAATATTTTACATCAAGTTATATTGAATGTGAAAGGAGAATTACATATTATTGGAATGTTCCTGTAGTAGTTTTGACATCTCATTCATGTCACAATCATCACCTTCAAATGTAAAGGCTCGAGTAATTGGAAAGTTGTCTGTGTCTAATGGCGGATCTACTTCAACGTGTATCTGTTTTGACGAATGTGTGTTTGGCGCTACTTGAGAAGAGATGGGTGCCATGATGATTGTTGGCGGAGATTCTTCTGTTTGATTCCTCTTTTTATACTTACGAAATAATTGCATCACTTCAATTCTAAAATCAAATTTGTCATCTTCACGCATACGTTTCATTGTTGTCAAAATAGAAAACAGGAATGCTTGGTATTCATCATCTAGGCGTGCATCCCTTCTTGGTACAGTCTTCAATGCTTTCAAAATTTCTTCATCTATGAGATTTAATTTAGTTTTTCGGGAGCAAGCCGGCGTACAAGAGCGACTCAGTTCTGTGCATGTGGAAGTACTACTTCCTGGTTCATTAGTATCCGAATCATCATTGATTGAAAATGCTATGTTGGAAACTGTTTCCGGTTGTAACGTCTTCAACAAAAATTGCATGTGGTCACTGTATAAATAGGCCTTTTTATGGGCCTGTCCTGATTGTGTCTTAAGTGACTTCTTAAATGTATCGCGAAGGTTGTTCCATTTATTAACGATGACAGTAGCTGCAACAAAGAAAAATTCCATACTGAACTTATTGTTACAGGTATCTAGCCAGTGGGAATACGTTCACAGACATGAGTTACAGCTACAAACTGGGCATTAAAACAATAAGCAGAATTGTAAATTTAGTATGCTGCAAAATATGGGATATTTTAAGCAGTGAATATCTTTCACCACCCTCAACTGATAAATGGAAAGCGATTTCGGACGGTTTCATGCGTAGAGCAAACTTTCCAAACTGCTTAGGTGCGGTTGATGGAAAATACGTACGAGTTCAAAAATTTCATAATTCCGGTTCAATGAATTTAAATTATAAAGGATATTTCTCCTTTGTCCTACTAGCAGTAGTTGATTCTGACTATAGATTTGTATTAGTTGATATCGGATCATACGGAAAAGACTGCGATTCGGCTATTTTCCAGCGAACAAGTTTCTATCAACTACTTATGGAGAATAGGTTACAAATACCTGCACCAGCTGCCCTACACCCATCTTTAAGCAACAAAATGCCGTATGTCTTGGTGGGTGATGAAGCCTTTCAACTTACTAACCATTTATTGCGACCTTATGGAGGTAAAAATCTCGATGAAAAGAAACGTATATTTAACTATCGATTGTGTCGAGCACGAAGATATGTCGAATGTGCGTTCGGAATTTTGTCAAATAAATGGCGTATATTTCATCGCCCATTAAATACGTCTAAGGAACTAAGCAAAAACATAGTCAAAGCATGCATTACTCTGCATAGCATTGTTCGTGAGAGAGATGGATACAGATATGAAGATATGTTGATACCAACAACGTCCAATGCCTTACAATGTCTGACTAATGCAAGAAAACAAGGAGGACGAGCTGCTAATGATTTTTGCAGTTTTTTAACACTTTTGCAGATTACTTTGCAAGTCCTGTGGGATCTTTACCGTGGCAATATAATAAAATCTAATAACTGTTAAAATAGAAAAATAAATCTATACTTACTAATTTCGCTTTTCTTTTTGTTGTCGAATGCCTCGAAGTCCGGCTCCAAAAAGACACAAACTTCTTGCCAAGCGTTCTTTCTGATAATTTTGTCTTTGTATAACTCCGATGTTTTGTCCCATAAACATGGTCTTTGTTCTACAGCTTCTATTAATGTAAATACATCATACTTAAATTTTTCTCCCATTGTTAAATAAATATCGACCACATGTGTTGATAGACTGAATCAAGAGCGAAGAATGAAATTTTTTTCGCAAAACATCGAGATCCGAATCTGAGCCGGATCGTGTACAATCACGTGTACGTTCGCCGTTGCCGCTACTTCGGACCGTGAAATAAAATCGGTCCGATCAGGCAGTTCATCCGAGTTACCAAAATTTTCGGATGCCACGATGACGGATCTCTGAAGACGGACGTTAAGTGGACAGCCACCGATATAAATATGAAGACAGCTAATTCAGACCGTCATCTCGGATCTCGGAATCGGATGTCGTGGACAAACGGTCTTAGTGACAAATAAATGTCAAAGTCCTCAAAGCCAAGCAAAAAATTTGATAATTACATTTTATAAAGAAAATGTCGGTTTATACCATTCAAGAATGTGTGGAAATTGTTACGGCGTACATAAAGGCCTGTCCAGCAGAGAAATTATGGATAACATTACTGCCGCACACCCTACTCGGCCTGTTTCCAGCAAAACAACAGTGCTTCAAATGTACAATAAATTTCGCACTACGGGATGTGTAAATCCTGAGTACAAGAAACGTGTAAGAAATTGTTCAGTCGTTAGTAGAATAATAGAGCGGGTTCTGACCCCCGAAAACCTACCTAACCTAACTTATGCCGCCATTTTCAGAATTTAAATTTCGCGCCATCACCCTGGCGATGCGCGCGCCCCCTCGCGCCCGGCCCTTCACCTGGGGCTACCCCCAACCCCCACCCACCACCCACCAGGTCCCGCACCTGGGGCTACCCCCCACCCCCCGCCACCCGCTAGGTCACCCACTAGGTCCCCCACTAGGTCCCCCACCAGGCCCCCTCCCCCTCACCCACCCCTAAGGCCCAAATCTCGACCTCCACAGGGACGTCGTTCGCGCCAAATTTTGATAGGTTCGCGCCGAACCACGAAACATCACGGCAAAACACAGAACAGAAAAAACCCACTATGAGTTGAAAAATTACCCCATCTTGATATGCAACCAACAGTACCGGTAGGTAGATATCTTTCTTTCCCCGAGGGTGATTTTACAGGATTCTTCGAACAGCGTAGAAATACCAATCAATAATCGTGTACACCGTCTCGGGCCTATAACAAGGAAGAGACAAAGCCATGACGCTAAATCGATTGATTACCACACCTTAATCGGCAGTAGTACGCTAGGTAGATTTCTTTCTCCCAAGGATGGTTTCCACTTTACACCGCCGCGGGTGGGATTCCCAATCGATACACGCGACCAATCGATCCCTCACAGCGAGATACACACACACACACACAGGGGAGAAACAGTAATGTAATCGGATATCAGGGGAGGATTAAATTTAGTATTTCACTGGGTTAATTCGATGTGAACGGAATGCGGTCATACGGGGTGTTACATTTACAGGGTGATACGCATAAAATAAATGTATTAAACGGAATATTTGCTAGATATTTCGTCTAATACAACTATCGAAACTAGGATTTGAACCAAGGACCTTGAGATCCACAGCCTCCTGCTCTTCCAATTGAGCTAAGTTTTTGGTGTACTCAGATATGTTATAATAGGTATATTTTAAAGAAAAACAATGTATTTCACAGACTTTTTATTTAATTGACAGTATCGCAACCAACAAATTCACAATGCCAACAATTCATCACAAGTTGGGAGAGGTTTATTTGACCATTCTTGTGGAATACCAAACAGAATAACTAGTTGTAAATAACATTTTTCACAGTTTACTATACAAATAAGGTTATACATTATACATCGGGAAATGTTATGTCGCCTTTTGAACCTATCGCTGTGGGTTCGTTGGATTCCCCCAATTTTCAGGTATTTCTAGATTGTGGAGAAAATGAATAGGTACTTTGAGATCGTGTAGCATTTCAATGAAGCACCTAATGCAACCTACCTACCCACAAATAATTTTCACTTCCTCAATGTTTCAACGAAGGATGTCTGTAGGGTTATCGTCCAAACAATAAGAAAATTTATGTAGTTCCATTTCTTATGTGTTGTAATACGTGTATGATGAAACGTACTGAGAGAATGACGGCAATATACCAAACTAATCCACAAACTAAAGAACTCGTGTAGTTATTGATTATGTTATTGTTGGGTGTGGTGGTGGTGGTTATGGTAAAGGGATTTGTAACATTTTTCCACTCACTCTCACTAAGCGTACGATTGTCATAAACGATCCTCAACTTGTATTGTGTGGTGTTTTTAGGTACATTTATTTTGAGAGCAGGTAAATGAGAAATTACACATACTTCCATCTTCTTCCAAGCGTCAGGTCCATTCTCGTTATTTCGATCAAAACAAATAAATACATCACATGCGTTCGAAGGGCGATTAATATAAAATACCCCATTAATAAAAGCACCTAGTAAAACATAAGTCGATGCTACCAGCACCATGGTTGAAATGATACTAAATTATGATTTTAAAATATGATTATTAGTAATATTTAGGTATTGAACTTATACAATATTTACACCAATATTTTATAAAATATGCATTTTCTAGGCTACAATTCAAGTTATTATTTTCATGTAACATACAATGATAAGATTTGAAAACTTTTCATTTCATTAAAATTCGGGGAATTCTCATCAGTCGATAAGTCGATAATTAGATTTCCTATTAACTTCTGTAACCATTCCTTCTTCTGCGAACCTCTGACGTATACGGTGGTATTCAATGGCACCCAAGCTCGGAGAAACGATGTGATTTCTTCATATTCTAGGACGTTCTCCTGCTGCTGCTTGTCTATCCCACTGTTCCAATCGAGTCCATGTATATGTCGTTTTAACCATTCCACTTGGTTCCGGAAACTGAGGGTGTACACTTGTAATGGCGATGGTAATTTAATAAATCTATGAACCCATTCGTCTCTATCGATGTTTACTATGGCTATTTCTTTACACCAGAAACTACTGGGACCATACTGAAAACCTTGGATATCGATGACGACGACGGTAGTAGGAATCATTTTGAGGGTGTGTGTGAGTCGAGGCGAGAAATGAAACTGAAGCGGTGGTGTATAAATGATATCCTTTTATTCGTTTTTAGCTAGGGGGCACTGCAGCACTATTTGGTAGTATAATGGGATGGTAGTAGCTTTCAGTGTCCAAAAAGCAATCCTATCTCCTTTACTTATATTCTCACCGACGATTTTTTTTTCGTCGAGACTCATTTTTTCATCATTAATGTCAACATGCACCCCTTTGGGATAAACTTCTACAGCTTCCACTTTACCATCGACAGGAGCGTTGTAAACAGTTTTTGCATTGTCTAATACGTAAAAGTAAAGGTTGTTGAGAGGAACTTGGTCACCTTTTCCTTGAATAGTAATTAAAAGTTTGCTGTGATGTTCCAACGGCGAACAAATGTAAAAAGGGGAAGAGAGTCTGGATGCTCCGACGATCTCATCACGATCAACAGAAAATCTAGATTTTATCGAGGGGGAGCAAGAGGGGGGAACATCAAAACATGGCGAATTGTTACCACCATGTTTTCGCGCAGCCATGTGTGGGCCTTCAGGGTGTGGCAAGACAAACGCTATACTCGCTTTACTTTTCAATCCAAACGGCTTACGTTTTGAGAACGTATACGTCTACTCCAAGTCTCTGTACCAGCCGAAATATCGTTTGTTGGAGAAAGTGTTGGGGAATGTACGAGGAATGGGTTATTTTGCGTTTAGTGACAGCGGGGATATAGAAGACCCGAAGGATGCTCGAAAAAACTCTATATTTATCTTTGATGATATCGCATGTGATAAACAGGATAAAGTTCGAGCTTACTTCTCCATGGGTCGCCACCGGGGAACCGATGTTGTTTACTTATGTCAGACGTATACCAAGGTGCCGAAACAGCTTGTTCGCGACAACTGCAACGTAATCGTGTTGTTTAAACAAGATGATATTAATTTAAAACATGTATATGACGAACACGTAAGTCCAGACATGACATATGATACTTTTAAGCGTATGTGTGCAGAGTGTTGGCGGGAGAAATTCGGTATGTTGGTGATAGCCAAGGATTTTGATATAAATAAGGGGCGGTATCGCAAAGGTTTCGATAAGTACATAATCCACCATCATCATGAAGCCACCATTAAGTAGCTCCGAGGTGAGACTTAAAAGAAAAATTCAGAGATTAAGTAGAGATGTACGAAAAAAGTATCTCGCTTTAAAGTTGGGTCGGTTCGAAGAGGATGAAACTTTAAATAAACTTTTTACTCCAATCGTCAAACCACTCACACAATTAGTCGAGAAACAACACCAGCAACAGCAACAGCAGCAGCAACAACAACTAAAACCAGAAAAGAAAGAATTACTGCAAATAAAGAAGGAGGATGAGGAATTACCATCACCTACATCGAAATTAGACGAAACACAATTTTTACCACTTCATGAAATCACACAAACCTATAATGATGAGGAGGGAGAGGAAGATGAACAATATGATGAGATTTCCAAAAATTATAATGAGATGTCCATTGATGAGATTCAACGCGAAATTAAGGACACAAGTGATATTAGTGTGATACAGGATTACATATCTCAGTATCCTGAGATCAGCCAACGGTACATTATAAGTTATTTTAATGGTTCTCCACATTTAGACGAAGCCCGAGGTCCAAAGTATGACCCTGCTAAATCGAAATGGTACCTCGGAAGGGCCACACTAGATTTCGATAAGCTTAGTGGGGATATTATAGTGGACGGTGAGCAGTATAACGGTTCCGACGGTCTGTACAGTCTGATTTTTCACAGAGCGCCAGAACACTATTCACAAAACGACCTTGAAAATTATAAACGAATTTTGGATGCATCAAATTTATTCCGAAGGGGTTACAGCAAAATTGGTAAAATAGCAGCCAGTGGAAGTATTAAATATACACATATTGTTAAACCTTTGTAACGAAGCCGATTTTTAGAGAGTTGAGAGTAGACCACCCACTATACAATTGATCGCGAAATCAAAACTATCTTGGATAGATGGCGGCCAATAAGGCACTGCTCAATCCACCATAATTTCAATATTAGGACTAAATGAATATGAGCCACTCGCCCTCTACGGCGTTCTCTGCCTGAGTTAATCCAAGGTGAGAGCCATTACTTGTCTGTAGCCAACCGTCCGTTATTAGCATTTATCCGTTGTGTTTCTGTCCTACCGACCGATCTATGTAATTGTCTTATATGTAATTGTGAGCGTCACCGACCGATAAACCTATACCGACCGAAGTAGTCGTTAGTCGTTACGTAACCGTCCGATTGTGAACGTATTACCGACCGATATATGTAATTGTCTTATATGTAACTGTGAGCGTCACCGACCGATACATTTATACCGACCGAAGTAGTCGTTAGTCGTTACGTAATCGTCCGATTGTGAACGTACCACCGACCGATAAATGTAATTGTGAGCGTATTACCGACCGATAAATGTAATTGTGTACATCACCGCCGTTATATTCGTTATATGTTATGTAATTGTCCCTCACCGACCGCTAATAGTAAATGTTTTGCTAGTCCGTCCGTATATGTTAGCTTGTACGTCGAACCGCTAACAACCGTCTCTCTTAGAACCGCTACAAATTAATTTTTCCTTCATCGTAGGGAAAAATTAATTTTCCGCTGTCCTCCGCTAGCTCTCTCTCTCACTCTCTCGCTCTCTCGTTAAAAGCCGCACTACTGAATATTAGACTCTGCACGTTTTCTTATCTTCTCCGCATTTCGCTATTTCGTTTTCATTGTAAAACTGTTAGTACGATTTTCCGCTTTCGCATTTTCAATATTTAGAGGGTTTTTGATATTCCAGATCTTAATTTTTATTGTTCGCACAAGTATTGTAAATTTTCAGTTTCCGCATTTTCGCTTATTTAAATAATCTTTCCGATTTATTTAGAATAAAATTTTATTTCTTTCCAACTGTGATACTTTTATATTTTCGCATTTGTGTTTCCTTTCCGAGATTTATAAGTAATTGTAAATAAGTTTTTTTTTTCTCCGGTCTCCGTTCGACGACCTCGCAGGTGTTAGTCGAACGAATTATTTTCACGAGGCCGTGCTCTGAGCGACCGTGCTTAGAGCGACCCGTGCTCGTAGCGACCGGGATATAGAGAGTCGTGCTCTGTGCGACCGCCGTGATTTGCTACCTGCCTGATACCTGTACCAACCCCCAATCTTTCATCTAATGACATATTTACCAAAAATTGGAAGAGAATATTGATTTTAAAATATTTAGGTGGTGACTATTTAAAAATACATCTAAATCTACAATTTTTCCTCACGCTTTCACACAGACTTGGGACTGTTGATGTTCTAAATATGTAAACATGTCTGTTATACATTTTTAAAGCATCAGTGGTTTAAAAATTGTAGATTAATTTATAATCTTTGTCATTTTTTTAGTCATTCTTTAAATTTGATATTTTTTTTTAGTTTTTATTTAATTTTAGTTTGTCATTTTTTAGTCGTTTCTTAAATTTTATATTTTTTTAGTTTTTATTTAATTTTAGTTTATTTAAGTTTATTTAATAAATTTCTATATGCACAAATTCCCCCTATAGTGTAGGTTTCGTCGAAATAAAACACAATTACTTAAAATTTGTTAGGTAGCTTAAACACGTTATACATTTTTTGAGGTCACCAGATTGATCGAAATCTCTCAAGATGTTTTGGATTTTTCCATCTATCTATATACTTTTTTTTTCTTTTTAAACCTGAGTCACCCAGTTCCTTACATTTTAACTTAAAGGTTGATTCTATGGCTAATTCTTTTAATTTTCCAATTAAGTAAAAAATATTTGGAGTAAGTATGAACAGAAACGGCACCGTTTAATTTGAAATTCCAAGATTCCAGCGCGTTATTAGTTCTGTGTCGTTGTTGATACACATTCCACGTGTTTATAGAAATATTCGGATTTTGTAACCATTGGTCAACAAAGAATAAAGTAATAAGAAAATAAATAAGTAAATAAATAAAATAAGTAAAAAGAAAAGTAATCTAAAAATTGTGTTAACTGATCGTGTATCGGAGCATCTTCCATTATTAATAACCAAGCATCTTCCACTAGATTAGGTGATATATATGCCAATGCTGTACATTTTTTGATGGTGTTTCTTTTTTCCTGATTTTCTTTATATGCATTTGTGAGTGGTAATTACCCAAAAAGGGTGCAAATAGTGAAGCAGGTAGAATGGTCGCTGAAAGCACGGTGGCAACCGTCCTGGTCGCTCAGAGCACGATTTTCGGCCGGTCGCTCAGAGCACGGTCGCTCTAAGCACGCCCCGATTTTCACGGTCAATTGGAAATAAAATAATTTTAGGATTTTCTATTTTTGAGCGTGTGTTTCATTTCTACAGACAACCCTGGTAATCTCCTGAGTTTGTAAAATTACCCAGGTATATTCCCGAGGGAGAAAACCCTTAAAAATCTGGCGCCCGAGCAAAACCGTAAAACCGACTCTTAAAACCGTTTCCCGAACTCCTGAACTCCGTCCCAGCGCCAAATCTCACTAGTAACCGCACCAAGCGCGTTACAAATTTGGCGCCCGAGAGCAGGGACTTTGAATTTCACTTTCGTGTAATTGTCTGTAGAATCAAACACCCAAAATGCCCCTTAAAGAAAATGCGGAAAATAAGTCATCTCTCGAAATTCCGAATACCGAAACTAACGATCCTCGTGTAGGTTGGATTTATAAATTAAACAAATCCGATCTACAAGCCGAAGCCGCGAAATTCCGAATAAATACAGAAGGTACCGTCGACGAATTAAGAAAACGTGTAGTGCGATTTTTACGAGACGGAATTAGTTTTCCCTGTCCTCAAGAAAATCCGAAACCCTTTTCCGCGACCGAATCTACTCCGCCCCCACCGAACCCCGCAGTGTCTAATATTATCTCTCCCGAAACCGTTCCTAGTTTTACACCACTCAGGGTAAATGAGTGGCGAATCGTCTTCGACGGCCGAACCGATCCCGTAACCTTCATCGAGCGTCTCCAGGAAATATGTACATCGCAAAACATCCACCTCGAACAACTTCTTCCCGTAATGCCTGAATTACTACGAGGGGACCCCGCACTGTGGTACCGAAACAACCGACACCGTATCCAAACGTGGGAAGACTTCCTCAAGAACTTCAAGACGTTCTACTACCCGGTCAACTACCAAATCGACCTAGAAGTCGAAATCAGCCGCCGAGTCCAGAGGGAAGACGAGCCAGTATCGAAATATATTACTGATCTTCAGACCCTCGTACGCAGACATGGACATATGTCTCCAGAACAAGAACTCCAGTGGCTGTACCGAAACCTGAGACCCTCGTACCGTCAGCAAATCCGACGTACCGATTTCAAAGACATTCCGTCGTTCTGTGATGTAACCCGGGACTTCGAGCTGTTGAGAGAAGAATTGAAGAGAGAGACGGCATCCTCGCCGAAGCAGAGATCGTCTCCGGCACCGAGAGTCGAGCCGTCGACACGCAGTTTCACGCCATCGACGAGCGCACCGTTGCCACTTCCGCCCAGGACGAATCCACCTCCTGTACAAACCGACCCGCCGCCGCTGTCGCCCTTGGCTAGGGCGAACCCTCCATTTCATCCCAGGGCATCCGGGAGGAGCACCACCTCTACCCTGAGATGTTGGAGATGTGGAGAAATAGGACACGCCAGGACTGAGTGCCGACGTCCTGCCAAGCTGTTCTGCTACAGGTGCGGCGCCGAAGGGGTGTTGTCCAGAGACTGCCCCTGCCCGGGAAACCGATCAGCCCGCTGGACTCAACCAAGGGAAGATCAGCGAGCGCCGCCACAAACCTCTGAAGAGATTTCCGCCACAGAAGGTAGTGACAACCGCCCTCATTTAATGGTGTCTGTCTATGGGGAACGTTATATCGCCCTATTAGGCACAGGAGCCACCCGATCCTATGTGGGAGATCGCATTGCACAACAATGCGCCGCCGCAAATGATCCGACATCTAGAGAGCCTCGTTCGTACGCCCGTATCGCTAGCGGAGATCTAGTAGACGTACAACAGATCCTAGAGCTCACAGTGAAAATGGGACACCGACTAGTCACACACCGTTGGGGTTATATTCCCCGTTTGTCCTCTGACTTGCTAATTGGGATGGATCTCCTCTGCCGCCTTCGTTTCCAACTGGATTTGGGAACGAGGACTGTCTACATGGAAGGCCGACCGCTGCAGCTGACGCAGATGTCTTCCTGCACCCCGGTAGAGGAAACTTCCGCCCCAGAACTCCGCACATTGACTACCGAACAGGAGAGCCGCTCACAAAACTTCCTCGAAGAAGATGAATATTTAAATGCCTTCGAAGAAATCCGAGAAACGACGCCCCTGATACAACACGAGAACCAGCGCCGAGAAGGTCGAAACCGTGTGGCCGATGCACTACCCAGAGCTCCGCTGTCTGATCCCGTCCTCGCCGAGGAACAAGAAATCGCTTGTTCCTGGTACCGTCGGAAGTTGCAGGATGTCCGTGTGAATCCCGAAGGCAACCCGAAGTATTGCGAGAGGAAGGGACGGCTCTATCGTCATTTCTGGGACAGCCGCGACCACACCGAACCCGAATTGGTGGATCCCTGGAAACTCTGTGTCCCGATGCAGTTCCGAAACCGAGTGATTACCGAAAATCACTGCCAATCCACTGCAGGACACATAGGAACCGCCAAAACGACCGCCAGAATGGCACTCCGATATTACTGGCCGGGAATGTTCAGGGACATTGCCAAGTACGTTCGGAGTTGCGAGTCATGCCGGAGAAATAAGGTCCCCCAACAGGAACCGTCGGGAGGCGCTACGAAGAACGATCATTCGACACGACGAGGTCCGCGCCCAGTGGCGTGGGATCGTGTTAATCGTCAGAGCCGCCGCCAACAAGAGGAACCGCCGGGAGGCGCCACGAGAAACGACCATTCGACACGACGGAGTCCGCAACCACGGGCGTCGCATCGTGTTAGTCGTCTGGGCCCCCGCCGACAACGAAACCGACACCGACCCACCGCCCTTAGCCTACTTCAAGGAAGGGAGGAATGGAACTGGAGCATGTCGATGTTCCATCGTCGTCAAACGCCGCCATGGAAGCCGACACCCTTGCCGCCAACCCACACCGTCGACGCCGACGTCCGGACAACCCCAGGATCGACGGAACCCGGAGTTTTGTCTTGCTGCCGCTGGGACGAGATAAGCAGGACGTCGCGGGATTGTCGCCGAGAGTAGAGCGCAGAAGCCGCAAGCATTTAAGTATTGTTTTATATATTCTGTTAATTAATTTGTTTCTTTTTTGGATTTTGGTAAGAATTTCCGGGAATAGTAAATTGGTAATACGAATAAGATTTTTATGGAATAGGGACTCAACCGGGTTAAGAATAGATTTTTTTTGTTTGTTTTGTAAATAGGAACACGTGCAACCGTTTAATCACTTCACCGCGAAAAGCTTCGACACCTTATCCGCCGATATTATTGTTTAGAAGAAAAGCAATAATTTCCGTATGAAACCGTTACAATTATTGCTTTTCTTGAGGAAAAAAAGGGGGATGTAACGAAGCCGATTTTTAGAGAGTTGAGAGTAGACCACCCACTATACAATTGATCGCGAAATCAAAACTATCTTGGATAGATGGCGGCCAATAAGGCACTGCTCAATCCACCATAATTTCAATATTAGGACTAAATGAATATGAGCCACTCGCCCTCTACGGCGTTCTCTGCCTGAGTTAATCCAAGGTGAGAGCCATTACTTGTCTGTAGCCAACCGTCCGTTATTAGCATTTATCCGTTGTGTTTCTGTCCTACCGACCGATCTATGTAATTGTCTTATATGTAATTGTGAGCGTCACCGACCGATAAACCTATACCGACCGAAGTAGTCGTTAGTCGTTACGTAACCGTCCGATTGTGAACGTATTACCGACCGATATATGTAATTGTCTTATATGTAACTGTGAGCGTCACCGACCGATACATTTATACCGACCGAAGTAGTCGTTAGTCGTTACGTAATCGTCCGATTGTGAACGTACCACCGACCGATAAATGTAATTGTGAGCGTATTACCGACCGATAAATGTAATTGTGTACATCACCGCCGTTATATTCGTTATATGTTATGTAATTGTCCCTCACCGACCGCTAATAGTAAATGTTTTGCTAGTCCGTCCGTATATGTTAGCTTGTACGTCGAACCGCTAACAACCGTCTCTCTTAGAACCGCTACAAATTAATTTTTCCTTCATCGTAGGGAAAAATTAATTTTCCGCTGTCCTCCGCTAGCTCTCTCTCTCACTCTCTCGCTCTCTCGTTAAAAGCCGCACTACTGAATATTAGACTCTGCACGTTTTCTTATCTTCTCCGCATTTCGCTATTTCGTTTTCATTGTAAAACTGTTAGTACGATTTTCCGCTTTCGCATTTTCAATATTTAGAGGGTTTTTGATATTCCAGATCTTAATTTTTATTGTTCGCACAAGTATTGTAAATTTTCAGTTTCCGCATTTTCGCTTATTTAAATAATCTTTCCGATTTATTTAGAATAAAATTTTATTTCTTTCCAACTGTGATACTTTTATATTTTCGCATTTGTGTTTCCTTTCCGAGATTTATAAGTAATTGTAAATAAGTTTTTTTTTTCTCCGGTCTCCGTTCGACGACCTCGCAGGTGTTAGTCGAACGAATTATTTTCACGGTCAATTGGAAATAAAATAATTTTAGGATTTTCTATTTTTGAGCGTGTGTTTCATTTCTACAGACAACCCTGGTAATCTCCTGAGTTTGTAAAATTACCCAGGTATATTCCCGAGGGAGAAAACCCTTAAAAATCTGGCGCCCGAGCAAAACCGTAAAACCGACTCTTAAAACCGTTTCCCGAACTCCTGAACTCCGTCCCAGCGCCAAATCTCACTAGTAACCGCACCAAGCGCGTTATACCTTTATTAAGTACGAGTACAAGAAAGTTGCTTGATTTTTCCGATTCAACCCTTGAACACAGTGGTGGAAAAATATACAATACTAAACCTATCGAATATGTATATTGGAATGATGTCAATGAATTAGTCGATAGATTGAGATTGCTGGTAGCATCGAAACAAGCTTGAAATACATCGCAAGACAACGAGATATCTTCAATTGTAGAAGAACTTCGCGAGTCTCGAGTTATATATTAGAGAAATCTCCAGATGCCTCAGCAGCAGCAGTCCAAAGAGAAAATACAGCTCGTCAATGAATTACACAAACCGATAAGAAAACATTTTCCTCGACGACGTACCATCCTGAAAGGAATAGATGATTTATGGCAAGCCGATCTCGGTCAAATGGATATGTATGCGGGCCAAAACAAAAAGTTTAAGTACATATTGGTCGTGATCGATTGTTTTTCCAAATTCGTATGGACTCGGGCACTGAAAACGAAATCTGGGCAAGAAGTTAGCGGTGCTTTTGCTGACATTCTCGGAGGTAGTGGTGGTAGACGCCCGAAAAACCTTCAAACAGATCAAGGAAAAGAATTTTTCAATTCACATTTTCGACAGTTAATGAAAAAGTATGACATTAATCACTATCACACGTATACTCATCTGAAAGCCGCCATTGCCGAACGAATGATTCGTACCCTAAAAGAGAAGCTATACAAATATTTCAGCTTAAACGGAACCTACAGATGGATCGATATTTTACCTGATATCGTGAAAAATTACAATGAACGACAACATCGTACAACTCGCATGAGACCCTGTGACGTAGGCGTAGACAATGAAAAGAAATTGCTTAGTGGTGTATATAATCATATTAAGAGCACGACTCCACGAAAATTTAATGTTGGCGATGTGGTTCGAATAAGTAAAGTAAAACATGTGTTTGAAAAGAGTTACACAGCGAATTGGAGCACAGAACATTTTAAAATTTCCAAAATCCAAATAACTAACCCAACCACATATCTCTTGGAAGATATGGAGGGTCGACCAATAGAGGGGGGATTTTACGAGCAGGAACTGCAGAAAACAAAACAGCCAGACGTTTATCTTGTCGAAAAAGTTTTACGAAAAAAAGGTAATAAAGTCTATGTGAAATGGCTCGGTTTCGATAACTCTTACAATAGTTGGATAGATGCGTCAAATCGATTATAACAACAAGCATAAATTTGATGGCTCTGTGGGTGTACACCCTTAAAAGAACTAGTAACCCGATTTTCACCTTCAGTTTTCCGTAGAAATGAAGCGTCACGTTTCCGATACCACTACTGATCGAGGTGTATTACGGGATGTGCTACAAATGAATCATGAAACTGTGTCACCGTCGGCGTCATCAAACGTTGAAAAGAAGAGACGGAGGAGGGCGACGGCGACGAAAAAAAATCAGACGCCGCCTTACATGTTTGTGGTAAAAGATTTGGAAGGTATTCTATTAGATGTATGTAACAGTGCTGTTGAAAGAAAATCGATGAAGGGTGAAATCGAAACAGATTTCCCCACCACCGACACTTCCCCCGCTCCTTCTATAGTAGAAAACCAATTTCCACCAGTGTCTGAGAAGCCAGCGACGAGTAAAGAATGAATAAACCTCCTAAACGTAAACCGTCCCCCACATCGCTCAACCCAAAGAATAAGAAGAAGAAGAGAGAAGACCTACCGCCGCCGCCGCCGCCGCCTCCCCCGCCCCCCGCAGAATTCCAAGTACCATCCATAGATGTGGAGGAATTGGAAAAAATTTTAATAGAAGCTGCTAATACATCGATCCAATCACCCATCACCGTCCACTCAGGCTCACATGACCCGAACAGCAGGTTTTGTTTGAATTCAACATTTTCTTGTGACGAGGGCGGATTCTCGTTGGAAGTGGGCCTGTTACCTTCGAGAAATTTCGGTGTTCACATTAAAATAAGGATAAATGATACGACTTTCATGCTGTTCACCTGTGATGAGTGGGGGAAGTTCATGGACCATTTGTGTTGGTTGGCGAGGTATTTCGAGTGTGAAATATCCGATTTGAGATTCGTGTGCGCGAACACCATCGTGATTTCTAATGTTACCAATACAGACATCAAAATGGTTTCCATAGTGAAAGATGCTGTAGAATTGTATTTAACTGTGAATAATGTAAGGGAAATTTGTCGAATGTACGAATCGTTTGTAGCAAAGAAAATCGAACACTTGAAAATGTTAGACTTTGTAAAATATTATAGAAATTTTTTAAATATTATATCAAAGCTCATTACTACTAGTACTTATAATGTTGATGAGGTAATTTTTGCTTTTTGTGACATCTCCAATTCCTTAGAAAGTTACTGTATTAGAGAATTTATGTATTACGATAGAAATATATTATTAACAGAGTTAAATGAAAGACTAATAAAGGATAAAGGATTTCGAAAGAGTAAATAAAGCAAACAATTTATTTGAAAGCGTGTGTGTGTGTGTTTTTATTTAATCATAAGTAAGCCAGATACAAACACATTCCTTAAAAGTAGGCCGCTGCACCTGTGTGTAATAGATATTGACAGTGTATAGAGGTATCAGGTTTCACGCGCTCGATCACCTTTAAAACTAGTCGAGTGGAAGCGACCGATGCAAGCGGTCTCTTTCCATACGAGTAATTTGAAGCAACAAAATATAAAATACTTATGAAGGAATAACAATTATAATGTTTATTAAAATGTTTTTCTACATTCCTCCAAAATTACAATGCTAGCTAGATATTTTAATGGTTATTACGTATTAGACAATACAAAAACGATTTACACGAACCGGTTTACATGTTCACACACACGGTCTTTATACAACTCTGACATTTTCTGCATGCGTGCGTGTTTCTAGGAGAGAGAGAAAGCCCACCAAAAAATCAGAAAAATCACTTAGTAATTTGGTAATGGCCATAAGGTAATGTGTTATAGGTATTCGGTATTAAATGCCGTTTATCGTCAAAGGGGCTTAACCCAATTTTTGTTTGTTCGACACTAAATACTTGGTGTGCAAAGGAACGGATAGTACACTGTTTAATCATTAGCTCTTTAAAATTTTTTAAACAATTCTCATAATCATTAAACGTCAATTTATTTTTGACTACGTTATACTTCACACCTTTGGATTTTTTCGTAACCCGACCGCTCAAAAGCTTAAAAGTGTACATTTTCGACCGGAGACCAATAAAATGTGTAATGATTTTACCCTTCGTTTCATCTTTCATTAGACCTGGAACTTTTTTATTTACCAATGGCATACCGTATACGTTATCTGGTTCATAATCGGAAGTATCGAATTTTGACAAATCAGATTTAATGACTTCCTCGTACGCATCTTCGCACCACAACTCATAGATGAAGCTGTCAGTGTCTGTGTACAAAAGTTTACATTTGTCAGTTCTCCCACCCATTTTCGGTAACATGTATTGATAATGAAACTCATACATGTACAATTTTGAAATATCTAAAATTGACATACCTATATACAAAGGTTTATTAAGTATCAATTCTGCTTTTTTTAATTCAATAATCAACAGATTTTCATCCAAAACCAGTCTACTGTGAAATAGGGGGGATGCAATGAAATTTTTAGCTCCATACCGTCCTTCCCATGTTTTGGCAATTTTCAAAATGCGTTGTTTTCGTATATTTTCCATCGTTTTTCCGAATACCGCGTTATTAAAGAGTTTATACAGATTTTTGAGAAAGGAAGTTGTGGCATTAGCTCTAAGGTTACTATTCAAATCTATATAGGGTTTCAACCAGGTGCTTTGTCGAAATTTTAAAACCTTATGTATTTTAGTTAGGACTAGACCGTTCGCTAGAGCCTGTTTTAAATTTCTATAATGTAAAATATACTCTTTCTTATTGTACAAAGTAGCCATTAACTTGGAGAATTTTGAGCCCGGGGGCAAGCGGTGCTCGGCAGCGAAAGGGAAATCTTTATGTAGATCATGTAATCCCTGAGGATATTCCAAGTCCACTTGCACAATATATCCTTCTGGACTATCATCTGGAATGGATGTTACATTGAAATTATCGATGTCCTCCACCCACTCGAAACCACCCTCTGGAAGAGGCTCTTTCATTGCTGAGCCATACAGATTGTTAACATCGAAATAAAGGATATATTTGGATGGATTAGAAGCATTATAAGTGTCCATATACTTATTGTTCGCTTCGGAAAAGCGATTGGAACATACGGAAATTCCGCCGCGTATGGCGCGCTCTATAAACATTATCTGATCAACATCACGTAACAACTCTAATTTACATTGTGTGAAGTTAAGCATACAATCCCACGTGTATCCCGGCATCGTATAATACCATGCCGGATCTAATTTGTGGGTGACAATACAATTTTTTCTAAAATTTTCAAACACATCTGCCAAAAGTAAGACGTCAGTTTTCAAATAGATGTCCGAATATTCACCCAAATTTTGAATGTTGAACGCTCTCCAAACCTCTTGAGCATGTGCATACTTCTCAGGACTAATGCTTTCATCCGTTAATCTGTTGTGAAAATGGTCAATGGATGGCAATTCTGTTTCGTTTAACTTATCGGGGTGGGAAATATAATCATAACAGAATACACCTTTCCTCGTTAACAAATTAAATTTCTCGTCTTCGACACACTCAAATTCACTTCTTACAATTACCAGACTATCTTTTTCCATGATTGAGACCAATTCATCGAGAGATGCGCCCAAAAATCGAATTGAATCTATAAAACGGAATTTTATTTTTGTTTCCTCGTCATATTGTGTAAATGAAATATACCGTTCCTTATTATTCGGTAGGATGCTTAATCTGCCCGATTTGGCCAAATCCCTAATTAAAAAATGCGAATCATAACCCCCCAGATTATGAAACACTATGGGGATGATAAAGAGCTTCTTAAATGAGAGGTTACATTGCGCATGCGCGTACCCACGTGCATCCCCAGTAAAGTGATTATGGTCTAAAACAACCTTATCCTTGGGTCCAAAGGGTTTCTCGCAAATGTGGCAGCTAGTTTTCCTTAATTGTAAGCTAGATTTGATATTTACAGGAATAATTTTCTTCATTTTTGACTACCAATTTTGCCACCTTTTTCAATTCCTTCGTAAACCAATCTATGCAGCCTGTTTCACGACAGCTCGCATAATATGATATGGAATTGTCGTAGGTACATTTTAAATAGTAACCGGCAGAATAGACCACATGTTTTTGGTATTTTCTAGTAGCTGCTGCAACAAAACCATCATCAAGCCCCTCCAAAAAGCTTTCAAAATCTGCATAAATTATGAAAGGTGCAGATTGTTTAAAAATAAAATTTCTAAATTCGACATAGTCATATGGGGGAAACGATATTTTATATTCATTGGTAGTAGCACAAAGTTTCACATGAGCATCAAACTTTTCTTGTTTCTGAAAGTAGTTTAGGCATCTCTCACAAATGAATTTCTTACCTTTGTTCTTATTTAGCTGTGCCGAAACTAATCTAGACAAATGTTTAATATAGCAGTAATGATATTTAATTTCTGCATCTTCTTCATTATCAGCTTCAACATCCCCCTCATTGAATTTTGGATAATATATATTTTGAATTAACAACAAATTTACATGTCTCTCTACCTTCTTTTTTGTCAATCTAACCGGAACTACAGAATAACTGTTTTTCTTTTGCAGTTCTAGACCATAAACGTTAACAGATATGTCATTAGCACTCTCAAATTTGGAAATTTGGTTTAGCGGCATCGGAGCCTCTAAGTTTTCTGTAATCAACACAGATTTATAGTGTGGATATGATGTTGTTAAATTTTTTTTATGGCTTCTTGATGGAAATATACCACAAACGACAGACCAATAGAAACATGCGTTATCATTAGTGTTGCGAACATTGATAACTGCTTTTTTGTTTTCAATTTCCACAGGTAGCTTAATGAAAGATTTGCCGTTACCCATTTCATATTTGTTAATATTAAATTCTATAAAAATTACACGGCTCAGGGCCCAACCGGAAAGGCGTTCTTGAAATTCAGACAATTTGTTGGAAATTTTATCCTGTATGTGAAGTAGAAACCAGCTGTGTACATCCGTTCCTTCATCAAGTATACTGTTCCTGGTATTAAAATATTTATATTCCAAAATATCCAGATCATTAGATTGTTTTATGAATTCTCCACAAATGTTAGCATTCACTTTGACTACCTTGAATTTCTTTAAAATAGTTTTAATTTTCTCTTGAAATAATGTTTCAGAATCTGCCAAAAATGGGACTATACACTTATGGGCCAAATTAATAACAACACCCGTCCTAATTCTACCCTTGAAACATGAAGTAACATCTTCCCATTTCACCCTATACTCTAATTGATTAGAAAATCCAGCTCCATGAATTGTTCTCAAGTATGTCTTTTTAAAATATTGTAAATGCTCTATTATCGTTTGTATTTTACGAATTTTGCTAATAGATAACTTTTTCTTCTCTCGCAGTACACGGCTACATAATGTAATATGTCTTTGAATAGGTTTCACCCACACATTAAAATGGCTGCCCCTGTACTCTTTCAATTTCTGAATGAGTATAGCGCATTTCTTAATAATGGTGGCTACGTTCATTTTTTGGCCTCTCTCTGCCTCCTTTTACACAAAATACACACACACACACACACTCACCTTTATACTTTGGTAATTTCAAATGTTATTAATGGATTTCGTTGGCCAACATCCTTGGTTCCTGTGTACCGAACACAATATTTCCCGGTGTTGAATTGTAGGGTGTGTGGTTCAAATTCTGCGGTAACCCTCTTTGGTAAAAACACCCTCCCTTGAGTCAACTCCAGAAGAACACAGCGTCCAAATTGTGTGTCTACAACCTGGGCTGAAAATATTTTCTGCGGAACGTCCTGTGGTAAATCTTGTAATTTAAAATAGGGCTTAGTATCACCGCCTGCAAGTTGGTTTAGTTTTGTTAAATCCATCTACAAAACATACAAACATTCACAACTCGTATAATTACACATAGGATATACTCACTTTTCACACGAAACGTTGACTAGTCCACAAAACTTTGAGTACCAGCAGCAGGAGATTCTCTTCGAAACGATACTTCTAAACCGGAAAGAGGGTCTCCGTGTATTCTTACAACACAAATTGGAAATGTTGAAAATGCTGTAGAAATAGTGTAAAGTAAATGTTAAATTTGAATACTAATATGTCAATAAACAAGACTGAACAAACTTCTATTTACCTTACACTTCTAACGATCACGAAGACAGACACAGGTTGACTGATTTGTTGAGGAACTGCTGCTCATTCGAGATATACGCTCTCCTTTTATATGCTGATTACATGTCCGAGAATTAGTCTCAAATTACGTACGTATGTACCGGGTATAATGACCTGTTGTAGAATTTGGAACACATGAAGCCGAACAAGTGCCCCTCGGTTCGGTTCGACTTGAGGGTGAAGGAACTTTGTTTAATCCACATGAAGCCCTACAAGTGCCCCTCCTTTCGGTTCGACTTGAAGGTGAAGGAACT
Organism: Cryptocephalus moraei; assembly: GCA_946251905.1. Classification (NCBI taxonomy): domain Eukaryota; kingdom Metazoa; phylum Arthropoda; class Insecta; order Coleoptera; family Chrysomelidae; genus Cryptocephalus; species Cryptocephalus moraei. The sequence goes on from OX276459.1 coordinate 18,344,820, forward strand.
TTGTTTAATCCGCATGAAGCCCCACAAGTGCCCCTCCGTTAGGTTTGACTTAAAGGTGAAGAAACTTTGTTTAATCCACATGAAGCCCCACAAGTGCCCCTCCGTTCGGTTCGACTTGCAGGTGAAGGAACTTTGTTTAATCCACATGAAGCCCCACAAGTGCCCCTCCGTTCGGTTCGACTTAAAGGTGAAGGAACTTTGTTTACCCCACATGAAGTCGCACAAGTGCCCCTCAGTTCGGTGTACCCTAATTAGGTCACGGATTTCGGCGCGAACCTATCAAAATTTGGCGCGAACGACGTCCCTGTGGAGGTCGAGATTTGGGCCTTAGGGGTGGGTGAGGGGGAGGGGGCCTGGTGGGGGACCTAGTGGGGGACCTAGTGGGTGACCTAGCGGGTGGCGGGGGGTAGCCCCAGGTGCGGGACCTGGTGGGTGGTGGGTGGGGGTTGGGGGTAGCCCCAGGTGAAGGGCCGGGCGCGAGGGGGCGCGCGCATCGCCAGGGTGATGGCGCGAAATTTAAATTCTGAAAATGGCGGCATAAGTTAGGTTAGGTAGGTTTTCGGGGGTCAGAACCCGCTCTATTATTCTACTGTCGTTACAGAAGAGATGAAAATGAATTTATGTTTAGCGGTAGAAGATGAGGCCTGCACCACGTTAAATTTGCTTGCGGATCAATTTAACATTTCAAAAAGTAGTTGCATTAGGGGGTCAAAAAAAGAAAAGTACAATTCGTACATCATTGTAAGAACTAATAATGACCAAAATATTTTGAGCAGAATGTTATTCTCTGATAAGAGTACATTTAAGTTAGATGGTACAGTAAACAAACAAAATCGACGCATTTGGGAACGAGAACAAATATTTAGAGCTGCTTGATGGAAGTAGGCCCTCGTCTAGATTAATTCCCAGGTAATTTTCCAACAATATGGAGCTCCAGCTCATAGTGCTTTCACTATTACAGATTTCTTAAATCAAAGTTTTCCTAACATTTGGATAGGGCGATATGGACCATTTAAATGGCCTACCCGAAGCCCAGACCTTTCCCCACTAGATTTTTTTTTGTGGAGTCATTTATCGAATAAAGTTTACGACAATGTCCGAGAAAAACCTGAAAACATAGAAGAGTTAAAGTCAAGAATTACAATCGCTTGTAACTCCATCACGGTACGACAGTTGCAAAACACTCGTAGACATTTTTATGACCGGTTAGGTTATTGTTTATCAGCCCATGGACAACATTTTGAACAATTTATTTAATAGTTTGTTTTTCGATTTTTTCTTAAAATTGTGTTTGAAAATTTCAATGTAATTGGTTAAATAAGTTGACAAAAAAAATTTTACATTTTTCCTATGGTTTTTGAAGTTATGCAGACAGTCTAAGCCATAAAAAAAGATAACACAAGGTACAATTTTTAGCATGAAAATCCCTATGGCCACAGTTAAAAGGAACGCACTGTATAATGAAACTAAAAGTGAAAGTTGTAACACGTCTTTATATAATGACCTCTGAGTCATAAATTTTTTTTCCATAAGAATCAATGCTACTATAGTCGATTTGAGGCATCTATGCAACTGTTGTGGGAATATCAAATCCCAACCATTTAACGTAGACCTTCTTGCCTTTCTTCCGTAATACTTTTTCGATGAGATAAAGGTCGGGATTTTTCGTTTTCTGCAATTCCTGTTCATAAATTGCTCCACTACTGGGTCGGCCGTGTAGATCATCCAACAGATACGTTATGGGGTCGGAGATTTTTACTCGAGAGATTTTAAATCATTCCGTTGCCCAATTGGGAGTATAACCTTTTTCAAAAACATCTTTCGACTTGCTAATGCGTACTACGTCACCAACGTTATACTTTCGTTGACCCGTCGCTATTTTCACGTGACTATGGGTGCGTTCGGGGAACACGCTATTTGCGTTAAATGCCACCACTGTTCGTTCGCAGAGCATATTTCCAGCGCTATGAAGCGCTTGCGTGACGTCATTATTTTTGGCAACAACGTCATCACTAACTCTATGAAACGCTATTTTCCAACAGGTAGAGCGTTGGCGAGCGTTGGCGCCATTTTGCACTCCGTGAACAGGTTGTTGTGGTTGTTGAACACGTGTTTTTTTTTGTTTGGTGTATTGTTAAGTGTATTATTTAGAAACAATGAGTGTATTATTACGATTATTCAATCCGGAGACACAGGAAACCTTCGAGTTTTCTTTGTCGGCTGCGGAGGCAGAACGCGCAGAGACTGGTAAGTTATCCAATCGACTTTTGTTCGTAATAAAATTATTGTATTGCAGTAATTTTGAGTGAACCTGTATTTTTCTTAGACTTGGAATTCGCGACCAGATTAATGGAAGCAGCGAAAACAGAAGGAAAACAGCAAGCTTCTGTTCCACTTTTTTCTCCAGGTATGTATTGTAGATTAGGTATGTGCTTTTATGTTATTTGAATTGGGTAACGATTTCAATTTTATTTTTATAATTTCACTCAGGTGCATGCAGCTCATCATCGGCGGCAAGTATTGCCGACGACGATGTTAGCCACTTGGGTGAGGCAGCATCGGAGGAATCAATTGCAATTGGTAAGTATTTCAAAGTTTACAAGAATGTAGGTTTTGCCTTGCTTGTTATGCATAAATCTCAATACCCTATTTTATTCCTGGTTAGCATATTTCTTATGTTTTCAGGATTCAAGTGGCTCTCCTATTAGTAGAGGAGTATAGGTCGGAACAGAATAATTTAGTATCAGGGCGAATAAGCCAGAAAAAAATGTGGGAGAGGATTGCTCAAGTGCTACAAGCAAATGGGTATAAAACCACTGGAGCACAGTGCCTCACAAAATTTAATGGAATGAAAAGAACTTACAAGTCCTTTAAAGACCACAACTCGAAGTCGGGGAATAATCTCCGTTCTTGGCCGTACTTGGATGTAGGTTTGAGTTCACTAATGTTCTTGTGTTCATCTATATTGTGTGTATTTATTAGGTTATGCAGAGCGTGTTGGGAGAGAAACCATTCATGTAACCTGGTGCAACTGCTTCGTCTACTGGCAGCACAACATTGGCCAGTTCGAGAATCGGCTGTGCCAATGACACTCCCTCCACCTCCAGATCTTTGGATCAAATTGAGACCCCCCACTTCAGTCCGTTAGTATTTAGAATTTTATTTTATGCTTTCATCAGTACTCAATTCAGTTCACAAATACCTACTACACTATAAAACATATTTATCTGCTAATAAATATGTTTCATTGTGTAATACAATCGTTACAGAGACTAAATTGCAAGTTTACTTTTTCATTTTTAGGAAAAAGGAAGAGCTCCTCAGGGATTGCGGAGGCCATATTAGCCAGCCGAAGAATTTCAGAAGAAATCAAAGAAAGAAGGCACCAAGACAAAATGATAGCCAAAAAAGAATTTCAAAATAAAATGTTAAGAATGATGGGGGAACTAATAGACAAAATTTAATTATTAAGATTGATTTATTTACTACCAATATTCTTATTTTTGTTTTAATGTCATAGTGGGTGTTGCTTAAGATGGAGTTTTTTTTAACACAACTAAAAACTTTAAAACCTAAACACGTTTTTTAAATTACAAAAGAGAACATAATACCATGGATTAGGGAAATTTCTTGGTCAATGATAATGCTTAGCATAAGTAAAGGAAACTCAAAGTTACAAACCACTCTATATAAGTAAAAAATAATATAACAGAATAGAATTTTTAAGCTTTTTATTTTAATATAAATCATACAGCCCTCATCAATAGCCTTTGACATATTAAGTCCCTTTTGGCTACACCAACTTGCACAGCATCCTGTTCCACATATCTAGGCACATTATCTGCAACTGCATTACCTTCGTTCATTGCAGTCACTAGGTCATCACCTCTCAGTAGGCATATCGCTCCATTTACGGAAGAACGTCACAACTTAAAAATTTGCATTTTTGAGATAACATACAAAGGATTACTAATATATTCCTTTATTATGTGAAAGATCGCTATAACTGTTGTCTCACCACAAAAAAGATAGAAGGCAGTAGTGCCGCTTTAGTATTTTGTGGAAGAACGTCATAAGAAAAATTGTGTCGTTAGAAAAGAATTGAATAAAATTTTTTTTGCTGAAATTTTAGGTAAGAATATATTTTTAGTTGTGTCTATTTTCACCAAAACAATCACGGTATTTAGATATTTATGTTGATAGTAACTTATTTTCTCTATAAAAGTGTTTGTTATTTTTGATTGAATATGTTAGTGTAGCATTGTACCTTAGAAAATTTTAGTAAATAGAAAATATGGTAAGCTTTATTTTGCACTCTGTATTATAATTATTTGTTATAATGTAGGTAGTTAATATGTGACAGATTTCTAACTTCGCGTTTTACCAATTTAGACCAGGTTTTCCAAACAAAACATGATTAATGTAAATTTAAGCTTACTGTATAATTACATATTTATTGGATTGATATTTGTGTAAAATACTTAATAGCTTAAAGCTAAATAAATGTTTATATATATAATAATATATATATATATATATATATATATAATAAATGTTTATGTTTTGTCTCAGAATCTAAGATCAAATATGGGAGAACGTGACAAAAATACGGAAGGGGGCAATAGGGAATACCCCCACCTGGAGAATAGTGGAACTTCAAGAAGAATGTACGCAGTCAATAGCAAGCTGTTTCGGTACAAGTTAAACTACATTGAAAGTTAGTAATGGCTTTTTCTATGACAATCATGTTTTTATAGTGACATTATTCGGCATATTTTTTTTTTCAAATTTACTTGTACATTTTTACATTTTTTTTTAGGCTATCAACAGTCACCCTTTAAAAATACCGAATTAAATAATGAGGCTGAGAAAGAACTTGTCAAACCAATAGCAGGGTCTTCTGGTAACAATGGGAATTGCCAAGAAAGTTAGTACTGCTTTTTATATAATATGAAACTTTTTCTAGGGACGTTTAAAAGTACCTTATTATGAGTATCAGAAATGACGTAAAGATTTGCTGTACAAAATTAATTTATTGAATAAGTATATTTTTTGCAAGTTTTCTAAATTCACCGTCCCTTAATAATGTAACACCCTGCAGGTGGATAAGGGATTTGCTTGGTTATTTTGGTAGATTTAATAAATCCTTTAACACCCTGTAGGAGGTTGTGGGATTCCAATTTTATTTTATTGACTAATTTGGTTATATTGTAACGTTTATAAAAAAGACTCTGTATATGACGATTACTTAGCAAAGTACGGTAAAATATGAGACGTTAAAAATTAATTATAAACAAGCATTCTCGTCGCTGCCAGGGAGACGGGTATGAAATTTAATACAGGACGTGACGATTTAGTTAAAAAGTAACGCACCTAGAGAAATAGTGCTTGCGACGATCAAGCGACTTTGTTGCCGTACTCGGGGTTATCGACGGGGCAGCCCTGCTGATTCAGTAAAAGGGGCGTGGATTGACTGAGTCGCGGGAACGCGAAGAGAAACGGGAATTGATAATTAGGTAATCAGAAAAAGGCGGAACTCATAAAGTTTAAGGGAGAATGATAGGTCGAGTGGGGACAATGTGACCAATTAGAAATTTGGAAGAATAATTTCGTAGCAACTTAGGGTTGTGGAGATGGTAAGCGAGGCTTCCACGAGAGAAGAAATTGTGGAAGAAGGAGTTCGTTGGGAGACCGGCTCTCCGAACGACGAGTTTCGAGTCGGGAGTGTTTTATTTTTTTGTGTTCAATTTTGAGAAGGTTCTGTATTGTGAGACTTAGAGTTTTGAAGTAGAGTTTGCTTTATTTTCGCGGGGCGAAGTAAATTTTGAAGTAAATACGATGGAATCGTAATTTGAGAGAGTTAAATCAGAGGGAAATAATTTTGAGTTTGAGTTCAGGTTGCAAGGGAGAATAGTGCTCGAAATTTAAGTTTCCTATAGATTGAGTTAAGGGGAAATTAGAGTCAGTTGCAAAGTTTTGGGAGTAGAGTTTTGATCGGAGTCGATTAGGGTTTTGATTAGATTTTTGGAATAGAGTTTCGAATAAGGGTTTGCTAAGAGTTTTGCTGAGAGCGTCTCACGCCAGCACCATTTAGAATAGAGTCATTAAAGTGAGTAGATTCACCCGTTCCGATTTCCGTGCGAGCGAAACGAGTCTACGAGCCACCCTTGCTGAGCTCCGAAGTTGAGGGTTACCCCGCCAAAGTCCAGGTAGTAAGCAGAGTTCCCACCGGGGCCGATCGGTGAGTCTGTTCTGATTTGTAAGGGCTGAACCACCCTTGATTTTTTTATTTTAATTGAGTTGGGTTGTTGGTGCGACGTCCGTCGTTATAATCTCGATACACCGATTAATAAACTCGTAAAAGGTCACGTCCGAGCACCGCACTGCGCTAAAGTCATATACGGGGGCATTAAGATATGTAAAGGTGAACCGTTCCAATTATTTGACTTATAAGAATTGAGTTATTTTTTGTGGGCTTTAGTTTCCTGATCGTCACCTTAAGGGGATAATTTTATTGTTTTATCTTATACCTTACTCTGGGGGATAATTTTATTGTTATATTTTATATCTTATTTCGGAGGAGAAGTTTCTGTTTATTTCATTGTCTTATGCTGGGGATAATTTTCTTATTTTTGTATTATCTGATTTCGGGGATGATCCTTTGAGGTTATCCTTATTGTCTTAGTTCTGGGATATTTTGAGGTCGAACGATTGTTATTTTGGTTTTTTGACATTTTTTTTCTTCAATAGATGTATTGATTTTATTCCGTGTTTAATTTCTAATCGAATAAAGCAGGCATTCGAGAAGCACTGCGCCTACGCTCTCTCTGGAATCATCAGATTTAAAATCGATTCTAATAATTGAGTCAATCCCACCCAAGTAATATCGGTCCTTAGTCTCAGTTAAGTTAGATTGATTTATCGATTGATTCTTTTTTTCAAAGGACCGGTCATTACAATAATACCGAACCGGGTAATGAAAAGGTTCCACCACCCGAGAGTACTATTTTATCATCTTTTATTGAAGGTGGGGAATTAGAGCAGGAAAAACTAGCTTCATATGTGAAAAATGCATTGGCATCAATTGACAACGATGATTCGGGCAGTGAATCTTCTTCAGGTAATTCAGGGTGTACTTCTGATACTTCTGAAGATGTCACAACAGGGGACTCCCTTTATAAGCCGGAGTCAGACACAGACTCATCAACTTCGTTAGAATCTCAAATTCCCTTGGCCTTGGCAAACAATAGCTTGGCTCAAAACGAAGGGACATCGTTAGAAATCAATACGGTTAGAAAATGTAAAAAGCGTAAGTCGGATAAATTACTTTGGAAAAAAATGCTGCGAAAAGCTTAAAAGATTTAGGAAAAGCCTATGCATCATCTACAACTAATAAACCAATGAGAGAAAGAAATATAGGACCACCTTGCAAAGAGACATGTAGGCTAAAATGCAAATCAAAAATTGCAAATGAAATAAGAAAACGCATTTTCGAAGATTACTGGGCTCTTGGAGATGCTAATAAACAGCGCGACTTTATATCCTCTTGCATTTTTAACATTAAACCCAAATATCAGTACCATGTCCATGAAAATAAACGTAGAGATAACAACGGATTTTACTTCACAGTAAATGATACTCGCATTCAAGTCTGCAAAACATTTTTTAAGTCTACACTGGATATTACAGACAGGCCGATTCGAACGGTTGTGGAAAAGCACGCAGAATTTGGTATAGTACAAAACGATCGTAGAAGGAAACACAACAACCACCCAAAACTTCATGCGAGCATTAGGGAAGGAATGAAAGGGCATATAAACAGTATCCCTCGTATTGAAAGCCACTATAAAAGGTGTCGACCTAGTCGTGAATACATAGAAGGTGGAAAATCACTAGCTGATTTGTATCGCGATTATGTTGAGGAATGTAAGCAAAAGAATATTCCTTATGGAAAGTATCTTATTTAGCACCAAGATTTTCATATAAATTTTAATATTTCCTTTTTCAATCCCAAAAAAGACCAATGTTCACTCTGTGTGTCCAACGGTAATGCTTCAGACCGTCAAAAAGAGGAATTACGGTGTGAATATGAGAATCACATTATGGAAAAAGATTTGTCACGTCTGGAAAAGAACAACGATAAAGACAAAATTCCCAACAACCATATAGTCGCTGTATTTGATTTACAAGCAGTTCTTCAGTGCCTCAAAAGAGAAGTCTCCCTTTTTTATTACAAATCTAAACTGAATGTTCTGAATTTTACAGTGTATGAAATGAAAGGGAATGCAAAATATGAATGTTTTTGCTATATATGGGACGAAACCCACGGTCACAGAGGAGCAAATGAGATAGGGTCTTGTTTGCTGAGCTATTTAGAGAAAAGATCAAATACAGCGGGATGCAATAATTTGGAATTCGTATCTTACTCAGATAATTGCGTGGGTTAGCAAAAGAACAAGTACGTAATTTCTATGTATATTTATGCACTGCTGAATCATAGCAATATTAAATCTATATGCCATAAATTTCTTACAACAGGACATACCCAGAACGAGGATGATTCTGCGCATTCCATCATAGAACTACAGGTAAAACGTTATTTAAAATCAAGTCCCATATACGTCCCTGACCAGTACACAATTTTAATTCGTACTTCAAAGAAAACTGGTAAACCATTTGAAGTAAAAGAGCTTTCTTACAAAGATTTTTTTGACCTGAAAGGATTAAACGAAAAGATTGGAAATTTCGTTGGAGCCGACAGACTGAGTGACATTAAGATTATAAAAATTGACAGCAATGATCCATTTAAAGTTTTTTTACAAAACTTCCTATTCTTAGGAAAATTTTTCAGAAATGACGGTAAAAAAAGTTCGCGGGAAGAATAAAATGTCATTGACTCTAGAACCAGAATACAAATCCAAAATAAAAATTGGTGAGAAGAAGCGCTCAGATCTTCAAGAACTACTGCGAAAGGCAAGCATTCCTTCATATTATGCAGATTTTTATAATAATCTTTAATATCAATACGTGTTCGTATTATGTAAAAAAACATTTTTGTAACTTCCTAATAAATAATTAAATGATTTCTTATTTTTTATTTATTTCAACTTCATTTTATTTTGCTATTCATAAAATTATTTAAATATCCTATTATGTAACAGAACGCCAAAACTTCAAGGTGTGACAAAAAAAATATACGATAAGATCTACTTTGTGAATTTATTTTTATAGAAGAAAGACATAAGTGGTTGGATTTCAAAAATTTATTGAACTATTATTATATTACTCATTACCAGCTAATTACAACAATTTAATGCACAAAAATATTCCATAAGCTGTCATTTTGCCCGTAAGGCTTCATTAATTTTAATAGGGTAATGTAACATCAAATCTTTAAACTCTTCTCCTGAACATTTATCGTTTGACTCATTAACTGCAACTTGTTTCATACTAAAGTGGTAAAACATTGCCGTTAATATATAACTTGAGCTTCTCGAATTTCTTGGATAGTTGAGATCTCGTGGTCGTGTGATGTATTTCCGGCTCCTTTGGAAGATATCAACAACCTCAATTGGATCACTAATTCATTTACATCATCCCAGTATACATATTCTATGTGATCAATATTGTACAACTTTCCGCTGCCGCTGTGGTGAGGGATTGACTCGGAGAAATCGAGCACCTTCCGTGTACTCGTACTTAGTAAAGGTTTAACAATAAGTGTATATTTAATACTACTACTGGCCGCAAATCGACCAATTTTGCTGTAACCATTTCTGAATAAATTTACATTGCAATTGTCTCGAATGAGTTGTTTGGGTATTTTCGAATAGGTTTGACAGAGGTAGGCCACACTCACTCCTTTATGACGTCCCATCGAGAAATAGGAACGGATTTTGTCGTATTTCTCACACGCTGCACTATCGAATATGAATATTGAATATTGAATTTTCTCTTGCGTCCTCGGGATCCATTATCGTATCATTGTCCTTAAATGGGAAATAACGTACGCCTTTCACTCTGTCCAAAACCTCCTCCAACAATTGATATTTCGGTTGATATAACGATTTTGAATACAGGTAGACGTTTTCGAAGCGTAGTCCGTTTCCGTTAAAGAGAAACGAGTAATAGCATTAGTTTTTCCACATCCACACGGTCCACAAAATATACCTCGGAAACAATTCGGTAACAATTTACGGTGTTTAGGTTCATTGGGAGACTTTTCGACAAAATCCATATTTTCTATTGGTAACTGCATGTCTTACTTGACGATATCCATTTTAAGTACTAACCCCCCCCCCCCTTTATGTCCAGGATATAAATATCACATGTATCACCTATAGAGATCTATTGTCATGTTAACGTTCCAACGACGAAGAGGTGCCGGATTCTTAAATAGTTTGATTAATAAGTTATCGGTCGAGTTGCATATTCCAGGATTTCAATTTTGCGACACAGGGACGAAAGTGGTGTAGGACTTAAATTTGGTAAATGTTAATGAAGGCTGTTTTTGGTATATAGGACTATTGGTAAATTTCGGATAAAATTCTGTGTAGTTGTGGTAAGCTTCCGAATAATCATTTTTCTGGAAATCGACATTAGGACGCTCGTATGGGTAATATTGTCCGTTTAAGAACACTATGATATTCGAGATAGCACAATGATCTTAGCGGGTTACGTCTGCAGACTTCTTATCTTTTCTATCTGTCTGAAAGGCTACAAGCACATAACGAGGGCATTCCACCATAGTACTCGTTTTTACACTCCAAATTTCTTTCGTCGAACCAGCATTGAGGGCCGGCAACTCGTGTTAGTTGGAGTTTCAATTCATCGTTGGGCGTTAAGCCGCGTATCGATTTTGCGCGGCTGCCTCGCGCGGCGGCCTCGCGAAGCATGCTTCGGGAAATGGATACCTGCCTCGCACTCGATGCTGCCTCGTCTTGAGGCAGCCTCATGGTGAGCCACCGTCAGTCGGTTTTTGGTCGTGCTCAAAGGCGCCTCGCGACTAAATACTCGCTCTGTTTGTACCAGTTATTTGTGCCGCAGACTGCCGTATTCGAGAAAAATCATAATGGACAACGAAAAGTGTATACTTTTAATTGATTTATACAAACAACATCATTTGTTGTGGGATCCAAAACATAAAAATTATCACAATAATACCCTCAGAGAAGATGCCTGGAAAGAAATAAGTTTAATATTGGACATTCCTCTAGATAAACTAAAAACTAAAATGAAGTCATTGATGGGCACTTATAGAAGAGAAAAATCAAGACAGAACCAAAGTCAGATTACAGGATCAGGTATGTATTTCAAATAAGTGGAAATATACTGCATTTTAAATTTTTTATTTTATCTTATTTATTTAATTTCAAATAAAGAAATATTTCATAAAAGTAACAAACGCTAATATTTGTGTATTTTTTAGGAAAGGACAGTGTTTATGTATCAAAATGGTTCGCTTTTGAAAGTTTTCGTTTTTTATCGGACCGGGACAAACCTAAGCAGACAGTGGATACCGATGTGGATACACTAAATCAAGTAAGTTTACTTTTATTCAATAATTATTTTGCCACGGTATTGCGCCATTTGTGCTAAAATGCGTCGCCAAATGCCGACGTATATTTTGAACATTGCCTGCTGTTCTGCGAGGAATAGCACGCATGGGCAATAATCCTGTTTTTTCCTCATCATTCCTCCATCTTCCCGCTAAAAATTGTCCGTCCTTGTCAGTATCAAAAGTTCCAGTTGGTGTATATATTTGCCGTGAAGTGGAGCGTTTTCGTAAAAAGTTGTGCAAATATATAGTTGCTAATACAACTTTTGATGCTTTTCCTGGCTCCAACAGAATTGGTTTCCTCAGGACACGAAACACACTACTCAATATCCCAAACGCGTTCTCTACAACCCTGCGAGCTCTAGACAAACGGTAATTGAAAACTCTTTCAATTGAGCCCTTATCTGGATTGCCTTCGAAGGGTTTTATAGTGTAGTGGTTCATTGCAAATGCTTTATCAGCTAATATTACATAAGGTACGTCAACTAAATATGGAGTTTGCAAAGCACATGCTGGTGTGATGTTTAATGAGTTATTTTCCAATTTTCTGTACAAAGTCGTATTTTTGAAGACTCCACCATCAGATATGCGTCCTTGACATCCTATATCGACGTACATGAAGTTGTAATCTGCATCAACTAAAGCAAACAGCACCACGCTGAAAAAGTTTTTGTAATTGTAATAATCAGTGCCGCTATTCCAAGGTGCTTGCAACGCAACGTGCTTCCCATCCATTGCTCCAATAGCATGAGGAAAATTCCACCTTTCTTCAAACTCTTTCGCAACAATCAGCCACTCTTCTTCAGTAGATGGCACCTGCAATTGTAAAGTTTACTGAAAAAATTAAAATTTAAGCACTTGCAATAATAATTCATCTATTCAAAAGTGAAGCAATTTTAAAGTTTGATAAAATTAAAATGATTTTTTATAGGAAGTAGAAGAAGTGGTAGTGTCTACGCAACAGCAGTCTCAAATTGAAGATCTGCAAAATAATGGAAATATAAGTGAAACAGTCGAAGAAACTCCGACCACAGACTCCAGTGGGTTTCGAAACACTCAGTCACCTTCAGTACAAACGCTGCAGCGTCCAGTTTCAAAGAAAAGGCGTACAGCACAAAATTCCACCATGATAAAAGATCCTATGCTGGAGAAGGCTTTTACCCTTTTACAGAATAGCGCATATGATCACACGGATCCCTATTTCACATATGGTCAACATGTCGGTAATGAAATGAGGAAATATGATTCACGAACATTTGCATATGTAAAACAGGCAATTAACAACATACTTTTTGATGCCGATATGGGAAGACTGCCCTTACACAATTATGGATACTATCATCAACCGCATGTGTCCCCAGCCTACACAAACTCCAATGCGCCATCTTCTACACATGCTTCACATGTTTCAACTCCATTATCTTCACCGGAGATAGTTAATGCTTCAATGAATGCACAGCAACAAAACATAATAACTGAAGAGACTGATAGCCAGTTTGGGGGATCTACGTGCATTGTTGATCTTTTACCACTTGTGTAACGAAATAATTAATAAAGTAACTTTATTATTATCTATTTCTTTAACTTACCTTTACATATTCTCCAAGACTTTCTATTAGTGCATTGCAAACCACTGGCACAATTGTTGATATAGATTGCTTCGACACACGGAAAAGGTATTGTAAACTTGTAAAGGAATCTCCTGTAGCCAGAAATCTTAATGTAAGGGCTAATCTTTCCCTAACAGTAATCGCTTGTCTTAAATGTGTATCCATTTTTTCCACTTTAGGGCTAATTATTGTAACCAAGTATTCGAAGTCGGCCAACGACATGCGCGTGAAATTTTTGACGGTATCTTCAATTGCTTCAAATGCCATATCTCCCAACAGTCTATTCCCATATTGTAGTCGATTTTTAAATAATTCTTTCATCCACCAACGCGGCTTTCGTCGTCGTTTCTTCCTATCTGCTAAAATTCGATGTATCACAATAAAAGAAAATGATGCAACAGCTGTACGTGAAACAATCGGTGCCATGGTGGAACGCCTCGCACTGACTGACGGATCACTCTGCTTCGCGAGCTTGCCTCATTTCGCACAGTAAAAATTACCTGTGAGGCAGCCTCGTGAGGTAGGTTCGCGAGGCCGCCGCGCGAGGCTGCCGCGCAAAATCGATACGCGGCTTTACATGCGGCACTTTTAATTCAATGCTGTCGATCTTAAGAGTCACTTGGGTAGTCGCATCTCCACACGCAACAATTATGCAATTTTTATCGTTGCGAGCTCGTGTTAGACGAATGTTTTGCCTGCCGCACATGACCTTGTGGTAATCACTAAAAATACCGAACAGATGCCAAAGAGGGATTCTCAGATAAAACAGGCCATCGAATTGTAGGGGTGTGTTTCGTAAGGACCATCCTCCCATAATTAGATGTTTAACGTCGTCATCGTTGTAACACAAATAACCTCGTATTAGACTCACTATACCAGGGTCCTTTACATGGTCCATTTCTATTCCGTTTAACTGATAAGAAACCGAGTCTAAGAGGAATGTTCCCGCGTTATGTACTAAAGTGACATTTCCGGCTCTGGTATTTGTCAGTTTGCCTTTGATGACTAATGCCGCCTCATCCATGAGGAGCCAAACGTCGGTTCGATTGATGGTGATCTCCGCGACATCGTTGTTCTCAAAATATTTTACGTCTGGTAGATATGTTCGAACTTCCTTGTCAATGATCGAATTATCGTCTATGGGTTTTCTGTAGCCGTCGAAAATCCGGCTTGACAACATATCCAATCGATTTGAAAAATTCACAATTTTGAATGGTTTATTTGCCACGTAACTCTCGCTTAGAGACTGGCGCATCCCCCAAATGGATAGTGCTTTTATAGGTGCCGCCGCCGTGTTGAGCGATCACAAGGACCATCGCTTGAGCTCAATTCAAATGAGAACTTCGGATTTTCGTTGTAGTATGACCCTCCTGTAATGTTTCAGTCTACGTGAATAGTTCACACTTGAACTATGTTAACAATCGCATGAGCTCTGATCGAATGAGAACTTCCTCACCACCAAAATCAAATAAATTAAACTCTTGATTTAAAATTTCTAGAGTAATATGTGTTATTGCGTCATTTTCAATTACCGGCAGATATATCAAATTCTGGGGTGTTTTGTTTATATTTACGTTTTAACTTTTGAGTTTTGGTTATAATTTGTTAATAATACAAAATATAAATTCTCTTCGCGCTTGGGCGTAGGTTTTGGTTGGCAATGGTGTATATTATGGAGGAATTAAACGAAATAGATGAGTGGAATGAAATTCAGGAAATCCACGAATTGTTTACAGCACGTCGACCATATACAACAAGGAATAGAATACAACATAAAAATATTGTAGACATGGACGATTTGGATTTTCTTATCAGATATAGATTATTTCCAGCCACAGTGTTGGAATTATTAAATTTAATACAAGAGGGTCTAGAATCTCGTACCCATAGGTAAGGCTGATGTATCTTAAATTGTTGGAACAAACACAATACAAGTTAAATTTGAACATTGAGTAATGAACACATTATTTTTAGGAATAATCCAATACCACCTTTGCACCAATTATTATTGGCGCTAAGATTTTATAGCAGTGGGAATTTCTATGTGATGATAGGAGATTATGGAAATATCCATAAATCGACTTTCTCGAAAGTAATTAAACGTGTGATCTAAGCTATCTCCCACTTAAGACCACAATATGTCAAGTTGCCTGACACAGATGAAAAAAGAGCCACAGTAATCAGGAAATTTTATGACATTGTAACGAAGCATATTTTTCCCGTGGCTAGAACCCTTGACTCCCTCTGTTACCGTTTGCGGAAATTCCGTAAATTCAAATAAATAACAATTCTCTCCGCCGTGACACCTGCAAATTCCAAGACCGAGGTTAAACAAAAGACCACCAGTTGTCTCTTTAATTACGAGCTGCAAATTACCCATCCTTATATATCTGAGAGCTCTAAATATAAGAGAAAATATCGAAAAATCATCGAAGTATGCCGGCCGACCTCCGAGAGAGATCGCAGATGTGAGAAGTGCACGTGGCCGTAATCCTCTCCGACCCGAACATCCGCAGCGTTGCCGTTCCGGACCAGCCGCCCGGAGATCAGGGAGACCGACCATTCGAGGTATCCGAGTTAGGGAAATCCGACCGCCCCCCCCCTTACCGTTCCCGTTAGGTCAGGCCGTCGAATTGACTCTTCCCAGGGTGAGACTCGGGAAGATCAATTTGGGCTGTTTGGGTTGGTGCATCCCGGAGTGAGACTCGGGGTAGACCTTCCCGAATACGACGCAACAGAGCCTCCCCCTCTACCGTTCCCGTTGGGTCAGGCCGACGGATTGACTATTCCCTGGGTGAGACTCGGGAAGATCAATTCGGGCTGTTTGGGCTGGTGTATTCCCGGAGTGAGACTCAGGGTGGCCTCCCTGAACGCAACCCGACCTTTGCTTGAATTTCCGCGCATGCCTAGTTTCCCTAACGACTTCCGCGGCCGCGATTTGATTGACATGAATCAAATCTGCTAAAGCGCATGCCCGTCAATTATTAGACCGCCGAATATAGTTTTGTCCCGCTTGCTAGATTTCCCCCATAATGCTTGCTCCGCTCTCACCGTTTCATATCGCTTGCCTGACCGTTGCACTTAACTAGTTTTCCATTGCAAATAGAATAGGTACCGACTAGATTAACTAGACCGCCATTACACTACTCCCCCCCTTTATAACCGCTACGCGCGTTGTTGCCCGATCACTTCGTAAGACCGTTACCATCCGCCTATTTCCGAGGTACATAGTTGCCAAATCTTTCCGTTTTTCGTAGAGCTAGCGAAATTTGTACATAGATGCTGCATTGCCGTAGAAACCGTTAGATATTTAGTTTTGCACCGTTGCCGATTCTTGCTAACATTATTGTCTTACTTTGATGCCGTTTCTCTAATAAATTAGTTTTATTTGTTTCCCGAATTGTGTTTTATTTTCACGGACTTCCTGGCATCCTCCTGAATATAAACTCACCGAGACTTTAGGGAGTAAACCCTTAAAAAATCTGGCGCCCGAGCAAAACCGTAAAACCAACTTTAAAGCTCCGAAACTCCGCAAATAAGGGCCAATTCAACAAGTGACGTAACCTTCTAGCAGAGAGTCTTCGTGCCGCCGACGACACTACTGCCTCTCGAGGTAAACCACGTCACAACATTTCACGATTTCCAAAAGTTCTTGGGGCAGTAGATGGAACACACAAAATTATTTCAGTCGCCAGGTAGGTATCTGTTCAACACTACAATACTATATACCAACAAGAATGGATTTATATAAGATATTATTGAATTTTCTAGGCGGACCCCAATCAGAAGTGTATCGTAACAGAAAAGGCTATTTTTCAGTGAATGTCCAGGTTGTGACAGATGCGAACCTCATTTTTCAAGATATTGTCGCCCGATGGTCTGGTTTTGCACACGATAGCAACATTTTTGACAATTCTATGTTAAAAAGAAAATTCGAAAGTGGAGAAATGGGTGACGGGATCCTGTTGGGTGATAGTGGTTATTCACTTCGACAATATTTAATCACCCCCTTGAACAATCCACGTACTCCTAGTGAAATGTTGTTCAATGAGGCGCATATAAGGACCAGGAA
Source organism: Cryptocephalus moraei (assembly GCA_946251905.1). NCBI lineage: Eukaryota > Metazoa > Arthropoda > Insecta > Coleoptera > Chrysomelidae > Cryptocephalus > Cryptocephalus moraei. Next base: position 18,362,059 of record OX276459.1, read on the forward strand.
TGTGGTTGAGAGGGCTTTAGGAGTATGGAAAAGGCGTTTCCCAGTTTTAAGTATGGGTCTCCGTTGTAAAATTTCATTGTCTCAAAGAGACCTACAGCAATATTACACAATCTAGCTCGAATGAGAAATGATCCTTTACCAGAAAATCCTGGACATGTGGAGTTCAAAGATGTCATAGAGGATCATGAGGGTTAGGGGCAAGGAGGACAGGATTTTAGAAGAAGGTTCATTGATTCTTTCAGTAACTTATGATCATGCAATGGCCCAACGGCCGTTGTGACTTGTGGGTACTGATTCGGAATATTATACGTTTTAACATGTCTATTATAGTTTTGTAATAAAATAAAGGAATTTTCTAACACTATATCATATACCTACTGTTTGTATGGTGTATTTCAGCGTGTCTCCTCTGGATCATATTCAACGACAACATATTTTATAGGGTTTTGTTGCATATAAAATATGCAACAGCGTATCTATAAATAGCAAGTGCCTATAAAATAGGTTAACATATAAGTCAGCAAAATATGTCGACTTGGTATTTTATAGATGAAAAATGGAAATAATGTAGGTAATGAAAATCATTACTTGCATTTAAATTACAAATTTTATTATAAGTAATACACATGGTAATACACAATTATACACAAATACACAAGTGTATTACAAGTAATACACTTTTTAATGTTCTTTCTCTTTTCTTTCATGATCCCTAATTAGATATACTAATTGTTTTTTTTTTAATTTCCAGTTCCACTGTTTGGGTTTCTATTTGGAGGTCCAATAGTAGTTGCCTCTTCTTCGCTATCTCCGCATACTCGTTCTCCAGGACGATGTTTGTTTTGTTTGGCAGCAGCCTTCTTGTGACTGGTTTCTTTCCTCTGAAGGAGTTCAGAGGAAAGAAACCTTGCCCATGTCGTTTTTCTGCTCCCCGAAGATGTACTTGCCTCTCCATTCTCTTGAGATTGACCTGGTTCGTAATAAAGTTCAATTTATTGATATGACCATTGAAAAAAAAAATGTATGTTACTGTTAAAGCTACAAACAAATTTTACATTTAAGTAGGAAAAAAATTATGTGTAAACCAGGGCGGTACATTGGTTTTAACAACAACTTTACCACCTTGGTTTACAAAATACTATTTTTAAACGTTAGCCTGTTGTTGATTAACTTTGCTTACTTTTCAATGGGTGTTCTTCTATCAGTGGTTGTACATCAATTGCTGAAGGCCATCTTTCAGTCCAAACATCACTTGCGCGCCTTATGTTTCAAGCAATTGAACTAACAGTAGATGAAAAAACTTTTCGTGATAATTCTCTTTCGAATTTAGGAAATAACCGAAATGTGTTTAGAAATCCAATATTTATACAAATTTAAGCAAAATTTTTAAGTAATCTTGAGCAATTGAAAAATAGAGGACCAACCAGTTCTCTGTGGGTACAATATTTTAAAATGATTTGCCTAATGCAAATCTAATAAAACTAAGGGAGGCTTGACACACGGAAGGGGAATAACAGAAGGTGTCGTGGGCAAATGGGTTTTATCGATGGTTGCGATAATGGAAAACTTCTGTGACATAGCTTTTACTACATCAGAACAACATGTAGACAACACAAGTAGTCGAATATCTTGAGATTCTACTGATTTATTGAAACTAAATAAATATTTTGAGGCTCATAACCATTTTCCTGAGTCGACTGAAATAATGCGTAGTTTTTCTGGAATAGTAGGAGACTCTTCACATAACTGTTTTAAGGATTTTCAAATCGGGGAAAAATTAATGAATGAAAATGTTGGTAGAGATTTTTCAGCTTTAAAATTTCCGAGAAAAAACAAAGTTCTAACTATAAGTTCTATCAATACGAAGATAAAAAATGTAGACAACGTGGAAGTGTGCATATTTTCTTGTTGATATTTCAAAGATTATCATTAACCCTGGAGCGGTGGCGCCGAGTCTCTCAGACTCTTGCCTCACAAAAATTGCTGTAAAAAGGGCGGGGATAGAGTAAGGCGTGTGCGCTTTTCAGTACCTTCTCAGCATTCGGCACGCTATCGAACAGTTCTGTGTCATCCGTGAAGATTGTTGTTCGTTGAAAATTAGAACCTGTATGAGTCTGTCAGACTTGGCGCCACCACTAATCTTTTATTCTTTGTGGGGGCCACCACTGCTGTTATATCTTGTGGCAAGTAATTATTGTGTAATTTTACACGAATTTGTTATAAATATAAGCTAATTTTAGAAAAATTAGTTACGAAAACGAGCAGGTCCAATTATTGAGTTTATTGAAAGAAGTAAACACAGATGAAGACGAACCATTTGACGATGGGGAATCCGATGACGAGGCGGACAATCTAGAGGCTCGTTTGACGGATTCAGATACTGAGTAAGAAGGAGAAACCCAGACAGCAAGATGACGTAACATGACGTCAAATAAAAGTTATATTGAGGTTATATTTCGTCAAACTTTATTCGTCAATATTCGTCAACGACATCTTATGACCAATATAAGACGTCAATATGTCGACTGGTAAGAGACTTCGATCTGTCGTCATAGTAGAGTAGTCAATATGTCGTCAGTAGATGGTTCTTTCTGCGACGTCAATGTTAACCCTTCCTGCCATTGACATAAATAATACAATAATATATATTCATTATTATATATCAATGATTTCTTTATGTTTTGAAAGTATATGACGTGTATTTTGTGCTTTACTCTACTTCCAAATAATTTGAAATAGCCGCTATATATCAATAATGTCCGCCATAATTGTTTCCGTCTTTCCTAGGTTTGCGAGTGTTTAGTATTTAGTGCTCTATGATTTAGTGTTTGTGTTCCAATGTGCAATAAAACGGCATGTGAGTATCCTATCTCTCTTGTACGACGCACTTATATTGGCTGTTGCGATCATTTGTGGAAGAGAAACAGCTAATATAAGGTTGAGGTGCAAGAGAGATAGGACGACTAGTGTTCGTATTGTTTCTATCCAACTCCGTTTTACTGACGCCGAATACATGCTTTCTCTAGGTAGGGGAATGTCGTGCGTTGAAAGGAGATTGAGACTTTTTGTTATAGCGTGTGACAAGGACAAGGCGTGTCCGGCGAGGGCGCGCCGGTAAATCTGTGAATAGGTCCGTTCCGTGTTCCGTACATTTCCGTGCTATATGGATTCATGATCGATCCACTTCCGGTCTCTTCTCTTGTTTGTTTGCATCGGCATCGGCTAATATTTTTGACGTGCGGCGTGGCGCGTGCTTGGATAAATATTGAGTATTCTATTCACAGGTAAGTGATGTGTTAACTAATTGATGCATATAATTAGTTTATTATGCTTAAGAGGTTCAAATTTCCATACATTCTTCTTTTCTTCATTGTAGACATGTATGTTTTAATCGAATTCAAGGAAAGTGGAGGTGGAGGGCTTGCTGTGGTTAACAAAACGTGGTTAACACCACGCAAACGGGAGGTTTTTGGCCACCTATTAAGGATCAAAAACAATTTAACAAACTTCTAAAAGCGGCTGCTAATGTTGATCAAGGACATTGGAGGCTGTTTGAAATTGAAAGATGTCTGTATGAAACAGGTTAGTGCGATTGATGAGTTATTAGTAATTGATCAATAGGTATATGTTTTTACACTTATAATGCTTTAGAATATTTTTTATACAGGATTCCTACACATTATTCAAAGGCATTTTTATTTTCCAGATAGTTTTGAGAAAGCGGAATAAGAATTAAAATTAAGTCAGTTTACATCTGATATTCAAACAGATCTGGAAGGAGGAGAAAAGACTGCAAAAAGAAAAAGACGAGCCTATCGACATGTCGATTGGGAAGATTCTAATGACGAAAATGGTAAACGGCCGCCACCTCTGAATATAAAATTTTCTTCCAAGGTTTCGTCTTGTTTGAACAAAGGAAAAAGGTGATTATGATTGACTAGATTTACTATTTTTTCTAAGATTTCTCAACTATCCAATATAAACATGTTTGTCAAACTAGAAAAAGGATTAGTATTCTTAAAATCTTAAGAACTAAAATTTTCAGTCACCAACTTCTAGTACTTCGACTGCAGTATAGAATTTTGAACTCGGCTTGGAAACACCATCATCAGATACAGTAAAAATATTTTAGATAATTTAAGATATTTTAGTAAAAGTGACTTTTAACAGTTTTAGTGTTATGACTAATTTTTTGAAGTTGCAGCCTCAGAAAACAATGATGAAAAAAAATGCTTAGTTTGCTGACACACAAATTCTTGCCCTAAAAGAAAATATTAGTAACACGGTCAATAATGATTCTCAAAATTTTCCTGCCGAATTTCCTCTTAGCACTGAAGAGCAGTTAAATGCAGTTGAAGAACTATTAAAGGAAAAGGAAAACTTAAAACTCTTGGTAAAAAGTTGTCACCTTCATTACATTTTTTTATTCAACTTTATGTAATTTTAGATTTATGATTTAAGAACTAGTGGTGGTACTGATCAATCTTCTAAAATCAATAGAATATTGAGACGTCTATTCTCGGACTCCCTGGCTGTAAAATATAATTTTTATGGAAAACGTTCTGACAAGAAGCCCTTTTGCGATCTGCATCTAAAAGCTGCCATTATGGGTAAAGTTTCATTTTTAATTGGTTTTTGTTTCATAATTGCAATTCTCTTCAGGTGCTATTACATCAAGCTCACCTCAAGCTACAGAGAAAGAAATTGAAAACTCCATAAAGATATGGCTTAAACATGCTCCGGACCGGTTGAAACAGTTTTTAAAACGAACTCAACATACAAGTGATCACAAGAGGATGTAAAAGTAGGGGAAGAAAAGTGAAGGATATTGTAAGTAAAAGACAAATTTATAGAAGAGTAAAGGCTGATGTTAACTGTTAAGACCCTCTTCTTTAAATTATCACTCTACCATTGATAATGACAAATTTCATTCATATTGTTTTGATAACGAACATTTATCTGGGAAACTAATAGTATATTATTATATTAGTTTATCAAGACGGAGTATTGTCACACGAGGTTTTAAAGCACGACGAGGGAAGCGAGGAGTGCTTTAATAGATCGAGTGGTGGTAACAATTAAGGAGAGGGGATAATACATTTTGTAGACGGAACGGGCCATATTGAGAAGCCACTTTTCGAACGCGTGCTTGCGATTGTTATTGCTGAATTGTGCAGTGGCGGATCTATGTGGGGAGCTATACAGTCTACAATTGGGAACCAAAGTTTAACCTGGTATACCTGGAGCACATTTCTTTTTTTGGTAATTTTTCTTCTATTAACTGATTAATCCCAAAATCAGAAATTTTTTGTTTGTTTCAGTTTTCCAGAGATTGAACAACGGCGTAAGGTTTAAATTAATCCAGAAAATAAAAAAAAATTATTTAATTCGTATTGAGCAACCTTCGTATTGTTTCATATGTTACCATTTTGTGACATTTTATGGAAAATAAAACTGCTTCATACAAATTATTATTTCATAATTTTAGTTAATGTATTTTACATTACGCCACTGGAGAGAAAGATTTCTTACAGGAAGTCGACCATATGCAGAAGCCACTTTGGTCTGGGCTTTGGTCTATTTGTTTGAACCACATTTGTTGCCTTCTCTCTCTTTTATCTCTATGACTGACATGGATGTCTCGTATTTAAATTTGAAAATATAGTAGCCCTAGGACAAATTCAATAACTACTTACTTATGTGTGCGACATGAAACACAACAATGTAGAATTGTTTTATACACCCCCAGAAATACGCAAAGCTGCTCAAGAGGCTATTGAGAACTTGTTGCCAGCAAAATCCAAGCCAGCATATGACAAAGAGTACGCAGCTTTTTCCCAATGGTGCCAGAAAGAAGGTGTAGTGAATGTTTCTGAAAACGTCCTTCTCGCGTATTTTCAGGAGAAAAGCAAGACAAAAAAGTCATCAACGCTCTAGACATCATAGCATGGACGTTTATTGAATTTTAATAAATCCAACCTTGACGTCTACGTGACAGGCTGATGTACCAATCAGGTACCAACTTAACAAAACTAAAAGTTACCAAAGTAGTGTAATAATATGAATATTATTACACTACATTCTGTGTAATGATGAGATCATTAGTAACGCAAAGTAGATAAATAATGTACGACTAAAATGATGACACCGATGCCATTAAAACCTCCCAAGCAGAAGAAAACAGTATGTTTTCAGAAATTAACTTGTCGGCTGTTTTATCAGTGGTCCAAAATAATTCGACAATTCCGTGAGGTTAGCAGTCCTTCTGAATTACCTTTGAAGTTGAGACATTGGGCAACAGTACAACATAAAATTTCTCATGCTGCTCTTAATGATCTCTTAAAGATTTTATTTTCCTTGCACCCTGAGTTGCCTATAATAGTCGTACATTATTAAAAACTCCCTCTTCTATTTTTTTTTTTTTTTTAGAAAACTAGAAAACGGCAGATTATGTTACATGGGTTTAAGACACCAGTTAGTTAAAGTTATTTCTATATCGTCCCATTTCAAAAATATACAAAATAAAGAAATCGAGATTAGTATAGGCATTGATGGATTACCTCTCTTTAAAAGTTCGAATATTCACTTGTGGCCAGTTCTTGGATATGTGAAAAATGAATTCAATCCCGTTTGAAATTGCAATATTTTGTGGAAACTCGAAACCTTCGCCGCTCAATTTACAACTTTTTTACAAGATTTTGTTAATGAGCTTAGTCAATTATTTGTTAGTGGTGTAGAATATGAGGAACATCAATACTCATTAAATTTTTCTGTTTAAATTTTATATCTCTCATTACTTCACTGAGTTTTTTACAATATCTCTCATTACATCACTACGAGTTATTTAAGTTTTTACCAATATGTAAACGCTAAATATGGTCTGCACACCAGCAACGACCTTAAAAACACTTTCAAGAATAATGGTATCCATTACTAAACTAAAAAATAAGATTATATTTTTACGCAGGTGCAAAACCGAAGGAGAGTTCCCAACCTTTTTAAATTTCAGAGCCGAATTCTTACACCTTCAAAGAAGATCCCAACAACATTACATTTTCGACCTAAAATATAGATAATAACACGAGATTCGTGAGTCCGAAAAAGACCTCAAAAGTCATAATAGAACCAAATGTAACATCATCAACAGACTGAGCTATGTTTTGAAAACCTATGAACAAAATAAATCTCTTGAACACGAAGAACATAAAAATGAAACAATTTTTTTAACAATCAAAATCAAAAACATTAACAGACTTAACTGGTTAATTACAAAACAAAATACATTACACAAAACATTCATGAATAGCGTTTCACATAACAGTGACAAGTGGTTTAAAAATATTTCAAATGTCAATGTACCGGATAACATAAAATATATCCTAGCACTAGTTCCGAATTTCACAATACCATGTTCACACAATAATAGAAAAAGATTCCTAATTTCATTCACAGCTTCCTTAGAAAACTCTCTTAATAAACTTAAGGCAGTTACTCCTGAAGAACAGTTGTCTCAAACCAATAACTTAATCAACAATACAAGAAACAAATTTACACATTTTCTCTCATCCTTTCAAACCACTTTTTCCAACCATGAACTCAATATTTTTTACAACAAAATTAGTATTGATGTATTCAAATCTAGGTTTTCGAAAAAAAATCCCCAGATCATCTTAGTCAAAGCAATGTGTCAGTTTTAATGAACACAAAAGAATATGAAAGTAAATTAACAACCCTTTTACATGGCACAGATACATATATACAATTAAATAAAGATCCAACACCTTCTATACAAAACAAAAACAATGACATTGCTAAAAACCTTCTAGATAATGGCCACATCGATTTAAAAACTTATAGACACATCAGATACCACAACGGTAACATTTCCAAAATCTACGGTTTGGTGAAAATAAACAAAAATAACTATCCTTTAAGACCTGTAGTTTCTAATATTAATAGTTCATCATATAACTTATCTAAATTAATATATAAGATCATTTCACCTTTAGGCCGCAGTAAATACAATATCAAGGATTCATTTGAACTCGTCAGCAGGTTGAATAGCTTTAACATCAATACATACACAAATCATCATTTCATTTCATTAGATTGTACACCAATACCCCTATTAAGGTCTGGCCACACATGGACGAGACGAGCACGGGACGATTGTCGTACGATACCCACACGGCGTCCGTTTTTTAGGAATTATACATATTTGAATGTGATCAGCTTCACATAAACGTGACGAGCGCGAGACGGTCACGGGACGTGTACGCATTCCGTCGACGGCAACGAGTCGACGAGTTTTGTTTAATTTTTTCCGCACTCGTCGGGCGATTGTTGTCAGTTTTGGTTATAGATTGCCATCGAGAGGTACGTATTTTGATTTCTTTTTCGTTTGGTTATTAATTTTTTTGATGTATAGTTTATAGAAGGTGAAAAATGGATGTAGAGAAACTTATAGAAAATGTTAGGCGTTATCCCGCACTTTACGACCTCAGTAATGAGCTATACAAAAACACTGAACTGAGAGAAAAGATTTGGAAGAAAATTGCAGAAGATTTGCAAGTAGCAGGGAGGTACACTGAATCTTGGACATTTTATTACAATTGTATAAAATTTTTCTAACAATTTGTATCCAGAAAATGTCTTCAACAAATTTGTAGTAAACTCTTACATTGTTTTGTAGTTAAATAATTATTATTCCTACAATTTTGTACAAAAATCGACTGCAATTTTATCAGCGTTAAGAAAAAATAATATACGTAGGACTATTCATATTGTATTTATTTGAAAAGGAACAGTAATTTTCTGATAACATCATTAATAATAATCAGCATTAAAAATTTCAATATTTTCATCATTTTACAAAATTTGTATTAAATTCCTGTTGCTCTCTCTTGCCATTCCACCTCACCCGCAGGAGTAACAAAGTAAGATTTTAGTAAGTCTCTCTTATAGGACGTAGTAACCTCCGCAACTTTTCTGGCATTTCTGATTTGGATGTCTTCTTATTGTCCCCTTCTAGTACCCTAAAGTATTGTTCACAAATATTGTATTAGAATATATCTCACACCGATTCAGTGAACTAATCACAACGATACCGTCAGATGTAATATTACAGATCATTCAGTTCATTGTTAAATCATCTATTTTTACATTTAGGAACAATATCTATAAACAGATTTATGGATGTCCAATAGGTGGCCCCTTACCGCCCATCCTTGCAAACCTAGCATTAATATGCTTGGAAAAAAAGGTCCTTACTAATATCTCTCCGCCAATCCCTCTATATTTCAGATACGTAGATGACACTTTACTCTTCATTCCTAAGGACACACACCAACAAATCTTAAAAAAATTCAACAATTTCCATAACAGAATTCAATTTACCTTTGAGCTTCCAACAAATAACAAAATCCCGTTCCTAGATGTAACTGTCGAATTCAACAATAACTCCTTCACAACTAACTGTTATAGAAAAACCACTTCTTCTAATAGATACTCAAATTTTTATTCTTTCCAACATATAAAATACAAAATAGCTTCCATAATTTCACTTGTTGACAGAGCTGTTCTGTTGTCTCACAGAACTCATCGGAATGAGAACATGGAATCAATTAAGCAGATAATGCGCGACGACATGTACCCCCCATCACTCACACAACACACAATACAAAAAAGGTTACAATACTTGATAATAAAACAAAATAGAAATAATAACACCAACACAATCATAGATAACATTACACCTACAATTAAAGAGAAAGAATATATGTATGTTAAACTACCTTACCACAAATCATTAGAATCATTCACATCTTCACTATTAAAACCTCTTGGTATGTCAGCTGCCTGGTATTCTATGTTCTCATTCGACAGATTAATTTTCTCAAAAATAAAATACCAAACAGACATTAATAAATTAAACAACGTAGTATATCAATTTTCTTGTACTGATTGTAATTCCCCATTAATATATATAGGTGAGACACAACAATATATTAAATAAAGAATATACGAACACAAATTACACATTAAGAACAACAATATCTTACATTCAGGTTTAGTTGAACATTCCTTTACAAAAGGACATACAAGGATATGTGATGCTCCTGCAAGAGCATTTATTAAGTGGGTCGTCACATGGCGGTTATTCCTCCTGTGATAAATGTACACAAACAGGAGAATACCTTCAGGGTAGAGTTATATTGAGGAGTACATCAGCCCCCAAAAGATCAAATATGTCATTCTCTTCACAGTTAGATGAAGATCATCATACCGGTGTTTCACCTTTACAAATCCTTCAAATTGGCTTAGTTTCAAAGTTTCCTATTGATTATATATCGCACACAGCGTATTTAGGTGTTATGAGAAAATTACTTCATACCTGGGTGGGGGGTAGTTTAAGAACACGCTTGCCAAGCCGATTAGTAAATGTCTTGCCCCAAAGATTAATCAGCCTTGTAAATTATATTCCTGTCGAATTTAACAAGAGACCCCGTTCATTGACTGAACTGGCTCGCTGGAAGGCAACAGAGTTTCGAATGTTTCCTTTATACTTAGGTCCGTTTGTATTAAATGGTATTTTAAATGTCACATTGCATGAAAATTTCTTATTATTTCATTATGGTATAGTAATACTATGTTCAAACAATCACATTGATAAACTAGGATTTGAGTTGGCTGAGGAGCTGATAAAGATGTTCATAAAACATTCCGAAAAAATTTATGGTTCCCAATTTCTGATTTATAATGTGCATATGTTGTCTCATATAAGTGATGATGCAATTAAGTATGGGCCACTCGACAACTTTTCAGCCTTCCCATTTGAAAACTATTTGGGAAGGTTAAAACGATTGATTAGGTCTCCCCATAAACCACTAGAACAAGTAGTTCGTCGCTTGAAAGAAATTGAAACTGTAAATTTTAGTCAAACCCATTTCGGAGATACACAAAGTGCAAGTTTTGAACATAATTTAGGTTTAGTACCAAATGTAAATTTATTTAAGTACAGGCAATTCAAACAATTAAAATATAAACGTTTAATTTTTTATATAAAGCCTCATCGCATTGCAGACTGTTACTGCAATATAAAGGGAAATGTGAATTACTGATGGTTGTTATATATTGTATGGTAAACATTTTTTTTCATAGTCTTCGTATTATCTACATCCTTTTAATTCCGAAATGATGGTTAATTTTGTTACAAAAGATTTGTCAAATGACTAGAGAGTATCACCATGATGATGTTATTGCAAAATGTTTAGTTATTCCAAATGAAGATGATTCATGGTTATCCCTACCTTTAATACACGAACTTTAATTAACAACCTTCATAAACGTTCATCCACAGATAGCTTATATCTAGCGGTCGGTACGCTCACAACGAAAAATCACATATAACGTATAGCTTACTAGCTAGCGGTCGGGGACGCTTTCACAATAGACGAATAACTACGAATAGCTCGGACGGCTTAAGACTATCGGTCGGGGACAATGCACAATTTACGTACACTCACAAATAACAAATAATTCGGCGGCTTATAACTAACGGCGGTGACGTTTACAATAGACAGATAGACGGATCGACTTGCTATAAACAAGTCTTGGTTCTCACCTTGGATTAACTCGGGTAAAGAACACCGGAGGGGGCGAGTGGCTTATATAAATTTAGTATATTTCTCCTTGAAAAATATGAGCATAAAAAATAATTGTTTATTACTAACTCCTGAAATCTTGTGCTATGTAAGAGTTTAAAGAATAGTAAAAAAGTTACTGCTGCTTTTATAAACATACTATCTGTTCAGCTGTTCATTTTCACCCTAAAAATGAAAGCTTGTCATATGTTAACGAAATTAAAATGATTACATCCTAATGTAACGTACCTTTACCATTTGAATTTGAATTATAAGACATCTTTATTGTTTAGAAACAAGAGCTACACAAATTTAGGGCGTTGCTCTCAGCTTCACCAAATTCCTCTACTGACCTAGGGGTTGAACATTCACTTCAGAATTCATCATTGCCGACATTTCTAACACAGATAGAACTTTGCATCCTAGTTCTTCATTGCATTCTAAAGGAAATAATATAGAATTAACCCAAGTAAGAAAAGCCGGTACAAAAACACAAAGAAAGGTCGACTTCTGTTATTATTGTGAGGAAGACGTAAATAATTTTGGAAGGCATATAATAAGAAACCACTCACTCGAAACTGATGTTTTAAAAATTACTTCTCTTAAAGTAAACTCTAAGGAACGAACAGAATTAATTAGCAAAATTAGGAAGAGGGGGTTATTATTTGAAAAATATTTCTGGATATTTCAAACCAGTCAGGACTCCGATAATAAATAAAGATAATTTTTACCGTGCTCAAACTGTTTAGGATCTTATTCATCAAAATTATTATAGACACAGAATAAAGTCTAGAGAAATCTGAAATAAACAATGCGCAAGCCGAGGGTCAAAATATGTTACTTAACAAGCTAAACAAGATCCACAACTTAAAGACCAAGTATTTCCTCGGATGAGACCAGATGAAATAAGCCTGCAAGCAAAAAGCGATGACCTAATATGCGCTTTTGGGGCAAGATACCTAAAAACGCACAGAGAAAAGCATTTTATTCAAGTTACATCAAGAAAAATGCGAGAGCTATCAAAACTTTTAATTTCCATAAAACGGTTGGAACCATCAATTAAAAGCCTGTTTGAAGCGCTTCATCCGAAATATTTTCAGTTGTTTATTGAAGCCACTAAAGAAGTGGCAAGGTATGATTATGTGCGAAACATTTACGAGGTTGTGAGATAGCACTTACACTTTATTTGACCACTCAGATCGCGCCCACCTCTATTGCAAACAAAGAAGTTGATCTAAAAAATATGATCCACTTGTTTAGTAGTAATTGGAGATTTGAAGTCTCCAGTCAGGCCGGATGCGATCTCAACATAAAAAATGGAATAAAATCACCATTGTGCCACTTGCTGCTAATTTAAAAAAATTAAAATTGTTTCTAATTGAAAGAGCGAGGTCTGCAGTAGAAACTCTAAAATCGGATCCGAACAACAAAGAGGGGTATACAACATTACTGGAGTCAATTTATTGTAGGGTAGTACTACTGAATAGGAAACGACCTGGAAAACTTCAGTGAATCTCTTTACATACATTCTTAAATTATGGAACAAATGTGAATGAGTATGATGGATTCGATTCGGTCATTTCAGCAACAGAAGAGATATTACTAAAAAATTTCAAAAGAGTAGTCATAAGAGGGAAAAGCGGTAGAGGAGTCGCCGTATTATTTAGTTCAGATGTCCAAGAACACATAACGTTTCTTTTAAAACTAAGACCCAATATCGTTAGTGACGAAAATCTCTATCTGTTTGGAAAACCAAATTTGTTAACACCTATTACAGGATACAAAGTTTTTGGGAACTATGCTGATTTAAGTGGAGCAAAAATTCATCTGCAATTACTTGTACCAAACTACGAAAGCATTTGGCTACTGTGTCTCAGCTTTTTTCTTTAAAAGATTCCGAAGTGAATCAATTAGCCACTTTTATGGGACACACAATTGGTGTACATAAAAATAATTATCGATTACCGGATGACATTCACCAGACTGCAAAATTGTCCAAACTGCTTTTATTAATGGAGGGAGGAAATCTAAATAAATATAAAGGAAAAACGCTAGACGAAATTGATATAAGACTGGATGAGGGTTTATTGGAAATCGAAAACGGGAATGAAGATGATGATAACGATGAGAATATTAATGGAGGTACCAGAATTTTTTTTAGTAGAACCACCATTTGGCGTAAACAGAACAGAAAAGCAGACAGAAGAGTTAAAAAAACTAAAAAAGATAACACTCGTACCGTGGACAACGCAAGAGAAAAAAGTGGTAATACAATTTTTCGCACAGCATATAAAAAACAAAAGACCAACTAAACGAGCGGAATGCGAAAATTTATTTCAACAGACTGGCGATTTATTAAAAAACAAGGAATTGATAAAAATCAAAGGTTTTGTCCAAAATATTGGGTCGGTCACAATTCACCGACGACAATTCACCGATGACGATTTACCGACGACGATTCACCGACGACAAATTCACCGACTGGACAATTCACCGACTGGACAGTTCACCGACGCACAATTCGCCGACCGGAAAATTCACCGCCGTTAAATATAATTCTGGATCCTTGTTCCAATATAAAAAGCGAAAAACGGCTTATTTTGGACATATAATCAGAAACCCAAAATACCGACTTCTCAATTGATCGTCGAATGCAAAATAAACGCCCCTCTTATTTAAATAGGCATATAAATAATATTTAGAATCAGTTATAATAAAACATATATATATAAATAAATAAATTCATAATATTAAAGACTCTACTAATACTTACGCTGTCTTCAGAGACAAAATTACTGGTCTACCTGTAGAATTAGTAGAATTATCCGATTTATTCTATTTTGTCCTAAATGATAATAACGTTTTAACGACACTTTGACTTAACCGGGATTATTGCCCCCAATCACCAGGGCAGGTAGTAGGCGTAGAAATTACGGAGATAATCGATTGTGGTGTGAATTATCGCATGTGATTTATGTGTCAAATAGATTACATTTATTATTTACCCGTAGCCCGGATACCTGGGGACAACTACTTGGAATTAGGGTTTTAACTTAAAATATAAATTCCAGGAATCACGCAATAAATCACAATAAATAGCGCACAACCGTATGGAAATTTTCAGTTAAAATCGAACAACTTACCACGCAGTATCATGGCCGAATTTGTGATGTCCGAAAAAGGCAAGCCGAAGATGTTGTTAAATGGCCACTTTTTCTTCAAAGAGAAGCAGAGCGATGAGAAGATTCATTGGAAATGTGCGCTCTATCAGAAAACGAAGTGCAAATCTAGAGCAACCACAGTGAATGGGGAAATCGTGCACGTGAATGACCACCATAACCACGTTGGTGACGCAGCGGAAGTAGAAGCCACCAAAATCTACGCAACAATGAAAACCGCAGCTATATTGACCAACGACACCCCACAACATGTTATAAGTAACGCTATTCATCAATGCACTCCAGCAGCAGCTCCCAAGCTTCCCAGGATGGACGCAATTAAAAAAACAATTAGAACCATCCGCCGACAAAAACTTGCAGGACCAGCCCAACCAAATAATCGGCAAGAAATTATATTTCCGATGGAATACAAAAAAACTTGCAGTGGCGAAGATTTCCTGCTCTACGATTCAGGCGAGGAGGAGAGGAGAATATTGATATTTTCAACACGCAGAAACCTCCAAGTATTAGCCACAAGCGAACATTGGTACGCCGATGGAACTTTTAAAACCGTGCCATCTTTATTTTACCAGCTCTACACAATCCATGGCTTAAAACAAAATTTGTCAATCCCATTGGTGTTTGCCCTCCTGCCCGACAAACTCCAGAATACGTACGTACGACTTTTAGAGGAGGTTAGAAACTTGGAGCCTACACTATCGCCAACAACAGTGACAACAGATTTTGAAAAAGGGATGAATAACGCCTTTCGCACAGTATTTCCTAACGCTCGATTAAGAGGATGCTTTTTCCACTTGTGCCAAAGCATTTTTCGTTCAATTCAGAGCCATGGACTGAAACGAAGATATGAAACCGATGCTCAGTTTGCCTTGACCATGCGAATGTTACCAGCTATTGCATTTGTCCCCACAGATGCAATTATCGAAACATTTGAGATGCTGTGTGATAATAATGTTTTCCCTGAAGAAGCCCAAGAAGTAGTGGACCATTTTGAAGACGTTTGGATTGGACGACCTAACAGAAGACAGCGCCGACCTCCTCAGTATCCTCATGAAATGTGGAATCTATTCGACACTACGTTACAGAATCTTCCGAAAACGAATAACTGCGTCGAAGCTTGGCACAGATCATTTGAGGAACTGGTTGGGGCGACCCATCCAAATATTTGGAAGTTTATAAAATGCCTTCAAAGTCAACAAAGGTTAAGTGAACTTCGAATTGAGCAATATGTTGCCGGATTTGATCAGCAGCCACCCAAAAGAAGATATAAAGATTGTGCTCAACGCTTGTTTAACATTGTGGGCCAGTATAATCCCGATAATATTATTGAGTATGTAAGAGGAATAGCTCACAATTTGCCATACTAATTTATCCTCTTTTTTGTAGTTTTTGTCTTCTTTATTTTAAAAATTGTGTTCCATTAATTGTACTAATATGGTGACGTTATTTATTTTAATAAATGTTATTATGCTTCAGCAATTTTTTATTACAGAAAAACCAAATCCAAGTATTTATTCAATTTTTTGGGTCTCATGGACCTCACCTCTACGGACCCCAAAACAAAAAATAAAGTATTTCTTTTTCGAAATTTCGTCATGATACTACTCACTGCAATACAATACTCGTATTTATATCTGATGTTTTTACAAGAAACTCATCAAAAATTCGATCCTGCTTTAAGCGTAATGTAATAATAACGTGAAAGGTATTTATTGTACATATTAAATGTAAATGTATTATGATTATCGAGACATGCAGATAAATATTAATTTAACGGCGGTGAATTCTCCGGTCGGTGTGTCGGTGAAATGTTCGGTCGGTGAATTGTGCGTCGATGAAATTTCCCGACGGTGAATCGTCGTCGGTGAATTGTACGTCGGTGAATTGTCGTCGGTGAATTGTTCGGCACCCCAAAATATTTATTCAAAGAAACAAAAAGAAATATAATCAGATGCAGAATAGCTATATTTTATTGATTAAAATATTCAACTAAAAATTCAAAAAATTTATTTAGTTATAGAAAGCATGTCTGAGCAACCGAGTAACTAACAAAAAAACACGTGTATAATAGTTTGTAAAAAATAATTATTTGAATTTTGTACTTGTTAGACTCTGCGCCACCACCCCAGGGTTAAATATAGCAAATCAAAGTGACATGAAAGAGTACATAAAATATGAACTGTCCCCGGTGCCATTATCATTATTTCATGAAAATGGTATGCATAAAACTAAAAAATCTGATTTTTATGATCATTTTCAAAGTGTAGTCAAAATTCCGGATTCAAACACATTGATACTTGTTGTGGATGGTTTTTTTGTTACACAAGGTAGTT
This sequence comes from Cryptocephalus moraei, assembly GCA_946251905.1. Classification (NCBI taxonomy): domain Eukaryota; kingdom Metazoa; phylum Arthropoda; class Insecta; order Coleoptera; family Chrysomelidae; genus Cryptocephalus; species Cryptocephalus moraei. The sequence goes on from OX276459.1 coordinate 18,379,213, forward strand.
TGGCATGTCAATGAAAGCATTGAGAACATTATAAATAAATATGCTACTTATGCCAAGCCACATTTTCAGCCCAATAGCTACGTAACATTTGACGGTTATCCGGATGACGCGAGATTAACTACAAAATCTGTTGAAAGATCTCGACGTAAGCTGTCAAGTATCGGCTGTGAAATACAATAATTCGACCTTACTACTAAAGTAACATTAAATCAAGAACAACTCTAACGTAATGAAGGAAACAAAGATCGCCTTATAAAAATGTTATCTATTGAATTAAATAAGTCTGGTTTTCGGACAAAAACGGCTTATGAAGATACTGACTTACCAATTGTTAACTCTGCAATCGACCATGCAAGAGCAGAAAATGAATCAATTGTCTTAGTAGTAGGCCAAGATATAGATCTTTTGGTTATTCTAACACAGCATGCAAGCGAATTCGATAACACATATTTTTTTAAAGGAGGTACAGGTCGAGAGTCTCATAGGTATTATACATCTCGTAGCTTTAAGCACCAGGAACTACAATCAATAGTCGGTTTCTTGCACATCTTTTCAAGGTGTGACACGAGTTCTTACTTTTTCAGGCAGGGAAAGACAAAATTAATTAACAGTTTCGATCCATACGAATTAAAAGTTCTTGCAAGTGTGTTTTATACAGAAGACGCTAGCGAAGAAGAATTAATAAGGAACACTTGTATTTTAATACATAATACAGTAGAGCAATAATGCAGAAAAAAATTTAATCAAAAACACATATAATTTTCTTTCAAATGACTTGCGGTATTTACATTTTACTAGAGCTAAAATAAAACCAAATTTTGCTTCTGAATCATTACCACCATCAGAAGGTATTGCAAAGCAGCATGGTTAAAGAGTTTATTATCAATTGCAATTGTGGTATGGGAATATTTTAGATCCTACGCAGTGAGGATGGAAAGTTGTAAACAATCATTTGGTTCCTGTTACAACTAAAGACCCGCCTATGCCTGAAAAATTGTTAAAACAAATTTCTTGCGGATGTAAATCAGGTTGTAGCACTTCCGCATGCACTTGTAGAAAACATGGTTTACAGTGCTCCGATTTATGCGCTAATTGTGTCGATATGATTTGTTCAAATATCAATATTGAAGATATTAATTGTTTGGATGATACGATAGATAACGATTTTGAAAATGTATGTGATGAGCAAAATGAAAGCGATGACAATGATATGAATGAGGGTGAAGTAAGTTCAGAGGAAGATATTCCTCAAAAGAAGCGTGAAATTACATCCTAAAATACGAATTGTATTACTTGTTACTCTTTTTTATTCATAGATAAGAAATTATATTTTGTAAGACATTTTTAATTGCAATAGAATTAAGTATGACTGTCTAGTGACGGTTCTTAATTAATATTTTTAACTTTAAGCTTAAACAATAATTAACTAGAAAGAAATAACACGTATGCAATCGTTTATCGTAAACATATAATTAATTGTGATTTTATGTGTGTAGCTCCTTAGTGTATATATACCCATACATACACTAAACAATAAAAATAATAATAAACATGTAACAAGCGCTGCTCGAAGTAATTCGGCGCGCTCCGTAATCCCGCTCTCTTAGCGGGACCGTCACAAGAAGCGACGGACACCGTCAGCCCCGCGGACCGGCTACCTGCATAGCCACCCTTCCTGGGTCCCGATTCTCGAGTGTAAGAGAAGTGACTGATCACTTCACACGATGTGATCTTTCACATCCCCGATCGTTCTCTTATGACTTGAAATCTGTATTCTCGAACGTAAGGGAAATGAACATTCACGGGGAACGGCTATGCTGTGTTGCCACATGTTTGGAAGGGAGAGAGCGTCTCATCGAGCGCAAGAGCGAATGAGAGAGTTATATCCACAGAATAGTAAATACCATTATTGCTTTGTGTTTGAAATAGATAGGTTAAATGGTTTGTCGTTAGGCGTTAGCGTGGTCGTGGCGTTGTCTCTGTCTCGCCTCGCGTTCCAGTTAGCAGTAGCAGTTACACGTGTGTTGCAGTATGCAGAAAGTGGAGGTAAGAACATATATCGAAGTTGAAAAAGTATTAAAATGTAATTACCGAATATATTACTAGTAATGAATGTAATGATTGTGCATGTAATGAGTAACATTGTTTTAGATGGATGAGCGAAAGCGCCGAGCGCCAGTAACACAAAAACAAAAGGACGCACTGATTCAATTTTTAGAGAACAACCCACAATTGTTGTGTGGTAAATTTTCTCCGTGTTTCACGAAGAAAGCTGCACAACAATTGTGGGTTGAAATAAGTGAACAATTAAATGCTTTTCCTGGTGGTAGCAGTAAAGAATGGTATCAATGGAGGAAGGTAAACATTTCATTTTGTATGCTATGTAGAAGGATATGCACTATAGAAATGTAACCTTGATAATCCTGTCATTTTCGTATCATTTCTAGACTTGGCAAGACCTAAAGAAAAATACAAAGGCAAAGCGGTGCGTTGAGAAGAGGTCTGCAACAGTAACCGGTGGCGGACCTTTGGTCGATGTCAAGTGGGACGCAACAGAAGAACAAATACTTCAATTAATCGCACCGGAGACTATTAATGGCGATGTAGGTGTTCCAGTGCCAGAGGTATCGTTTGCATTCGAAGATGTAAGTTGTTTTTTGTTTTGATTGTGTGAAAATTGAATGAACTACACTCACTTATGGCCTGTCACAATTTCACTACATATTTACACCGGCACATATCTAACTCCACATAAACTGATCCAAATGTACAATTTACAGGCAGGTGCAGGCCAGGAAGCAAGTGCTTCCACCCCCAAAACCAATGAGGTGGAGGCAGAGGTGGGCTCCAGCAAAGGGTGTAAAGTAAGCTACAAAGTAGCCAGTGTGTGCAATACATTTTTGTTTAGTAATCTTAAACCAATGCAGATAAGTTGTTATTTCATTCCTGTTATAATCTGTGGTTAGTACATAGTACATTGTGTGTTGGGACCCTTCCGCATTTATAATCAATGAAACATTTTTGTGGTCGAGTATATGTCGTGAAGTAACCGTAACATTCTAATACAATAGTATAGTTTCAGGCGAGTGTCAGCTCCATGGGCGCCACCCCCAGGATTGCAAAAGATATGAAAAGAAGACATGTGAAAAGCAAGCGGCTGGAAGCATCAACCAGGATCTCCGAGAGTCTCGTCGAGATAGAGAAAAAGAAGATGGAGAGTGCGGAGGAGTACTACTCCGAGAAGAAGAATTATTTGGTATGGAGGAGGAAATATGAGGAAAAAAAATTACAATTATTAAAAGAAGAAGTGGATTGTAATAAGTTGATTCTGCAAGAATTAGTCAAATTAAATGGTAAATAGTGAAACGTATATTTAATTTATAACATATCAACACAATATTTCTGAAACAATTAATTATTAAATGAGAACAACACAAATTATATACAAGGCAAGGTTTGCTTTCACTTACATCAGAAAGTTGTTTGTGATGCCAGTACTAGGCGCAGGAAGTGTGTTGTGTTCGCAAAATACTCACTGTGACGAATCCAGACACCACAAACCAATTTAGATAGCACAAATCACTTTTATAATCTATACCTACATGTAAAGAGCAACAAACATTATTTCTATCATATTGTCGCGATGCGGCCCCAATTAGCGAAAATAGGTCGCCGTCTAAGGTTATTCAGCACCGCGGCGACCTTAACCCGAAGGACGACACCACTCTCGGACAGGTACGACACCACGTTCGTAAACATCCCGCTTGTATTTATACAGCGGGATCATAACGATCAAGGGGTCAGTCTATCACGAAGTATCACGTCTCGCTGCCCGTCTGAGAGCCCGTCCTTTTCGGCATGCCGCTAATTGAAGGAGCCTCGCACCTGCTGCCCTTTGCCCTGCTAAAGTAAGCAACCACCTCCATTTAACCCCTTCTCACTTTTCTACATTTGATCACTTGCCTTAATTTTATTTTACGATGTTCTCTCCCCTACATTTAATGTTTGAATAAATATTGTTACGTGTTGCCATGCTTTCTCTTTAGCTCCACCTAGCTACACCCCCAACCCAAGCACTCCCTTTGGGCCCTAGGTCCTCAGGCGTGTGACAATATACACAGCTGAGAACAAAAAATAATAAGGAATTATACCATTAGCATTTCGTTAAAAATGGGTTGCAGCAATCCGTCGTTGAAGCCTCCTTGCTTCAACTAAATCTGCATTACCGGGTGCATTAGCTGGATCATCTTCCTCTACCGGTTCGAAATACATTCCAAAGTCCACCTATAACAAACACAATTTAGCATTAGAGTCATAATACAATGAGGTTTCATTATGTAACTAAACCTGTTCAATCTCATTATCCATCTCTGGGTCTGGAATGTTTTCATCAATGCACATGTTATGTAGTATAACACATGCATTGATGATTTTCGATGCCCGGTGAGGAGTATAATGCAATACTCTGTGCTTCAGAAGGCAGCGAAACCTGTTCTTCAAGACACCGTTGCATCTTTCGATGCCGCTCCTAACAGTTTTAAGACGAGCATCGAAGGCTTCCTCACTTGCAGAATTAGGCGGATGATCCAGGGGTGTCATCAGCCACGGTCTCAGCGTATAACCTGTGATACAATGATACATGCTCATTTTTCACATGTTGCAATTACACATATGAACGCGAACTTTCGCATATATCTCGTCCCCCTTATCACGTATTGCCATATATGTATTAAACATTTTAATTAAGCACGGCACTGTGTAATGAGGGGGACGATATATTTCAAACATAAACGATAATTCAAATAGTTACAGTAATTGACATTTATACTCTTACCGGAATCACCAAGGAGGTAAAATATATTGTGCGGATCTCTCCGGTACAGCTCTTCCATGACTGGAGCAATACTAGATTGCTTGTAGATGTGGACGTCATGGCAACTACCAGGGAATCTGCTATTGACGTCTAGAATTTTTAATTTGTCGTCACATACCTGAATACAAACAAAAACATCTCATTACAAAATGTATTACTTTATACATGTCAGTAAAACTTTCATGTATGTGTTTTGTAAATGACGATTATATATACATCATAAGAGTAGACAATAATTGTACATTTCCACTTACCAATTGTACATTTATGGAATGGTAATTTTTCCTATTGACATATGTGTTCCTGTCCTCCTTGCGGCATTACTATTGCAACATGAGTGCAGTCTATCAAACCCACTACACCAGGAAATTGATACTTGTTATAGAATCTATAAATGTGAATGAATTTAGCTGGTTCTTCGAAAATGTAGAAGTGTAAATACCTTGTGCGTATATTTTCCATTTCTTGGAGATTCCCTGGAAAATGCACAAAGGCGTTGAAAATGGCCGGTTCGTTTAGTGCATCAGTAACCTCGGTTATTGCACGGGAGACACTCGACTGCCTAATGCTGAGAATATGTTGCTTCCAATGATTTCCTGGTAGCTGCCCGTCGCAAAGAAACGAAGGGACACAATTACCTATAATACAAATATTTGCATTATGCAATTTATGTGTACACCAGTCATAATGCATTTCTTAAATATTACGCATACTTTAAATTAGATGGCCACATACCTTCGTCTGAATGTTTATGTCGGATGACCTAGCAGGGGCTTTAAGGTGTGGCGTTAGTAATAGTATTAATCTTCGGGTCAGGCCTTTAGTAAGCCGAAACATTTTCACAAATTTCACTTCTTCCAATTCAAATGGATCCATACCTTTGTAAAAGGTACGTGCTGGATATTCTGCTTGCTCCTCCGCATCTACAAAATGCAATGATTTATGCTTGTATAATATAGAAGTTACTGCTACAATAAAACACTGTGCTTACCTTGAAGATTGTCTAAGACAATACCATACACTCCTGCCCTTCCCTCGCGATAAATGTTATTCATGTTATACACGACAGGAAAAAAAAAACACGAAATACTAATTATAACCCTAATTATTACTACTAATAACTAATATTTACACCCAAACACTGCAAAGCGGTACCCAAAACGAAATGAAATTCGACCACGAACGGCACGAACCACGTGTGAAGATTGGCAGATTATAGGTTAGGGACGTGCATCGCATATCGCATGTCACCTTTCTCTCTCGCCGGTTACGTCATTCTCTCATCACACTTCACGCTCACTCAAAAAATAGCAGTAGAACCGCGTTCCCTCGTTTTCGTGCGAAGTGAGCATTCACATTTTTTCGAGAATACCGTTCTAAGCGTTTCGAGAGAACTCCGCCCACCTTTCTCAGGAGAACGTCGTTCCCCGGTTTCGAGAATCGGGCCACTGGAAGGGTTCTGCCGGCGCGATTCACCGGGCCATCGGCGACGCTCCGAACATTGCACACAAATAAAGGAAGATTCACCGGACCCTTAGTGGCGTGCCCACGATTGAGTATAAAGGGAGACCCGTTTTGGAACTTAGGTCAGATTCTTTTACGTCTCGGTCATCAGCCTTCCTCCGCAACATTGATCGAATAAAGAAGTAATCCGTTATCAACGCCTTAGCCATGTGCTTTCCTTTTTGGAACTCCGGCTTTTCCTAGCTATCAACGCCTTCGCTGTGAGCTTTTCCTTTGGAACTCTGATTGCCGCCGTCTTCACAAAACCATAGCTGCCTTCTTCGCAGAGCCATTGCCGCCGTCTTCACAGAGCCATAGCTGCCTTCTTAGCAGAGCCATTGCAGCCGTCTTCACAGAGCCGTAGCTGCCTTCTTCACCTAACCATTACCGTTTTAGATGCTTAAAAATGGAAGAACATTCGGATAGTGAACAACCTGGTGAACAAATAGTACTTAAGAAAAGGAAGGGATGTGTGAGACATGAACAGGAATATAAGAGAAATGATATAAAGCAGAGTAGATTGAAAGGTCTTTCATATGTTAATTACAGCGGAAAAATTTGCGGAAAAGAAAATCGGCTTAGCATGCATGGAAGTTCATTTTTTATTATTAGTTTCAACTGTTTGTCTGCATCGTTGGTTTTTTTAGATGCCCTTAGAATGTTTCACAAAATACAGGAGAACGACAGAAATGAAATATTCACCAAATTCTATGGGTTTAAAACAAAAGATGAACAGGACATATATCTATAAAAAATGAAATGAAATGAAAATGAATAAATGAGAAAATCATGTACTTATAACCAATTTGTTCTTGTTGGTGACACTCGGATGCGTGTTTGTCAAAAAGCCTTTATTAGTTTACATGGTATTTCAAGAAAGAGAATAGGACGAATAAAAACTTTGTTATCAAACAACAAAATACCACGCGACAAAAGGGGACACAATCCGAAGGTTCATGCGATTCCGAAAGAAAGCAATGTCTTAATAAGGCAACATGTCGAATCATTTCCCCTTAAACAGACACATTATTCTGGTAAACCCATGTCATATCTCGACGCAAGACTGAATGTGAAGCTTCTGTACCAGCTTTTTAAGGAGAAACATCCAGCATCAGCTATAAAGTATGATTATTTCCTAAAATATTTTAAGGAACACTTCAACTACCGGCTTGGCCGACCTCAGGTGGATACATGTTGCCAGTGTGAGGAACTTGGAGTAAAAGTTAAGAGTCTTTCACTTGGTGATGCAGCCAAACGGGCTGTTGCTGCTGAGCTAATCGTACACAAACGCAGAGCTAAAAAATTTCACATTTATCTCAAGGAAGCTGAAACTCGTTGCAAAACGAATGAAAATGTGTTAGCTTTATCCTTTGATTACATGCAGAACCTTCATCTCCCCGAAATTCCGGTACAAGATCTGTTTTATCTTACTCAATTGACTGTAAACGTGTTTAACCTTCACAATTTGAAAACGGGTGAAAGTTTTTTTTTACATATACCACGAAGGCAATGCCAGTAAAGGGCCGAACGAGGTATGTTCTTTTTTGCTACATTATATAAAAAAAATATGTACCGGTTAGTGTAGGGGAACTGCTTTTATTTTGTGACAATTGCCCTTGTCAAAATAAAAACAATGCAGTGGTTAGGATGTGTATGGCGTTAATTGAAACAAAATTCAAAAAAGTTAAACAGCTTTATCCCATTAGAAGGCACTCATTTTTGCCGTGCGATAGGGATTTTGCCACAGTGAAAAGACGTTTGAGGCGTCACGTCAGGATTTTTTCTGTGCTTGAGTTTACTAAATTGATAATTACGTCCAGTGCGAGTAATAAATTTACTGTAATGGAGGTTGAAAATAGTGACATCTGGGATTTTAAAAACTGGTGGTCCAGATTTTATAAGAAGAACAGCATCTCTCTAGAAACAAACAAAAGAAGAAGTATACCTCGAAATGAAAAACAAAATTTTACGGTTTCACAGTTTCACCACTTTAAGCATGATGGCTCTAAACCCGGATATGTTACTGCTTCACCCTTTATCGAAAGCCCTTCTAATAAACACACTTTTCACCTAAAAATGCCCAATACCGGCATCGTAACTTGGCCGTCAAATAAGGCATATCAAAGCAAGATTTCGATTAAACAAACCAAAATTGAACATATCAAACTCATGTGAAAAATATATTTCAGAAAACCATAGACCATTTTACGCTAAAATTGTTAACTGGCCAACTAAAATGTGAGCATAAGTTGTTTTCTTTCATTTCTTTTGAGTTCGTTCTGAACAAGAATTACGTTGTAAAAAAAGTGTTTTATTTCTTTATAAGTTGTTGAAAGGGGCTAAGTGACATTTAAAAAGAGACAGGTAACATCTTAAAAAGAAGAAAAAATGTCTGTCTTGCACTGGTATATCCATTTACAATAATTCTTTTAGGTTTAAACAAAAAAATAATATAAGAAATAACACAGTATACCTTAGAATAGCTTTTTGCGTTTTTCTCAGAACTTACAAAATGTTGCTTGCCTCCAATCAACAATAAAATATTAAATTCATTTTCACGCTATGGCGAAAACACAAAAAAATGGCCTATTTTTAATAGTTTTTATTGTTAAAAAAACGCAAGAGATAAAATTTGGATGTATTAGGTGTTTTTATCGTCTCTGATCCATTTCAAACAAAGCGGTTTTCAATGATTGTAGACTGTATTTTTACTATTTATTTCAACCGGAGAAAGGAGACACGTGTGTGCACGTCCTCTCGAGTTAACAGAAACTAAAGCGACTAATTTCTCGCTGGCTTACAATGTTGCCACTGTTCACTTTCAACCAGGCCTAAACAGAGGGCAAGGTCCAAAAGTGGCATTGACGTAGCTTATGAAGAAAAACGTCAAAGAGGACCCCCTAAATTTATACCCCCATCGGTTGTATGCCAAGATAATACTGTCCATCTTCCCATATATGCAGAAAGAAACCGGTGCAAGGTTGGGGGATGTAAATTTCAATCATTTATAAAATGTCAAAAATGTAATGTATGTCTTTGTGTAAATAAAGACATAAATTGTTTTATAGACTTCCATAAGCTTTAAATATCATTCATTGTTTTAATTGCCATTAATTTCTATTTTTGTGTAATAAACTAAACAACTAATTCTTTTGTTATATTATTTAATATTAATACTACATACACAGTACTACACGGTATCCCATATATGACTCGAACACTTTTTCTTAAAAAAATGTTTACGATGTCAAACAAATGTTTTAATAGTATTCTGCACATAAAATTCAATATAACATATTTTTTACACATTACTCAAAAATCATGCACTAGAGGGTTAAGAAGGTCCATAGGATGTAACTTGGACCAAAAATTGATGTTTTGTGGACGCCCTAAACGTCCAAGTTCGATGTTTTATGGACGTCTTTAAAACGTTATTGTGCGGTCTAAAAATTTGTTATTCAAAGTCGGAGCCTATGTTAGACAGGTGCAGCTGAACTTCGATTTTCCACTTTTATCGCTGCAAATAACATTCCTATGGCAATGGCGGGACAAAAAGTGGATTTCTAAGGAACCTGCTATTGCTTTGCCAGTGATAATGTGGTCATGGTCAGGTGTAAAAACTCGTTTAAAGCTGGACGCGCATTGAATCGACTCGGTTCGGTATAGTTCAGCTCATATTGTCGCGACCTAATTAAGCAACCGAGGTCATTGTAATCTCCGCGAGTTACCGACCTGCAATTACAAATCTTGCAATAATTAATATCCGCTCCGCGGTTATCAAACTTTAGTTCACCTGTAATTGCAAATTTTCATACAAGTCATATCCGCTTCTCGGATATCGACCTTAGCGACAGGTTCACAAATTGATCAGGTGAATACAAGTTCCAAATCGTCTATTCGGCAGTCTCTAAGAGTTCAACAGACCGCCGAATACGCGATTTGCAAAATATAAATTCAAAGAGCGTTATCGATCGGGGCATTTTGGGTCGTCAGTCAGTGAGTGGGTTCGCCAAGGGTCGCCCGTACGACATCTGTCCTCGACTCCCCGAAGTAACCAAGTGCCCCTTTCTTTTACATTTTCTTGCTTTAACTTGTTTAATTATTTTCATCTTTATTTGTTTTCGTTTTGTTCTCATTTATTCCATTGTTTATTATTTTTCCACGTGCTCTGTATTTGACTGTGCTGAAAACAAATTTGTATTTCCCCAACTGCTTTCCGTTCTCCACCTCGAGCTACCCCCTAGCACGCTCTCAGGGTGACTTCATCCCCTGGACGCGACAATATCAGCACTTGTCGAAAGAGTTGCTCCTAATGTAAAGTAATACAACCCCGCGCACTGAAACCGTTCAGCCCGGTACCGGTCGATTCGGATCTAGCTCTACTATGCCGATAATTATAAACCTTATTTCTTTCATTATTAAGCATTTGGGCACCCGGATATGGCCTCATAACATTTGGTAATAGTGGAAATGCTTCATCCCCAACAATGACATAAGGCAAACTGTAATTTGTTTTTGGCAGGTGGCTATCTTTAGGAAGATTTAACTGTTGGTCGAGTAAATTTTTCCAAGCTGGGAAGAGCGAAATATACCACCATCGCTGCTACGTCCATACGCTCCTACATCAACAGTTATATATCTGTAGTCTGCATCTACAAGTGCCAGTAAAACAACACTAAACTCATTCTTGTAGTTAAAAATTATAGAACCACTATTTAGCGGTTTTTCAAATAAGACATGTTTGCGATCAATGGCTCCAACGCAGTTAGGATATTTCCATGTCGAAGAAAATCCTTCCTCTATGTTTTGCCATTGTTCAACCGTAGGAGTAAGCATAACTAATGGTCCAAGTGTGGTCCATATTTTTTCACTTGTATCATAAACGATTTCTCTCACAGTTGTCTCGCCCAATCTATAGCTGAATAAGAGTGTAGAAAATGAATCTGCGTGACCCAGATATCTAAAATAAATTTAATTTACTGAGTATAAACTATTTATTGCCATCATATTATTCAATATTTAATTGTTATACTTAAGTTCCAGATTGCAAAAAACGGTGAAGTTGTCCACGAGATAGTTTTCGGAAAACTTTAAAAAGCCGAAAAACCAAGAGTGGGCAAGAGGGCAAAGTTACCAAAAAAATTAATGTTTGAGGATGTTGTCTTTTCTTATCCCGCACTTTTCAGAAAGGGCACAACGTTCGAGTGTGCAGGTGAATCAATTGCTTAAAGGTAATTCAAAAGACCATAATGAAATAAGTCATGATGGAATAAATCATTGTGAAATAAGCCAGGAAGGCCCTCCTGAATCTTTTGCGCCGGATTTAGATACGTCTGCAATATCTGTAAATCTGGATGCAAATAATGTTGAAACCAATCAATCTAAGCGCCAATGCCATTCTTCTGTCGACAACTGTTCTTCTCCCAGGAATTCTTTTCACGATTCCATATCTTCAACATCGAACAAGAAACTTCCTCCAATGGCACAGGTTATGAAGAATTATTCTGACGGAAAGGTTACTTCAAAACCACAAAAGAAAGCAGACCATCTTCAAAAAAATTGTTTGATGCTATGCAGGAGACAGTAAGAACGATGGTACCGGCCCTTCAAATTGAAGTGAAATCAAAGATATCCAATCTGGTTAGTGAATACGAACTGAACAGTTTAATTTAAAAAAACAGCACTATGACGCAAAATGATTGTCCAACGCCATTGCAACCTCTTGGAACTGAACCGCATATTACATCTCATTTCTCGTCTCGTCCAGAGTCATCCAATTCAACCACATTTCTAATTACACGCCACCCTAATTTGAATTCTGAACTAGAATCGGATTCAACAGATGAATCAAATTTCTCAAAATCTTATTACAATTTATGACTTCATTATAAAGTAAGTTAATGTAGGAGTGTAACGGCAACTTTATAATAAATGGCTACATTGATACTATGAAATAACCAAATCATTCATTTTAATACTAAAATTAAAATAACAAACCAATAAATACTCCAAAGAAACATTCGCATAACGTTCCATTTATGAAACTGGTATGAGTAGGTATGCCAAAACGACAAAAGCGAAGAAGGCGGCTCCGAGGTAATCCAGATTAGACTATGTGGCGACCTGACTCGTCTTTGTGAAAACAGTTCTTACATAGGTATAACGTAAATTACTAACGTATTGTCTTAATACTACAGATATTGTTAAAAAAGTTAGTTAATTTGATATCAGTAAAAACGATGACGTTTCAAAAATGTAAAAAAAATATCTGCAAGAGCAGAAAAATTTGTTTAACTATTTGTTTACTACCTCTGATCATATTGTTACAATTGCGACATAATTAAATATTAAAGTCTTTTACCGCCATGACCTTCTGTTGTCATGTGCGCACGACGACGCTTTTTACCGTCATGCCTACACGACAGGGTTGCTACCCGTAGCGGAATTTTAGCCTTGGTAGCGGCGGCAAGACCAAACGTAGCGGAATCTTCAAATTGAACTGTGAATAAAAATTATGTCCTAAAAAAATATAGTTTTAAACGGAATCTTAAATAAATATAATGAAAATGTGTAATAATTGTTTATCATTTAATTAAAATTTCTGTAAATAAGGATGATTAACACAAAATCATCGATGTAGGATGTACTATCATTGCAGGTAACTATCGTTACCAATGTACAGCGCGTAGCCGTATTCCAATAAATGCTGAGATCAACTGATAGATGTCCCTCGTCCTCTGTGGCCAAACCTATGCGAATCCTCCCGGACTTTTTTGTCCCCCCCCCCCCCCCCCCCCCGGACATGTTTTGTTGAAAATCTCCCCGGACTTTTTTGTTGTAAATTACTTACAAGTAAATCAATAAATCCCCGAAGAAAGGAGGCCATAAAAAGAATTGAAAACACTTCTGCCATCATTCTTGCTTCAAAAAGTGATCGAGTCCAGACCAAACTACAAACTAAAAGATTGGAATTTGTATTAATTATTTTATTTACTTAAATACAATCGAGACTGATGACGATTTGAGCGATAGCAGTGAAGCCAAAATAGTTAAGCGGCGCAAACTGGGAGTAAATCAGGCAAGACAGTATCAGTGGATTGACCAGGCAGATACAACTGGACCAACTTCTAGCACTAGTGTAGAAATTGAAGCAACCCCTAGCACAGGCGCGATAAGGGCTGGAGCAACGCCGAGCACTATCAACCCTAGGGATGAATGGTCTAGTAGTCAGCGTAGCGAGGTAAGAAACCAGAGTTCCCGTGTACAACGCTTTTCTCAAAAATGGTTGTCGGACCCAAAATTAAAAGGGTGGATACAAGTAGCTGAACATGATAACATGTACGCCAAAGGCAATGCTTTTGTTATTAACTTAAAAGCTAAGTACAGTGTCATACATCACGCTATCTCACCACGCTATCATCACCTCATAAATCACGTGTACAATGATAATCAAAAATTTATTGGCCAAATTTGTAACTGATGAATTAAAACAAATTCAGGGCAATAAATATCACTGCTATTAGACGAAGCTACTGATGTAAGCAATAAAAAGTTATCATGCGTTTTAATTAAATTTATCTATGATAACGATGTTAAAACACAAGTTCTTGGTTTAAAGCAGGGGTTCCCAAAGTGTGCGTCGCGGCGCCCTGGTGCGCCGTAGAAAGTAAAGAGGGGCGCCGTGTGTCGATCCTCTATCATTATCCGAAACCACAAATATTCGCGGGTAGGTACCTATAATGCAACAGTTTCTATTTTGAGCACTAGCATTTTTAAAGAACATAAGTCCGAATGCTATGTGGATCCATTGCATCATCCATAGGGAAGTTCTTGCATCAAAATCAATGAGCTCTAAACTGAACGAAGTACTAGAATGTGTCATTGGTGCAGTAAACTACACAAAAAGTAGGCCTCTAAAGGCCAGACTTTTTAAAAAACTGTACATTGATATGGGAGCTGTACATACGGCCCTGCTGTATTACTGCAATTCACGATGGCTTTCACGTGGAAATGTCTTATTTCGTTTGTTCAAATTACAGGAAGAAATTCGCACTTTTTCACAGGAAGAACGTCATGAGAACGCCAAATATTTTACTGAATTTAATATTGAAGAAAAAATAATGTTGGTTACTGTGCTGATAATGTCAGTGTAATGATGGGGTCAAAAGAAAGTGTCAAAAAATATTTGTTAAACGGCAATCCACATTTAATTTCTAACGGTTGCGTTTGTCACACAATTCATCTAGTTGCAGTTTCAGCAGCGTCTTGTTTACCAGATAAATTAGAAAATTTATTACAAAACATTCGTACTTATTTTTCAAGAAGTCCTAAACGCCACTCAGTACTTGAAACGACGTTTCAAGAATACACGAATAATGAAAACGTAAAAATTTTAAAGCCAAGTGCAACTCGTTGGTTAGCTTTGTCTAAATATGTGGACAGAATTCTTGAAATGTGGGATGTTTTAACGGAATTGTTTCGATTAGCAGATTTTGAAGGTGAATCTGCAGTAGCCAAAATAATATTCAATGACATAAGTAATCCAATAACGAAAGCTTATTTCTTGTTTTTAAAATATATTTTATCCACCTTTAATCAATTCAATGCATTCTTTCAATCTGAGAAATTGTTGACTGCTTCAATATACTCCGAAAGTTTTAGGTTTTTTACAGTATTAGGAAGTAATTGTTTAAAGAAGGGGTATATACATCTGATCAAATTGTTAATATTAACAGACTTCATCCTCACTACCTTTTGCCCGTTGAGGCTATTTAAGTAGGATCGCCAACATCAACTCTTATTGAATCGTTTGAAAATTTAAGACTAAGTCTTATTAAAATCTTTCTCTTTGTCAGGGAGCTTTTTAAGAATGTCAAAGTCGATTCCGTCTAAACAATTTTTTTTTAAATTAAACATTATTCAAAGAGATATTGTTCTCTATTTAAACTCTATTACTGACATACAATGTGTGACTGCAAAAATAAGTCCAGATAAGGTTGACGAATGCACAAAGACGTATAGACAATTACATCTGTATTTTTCTGACGACGAAATCTCAACCTTGCCTAACAATACTGTAACGAAGTGCCCCCTACCGGTAACACTCCGCATAGCAATTTTGTTTAAACATAGGAAACTGTAAAAATCCTCTTAACGAGTAGGGAAATCCTCCAAACTGCGCGGTAGTTACTCCCATTTCCGCTTATGGGCGCTTGACTAATACACTTCCACTTCCACCTCTTACAAATCACCAAGTTTTGCCTGTCAGGATGATTTAAATATAGGCCGTTTTGGGGCATAAGGATCAAGCGATCAGTCGATTAGTTGACGAATCGAGCAGTCGATCAGTGAGTGTTCCGATTTCCGAACTAGTCCAGTGAGTGAGAGTGGGAATAATCCGACCGTACCCACCGAATTGTAAGTACTCCGATATCCGATCATTTATTATTTCTTAATTCTTGGGATAGGCCGTACATTTCATTCCGTAGCATCTCCTTTCTCGCCGGTCGTAGTAAAACACTCTAGGGTGATCCACTCGGAGTGTTTCTTACTACCTAGACCATTTTGTATAGATTTCCCTAGGGTGATCCACTCGGGGTTGTCTAGACAAAAGCAAAGCCGTGTCCGTGTTAGGCCGTAATAAGACGCTCTAGGGTGATCCACTCGGGGCGCTTTTATTACCTAGACCGATTTCGTACCAATCTTCCCTAGGGTGTTCCACTCGGGGCTGGTTGGTATAAAGTCATTACGTAAGTTGTGCATTTCATAATCAGCCCATCAGCCCGCACGTTAGATTCCCGCTTGCATTGCTTGAGTACGCCCTATAGGGCACCTAAAACCGCCCTTCACTTTTGCTCCGCTCTCGCTTTATTCATTTCTTCTTCCGCCTCTTTCTAACCGCTTTAAACCGAATTTGCACGCCTAAGATTAGCTAGCTTGCGATCTCCCGTAATATACATAGATTGAAATAGATACGTTCTCTCCTAAATGTAGCTTCTCCGTTCATATTTCCGCTCATTTATTCAAACCGAATATTTTCCGTAAATGTAGATAATAATTGAATCGTTTTTGCCCAAACACCTGCGTCCGAACGGTCCGTTCCAAAGCGTAGCGCAACGTTGCCGGTTCCCGCCGATATTCCGAAAAATCCGAATGTACATTGTTGTCAATAATTCTGGGAATCGGAAAATTATTGCACTACGTTGCCGAACCGCCCATTATCACTGTAAATAATGTAAAGCATGATTGCCGCTTCTCCATCAAAACGCAAAACCGCCATTTTGTACATAATTGCCGAATTCTTTCAAATACCGTAAACCTTTCATTTGTACATAATTACCGCTGACTGCTCACTTGTAAATATGATTCATTTGTAATATAGATCATCCGTATTTGTCCCGAATTGTGTGTTTTATTTCCACGGACCCCCTGGCATTCTCCTGAGTATAAATTCACCCGTGGCTCTAGGGAGTAAATCCTTTAAAATCTGGCGCCCGAGAAAACCGACTTTAAAACCGATTACCCGAATTCCCGAACCCCGTCTAAGCGCCAATTCTACAAGTGACGTCACCTGTACAACAGAGTCGTCGTGCCGCCGACGACACTGCCATCCCGAGGAAAGTACGTCACAATACTATACTGTTATCTACATACATAAGCACCCATGAAAATTTTAACAATGAAATTCTTTTTAAAAATTTCGCCGAACTAGCATTGACCGTTTTATGTATTCCACACATGGTAATGCTGATGTTGAAAGAGTATTTTCGAGTATTACCTACCGACATTAAAACTAAACAAGAAATAGACTTTCAACATCAGTTCTTGAAGCTGTATTGCCCAAAAAACTAGATTTCCACTACAATGAAATGTGTTGCCACAATTATGATTTTACCAACACACTTCAAACACTTCAAAAGGGCGATCGCTCGCTGGCTACGGCCACTTTTCTTTAGCTTAATTAAAAAAAGAAGGATATTACCGGATTCTATGTACATTGAAGCTTTTTACTGGAGGAGGGTTTTCTTCAATTTCTCCAAAACATGGAAGAAATTAAATTGCAAAAGTGGTTCAACGTAGCTACAACAATGTCAGCCATGTTGATATACCACAGGACACGGGACGCGATAATTAGTGTAGAACGTTCTATTGAAGGTTATTGAAGCGAATTCTTCTGTTCTAAGGTACTATAACCTCGAACATTAATTGTCAATTCTGTGTACTTCACTTATTGACGAATTTATCCGGTGTCTCCATTTTGTTTGTGTAGAATTTTTCATTTCAATTTCGTAATGGCTGCTGTTGCGATATTTCCGCCGTTATTCACCAATTCCAAGGAAATTGAGGCTTTTCTGCAATCCCCAGACAAGGGCATTATAGAGACGCTACAAAGGCGAGGATTACTGCCTCTCGGGAAGAGGTGCACCAGACGGCAGTGCCGAAGGCATTGCAACCTACAAGCAGATACAAGGCGTTATCTGGGACACTATTTCCGTTGCCGTCCTTGCAAGACGACCTGTAGCCTCACCAAGGGTACTGTTTCGAAGGGATTAGGCTTCCTTTTCGGGAGTGGTTTCGCATTTTATGGTTGTGGGTTAGCGGCGCAATGGTTGGCGTTATAGCAGTGTCGCGGATGATGCGACGCCAATATGTTATACAACAGGTTCGGTATCTCCGCGACAAATGCTCTTGGCAACTGTTAAGAGATGACGAATCCTTTTTACTAGGAGGGCCAGGTCACGTAGTTCAGATTGACAAAAGGGTACTCACTCGGCCCAAACATCATCGAGGTAGGCATACACCTCCGTGGTGGGTCATCGGCATTTACGATGTTACGATGAAAAGGGGATATGTGAGTGTCGTCTCAAATCGTACATCGCGAGTGCTGACGTCCCATATCACTCGTGTGGTACTGCCAGGCTCAGAGATTTGGACCGATGAGTTCCGCTCGTACAGGGCTCTGTCTACATTGGGAGATGTCACCCCCTACAACCATAAAACTGTCAATCATTCGCGATAATTCACCGACCCGATAACGGGGGTTTGTACTAATGCCGTCGAAGCATACTGGTCTAGATTGAAAGATTTCATAAGACGACTTGGAGCAATGGGGTCTCCCTATCTGACAGAACATGTAGACCAGTTCCTATATTGGGAGCGTTATGGTTCGTCTGCGCGAGAACGGTTAACGCTGTTCTTACAACACGTGTCAGAACGGTACCCCGTTTAACTGCTGCAGGGATGCAGTAGCATTGAGGGGCAGTAGGAGCTGGTAGCTTTGTGCTGTGGTGGATTCAGGAAGGTAATAATCTATATTTTTATACAATCGAAATTTAATACTGTATGTTCACCACTTGTTTTTTATGTGGTAACCTTACGAAGAGCGAAGGTGGCGGGTGAAGCGAGAAAGGACTCTCTCGTATGTAGAGGCGAAGTTACGAGCTCCATAAGACAAAACGATGTTTATATGGGATGAAGGTAATACTCTATATGTTTATATAAGTGAAATTTAATACTGTATATTCCAATTAGATACAGTTGGGGAAAGAACGAAGAGAGGAATGTTAAAATTCATCGCTTCATGGTTTATATGATATGTTAACCACTTTTTTTCATGTGGTAACCTTGCGAAGAACGGAGCCGGCAGGCGAAGTGAGAAAGAACTCTTTTGTATGACGAATTTATATATTTAATATTTCAATTTACTTTATCAATTTATTATTTATAGGAATATGACTTCTTGGCCATTATTATGTATGCCAGCGTGCGGAGCTGCTGCCGTACGATCATTCTCAATGAATACTGTGATGGTTCACTTTTTAATTATGTCAGTTCTTCAAACTCACTGGTATTATTTTAAGGTAAGAGGCTAATCTGTGTTAACTAAATTATTTCAATTTACTTCATCAATTTATTATTTATAGGAATATGAATTCTTGGCCACTACTATCTATGACAACGTGCTGAGCTACTAGGCCGTGTGATCATTCTCCCGTTTGTGTTCGCTTCATTTCTTCAAACTTACTGGCATTATTTTCAGGTAAGAGGCTATTCTTTGTTTAACAGATTGGTTCAATTTAGTTAAAGTAGGAGCTGGTAGCTTTGGAATGTGGTAGATGGTATATATTTATGTAATTGAAATTTAACACTACGTTCCATTCAGATATAGTTGGAGAAAGAACAAGGAGAGGATAATTTCTTTCCGGGGAGTGGAATAATTGGCAAAGGTTTTTTTCCAGACTATTGGACCTCCAGGGCTTTTATTAAAGAGATAGCGTTCGAGACACCGGAAGACACGAACCCCTAATCGGCACTTAATGCCGGATGGGGGACGTAGGGCACCAGGAACAGACCATCGTTCCTGTTATCAGCGTCCATCCTGCTACACATAAGCGGCCACGTGGAGGTACATCCAGAGAGAATTATCCCACGTGGTGCAGCGACGCCAGAGATCCCCCGCGAGGACCGGAAGACCGTCCGACACGGTGAGGGCACGCAGAATGCGCCCCCGGTAAACTGACACGACATGGTGTTTATTGCCCGTGCTCGATGTCGTGTGATAAGTCGTGAGGAGGAAAAAAACGTGGGAAATGTATACCTCATCTGGTGCTAACTATCGCTCATGTACGGGTTTCTATTATTGTATTTCACGAATTATGGCCCCTTTTCGATATCTGGTCCCACATATGTGAGCAAAAGACATTTTTTGACCATTTCTTGACCTGTCCATCGCACCTAGTTAAGGTTTTTAATGTTGAAGACATGTAAAATGTAAGTCTTGAATTTGTTACACCACATACTTACCGAAACAATTGTAGCGCCATGATTATGTACAGGATCATGGACGAAACGTCGGCACTAATAAAAATTGTATTGTGAAACAACTGTTTCATTCGAGGTTCCCCCGAGAACATCACCTCAACCAAATCGTCTTCAAGATTACTGGAAAACTTCAAGGTTGTTTAGTATTCCCTTCTTTGCTCAATCTATGAGCAGAGACAGGTTTCTTTTGATAATTGAGGTGCCTGCTTTTGCTCGCAATCCTGAAGAGGGCAATCCAAAGCCTGAAGACCGTCCTTTTAAAATAAGGCCCCTTAGTGAATATTTCAATAAGAAAATGGACGAAATCTATTACCCTGGCAGAAATCTCTCGCTAGATGAGTCGATGGTCCTGTGGCGGGGAAGGCTGTGTTTTCGTCAATACATAAAAAATAAGATGCATAAGTATGTAGTCAAATTGTATGTGTTGACGGAACCTGAGGGCACAATTTTGAAATTTTCTGTCTACACGGGGCAGCTTGATGATTTTGGCGGCAAGGGCCACGCTGCGAATGTGGTTCTCAATTTGATGGATGGGCCACTGGATGTTGGACACGATGTGTACATGGATATCTGTTATAATAGTTATGACCTAGCCGTAAAGTTGCTACATCGCAAAACTTATTGCACTGGTACCCTTAGAATTGATCGAAAACATACTCCAGTAGAGGTAAAAACTCAAAAGCTAAGAAAAGGGGGAACTTTGTTTCGCTGTAGTGAATATGGAGTTCTAGTTGGGAAATGGCAAAACAAGAGAGAGATAAGCTACATTTCTACAGAATTCACAAACGAGATGGTCACGTATCGTAACAAGATGGATCGAGAGAGAAAAACCAAATCCTGTTTTTCAGTACAATAAATATATGGGGGGTGTTGACAGACAAGATCAGCTAATGGCGTACTAACCTTGTGACAGGAAAACTCTCAAATGGTACAGGAAACTTGGATTGCACATTCTGCAAATGCTGCTACTCTACTCGTATATATTATTCAAAAAACATACCAAATCTAAAATGTCAGGAGGGGGCACAAATTTCTCCTGAAGACATATGCGACTGTTTCAAAGCTCATTTAAATGCCCTCTGATTTGCTTGTAATCATGTATCAATTAAATATTATATTCGTGGCTGTTATAAAACACTGAAAAACCACAATAAAAAATTGCTGTTTGAAGACCATAGAAAACCTTTGTAAGAATTGATGTCGCTCATCTGATTCATGCTGTGACTAGATGGAAATGCTTCACGGAGGTGATACATCCTCAAATTAAAGACTTTTATGTAAGATGTATTACACTGATGGTTGACTGTCAAGATTTCTCAAGATTGGAGCAATTATGTTTATTAACATGCAGAGTTTCAATTTGGAGATTTACAGGGAATCCTGATATGATTGATTCGGTAATAGCGTCCCGGAAAGTATTAGAAACCTTTATGAAAAAGCGGAATATCCGATGTCTACAGGATATTTCAAGCAGCTTCTTCAAACGAATCTGTTTATGACACAATACCAAAATATGACAGGGATGAAAATGAAGAAGATGAGGATAGTCCAACAGATACTTCACACTGGATCAATATCATACAAGAAACAGCGAAAATCAATGCTGACAGAGAAATAGGAGATATTAATGTATTCTAATTGCCAACATTCCATAAGCAGTTGTGCAACCTTTTCAAAGATTTTCCTTTGTGGTCCGGTGTTATGGTGCCACTATTTCAATCGCAATATAGTCATGCATCATCTTCTTTTTGCGAGACCTATTTTCGTGAGGCGAAAAAAGGCTTTCGTCCAAATATGGTCGTCCGATTCGCGCTGACAAATTTGTTAGAACTGAAATCGATGACCAGAAGGGTGCAGCGAAACTATTCACCAGTAAATTAATTGAAAGTCAGCCATCATCAGATGGGATTCTAGTAGAAACTGAAGCCGATTTTAAAGAAAGGGAATCGGATGAAACATCAGATATGAGTATGGAAAATTGGCGCAACAAAGGCAAGATACCAACATTTAAAATGGAATATAAGTGATTTAGTACATACAGACATATTAATATTAACTCTATTATATAGACATCCTAAAATCGTCATTATGTTAACATCTGCACCAGTTTTTGGTTTTGGTGTTCCTAGAGCTCAAAGTCACCTTTCGTTATAAAATTTAGATAACGACTGGTCACTTATGCAATATGCAAATAATAGGATAGTAGTATTCAGTATGTTGAAGGTCTGAGGAGACCGTCTAAAGATTTATTTGGAAGCATAGAGAGAAGTGAGAGGTGTGATCGTAGAAAAACCGTCACGATCGTAACGGCCAATTATCGCGCCACGCTAACTGTTTAGCAGCAACTCGTGTTACAAGTGTTTTGGCATTGTCGGTTGCCTGCTCCGTGGTGACCAATCGGTTCTACCGCGATCCAAACAATGGAAGGCGACCGTCACTTGTCAGTCACTGCGCATTCACTACTTCCGTATAAATCTCGCAACTCTGCTTGTAACTACCATACCTTTATTTCATCCTATGCTGTGTCAAATTTGATGACATTACGGTGCAGTTTCAGTCCGGGAAAACGCAAAAACCGACTAGTCCTGTAAAGTGCTGTTATGGAAACAATAGTAATAATTAATCATCACAATGACATTATTTCTTTCGGATAAATGACTAAACTGGGTTTGATACCTTTCGCTAGACTTCTTAGGTATTAATTTTGCACATGCTTCTGTAGATTTCCGTAAAATTTCCGTAGAATTTGCATCAGAATTAATTTTGACAAAGACACGCCGCAAAATCAACAAATTAAATAATTGCCAAACCGCCGTTGCTAATGATACTTCGCAAACGCAACTAGGTTTAACACGTTGACTGCCAGTGACGCAACAGTTGCGTCACGACGGCCTCCCACCAGAGGCCGAAGACGCAAGAGTCGCGTCATGTGCCTTGAATACGATATTCGTCAGTATTGCTTCGGCCTTTGTGTGAGTAGCATTATATTACGTGGGCCTCCTATCAACATATAAGTAGGTACATATTTTCTAACTTTTGGTTTTTCGGTCAGGGGTTTTACTTCTCTGAAATGGATGGTGAAAGTGCAGGACCATCTAGGTCTAAAAGAAGGGCTACAGAGTATGGGAAAACAAACCATTAACGTTAGAAGAACAAGAAAGATTGATTAATTTGTCCGAAAGTGATGAAGAACCGTTTATAGATAGTGAAAGTGAATATGAACCCGAAAAATCTGATTCGAGCGAAGGGGAGGATGATGTGGAAGACGTTCCTGTTGAAGATATTAGTGAAACGGACACTGATCAAACGAATCATGATGAGCTGCCATTGTGGGGTGATGATCCTAACTTCTAAGATATTCCGTTTTTGAGCAATACAGGTCTCAAAATAAACTTAGAATCTGATGAACCTATGGAATTTTTCCGTTTGTTTCTCACGGATCAATTTCTAGAAACTATCGTAAGGGAGACTAGCAGCTATGCCGAAAAATTATTCCTTAGTCAACACACCAAAGAGCAATCCAGAATAACTTATTGGAAATCTATATCAGTTGACACTTTAAAGGTTTTTTTGGGACTGTGGCTTCATATGAGCAACATAAAGATTAACCGGTTACAGGATTACTGGAAAAGTGATGATTTATATAATCTACCAGTGTTTAGAAAACATATGAGCAGAAATCGTTTTTTTTTTTAACGATTCTAAGGTGCCTACATTTTCTTAACAATCTAGAAACAGGCGAAGTTGGGGCTGGTGACCGTTTATCAAAAATAAGATGGTGGCAAGGTTTTCGAACCTTATTTTATCGAAACCAAATGGTGTTATTCTAAACGTGAGGATATATACCGGTGAAGAAAGAGATATGAAGGGAGAATTAGGGCATTCAGCAAACGTTGTGCTGAGTCTAGCAAAGAACTATTTTGGGAAGGGACACTCCCTCTTCATGGACAATTATTATAATAGTGTGACTTTGAGCAAAGAGCTACTTTCTAGAAAGACTTATGCCACAGGAACCTTAAGACAGAACAGAAAAGGAAATCCTTCGGAGGTTACTACTAAAAAGTTAAAGAAGGGGGAAATTATATAACGAAATATTCCAGCAGAGTTGGAGTCGGAAAGTTGCGCGACAAACGGGAAGTATTATTCATTTCTACAGAATTTGATGGTGAATTAGCAAATGAGAAGAATAGACGTGGAAATGAAATACAAAAACCGAACGCTATTACTGAGTTCCATAAAAATATGTCAGGAGTAGATAGGCAGGATCAAATACTTTCGTACTACGGAAGTGAAAGGAAAACAATTAGGTGGTACAAGAAGATTGCCATCCATTGGATATCAATTATGCTTCTTAACGCATATCACCTCTATAACACACATTCCACTAAAAATAAAATTAATTATGATTTTTGGCACTGTATCATTGAAAATACCTCATGAAAGATAGAAAACCAACCCACTAAAAATCAGAAAAACATGCCTAATGAACATATTCACCATGTGCCTGAAAAATATCATTTGTGTGACAACGGACGCCAGAGGAGGAAGCGATGAAGGATATATTTTGAAAAGAACATCCGTAAGGATACTCCATTTTATTGTCCTGCTTGTCCCGATCAACCAGGACTTTGCCTCGGAAATTGTTTTCAGATACACCATGACAAGAAATAAACATTCGTTCGTTTATTCCCCTTATTTTTTATATTCATTTTGCTTTTATGTATCTTCGATTTTATGTACGGTTCATGAGGTTGAACTGCTCCTATTAATTTATTTTTGATTTGGATTTGTTTTTATTATCTGTTTGCATTGTTTTTATTATCTGTTTGTATTTTATACAGGTATACATTTTTATATATATAATTTTAGTTTCTTGAAATAATTGTTATTTGAGTTTTGTTTTGTTACAATTAAATAATGTTACTAATTACATAAAAATTATTTCAGACTTACACGAACTAATTATTATAAATTGTGAAAAACAAGAAACCTCAGCAGCGGCAGTTGACGTGGCAGCGTGGACCCGTAATTCCACGTTATCGCTCCTTGATGCCTACTTCGGCAGAGAGTGGGTACTTTTCAAATAAAGAACCTGAAGAAACTTTGGGAAATCATTGCCACCCAAATAAATGGTATTCATTCTACTAATTTCTCACCAGCAAATTGCGAAAATCGGTGGCGGGTTCTTGACAGAAATTATAAAAAATATATAGATAATAATAAGCAAACAGGTAGGGGACGAAGACATTTTGAATTTTCACAAGAAATGGATGCAATATTTATCAACAAAAGAAGTGTAACACCTGAATTGTTATTATCTGCTTCGACGATTCATCTTCAAAAAGAAAAAAAAAGAGAAGTAGGGATTGAATCGGAAGACCCAAGCCTTTGTCCATCTACAAGTCAAACGGATATGAACGAACAGACCCCATCCACTTCTCAGAAACGAAAAATATCGATAGAACATTGTGATAGTCTGAAAAGGAGGAGAGCTAATCTCCAATCAAAAATTCTACTTTGGAATTGATGAGGAGTGACAAAAAAGAATATTACACACAGTTATTAGATACTCAAAGAGAGAAAAAAACATTTTGAAAAAGAAAAGTTCGAGAAGAAGATGGAACTAGAGAAACAGAAATTCAACTTGAGAGAAAAAGAACATGAAGCTGTTAAGGAGCGCAATGAACTTTTGAAATTACATTTAAAACATCAAGTGAACTTACCAGATGATTTTGTTTAATCTGTTTATTTATTGAATTATTCAAATTATGGTTGTATTTGTTTTGTGCAATTTTACCTGTAGTTGTAATAATATAGTTATGGTTCGTTTTAATAGAATATTCGATTTAGTTTATTTCACTCAAGACTTCTTTTTTCACATTTAGATATAGATGATATGTTTAATAAGTTGTTCTTTTAGATAATAGCTTTTGTAGTTTTATACCTATTACACTGCACTATACCTTTTCATATTGATTCAATTTCACATATCTGTACACCAGTTCCTCCACTGTTTTAGTGTTATTGAAATATAAATAATGAGTTCATTCTGTTGATGTTTTTATTTATTGATGTAAAAGTATGTTCTAAATTAATGAATACTTAAAAACAAATATTTATTACAACGGTAATATACCAATAATTTGATGTCTTTTATGTACACCATTCCCATCAGCCCACTTTTCATCATTTATGAAATCATCACCCAACGGCATGTCTTCAATAATTTCCACCTCACCGTCGAACTGAAAATTATTATCTAAAGACAGATTGTGCAAAACACAACATGCCCGAATGAAATGAACTATATCGGGGATGCTTCGCAGCTTCAGATGATACAGTTGTCGAAATTTCTGTTTAAGTATTTCAAAGCAATGCTCGATAACGTATCTATTTTTAACTAGTTTTATATTGTTATATTGTAGTTTATTTGTCTTCTGCTCAATCGTCCTTTATCTTTAATTGGTGTTAGTAAATGAGGGAGGCATGGATATCCGCTGTCTCCAAGGATGAAAAAAATTTCCACATTTGTCTTCAATACTTCCAGCCAAAGGTGCTGCTCCATACACTCTGCTATCGTGAACAGAGCCTGGGAAGCCAACAAAAACATCTATAATTTTCATTTTGTGGTCACATACGGCCTGTAACTAAGCAATGTTATTAATAAATCATTTCAACAGCGACACAAATGCATGGCTAAACAGTTACTTATAATGTATTGCATAATAAAATGAAATATGAAAGCACACTGAGAGTCACTATAACTACTTACTTGAATGGAAAAGTAATGCTTCCTATACAAATAAGAATCTGAATCGTTACTAGGTTTGTCAATTTTAATGTGCGTTCCATCTATACAACCAATCGCACCGGGAAAGCTATTTTCTCTAAAATGTCTCTCAATTTCAATTTTTTCTTCTGTGGTGGGCCACGTTATTACTTCAACAGACATGTTGCTGAAAAAATATGTCAGTTTTCTTATAATTTTAAATAATGTGCTGATGGTTATATTAAATCGGTCAGCTACATCTCTAAATGAGGAAGTTTGGTGCCCCACAAACGACACGAATATCAAGACTTGCTGCATTGGATCCAATTTTCCATTTCCCCCAGCTTGGTAATGGAAATATTCTGAATTACTGAACCGTTCTGATAATACCTCTACGGAGGTTCTGCTTAAACTGAAATGTTCAACGAAATCTTTGTGGTTGTGTTGTGAACAGTATTTAAAATATAGTCTTTATTCTTAGGCCTTTCTCTTTCGATGAACAATTCCAACTCATCAGGTCTCTAACAGGTCTCATTCGCCGCACTCCACGCTTCTCCCCGGACTCCCCGTCGAAATAACAAAGCGCAAGCGTCAAACGGTCGGTTGGATATTAATCAGCGAACCACTCTGACTGTCAGCAAACGATTTTCGAATCGTTTTGAAACACTGCGAGAACGTCAAACCATTCGTCACAAACTGAGATTTCCACTGCACGAACGGTTAATTTCTACTACGCATGCGTGTGATAGTTTGAAACCGTTTCAAATCGCTGCAGAAACAAACCTAATACCCCCTTCATCTCACTAGATATTATATCTCGCTATACTAATACTCCGGTCAGTATTGCAATTGATTACATAGCATCACAATTTTACCACCATTACATTAGACCATCGATTTTATCGAATTATAGATTATCGAATTTATTTGTGACTCCTCGGTGTTTACATACAACAATGTTGTTTATAAACAAGTCTTCGGTTTACCGATGGGGGGGACCGTTGTCACCGATCATTGCAAACTTCGCACTTCTGACTCTTGAAGAAGAAGTTTTAACAACTATTCAACCAGCTATACCACTATATTTTCGTTATGTTGACGACACTATTCTTCTGGTCCCTGAAGAGGAAATTAACAACATTTTGAATAAATTTAATTCTTTGAATGATAAACTAAAATTTACTCTTGAATTACCAGTCTAGAGCACTATTTCTTTCCTGGATGTCTCCATTTCATACAGTATTGGCTCATGTATAACTAACTGGTACAGAAAATCGATGTCAAACCGCGCCGCGCTAGCTACCAATCGTTTCTATACATGACGTATATATATTATATACCTAAAGTTATGCTTCTCCCCTCGGTCATTCCCAGAGTGCCTCATTTCGTTTTTTGAAACCGGCGCATGTTTGGCTTTTTTAAACCCCTAAAATCTGCCGTATCTCGATGCTTTTCTAACGCAAATCTGGCAGCGCTCGCTCGTTTTGCGCTCGGCTCATTGGCGTGTGCGTGATTTTCATAAAAATTCTACTTCTTTTTTTTTTAAACTAACCTGGAAATCCTATTTGCAGCATTTGGAAAATGTGTCCGAAATATCTCCACCTATTTGGGGTTTAATTTTTTACAATCATTGACATGACACCCTGTATAAAAACTAAGCTATTACTTACAATCAGAAGGAATGAGTTCAAATCGGTTTGTAAGTCAAATATTTATTGTAAATTTTAAGTCATGTATTGAATGTATTGATTCAAAGTCTCGCGCAGTTTACGATTGAAGAAAGCGCAAATAACGTGCCAAAAGCTTTTGTTTCATTGAAAAGAAAGAGCTTTATTTTAACTACATTACCCAACTCCTAGCCGCTAGCCCATTTTAGCTATATGTACCCGACATAACGAAATTATAGATACAGGGCGCAGTGTGCACAAATTTTTTTTATGCTTTTTTTGTCTCATAACTCTTATCATTGTGTCTATCATACGAGCAGTAACTTTTTTTATTTGCATTAATTAAGCAAGAAATTGTTTCCTTTTTAAATATTTTAAGGCCTAAAGAATATGTTTATGTTCGTTTTTAAACAGCAAAATAAATGTTGCTTAATCAAATTTGATGTTTCATTGCAAATAAACAAATATTTATTACAAAAGGGCGGAGGGCTAATTTGCGGAATCACAGTCCACAGCCAGTCATCGATCATAAAAAATGGGCACCAGTTGTGGAAGGTTAAAAAAATGGCATAGATGTCCTCCTGTTTCTTTGGACACCATCAAACTAGGTGTTAATAAAACTACTAGATTGGCGGTTCAACTAAGCAACACATGTGCGTTTGACTCCACCGCTCATTTACTGGTAGTCACAGCTCTTGATTGGTCAGAATTTATGAACTACACGAAGCAGTCAACTATCCCCAAGTTAAAATTTGTCGCAGCCTTTATAACGGATGGACCAAGTAAAAGAGTTTTAGTGGAACGGGCGAAATTGTTACGAGGTTTATACACTCTAAATACTACAGAGCAATTCCGGAATGTTCCTTCCATAATGAACATCAATTGTTGAGACAATGTAACTACGGTGTGGGAAAACATGATGTCCACAGAATCAAGTGCTATAAGGTCTGATGATTGTTCCGGTGAATGTGGTTATTCAACTCGCACTAATTTACCAGCAGTAACTCCAGACTGGAAAATCATCCAAACACATGGATTCAAAGAACTTCAATGTTCCTTGGTGCAATATAGCGGCATACGAATTGTACCATGCTCGATGCCGCAATGCAAAGGTCGTCGAACTATTGGTCAAACATTTGCCAATAATATGTTTATTGAAATTCACGTAAGAAATCCACAAAACTTCAACATCTTCATAAACTGTCAATTAAAAGAGCTACCCGTTACCATGGAATTTAAAGGAATATGCCACAGGTATAAATGTATGTTTACGGAATTATACTGTGGGATATATTAGTCACACATAAAACTTTTTCCAGATTAGTTGGTGCAGTCCATTTCGGGCATACCCATTTTATTTCATATGTTATGAGACACAATAATTAATGGGAATTGTACGATGACTTACAAGATGCTATCGTCCCTACTCAACCTACTGTAGTAATTACACCAGTTGCAGCATTTTATGTACACGTATAAAAATTGTTAAATAAGTTTAGGTTATTAACAATCATTTTTGTACTTGCTCTACTAAACAAAAACGAATTATGATTGTCTTTTATATTATTGTTTTGATATAATTAACATTTCAATTTTGGGGCGTGCCGGGTCCATTGTAATGGAAATGGAAAAACCGTCAAACGATAAAATATTAGGCTTCTCGCACAGTGGAAGCGTAAATATGCGAATTGTAGTACGCACGTAAACGCACGTTTACGCGCGAACCATCAAAATTACTTATTTTAATTAGAAGCGGTCACACTAGCTGCGATATGTTCGCACGTAGACGTGCGTGTATTTGCGACTTGCGAACAGATCCCGTTTGGTAGGGATATTTGCGTTTATTCGCAGCCGTGCACCGTCTGAAAATGGATACCGAAAAGCTAATCGAGTTGGTTCGGGAACGAAAATTTTTATGGGATCAGCGGGGACCGAATTATCATCACAGGAATCTACAAAGGTCTCTGTGGAAAGAAGTTTCCGAAGAAATGAATGTAACAGGTACGAACTAAGCTTTTTTCTATTTATTTGAACGTTACATCATTAAAATGTTGTAAATATAACTAAAACAAACAACGAGTAAACTATTGGTTATTTACAAAATATGTTTTCGAAGAATCGCGGATTGTAGAAGCCGTGGCAGTACTTCTGTTTTCTCCCAGAGTTCCCAAATCTTGTTTGTTTTGGCATATCGTTCAGTGTCCATATTAGTTTCATTAATATTAATGCCTTCTTTTTCAATAATCAGATTGTGAAGTAAACAAAACCTATTAATGATGGCATTAGCTCGATTTGGCGTAACTTCAATGGCCTTTAATAATATTCTCCATTTACACGTCATAATTCCAAATGCGCATTCCACCACCTGCCATGTCCTTGATAAACGCGTATTAAATATTTCTTCTTCGGGTCCTACCGTTCTTTGTGGATAAGGGCGCATTAAATAAGGTTTCAGAGGGTATGCTTCATGGCTGCAGCCGAGGTGCGTCCCGCGGTCATAAACACGATCCTTTGCTTGCCTAGGTGCGTCCTGCGGTCAAAACGGACATAGCCGAGGTGCGTCCCGCGGTCAAAACAGCCAGGCACCCGACAATAGAGCCCCGCGGTCAGAAAATCCGAACGGTAACGCTAATCCCACCCTACGATTGAGCCCCGGTATACCTCAAGGCCAAATGACAACTGAACCCCGAATTAAAATGCTGAGTCCAGCATAAAAATAGTTAGGTAAGGGAATACGAAAATAACGGGAAATCCTATGTTTATCACGATAATATTATAGGGCAAGAGGGCAAGGAAAATCAATCAAGATACAAATATTATGCCTAACTCAACACGGATGCCGTACTTTTTTGAACCGCCGGACGCACCTCGGCCATCCCTTTTTGAACCGCCGGACGGACCTGGGCTATGTAATTTTATTGCCGGGACGCACCTCGGTCATTTTACTGACCGCGGGACGCACCTCGGTTCCACCGTGCTTCATCGCCTAGTATAACATGGGGTATTTTCACGTTACTTCCTCGTAATTCTTTTTCTACGTTAACATTTAAAGCGCCATTGTCAAGTTGCCTCGATAGATTGGAATGCGCAAAAATTCCTCCATCGTTTTCCTTGCCGTATCCTCTCGTATCTATACAAATAAATTTGTAGTCCGGACCAGCTAATGCTTGTAAAACTATAGAGAAATACTGTTTATAATTATGATACATGCTGCCCGCATTAGCAGGGTTCTTAATTCTTATATGTTTCCCATCTGAACAACCCACAATTCGGAAACATCCATTTTCTACAAAATTCGTTGGCCATATTAGCAACGTTATCGCAATCGCAATCGTTAGATGGGAAAGGCATATGAATTTTTTGCAGACAATCCCAAAGTACTTGGTATGTTTTTAATGAATTTAAGAGTACTGACAGTAGATCTGGCGATGGAGCAGATGCAGTGGTAGTGTCTAAATGGCCGTACTTCACGATGTTGCTATTTTTAAAAGATACAATGACACCAAGAACACTGTCAGGTAATGTTCCAGATGTTGCCCATGACATAACAGAAACAACTTCAGAAGTTCAAGATAATGAACAAAGATAGTGAAGAAACACAAAACACCCCTGGTCATGTAGTTTCACAACAAGAAGAAAACAATCAATCGGTTCATGATGTACCAACAAACTGCAATACCACATCAAGAAAGTCTCTCAAGAAATGGTCAAAGAAATGTCCATTTCTTGACTTGACCATCGCAAATATTTAAGGATTTTAGTGTTGAAGACCTGTAAAATTGCCATGATTATGTCCAGGATCTTGGACGAAACGTCGGCAAGATTAAAAATTGCATTTTAAAACAATTGTTTCATTTGGGGGGTCCATCGAGAAAATATCACCTCAGCTTCGGCTTCCGGCCCCGAGAACATTCCAGCAATGTGACCTATTTAATAATATAATAAAAGCCTTGTGCTTCACACGTTGAAGAAAAAGGAAGACTTAAAAATACGCTGCAGTTACATCAACGGAAAGTTGAAAAAGCAAGAACAACAATGAACAAAGATATGGCGGATTCCCAAAAAATTAACAGTGCGACTAACGTGGTTTCAGTAGACCTAGAACAGGTTTTATTCATTCAGACATTAACCCATTCAGCAATGTTTTATAGCAGATAACTGTTTGTTATAACTTAGGAGTTCATTTGTCTGGTGTAGAATGTGCCTACATGTATTTATGGGAAGAGTCGTTAACGGGTCATGGTGGAAATGAAATTTCTTCCAGTCTGCTAAAAGCTCTATTACACGGAGATTTTCCAAGAAAGAAAAAGTTGAACATATGGAGCGACAACTGCATTGGTCAAAATAAAAATAAGATGATGCTCTTGTTATTAATATACTTGGTGGCTTCGGGAGTATATGAGCAAGTTTTACAAAAATACTTCGTTTCTGGTTATTCATACCTCTCTTGTGATCGTGACTTCGCTCAAATTGAAAAGCGAAAGAAAGTAACAAAATGCTTCACACCAGATAATATAAAAGATATGATAGTGACTGTACGTCATAAGAATTCTTTTACAGCTTTAACGATGCAATCCAATGACTTTAAAGACTTTCAGACACTTTCCGACGAAATATTGCATACCACGTAGGTAAAAATATCTCAGGTATCGCAGAAAAGAAACTTTGGGTAAAGCTCAAACACAAAAGATTGAAGCAAATTTCAGCAAATTTAGCTTTGACTCCCCTGATCTATAAAAATATATTTACCATGCTCTATGCAAACTTTCCGTTTAGTTTCATTTCGACCTTCGCAACGGGCAGTTATTCGTGTTTTGATCAGCTGAGCTTATTGCGCCCGAACTCGCCACATTTTTGAAGGTACGCATTTTCGAAACATTTGCATAAAAATAATTCATTACTCCCACTTAAAACTAAATAATGTAAGCGTTTTCAATAATTTCGTCCAAATACCTTATTTTATTAGTTTGGTTGGTTATTTTGGTAGATTTAATTAATCCTTTAACACCCTGTAGGAGATTGTGGGGCTCCAAGTTTATTTTATTGATTGGTTTGGTTATATTGTAACATTTATAAAAAAGACCCAGTATACGGAAATTACGTAGCAGAGTACGGGAAAATAGGAGACGTTAAAAGATTAACTATAAACAAGTATTTCTCGGCGTTGCTTAGGAGAAATTTAACACCGGACATGACTTTGTAATTAAAAAGTAACGCACCTCGAAAAGAGTGCTTACGATTATTAATCTACTTTGTCGCCGTAAGCGGGGAATCGGCGAAGGGAACTCTGCCGATTCAGTAAAAGGGGCGTGTACGGACTAAGTCGCGGAAGCGCAAAAGAATCGGGAATCGATAGTTAATTAATCAGGAAAAGGCGGGACTTGGAAGGTTCAGTGGACAAATATATGATTGAATAAGGGAATTACGACCAATCAGAGGATTGGAAGAATAATTTTACAAGCAAACTTCGAGTCGCGGAAAATAATGGGGAGCTCTCGAGGAGCGAGAGAATCGAGAGAGAAGTCAGTTGTTTGGGGAACCGGGTTCCCGAACGACGAAGTTCCGAGTCGTGAGTGTTTTATTTTGTGTTCAATTTTTGAGAAGGTTCTGCATTGTGAAACTTAGAGTTTTGAAGTAGAGTTTGCTTTATTTTCGCGGGGCGAAGTAAAGTTTGAAGTATTTACGAGGGAATCGTAATTTGAGATAATTAAATCAGAGGGAGATAATTTGAATTTGAGTTTAGTTTCAAGGGAGAATAGTGCTTGAATTTTGAGTTTCTTATAGATTGAGTTAAGGGGAAATTAGAGTTTTGATTAGAATTTGAAGTAGAGTTTTGGTCAGGGTTGATTGGAGTTTTGATCAGAGTTCGACATAGAGTTCGAATAAGGGGTTTGCCAAGAGTTTCGCCGAGAACGCCTAAGCCAGAACCTTCTAGAATAAGAATCATTAAAGTGAGTAAATTCACCCGTTCCTAGTTCCGTGCGAGCGAAACGAGCCCTCGAGCCACCCTTTGCTGAGCGCTGAAGTTGAGGGTTTCCCCCCATAAGGTCCAGGCAGTAAGCAGAGTTCACACCGAGGCCCTTTGGTGAGTCTGTTCTGATTTATAAGGGCTGCACCACCCTTGATGTTTTATTTCGATTAAATTGGGTTGTCGATGCGTCGTCCGTCGCTATAATCTCGATACGCCGATTAATAAACGCGTAAAAACGTCACGTCCGGGAACCGTATTGCGTAAAGTTTCCATATACGGGGGCATTAAGATATATAAAGGTAAACTGTTCCAAATATTTGTCTGATAAGTATTGAGTAGGTTTTCTTTTGTGGTTTTTTAGTTTCCTGATCGTCACCTTAAGGGGGATAATTGTATTGTTTTGTCTTACAATTTATTTAAGGGAATAATTTTATTGTCTTGTCTTATACCTTATCTAAGGGAATAATTTTGTTATCTTGTCGTACACCTTAATTAAGGGAGTAATTTTGCTATCTCGTCTTATACTTATCTTGGTGGGATAATTGTTTGTTTTATCTTATATTCTATTGTTGGGAGATAATTTATTGATATATTCTGTATCTTATTCTGGGGAACTAAGTTCTAATTTATTTTGTTATCTTAATGTGGGGATTTTGAGTTCGCACGAGTTGTGCATGTTGGATTGTTTTTGACATTTTCTTTTTTTCAATAGATGTATTGATTTTAATTCCGTGTTTTATTATGAAACGACTAAGGCAGGCATTTGAGAAGCCCTGCGCCCACGTTCTCTCTGGAACCATCATAGTCAGAGTTTATTCTAAACAACTGAGTCTGCCCCACCCAAAGTAATACCGGTCGTTATTCTCCATTAAATTAAAAAGTTAAATTGATATCTTATTGATCATATTGATTTATTGATCTGATTATTGATCACTTTCCTTATCACAAAGGACCGGTCGATTACACCTCTCTGGCACATTGCGCCCGAACATGTAATATTTTTTTTGTTTCTTCTATTTGTCTAGAGTTTCTTCAAATATGTCTGGCAAATTCTACAATTTGAACAACCCGAGAGATGTGGAAGAAATAATGGGTTTGTTAAATGATGACGACGATCCGAACTTGAATGAAGATTGCGGAGAGGAAAGCGACATTGCTTCAGAGGATGAGGTAGAAATGCACGATGATGTTCCCGAAACAGAACAAGAGGGTGAGACCGATGAAAGCGATAACGATGTCGCAAGTACCAGTTTTTTTTTTTTTGGAAAAGATAAAGTTACCAAGTGGAATCGAAATCCACCTCCCAGAAGTGTACGCAGGGGATCGCATAATTTGATTACTCACTTGCCTGGATTCAAAGGAAACGCGAGGGTTGCTAAGACTGCTGTTGATTGTTGGAATTGTCTATTTACAGAAGAAATGTTAGACATGATAGTAAGGTACACAAACCAGTACATACAAACCATCGCGGATAAATTTTCTCGAGAGAGGGCTATCAAACCCACTGATGTAACCGAACTACGAGCTTTTATTGGATTGTTCTATTTAGCTGGAGCATACAGAGGAAATCGACAAAATCTCGAAGAACTTTGGGGGAAAGACGGTGACGGCGTTGAAAAATTCGGCCTTGTCATGAGCCTCAAACGGTTCAAGACACTGATTCGTTGTCTTCGTTTTGACGACCGAAACACAAGAGAAGAAAGAAAAAAAGTAGATCGGCTTGCTCCAGTTCGTGAAACTTTCCAAAAATTTGTGAAAAGCTGCAAGGAGAGTTACATTCTTGGGGAGGATGTAACAATTAATTGACGAAATGCTCCCTGGTTTTCGAGCAAATTGTCCTTTTCGGCAGTACATACCGTCGAAACCGAACAAATATGGTATCAAATGTTTTGCCCTCGTTGACTCAAAACTGTATTACACATATAATATAGAAATTTATGCGGGAAGACAACCAAAAGGCCGTTTTTTAGTCAGTAACAAACCAAGTGAAGTAGTGAAAAGAATGACTGAGCCGTTATTTGGATCAGGACGCAACATAACCGCTGATAATTGGTTTACTGATATGGATCTCGTTTCTTACCTAAAACAGAAGAAAATTTCGTATGTTGGGACTGTTAAAAAAAATAAAAGACAGCTGCCACCTGAATTTGTAGCTACTAAAGGAAGAGCACGATTTAGTAGTTTGTTTGGGTTCAATGACCTGATATCACATCCTCTTCACATTCAATCAC
Source organism: Cryptocephalus moraei (assembly GCA_946251905.1). Lineage (NCBI taxonomy): Eukaryota > Metazoa > Arthropoda > Insecta > Coleoptera > Chrysomelidae > Cryptocephalus > Cryptocephalus moraei. The sequence continues at coordinate 18,416,048 of OX276459.1, forward strand.
CTATAAAAAGAAAATAGAGAAAGCAAAGAAAAAAAGTTATGAGCGACTCTTCTTCCGATGAAGAAGAAGTGATTTACAAAGACTCGTCCTCAGACTTGGATTTCGAGCAGGATGAGGATGAGGAGCAAAACCTTAGAAAACTTGAAGTCGACAATTTCGTTGTTTGTACAGTTTTTGGGAAAAAATCAGTTGGATATTATGCGGCTAAAATAGAAGAAGTTGTTGTTGGTGTCTACAACGTAAAATTTTTGAAAAAACAAGTTGCTACCAACCGGTTTAGATTTACTGAAGAGCATTTAACATTTGTGTCATAAAAAGAAGTGATTTTAAAACTACCAAATCCTTTGGCAGACCGAAGTGTGCGATATGCTAATATGATATATTTTAATGTCGATCTTACCGAGTTCAGCTTATCTTAAGTTAAAGTTATTGTTTTCTTAAAAAAAATTATGTAACCATTAACGTTTGTTTTTAAAAATATTGAAAGATATGTTTGTCAAATAAATATTTTTAAGATATTTTTGCTTATTGAATAATTGTCCAGGCTCTCCCTGTCAGTGGGGAGGGTTTTGAGATATGTGATATAGTTATATATATGTATGTAACTCATAATGACGCAACACTTTTCCAAAAAAAAATATGCAAATATGTACATAAGACGCATATTTATATTAATCAGTCTGATTCCATATTTTAGTCAATTGTTACAGTTATCCACGCAATAATTATTTATTTAAATAATGTCCAAACCCTCCCGGCGCTCCCCTACATTATGTATAAAAAAATAGCAGGAAAAAATATAAATATTACAAAATTCAAAGAAGAGGCAACAGTGGGTCTTTTGGGTGAAGAAACAAGAAACGTTGATATAGCTACAACCAGAAACTGCAGTATGAAAAACATGGGATCACAGCGGCGAAGATGTGTTATCTGTTATGAAAAGCTGAAAGCTGAATTTGACAGAAAACGGGCTTCTCTAAAATCCAAACAAACTCCATACAAGTGCGAAAAATGCGACGCCTTTTATTGTATTAAATGTTTCTTTATTAGGCATAGATCAACAAGATTGCTTTTAGTTCTGTGCTATAATTACCGTGATCACTTGTAATCTATTACTATTTGTTGGACCAAAGAACCTACATATAAATTTTAATTTATTTTTATATTATAAATAACCATTTATGTTAAGCACGGAAACTAATAAATACTCATTTAAGTAATAAATACTTGTTTAACCAATCGGCTTTTTTAATTATTTTTATCTAAACTTAAAAAGTATGGCCAGATTTCTAACCAGCAAACACTTTGTAGGCCATTCACAATTGTTGGCCCACCAGACCACGCTTTTAAAGATCCTTTAAAGATACCACAGTCGCGTGAATATTCTACAATTCGCGAGGGCTACAAACAAAAAACGTTTTGGAATTATATATCATTCACATGGCTCCCTGGCCTAGAGACCATGTGAATCATATTTAATGCGCATGACGGATAATATGTTAAAATTTGAAAATTGGGGCTTAAGTAGCGTGTTTAACATTTAGGGTTATTCTCGGCAGAGTTGAAAAATGCGTTAGGAAAACGCGATGGATTCAACATTACAGAGATTAGATGACGGCACAATATTACAATATAATGAAGAGAGTAAGTAACATTACTAGAAGTAGTGTATAAACGTATTCATTTCTATTTTTAGTTAATTACTTTTGTTTGAAGGTGGAGAATGTCAAATCGTTAATATCCATTTACCAACATCAAGTGAGGCCAGTGAGGGTAATAGTTCCAGTCATCATAGTCCCGGTTACAACAGCGAAGAAAGAACTCTTCAAAAAACCGCAAAGAACTGGAGCTATGAAGCCACCTGTACGTTAATAAACTTAGTGCAAAAACATAAGGTAGACATTGATAAATGCCTAAAAAGATTGTGTGGCAAAAAATTGCCAAAGTGTGCAATGATCTCTAGAGAAGTGGACTGTATATAGATATCTCATAGCTCGTGGATGGCTGCGGAGATAAATCTTGTCTCCAGATTGTAAGGCTGAAGACGATCTTGTAGATTGAAGATCAGGGCGTGACGTGATCTCTTTGAAGTTCTTGTAGGCGGAGATCAGGGCGTGACGTGATCTCTTGAAGTTCTTGTAGTTCGGAGAGAGGGCGTGACGTACTTCTCCGGGTTTGGATCTGAGGGCGTATCGTGCAGATCCGGGGTTTGAGGTTCTAGTAGTTTGGAGAGAGGGCGTGACGTACTCTCCGGGTTGAAGTTTGTTAGGTTTTGGGTTGTCGGGTTAAGTGGCGTGAAGAAAGATCACAACACACTGTCGTTTTGAGCATACTAGGGTATACTAAATTTATTGTGCCAAATTTCAGGGTTTTTATACATCTTGTGTTACATTGATTAAATGAGATATTATTGTTTTTGTTACCTTGTACCCAGACTGACCTTCTCGAAAATCGTTTTGTTATCAAGTTACCTAGACGTCGTGTTATGCTTAGTCGGCTGAGTGTGAGAGTTGCACTTGACCGCTTCACGTTTAATCGTAATTGTTTTCCTCTAGTAACGTGAAATGGTCGCTAGTGTTATTGATTCGTGTGCGAACGTTAAAACAATCCAATAATATTGCTCAAACTTATCCTCGCTCTTAATTATGAATTGTTTTTCTGTTTTGTAAAACAACGCGTATTAATTTCAATGATTAAATTATGTAAAAATTCCATAAATTCGATTACAATAAATTATGATTTCTTCACCTAAAATTCACTTAAATAATGTTGACGCTAGCGTCAACAATCATGAAGGCCTGAGTAGCGGAGAAAGTTCTTCAAATGAAAGTAGAAGCATTAGTCATGTTTCCAAGAAAAGAAGATTATTAGTCAGCTGTAGAAAGACGACACAAAGAAAAAATGGCAAAACAAACTGAATTTTTGACATTTGTTAAGGAATTGGGAAATTCAATAAAAAGTGATTCTTGAAAATGTTCCTAGATGTTGACTAAAGAACGATTTTCAATATTGTGTTTATTTTGTTAAGAGATTACTTTTGTTTTATGTATAGTAGAAATAATTTTTGTGACTTGAATGAGATTTTTATTTTTTTTGCCTTATTATTTAATAAAATTTGTTTTCAATATTGAAGTAAATTTTCTTCTGGTAATACCTAGGTAGGTATTAGAGGGATATTACGCAAATGTGGTGGCACAGAAAAGAACATTTATATTGAAATGTTAAATTTAAAATATTTATTGAATAATGTATAAATCTAGTTATAAAGGTAAATGAGCCGCTATATTACTCCTTTTTTCTATAGCTTGTTATGTTACGATTTTTCCCTCAGTTAAGTTGGCTCGGTTTTACAAGCGGTTTGAATTTTCGCATCGCAAACGAATTTTGAAGCGAAGCCCGAGATTATTTACTTAAGATGTGTACTTAAGATGTAGACCATTTTTTTGCCAGAAAGACTCGTCTTTGTGTCGCCACTTACAATCTCATGCGTTCTTTCGCGATATTTACTTAAGGATAATATATTCTAAGAAACCGCAAGGATCATTAATATCACGTGTAAAGGGAATGAAACGTATTGTAAAGAGAGGGATATTGTTAACGCCCCCTTGAGATTTGACTGGTCAATGATAGGTTTGGAAATGAGTAAGGTAAGGTAAGAGTAAGAGTAAGAGTAAGGTAAGGGAAATTGGAAACTCAGTAATAGGTCAGAATTTGATATGGAGAGAAAAGTGGGGGTCAGTTAGAGTCAGAGAGAAAAAGTAAAGGAACTCAGCTTCGGGCCTCGGGCGAGGCAGGACGGCCCGCTAGGGTCGGCCGCCCAATTTTGAGTTTAACTAATGTTATTTTTAAACTTGGTTGGTTTTGGTGAATTAGTTTGTGTATTTGTCTGGTCAGCTTAGACATCGAAATCCGCATTTAACAGTTCCGTTGACAAACTTTTGCTTAAAGAACCCTAATAATTTGATGGGTACCGTGTTAGAGTAGAATCAGTGTCAAATCAGTGCGTTGATTTCGAGTGCCCATCAGAGTGAGAAACTGCTCAAATCGCCCACAAGTGTATCGCGGTTTGCGACGGGAAGGGCAATCCGCTTTTCGTTCAGCCAGCCTCTGCGAGCGCCTACTTACAGGGCGATCCACCTCGATTCACCCGGACAACTTCCGCCATCCGGCGACATTCACTGAGCCGTCCGGTGATGTGGAAATTCTAAGGACCTCTCCGTCTACAATCATGGGTGTGGTGATTAGCGCTAAATGACAGGTATTTTTCCCCACTTAAAGGCCTTTAAGTCGAAACGTTTTTATCGATCGATCTCCCCATTAATTAAAAACAAACTTTAGTTTCTGTTGTGTGTCTGCTATTACTTTGAGAAAACTTTGGTTATCTGACTTACTCAATTAAACAGCTATAATCAGATCTTGATATTTCTTTTCGACCACACCTGAGTCATTTATTAGTTCGTGCTAGCCGGCAAAGGAACTTCTAAGAATTAAATAAGTAAGTACGAAAATTCTTGCATTTCAAGCTTCCATTCCAGGTATTGTAACGAAACGGCTCGCCGCGATTTAAACACGCCGTGAGCTACCCAAGTTCGCCGTATTCGTGGTTCAGAGAATTCTCGGCGCTTCGAACAGACGCGATTATTCTCGGCGCTTCGATGCGATAACGGGTTACTCGAAAATCGGGAAAGTTCTAGTAACTATCGTGAAAGTTCGAGAAGGCATACCTGCGTATAAAAGGAATGCCGAAACCAAAGCAAGTCAGTTGAAGAATCGGAGCGTAAACATTTCGGGCGACGAACGCGAGTCCGGCGCGCTAAATAAATAAACATCTGTGTGTGAATATAAATATTGTGTTAGAGTATAATTGTCGTGTTAGAAATAAATTTATTAGGACAAATCGCGTAGTGTTTAGTTTTAGTAAATAGTAAAAACGTTACAGTATATTTGCCTCTTCTTTAATCATTTCTGCTTCTATTTCCTGTTCTACATCCACATCGTCCAGAATATCTCCATTTAAAATGCACACATTATGGAAAATACAGGCTACAACAAAATATTTAAACAAATAAGGTCAAGTCTCGCTGCTTCCATAAACTTTAATCTTCGAAATCTTCCTGTTAACAGCCCAAAAGTCTGCTCAATTAAGACTCTAATTTGAGGCAATTTCGTGTTAAAATTTTTTTGCCGATTTGTTAGATTCCCAAAATCCAACTATCATTGTTTTGCTAATAGACTAATAGACTACGACCGGGTTGAGAAAGACCGAATCGCGCCACTGCCTACCGCCACAGCGAGGATCTCCACCACCGCGGGAACGTGCTGGAGGTGTGAACAGGAGGGATACCGAAGGGACACCTGCCGTCGGCCTGCTGTCCTGTTCTGCTCCCGCTGCGGAAAGGTGGGCCAGCTCTCCCGTCAGTGTCGCTGTGCACCTTATTAGGATAGGATATAGGGTTGGGTAATATTAAGCGATTAAGTATTGGGATTAATTTTTTTTGGGATTAGGTAATTTAAAGATATAGGGTAACTAATTGGGTAAGCTAAGGGTATAATTTTTAGTTTTTTTTTAACCATGTGCAGCAGTCAAAACTCTTCCGTTCTCCGTAAACCATGCCGACCGACAAGAAAAACAATATCCGTACAAACGTTACAATTATGGTTTTTCTTTAGAAAGAAAGGAGGGGTGTAACGAAACGCCCTCTCTACCCGAAATATTTCATATGGTAATTCCGTTTCACTATGGAAACTGTAACAATCCTCCCATTTCAATGAAGGTTCTTCCAAAACCCGCCGCGATCGTCTTCTTTTTCGCTCTTACAATCTATCGGTTTTTACCTATCTGGATGGTTGACATCCAACTTAAGCTGGAGACCAAGGCAACTAAAACCGTATCCGAGTTTAGTGCCTCCACTCTCGCGAGATCCTCCGAGAGACGCCCGCTAAATTTGAATTCCGCTCCCGTGTCCGTTCTCGCGGTTTTTCCGAAGAACGCCGTGCCGTTACCGTTTTCTCAGTGCCCGAAAAGTTCTCCGTCGTTCCCCCGTGACCAAGAATTTCTCTGCCCGGGAGAGTGATTTTCCACGAGTGCTCGACCGCTGTACCTTCACCAATTGTAAGTACGCAATTTCCGTTTGATTCGCTGATAGGCCTCTTCCTTGCCTAGATTTTCCATTCGGGGAATCTCCGCAAGTTAGATTTCCGTCTTCACTACTTTAGCACCCGCTGGAAATTCTCACCGCTCGCTTCGCTCTCTTTCTAATATCTTTTTCCCTCTGCCTGTTTATAACCGACTCTGCACATTTATTTCACCTATTCTAGTTAGCTAGTTTGCAATTCCCCCTCGTATAAATAGTTGCTTTACTATCCTAGACACCTTCCGTCCCGAAAGTAAATTAATTGTTCATATTTTAGTTCATTGATTCATTTGTATAGTTTCCGTAATTATAAACAATAAATAATCCCTTTTTATCCTAACACCTGTTCTCCGAACGCGCGCGCGCTCGAACGTGAGGCGCAACATTGCTGGTTTCTCACCAAAATCCGAAAGTCCGGAATGTACACTGTTGTCAAGTCTCCCGAAAGTCTGGTAACCGGCAAACCTTTGCACCTCACTGCCAAACCGCCCCTAATTGTTGTACATATTGTAATTTTTATATCACTTTCAATTTACATTAATTTTCATTTGTAAAATCATAACCGTAATATAGATCATCCATATTTTTCACTGTACTGTGTGTTTTTATTTTCACGGACCCCCTGGCATTCCCCTGAGTTTAAACTCAACCGTGGCGGCTTTAGGGAGTAAACCCTTAAAAATCTGGCGCTCGAGTTAAACCGACTTTAAACCGTTTCTTGAATTCCCTAACTCCGCACCGAGCGCCAATTCGAATAGGTGACGTAACTTTCCGCCAGAGTCGTGCCGCCGACGACGCTGCCTACCGAATGAAGTACGTTACAACGTATTGTCACACTCATTTTATTAAAGTACTCATGTGACAATACTCCGTCTTATTAAACTAGTAAAATAATATGCTATTATTAAATTTTTCAATTGAGCGGTAAGTTCTTCTGTTTTAAGGTAATACAGAGTTAGATACTTACCGTAAACTCAAATGCACAGATGACAGATGTCGTTCGGAAAAAAGCGAGAATGCCAGATGCTCTGTTGTCACGTGACAAAACTCTGCTCTAACGACCGATACATGTAATTGTCTGATTGGGAACGTACCGCCGTTATATGTAAACCGACCGAACTATTTGTTATCTGTTACGTAATCGTCGGTAAACTGTGATTGTCACCGCCGCTAGATTTAAGACCGCCGAATTCTATGTTATATGTAATTGTGAACGTACCGCCGTTATATTTGTTATCTGTTACGAAATCGTCCGTAAACTGTGATTGTCACAGCCGCTAGATTTAAGACCACCGAATTCTTTGTTACATGTAGCTGTGAACGTACCGCCATTATATTTGTTATCTGTTACGTAACCGTCCGTAAACTGTGAATGTCACCGCCGCTAGATTTAAGACCGCCAAAGTCTTTGTTAGATGTAACTGTGATCGTTCCGCCGTTAGAATAAGCCGCCCGAAATCTATGTTACCTGCAAGTGTTACGTAATTGTCCATTACCGACCGCTAATTATTGTAAGTGATCTGTTGTATCGTCCGTATGTGTTAAACCGTATTTCGTGAAAATGTCCGTTTTTCCGAACCGCTATGAGTTAATTTTTCCCTCGTCGTGTTAAGGAAAAATTAATTCACCAAGATCCTCCGCTCGCTCTCTCTCTCTCTCTCTCTCTCTCTCTCTCTCTCTCTGGCTCTCGCTCTCCCTCTTCCTCTCCTTTTCGAAATACGTACATAAATAATTGTAAATAAACATAATTTTGTGTACTTCTCCGATCTCCGTTCAACGACGACGCGCCAACAGGTGTTAGTCGTGTACATTGTTATCACTACCGTTTGGGAATAAAATAATTTAGGGATTTTCTAATTTGAGGGTGTGTTTCATTTCTACGGACAGCCCTGGCATTCTCCTGAGTAAGTAAACTACCCAGGCATATTCCCGAGCGAGAAAACCCTTCAAATCTGGCGCCCGAGCAAAACCGACCCTAAAACCCATAACCGAACTCCCAAACTCGGTCTAAGCGCCAAATTCAACAAGTAACTTTAGTTTGTTAAAAATGCATACCATTTATAAAAAATTACGTCTAAACTGGCCTGTGGCTGGCATTAGTACTTTCGTCCCACTGAAGTCATCGTGTGTGAAAGATTAAGGCAGTGATCCACCAAAGCGCATGTACAAACCTTTCGTCTAACATCACTTTTGTCGGAAGTTATCCTGCCGGTTAAAAGCCTGGACGTTGGTCCTATGTATTTGAGATTGCAATTACCACATGGGATTTCATAAATTACATTAGATCCCTCCGTGGGTTTGATAGGGGACTTTAATTTGGTGAACAATTTGGAGACAGTGAGTACATTGCGTTTAGCAAATTGTACGCTCAAAGGTGCTAAGATGTTAACAATTTTCGGTGTCAAATCTTTGATGAAGGGCACTGCTGCAAACCTTTTGGGTGTAAGTGGAACAGTGCTTGGAGGTACTATTGTTAACATCTAAGGTAAGGTAATTGTTACTTTTATTGGTTTACTGTGCCGTTCTAGGCTGCTCAAGTAACAACAACAAGAAAAGTAAAACTTTTCTTCCGAAAATGCCTTAAAGTATTTCACTCTCCCAAGTACTAAGAACATTAGTTTGTAGTTTATGGGTTCAAAAATGTTACCAGAAGAATCGTTTTAATGTAAAAAACGCCAGGGTTTGCTCGATTCATTTCACAGATGACGATTTTTGTGTGAAAGAGAAACTTTTGAATCTGCCAAGAAATAAGTGGAAGTTGAAAAAAGATGCTGTACCATCACAGTGCTTGGCCAAACTTCACAAGGTTACCACACCCATGCAAAAAAATCGAGCCGAAAGAGTAACAAAAAGGGATTTGTCCAAAAGTATTCTCAAGACGTAAGTACCATTTCTGCCTGTTTCAAACTCTACTTCAAAGTCTAAATCAGTTTTTCAGTGTTATCGATAATTCAATTGAAGAAAGTAATTCTACAGTTTCTTGTTTATTTCTTTATATTACTTATGGATTTATTTGCATGTCGAACTTGATTATGTAGGAACGGCATGCATGGTCGTTTGGTGATGGACAATATTAATTATGATAGAGGTGATAGATTGGGAGAAGGTCATGGTGAAGCTGTTGAAGCCTTAGAGACATACTATGAGGAATCGGGTGTCGCAGGTATCAGAACTGGAAAAACCAGAGACTTTTGTATGGAAACTGAGAGGTTGTACTCACCGTTTGAAATATTTAGTATTTTGTTTCACTGTTTTTTTTTTCACTTTAGTTCAAGTGAAGAATCTGAACTTTTGAAGAAATAGACCATCTTCAAAAGGAAAATGCAGAACTAAGGAAAAGGCTCAATGAAGAACAAGAAGAAATTAAGTGTGTTGAGAAAATATGGACCAAGGGCCAACTTCATAAACTAAGAAGTGGGAAGCAGATTCGTAGGACTGTTGAAGAGATCACCTCAGCAATCTCTCTTTATGTTGGAGGTCCAAGGTCTTACCGCTTGTTGCAAAAACTTCGGCAACCCCTACCAGCAGTTTCAACGTTAATAAGACGGGCTGGCAAAATAAATCTTCAGCCAGGTAATTTTTGTAGATAAAGTTTTTTCATGGTTCGCGGTTATTCGGCCGGTGTGTAGCTAATTTGACAAAAAATATTTTCAGGTATTTTAAACATAGTCCTCGGCGTGATGAAAGCGCAGAGCGCAATGGTCTCTAAAATGCAAAGAGCATGCGTACTCCTTTTTGATGAAATGAAAATAAATGGTATCTATGACTATGATAAGAAGCATGACACAACTATGGCTCCCACCAGCTACGTTCAAGTAATTATGGCACGAGAAATATGTAGTAACTGGAAGCAGCCAATATTCTATGACTACGATAGGAAAATGATCAAAAAACTCATTTTTAAAATATTCGAGAGGTTGGAAAATATTGGCTACCCTGTGGGCGCACTAAGCTGGGACTTGGGTGGGAGTAACAGAAAAACTATTGTTTATGTTATTTATATTAAAAGCATGTTTCCGCATCAATTTAAATTATCAAATCAGACAAAAACTCAAAATTATTTCACATTCCTCCTAATTCACCCCGAATAGAACACATTACAATCAACAGAATCATTTATTGCAGTACACATAACTGCGATTCAAAAAAAGAATCCCATCATTATATCTTTCAGCAAATCATTTTTCATCATACTCGTCCACGAAGTGATCATATCTCTACGCGTTATAGTATCATGGTGTCGACATATTACACCTTGAACGTGATCGTTCATTCTGGCCTGGGGCCATCTTCACAGAAACCAATGAAATAATTGGAATTTACGTGAAATTCAGTAAATCCCTGGATATCATTATCAGCGAAAATCTAGAGGGACAGTTAGTTGCACAGTTGCGTTATTAATTCCCAATTACAGTTCTTTCGTGGAAAAATGTCGAGTAACGATAGTGATATCAGTGAACCATCCACTTCGAAGAAGATGAAGACGTCTAAGACTCGTAGATCTCAAGTAAGCATTTTATAATATTTATAACTATATTCCATTACGTTTAAAAGAGAATTCATTTTCTTGCTGAATACGCTACTATACCGATTACCGATATTGTTATATTTGTTTTAGAAATATGAAAGTACAGAATTTAAAGCATGGTTGCGATCCGTTGAGCACGACGAATACAAAACGCTATGCATTTAATGCAAACAAAAATTAATATCAGAATTAACCTAAATAAAATAAACATTCACATACAGATAAACACATTAAACAATGTCAATTAAAATCTGTCACAACAGCATCCTCATCATTACTTTTGAGACATTTGTTCGTTCCGCATCCAGCAGTACTTCCCAACTTAACGAAACTCAAATCAAACTTTGCGGATTTTTAGCAGAGCATATTTATTATTTTTAATGATGGATCATTTTTGCCATTGTTGGCAAATATTTTTCAAGACTCAAAAATCGCAAAACAGTTAGCAGTAAGAAGAACAAAAGCAAAAGCTGTAATCACAAATGTCATAGCTGAAAGTTTTAAACAAGATTTAGTAAATATCTTACAAGACGTCAAATTCAGTATTTTAATCGACGAATCTACAGATATTTTGACAACAAAAACAGTTTGCATTGTTGGGCCATATTTTTGCAAAAAATCGGGACGTATACAAATATTTCTATGGGAACTTGCTTCTCTGTACCAAGAAGCGTACTCTCAAGGTACAGCAGAACATCTGTTTAACTTGATCGTAAATACTTCACTACAAAAAATGTTTCAATGGACAACATCATAGGATTTGCATCAGATGGATGCAATTTGATGATGGGGCAACATAATTGCGTAGCATCAAGGTTTAGAGACGCATATCCAGGAATTCAAATTATGGAATGTATTTGCGATTCGTTGCATTTATGCAGCAGTCAAGCCTGCAAATCTTTGCCAAGAACTTGCGAAGATTTGGCAATAAATATTTACAATTTTTTTAAGGTGCGCTCTTTAGAAATAATTACAAGGATATCAAGAATACAAGATCAAGAATACAAGAAAATTGTGCCTTTGATAAACTTTTACAATGATAAAATGGTTGAAATCTATTATCCAACAAGGGAATTATCTATCGACGAATCCATAGTTTTGCGGAGGGGCCGGTTAAAATTTCGCCAGTATATAAAAGGCAAAAGGCACAAATTCGGAATAAAGCTTTATGTTTTATGTGAACCAAACGACACCACTTTCAAGCTATTGGTATATGCTGGTTCGGCTGATCTGCAATTATCTGGAGACAGACATACAGATAAAGTTGTTCTAGCTCTGATGGCAGAGATATTGGATAATGGCCATTCATTTTTCATGGATAACTTTTATAACAGCGTAAAGCTAACTGAGGAATTGCTACGTAGAAAAACCTATGTCACACGAACCCTGCGCTCAAACAGAAGAACAACCCAGAAGAACTCGTGAAGAAGAAACTCAAAAAAGGTGAACTGGTGGCTCAGTTTAACTTGCAAGGAATATGTGTGGTTAAATGGAAAGACCATGACCAAGTGAAATTTTGGGAATTTCAAGCGAATACAGCGCGCGAATGCAAACTACTCAACGAGGTCAATAAAAAGAAAAACCTGCCCTTGTAAATAAATACAATGAGTTTATGGCAGGAGTCGATCATTGCGACCAGATGCTGGCCTATTATTCCTGTGAGCATAGAACGCTAATTTGGTATAAAAAAACCCAGACCAACTGCTTGGACCTTTACCACCAGAGGCTTTGCCAAAACTTAAAATTACTCATCTTCCAGAACATCGTTTAAAGGGTGAAGAGAACAATGCAAGAATCAAACGCAGGCGATGTCAGGTGTGCCCAAATCAACCTGGACTTTGCTGGTCTCCATGTTTTCGGGAATTTCATTCAAAGAAATAGCATTTTCTTTGTTTCTTTGGTTTACAGCTTATTTCTCGTGTTACGTGTTTCCTTTCGCATTTCAAAGAATATGATACCTATGTTTTTTAGACATATTTTGTTATACTGCCTCATGTTTTATTTTCGGAATGTTTGTATTTACTCTCTGTTTGTATTGTATTTTAGAGTATATTTAGTTGTAATTATAGTCTGCGAAGTTATCAATCAATGTTTCCATACTTTTTTCTTGTTTTGTCGACTCATCTTTTTAACAACCACTGCTTTGACCATACCCTCCTCCTCTTTTTCTCATCACATAACGCTACAAATCCGCCAAGTATAGGACTTTTCTTCTCCATGCCGCCACATAAAATACACGACGATCAGTTTGTTCCTGAACACTGAATTTGCGCGTATATAATGTTGTCGTGTTGGATTTGACTGGCGCGCATATGCGCCTGTGTGTAGTAAATAATGTTCCCTGTGGCCTGGAAGGAAGCTGGGGTGGTGTCCATCCCAAAGGAGGGCAGGGATCCGAGCCTCCCCAGCTCCTACAAGCCAATATGCTAATTATCGATCATGGGGAAGGCGCTGGAAACGATGGTACGGAATCGCTTATAGGACGAGATCGAAGACCTGGGGGGACTATCCCCGGCCTAGCACGGCTTCCGTAGAGGGAGGTCGACCATAACAGCCCTCAAGGGCCTGATGGGGGCGGCAGACACGTAGCATAAGTGGGCGATTGTGGTCGCAATAGTTGTAAGGAATGTCTTCAACTCGGCCTCCTGGTTCCACATCGTGGAGGCCATGAAGGCCGGGGAATAGCGCCCTACCTGAGTCGGTTCATCGTGAGCTACCGCCATGATCGCAAGATAAGAATAGCACATAATAAAACGATGGACACCGACACACGATGGACACCGACACAGGAATACCGCAGGGATCCGTCCTGGACCCCACGCTTTGGAACATTCTGTTCGACGGGGTCCTCAGGATCGGACTCCCTGCGGGAACGCAACTAATCGCCTATGCCGACTACCTGGCATTAAAGCTAGTTCACAACCACTGAACGTACGTAACGTAACGTAAAAAATTGAAACGCAAAGTTGAAAAGCATTATTTCAAATGTGTCTCTTCACAATAGTTTATAAATTAACAAACGTAACGTCCCACAACGCTAAGACCGATCCACACATCAGTAACGTGAGAACGTTAGGTGCGCGAGCTGTGACTTGTTATTACATCCCAAAGGAAGACAGTGGTCTGCTAGACTATAGCGTAGCGATTAGGTAGGTGTTTTTATTTCTGATTATATTTTTGTAACTCGACATTTCTAAAAAAATATTTATATTTTAGCATGGCTGGTGTTCCGGGACCTTCAGGAATCCATCCAGATGACCCAAAATTTCAAGAATGGGCAGAAAATCTTTTCTGCCCATTCTTAGAAGAATAAGAAAAGAATATACGTGGCGAAGACTTTTCTTTCTTCTTAACCTTCAGAAAATCTTTTGAATAAGCCAGCAGATTTTCATGAACTTGAGGATAGCGAAGACAATTACTTGGAAACATATGGCTATTTTAAAACATTTAGCGAAGACATTAGTATCTCCATTGCAGGAAAGACGATTGCAAAATAAAACGATACGCAGAGAACTAAAACTTACTTTGGAACGAATTCTAAACAAGACAACTGCAAATATCGAAATAGCAGCTGAAGAAGAGCGTCTGGAAACTCGACGGTTATGCCATATTTGTCCATCAAAATTGAAAAAAAAGACTCAGTATTTATGTGTTATTTGTTAAAAACCGATTTGTTTGCAATGTTCCCGAAAAATTTGATTAGAATGTATAGTCCGGGAAATATATACCGAAAATGACCATTTCGAGTTTTACCATTTCGAACGGCTGATTTTCGGTGTACAGGTAGTATAAACATGTACAAGATGATAATTATGTTTCCAAAGCGTCAAATCGTTTCTCCCATTTTTTAACAGTCATTTTTAACTGTAATTTTAACGATATTTTAGGTTTTTCACTTATATTTTTTTCCCTATGATTTTACAAGAAAAAAGATAAGTAATTTCTTATTCGCCCTTAAAAGGCCTACACAACTAGGTATTGCACGAAAAAAAATATTAATTAGATCAAAAGTTATCAATAAAACAAGCATTGTTTATGCAATGTTAAATAAACCATTTTAAAACGAGCTACTATCACTGCCCCGTCTCGGCGTTTCGTGAAATCATTCGTTCTCACTCACAGACAATATGTACAAAAGCTGGAATCTGTAAGTGAAATAGTTAACAAGTTACAGCGTTATTAACAAATTAACTAATTATCCATCTACACTAGCTTGAGCGACGTTCAGCGGAAAAAAGAAAATCATTTTTATCGGTAGCTTTCATCCGTAAGTATCACAACATATAATTATTTTTCAATCCAAAGTTATTTTGTAACAATGGGAGCGATTATTTAATATGACCTTAGTTGTAAAATAGAATAAGTCATATATTAAATAACTTTCTTCAATATATAATTCCATAATCTAATAGAGGGCGGAAAGGCCTTTAATACTAGAAAAGAAAATTTAATGTTCGTTAAGAAATAATGGAGTTATTGGCCGTCAAAGTTCAAGGCCTATTGTTAAACAATTTATGCGAGTAGGGAAAAAACAAAGAATTATCAGTATCGGAATACAGAGAAGTTTCATTGTTTAAAATATTGGAACTTTGTATGAAAGGTAAGTGGCTTAAAAACAACATCAAAAGTCAGCGGAACGCTATCATTTTTGCTATCTTTCTCGCGGAAGCGTGGTGGGGGAAGCGACCGAGGCGTCGAGACAAACTCGCCACGGAGCTTTAAACTCGACCGCGCAGCTACAATAACACTTTTCTCGGGAACCGTTGAAGATAAATTGATCATTTTTTATAATCTGATAGTATGCGACGAGGGAAATCGATTGTTGTATCGAAAAATCATGAAAAGTGCAAAATAATACGATTTTTTTGTTATTTTTTGAAGCAGTGTTATTTCTAATATTTAGTAATATTTATATAAAGGGTGCCGTTACAATGTTAGTTCCTCAGGATGGTTTGATGCAAATATATTCACGGACTGGCTTGAGTCTCAGATGATACCTAGACTTAAGAAACTAGAGGGTAAAAAGGTAATACTCTGTGATAATTTGTCCTCTCATATAACTGTACATGCTCTTGAGCTGTGTCGTAAAAACCAAATACATTTGATTTGTCTGCCACCCAACAGTACTCATTTGACCCAACCACTTGATGTGGCTTTTTTTCGCCCTCTCAAAATAGCATGGAGAAAAGTGTTATCTGACTGGAAGGAAACTCCTGAAGGTTTTCGATACACAAATATTCAAAAAGAAAACTTCCCACCATTGCTACTAAAGCTGATGGACATTATTAGACCACAGGCTGAGACCAATTTACTTGCCGGTTTTCGTAAATGCGGTATTTGTCCTTTGAATATAGAAGAAGTTTTAAGCCGTATCCCCAGGGAAACATGTGATCCAGAAATAGTTCAGTCAGAATTTATTAAAACCCTTCAGAAAAAACGGTCTGAGATAACCAGCATCGCAAAGAAACGTAGAAAAAAAATGGACGTTCCAGCTGGAAAAAGCGTATGTACCAATGAACCTGCTGAAGATGTTCATGAACCCGTGGTTCTTGAAGATGACGATGTAGCTGGTCCTTCTCACAGAAATGATAAAGATTTCTATTTAAATGACAGCTCTTCAGAAGATATAAATTTTGAAGAGCTTGCAAGGGAAGAAGAAAAGGAAGAAATGTTCATGAATTTCTTAGAAGGTAAATCATCTGAGTGCAATAGCACGCAATTCGGACAGCTGATCCGGGAGATAGGTCGCTTCGTAGTATTTTTATATGAAGGACAATTGTACCCAGGACAAATTGTTTCTTTTAATGAAAAAAACGTTACCATTAATGCCATGCAAAAGTCCCTCAAATGTTGGAAATGGCCCGCTAAATCTGATCAGTTGTCATACCCATGGTCCGACGTCTTAGGCTCCATCCAGCCTCCTAAACAAATTTCCAGAAGGGGTGCGTACTCTGTTCCGGAACTGACACCATTTTTTGAATAAAATTTGACTTTCCCCGCCAGTTTTCATTTCATGTGCAATGTGTTTAAGTTTTGTATAATATGGACAAAGAATTAAGTTTTATTTTCTACAATAAACGATGAAAAACAAATTTGTTTTTTGCATAAATCTGATGCCTGGAGAAAAGTTAATCAAACACCCATATAACTTTGCACCACTTGTTCAAACAAACACGTTACAACAGAATTTGTCGAATGGAGCAAAGTAACCCCGCGCTATGGGCAACTTTGCTCCACTTTTGAAAATAAAAAATTTGAACTTTGCAAAATATTTTTTAAATAAAATCCGCGATATTCTCACTCTGTTAGGTCTCATACATAAGGACAACACAAATAAAAGTGATTTATATCAATTTTCTTATGTGTTCTGAGGGTGATCCTAATGTTGCACATAAAAACGGAGCAAAGTAACCCCAGTTTACGGTATTATTGACGTACTTCCAACCCCAGTTTCTTGGTTTGAAATTTGCCTCAGTATCATGTACATCAAAATTAGCAGTATGTCCGAACTACAATTGAATTTGATAGTATACTCTATACGTTTGAGCACTAAAGTAAATATTTCTCATCTCATCTTAATCAATAGGATTAAATAATTATTCAATTGGATGCTTACGTATATTATTTTTGTATCGCTGTTTCCAATAACAATTAAAAAAATTGTATTATTTTGCACTTTTCATTACTTTACGATACAACAATCGATTTCTCTCGTCGCGTACTATCAAAAATTTAGGTTCAATGGGCGCCACCTGTTTTAAGTCAAAAACAGGAAATTTACCTCTGTTGATTTTAGAGGAGCTTGCGGCCACGTCTCTAAATAATTTGAAACACACGACTTGAAACAAAAGGTCTATTGAATAAATAAAAAAAAGGTAAAAACGTAATTCAGCTACCAAAGAACAACAAATAAAAAAATCAATAATAATAATAAGACGGGTGGCCTTTCCCTATCTTAACAATAATAATTAAATGACTAACTAACTAACCAACAATATCTAATAACGAACGAAACGAAAACTGTCCTACGTGGCGTCGTTGTTTCCTCTTCTATCTGGTTTCGGTTTCTTTCTATCCGAGTCGGTCCAAGATCGCCGGCACAACGCAGCTCGTTCTCTGCAATTCACCAAACGGGAGCCCTCCCTAACAGTTCGGTCCAGGTCCACGATCACCGGCACAATGCAGATCGTGTCTCTCCCTCCTTCGACCTCCTCGCCTCGCAGCCGTCCTCGAATTGACTTAAATCCTCTTCAGGAGATTTATCTCGATCATGAGGCACAACGCAGATCGGATCCTCTCCTTTCGAGCCGTTTTTCTTCGCCGCTGCTTCCAAGTTGCAATTTCCCCCAAATCACGCCAAAACAATCCTCCCTAACAAACTCGTCGCCACGCAACTTTCTATATCCTCCCCACGCACACTCCGTTCGCGAGTTCACAAAAACACATAAAAACACAACTATACAGAGTTCACAAAAACACAAAAATAATAACTACAAAAGAACTATAAAGAAACTATAAAGGCCACCCTCACTAACTAAACTAATAACATTAAAACAGAAATATTAACTCTTGAACTTACTAGAATTTCGTACCGTAACAATTGTAGCTGCGCGGTCGAGTTTGAAGTTCCGTGGCGAGTTTGTCTTGACGCCTCGGTCGCTTCCCCCACCACGCCTCCGCGAGAAAGATAGCAAAAATGATAGCGTTCCGCTGACTTTTGATGTTGTTTTTAAGCCACTTACCTTTCATACAAAGTTCCAATATTTTAAACAATGAAACTTCTCTGTATTCCGATACTGATAATTCTTTGTTTTTTCCCTACTCGCATAAATTGTTTAACAATAGGCCTTGAACTTTGACGGCCTATAACTCCATTATTTCTTAACGAACATTAAATTTTCTTTTCTAGTATTAAAGGCCTTTACGCCCTCTATTAGATTATGGAATTATATATTGAAGAAAGTTATTTAATATATGACTTATTCTATTTTACAACTAAGGTCATATTAAATAATCGCTCCCATTGTTACAAAATAACTTTGGATTGAAAAATAATTATATGTTGTGATACTTACGGATGAAAGCTACCGATAAAAATGATTTTCTTTCCGCTGAACGTCGCTCAAGCTAGTGTAGATGGATAATTAGTTAATTTGTTAATAACGCTGTAACTTGTTAACTATTTCACTTACAGATTCCAGCTTTTGTACATATTGTCTGTGAGTGAGAACGAATGATTTCACGAAACGCCGAGACGGGGCAGTGATAGTAGCTCGTTTTAAAATGGTTTATTTAACATTGCATAAACAATGGTTGTTTTATTGATAACTTTTGATCTAAGTAATATTTTTTTTTCGTGCAATACCTAGTTGTGTAGGCCTTTTGAGGGCGAATAAGAAATTACTTAACTTTTTTCTTGTAAAATCATAGGAAAAAAAATATAAGTGAAAAACCTAAAATATAGTTAAAATTACAGTTAAAAATGACTGTTAAACAATGGGAGAAACGATTTGACGCTTTGGAAACATAATTATCATCTTGTACATGTTTATACTACCTGTACACCGAAAATCAGCCGTTCGAAAACAAAAAATGTTGATGGCCCTATATTTCCCGGACAATGTAATGAAAACAAAAATGTTTAAAAAATATTTTTTATTTTGTATTCTTGATGATTTTGGAAATAAAGCTGATCTTTTTTTTGTTTGAAGCAGGGTTTCTAAAGTTTTTACTTTTATTTAAACCAAATTCTAAGTATTATTTGAGGTTAATTTGAATTTTAACACGAATTCTAGTGGAGCGTCTGTGAGACCACGCTGTAGCGGTTAAAGGAATTTTTTTAACCGTAGCCGTTAAAGGTTAAAGATAATACTAGGAAGGAATATGCTTGGAGAGAGATTGGGCGGTTGATGCATTATGCAGGTAAGTTATTTGTGTTTCTCTTGTTATAAATATCTGTAAAAACCTTTTTTGGTTTAAGGAGAAGAATGTAAAAGCCGCTGGAAAACATTAAGGGAAAAATATGTTCGCGAACGGAATGCTCACTTAAAAAGTGGCAGCGAAGCAAATCCACATTGGAATTTGTTCGGAAGTCTGAAGTGGTTAAATCTTTATATTTTGAGACGAAAGTATGTTTCAGTAATAACAATTTGTCTTTCTAAAGTAATATTTTATCAAAAACTTATTGTATTAACAGAACAACATCCAATCTTCATGAACAATGTGACGACAACGAGCAACAAGAAGCGGCGCAATACAACACACAGGACAGTGTTGCTACAGAATTGTGTGTATCTATAAAAGACCCTCATCTTATGGAAGGGAGTAGTTCTTTGTTATATTCGCCTGTCTTGAGTGAGAGAAGCTGTATGCTTCTTTCTAACGTATCTAACGTAGGAGAAAATAGACCCGAATCTGTAGCACCGACGTCCGACATCAGTCCCATAGCAAGTCGTAGCAGAAGCCCCATAAAAAAAAAACACGCTCGGTTATAACCCCGAAACGTAAAAACATTGAGAATACACGATTTAGGTACTTCCATTGCAAAGATGAGCACCACCATAGCTGACTTGGCCGACAATCTGCGAACTGAGAAACCGCGTTGTTCGGACAATATTTTCGGAGAATTAATTGCTTCTCATTTGAAAACAATGACAAATGTGAAGAAAAAGAATTTACTGAAAGCACAAATTTTTGAAATGATTGTGAACTATGATTCGGATTAAATGTATTTAACTTTTTTGTTCTGTTTTACCACTTAAAATTTCCATTAGAGACCTAATGACTTTCAAAATATACACATAGAAAACAAAAATGGTTTTGTAGAAACTTTTATTTTACATTTGTAGCAAAAAACAACCAGTAGCACAAAACTTACATTCGTCTTTTACTATTCTCTTGCCACGGTACCATTCCTTCCGGTGACATGAAATAATCTGATAATTTATGGCGCATTTGGACTTTGTTTTGCATTGTTGCTACCAAGTCTTTTTAAATTCGTAACTACATCAGACGAGAAGTTTTGAGTGAGTCACTCTCCTTCTACTAAATTGCCGTTTACTTCTTTATCAATAAAGTTTTCAGGATAATATTATTTTAATACATTGGGAGCTTCGGCTTCTTGAACTCTCAAATAGTTATGGAGACATAACGTTGCTAAGATGTACTGCTCACAGGTTTCTACCTTACCAATGATGGGTCCCTGAAATAACCTCCATCTGGATGTCAATATTTCAAATGTTTTCAATTATTCTTCTCGCACAGGATAACCCGTAGTTAAAAATTTGTTGCCGTTTCGACAAATTTCTTCCTGGATACGGTCTCATTAAAAAAGGTTTTAATCGAAAAGCTTCATCTCCCATCAAGAAATAAGGAAAGTCTTCATTACCAACCTTCGACGAAGGTGGAATGTTTAACTTCTCCTGGTCTATTAACTTTCCAAATGTTCATCTTCTAAAGAGACCTCCAACATCAACCAACGTAAATTTATAATCGGCATCGAATACAGCCAACAGTTGTACACTGAAGAATTTTTTATAATTGAAAAATTCACTACCACTGTTTGGTGGACATTGAATACGGAAATGTTTTTCATCGATAGCGCCTATTAATAAGAGATACAAAAAATTTATTGAATTTGTTTTAAAATCACATAACTTACCAACACAATGAGGAAAATTTCATTTTGTTTCGGATTCATTTGCAATTGTTATCCAATTTTTCACTGTCGGTTTCAAAAATACTTTTGTATGCAAACATTCCCAGAATCCCAGAATCGAGCAAGTTTTTTTTAATATGTTATGGCACGTGGATTTACCCACTCGAAATTGGAAAGCAAGTGATTGTAGACTGGATCCTGTCGCTAGAAATCTACAAACAATAAGTTTGTAACGAAGCCTATTTCCGTGGCTAGAACCCTTGTCTCCCTCTGTTACCGTTTGCGAAAATTCCGTAAATTCAAATAAATAACAATTGTCTCTCCGCCGTGACACCTGCAAAATCCGAGACCAACTTTAAACAAAAGACCAACAGTTGTCTCTCTAATCTACGAGCCGCAAACACCCAAAATTATTTACCCGGGAGCTCTAAATACGAGAGAGAAATATCGAAAATCATCACAAGTCCGCCGGTCGTACCGAGACGCAGGTGTTAGTGCAGGTGCTCCGACTCAGTGCAACGTTGCCGCTCCAGACCGTCCGACCCGGAAACCAGGGAAACCGTCCGTTCAAGGTATTGTAGTTAGGGAAATCCGACCGCCCCCCCCCCCCCCCACCGTCCCGTTAGGTCAGGCCGTCGAATTAGCTCTTCCCTGGGTGAGACTCGGGAAGGTTAATTTGGGCTGTTTGGGCAGGTACATCCCTGGGTGAGACTCGGGATAGACCTCCCCGAATACGACGCAATCAAGCCCCCCCCCTACCGTCCCGTTGGGTTAGGCCGACGAATTGACTCTTCCCTGGGTGGGACTCGGGAAGGTCAATTCGGGCTGTTTGGGCAGGCGTATCCCTGGGTAGGACTCGGGATAGCCTCCCTGAACGCAACCCGACCTTTGCTTGAACTACCGCGCATGCTTAGTTTCCCTAACGACTCCCGCGTCCGCGATTTGATTGACGCGAATCAAATCTGCTAAAGCGCATGCCCGTAAATTATTAGACCGCCGAATATAGTTTAATCCCGCTTGCTAGCTCTTCCGCATAATGCTTGCTCCGCTCTCACCGTTTCATAACGCTTACCTGACCGTTGCACTTTAGCTTTTCTATTGTAAATAGAATAGGCACCGACTAGATTAGCTAGACCGCCATGCACTACCCCCCCCCCCCCCCACCGTAATAACCGCACCACGCACTGTTGCCCGACCGAGACTCCAACCTATTCCCGATGTACATAGTTGCCAAATATTTCCGTTTGTCGTAGAGCTAGGGAAATTTGTACATAGATGCCGCTTTGCTATAGAAACCGATTCTTAGTTTCGCACCGTTGCCGATTCTCGCAAATATGTTTGTCTTTATACAGTTTTCTACAATAAATTAGTTTTATTTGTTTTCCGAATTGTGTGTTTTATTTCCACGGACTTCCTGGCATTCTCCTGAGTATAAACTAACCCAAGGCTTTAGGGAGTAAACCCTTTAAAAAATCTGGCGCCCGAGCAAAACCGTAAAACCGACTTTAAAGCTCCGAAACTCCGAAAATAGCGCCAATTCAACAAAGTGACGTAACCTTCTAGCCCAGAGTCGTCGTGCCGCCGACGAATCTGCTGCAGCTCGAAGTAAACCACGTCACAAGTTATTCATTAGAACAAAAACTACAAATAGTTATAGAACTTTCAACTTACCTTAAAGTGATACATAATCTCTGGTCGGCATCCAAATATTCTCTGTGACTTTTTTTTAAGTCTTGGCCCCACAATTGACAGTAACTTATCAAATTGGTCAGAGTCAGTCTGGTAAAATGAAAAAACATTTCTGTATATGTATATTGCTCTCAGCCACCATCTAAAAATATTCATTTTTGAAACAATGGATTTGAAAACAAATATGAAAATAAAATTTTACCTTCTTTTTTGCGTCTAACTGGGTTCACTTTAGTTTGGTTTGTCATTTCGTAGTAAGCATCTAAACAGCAAATACCTGCGCTAATTGCAAGAATACCAAAAAGAGTTTCTTTGTCTCTTTCCATCTTGACGACAATTTTAAGTAAAACAAAAGGTGAGGTTACGTGAAGTTCTCACGATTACTGTTTGACCCAAAGCGCATATTCATAGTTTAAGTTTTAGTAGTAAGTTAAGTGATTGTGAACAAGTTATTAATTTCTATGGTATGTTAATTTAATTTTTTACGTTACGTTACGTACGTTAAGTGGTTGTGAACGAGCTTTTAGTCGTAACTCATCGTGGGTCGTTATCGTTTCGTTTCGTTGGAAAAGTTCAGTGCAAGCAATTACCCATTCCCGTTTATAAATATCGTCGAACGTCGTTGTTGCTCGTCGCTGATCGTTCGAGATGGTCGAAGTTTATCTTTCGTCGTTGGCAGTTCGTAGCAAAAGTGGGGGGGGGTAAGTAGCACGTCAAATTCGTCCAATGAACGCGAAGGAAAAATAACGCGTCCTATGCACGCGTCTCAAGTCTCAATTCATAACCTCAATTTTATTTCTTTATTTGTATACACGTGTATAGTTTGTTGTTCAAGTGTTCAGAAAAATTAAGTTTTTAAAATGGAGGAGTGCAGTACAGGTAAGATGTATATTACTGGCTAAAGTAAATAATAGGCCGAGGGACTTTCTCCATACCTACTCGTGAAATGTTTCGTTGTAGTTCAAATGGAAGATGAAGAGCACTATCAAGTAGTAGAAGAAACACAGCAGGGTGGTGTAGAATGTGTAGATGTAGGATTACTACTGGAAACAATTTAATCCTATGAGTACCTGTACGATTTAAGTAATAAATATTAGAAAGATATGAAGAAAAAGAATCTTGCCTGGGAAGAGATCGCAGAAGTTTTAAATTGCACTGGTAAGTACTTTATAAACATATTTTTCAACTATTTCTTACCATATTCCTCATTTATTAATCTATGTTATACTTTATTTCTTCCTTTCTAATTCTTTATTAACGAAGGATAGGTCACTCGATTACTGATATATAAATTAATGTACAAATTTTAGTTGAACATGCACAAAAAGTGTGGAAAAACACTAGGGATACCTTTGTCAGACTCCATAATAAAGCCAGGTCTGGAGATGGAGCTGAGGATATGACCTAGCCATACTACAAACCACTTATGTTTTATGATCAGTATATTAAACGCAGAAAGTAAGTTACTGATTGATTTTTATGTACTAAGTAAATACTAGCATATGATTGGTAAAAATTTTTTATTTATGTATATTGTAGGTATAGACTTAGAATGGTTTCACAAATTGAATACCACAAGAACCACAACGCAACAAGAAATAAATTTCGTTTGTAAAATGTAAATTGGAGGTTAGGTGATTTCATCTGTCGAGGAGGGTCTCCACCTACAGCTCAACCATCGGTTATTGTTTATAATACCGAAACTACAATTTAACCTACGGTTGAAGCTGAACCGTCGGTCAACTGTGCTTTATAATACCGGCCCTAAGGGGACAGTGGAGATGCTGTTAAGACTAATCGAAAGAGAAATTACATCTCCCACTGAAAGAAATCAAGCCATAACGCCCACGATGAAACTTTTAGTAACGCTGAGGTTCTATGCGACGGGTTGCATGCTAATAACGGCAGGAGATTTTTGTGTCATAAGCAAAACTTTCACATGTACCATAATCAAACGTGTGTCGGAAGCCATAGCTACATTAAGGCCAAGATTTGTATTCTTTTCGGAAACAGAAAAAGCACATAGAAGTATCAAACTTTAGTTTTTCCAAATCGCGAGATTTCCCAACGTAGTAGGCGCCATGGATTGCACTCATGTGCGTATACAATCACCTGGCGTTGATGAAGCCGAACGATACACAAACAGAAAGGGTTTTTTTCTCATGGAATATGCAGACTATTTGTCATGCAGGATTGTGCATTACAGATATTGTAAGATGGCCAGGGTCTTCACATGATCAAACTATTTTCAACAATAGCAGGATCAAAGCGCCTTTTGACAGAGGTGATTTTGGCAATTCTATAATTTTAGGAGATGGTGGATATGCAAATACTGCCTATGTATTTACACCACTCCCTTTGCCAAGTACTCCAGAAGAGAATCTACAACGAATCTCAAATTCGAACACGAATTTGTGTAGAAAGAATGTATGGGGTATGGAAAAGAAAATTTCCCATGTTATCGTTGTGGATGCGTGTAGCACCAGAATTGTCCCAGACAATAATTGTAGCAACAGCTGCGCTGCATAACATAGCTACGAAAGCAAACGAGGCTATTCCACCCGAAGAAATGGATGTAGAAAATTTTATAGTACCTCAACCACCACCTCTTGATGCAATACAAAATGGTGATATGAATGGAAGAAGGCGTTTGATAAGGAATTACTTTTCAACTTTGTTATAAATTTATTAAATATTAATTCGTTCTATATTACATATTTTAAATAAGTTCCTTTTTCAATTTTTTTAAGTAGCTTTATTTCGAGCTCATGCTTTTCATGCATTGCATCTCATGTATTCAATTTTGCCAATGGTTCAACAGCAGCAGAACCGTAATAATTTAGTTTCCAGAAACATTTTGGTTTGCGATGAATCAATATTTACACGTGATGGTGTAATGAATTATCATAATGCACATGTATGGGCTGATGCTAAACCACATGCAATTCGTCATGGCCGAATTTAATCACGTTTCAGCATAAATTTACGGGCTCGAATCTTGGATGGAAAATTATTTGGCCCTTTTGAGCTGCCCCGAAGAATGAATGAAAGAGAATACCTTCGTTTTCTGCTCAATGATCTTCCTCACTTGCTACTGAATGTTATGGAGGACATGGTTTTGGAAAGACGAAACTAAATTTGGTTCTTAACATATGATGGGGCACTCCTCATTTCAGTTAAAATGTACGCGACATTTTAAATCGCAGATATCCATATCGCTGGATTGGCCGTAATGATCCAATACGGTGGCCTCCCCGTTCCCCAAATTTAACCCCTTTGAATTTTTATTTTTGGAGTCACATGAAAAGTTTAGTGTATGATGTTGAAATAAACACAAAAAACCATATCTCTTGGAAGATATGGAAGGGCGACCAATAGAGGGGGGATTTTACGAGCAGGAACTGCAGAAAACAAAACAACCGGGCGTTTATCTTGTCGAAAAAGTTTTACGAAAAACGGGAAATAAAGTCCATGTGAAATGGCTCGGTTTCGATAACTCTTACAATAGTTGGATAGATGCTTGAAATCGATTATAACTAGTATAAATTTGATGACTCTGTGGGTGGGAGGTGCACACATACTTAAAAGAACTAGTAACGTGATTTTCACCTTCAGTTTTACCGTAGAAATGAAGCGTCACATTTTCAATACCACTACTGATCGGGGTGCATTACGGGATGTTCTACAAATGAATCATGAAACAGTGTCGCCGTCGTCGTCGTCGACGAGCGTTAAAAAGAAGAGGAGGAGGAGGAGGAGGAAGACGACGACGACGAAAAAAAAATCATACACCACCATAGATGTTTGTGGTAAAAGACCTGGAAGATATTTTGTTAGATGTGTGTAACATAGTAGTTGAAAGAAAATCGATGAAGGATGGGGAAATCTAAACAGATCCCCCTTCCACCCCCACCACCGCCACCATCACCGACACTTCCCCCTCTTCTTCTTCTTCTCCTTCTATAGTAGAAAACCAATTTCCATCGGTGTCTGAGAAGTCAGCGACGAGTAAAGAATGAATAAACCTCCTAAACGTAAACCATCCCCCTCATCGCTCAACCCAAAGAATAAGAAGAAGAGAGAACACCTGCTGCCCCCGCTCCCGCCGTCGCCGCCCCCGCACAATTCCAACTACTATCCATAGATGAGGAGGAATTGGAACAAAAATGAATGGAAGCTGCTAATACATCGATCATCAGCGTCCACCCAGGCTCACATGACCCGATGAGAAGGTTTTGTTTGAATTCCACATCTTATTGTGACGAGGGTGGATTTTCCCTGGAGGTGGGGTTGTTGCCTTCGAGAAATTTCGATACTCACATTAAAATAAGAATAAATGATACGACTTTCATGATTTTCACCTGTGGCGAGTGGGGAAAGTTCATAGACCATTTGTGTTGGTTGGCGAAATATTTCGAGTGTGAAATATCCGATTTGAAATTCGTGTGCGCGAACACTATCGTGATTTCTAATGTCACCAATACAGACATCAAAATGATTTCCATAGCGAAAGATGCTGCAGAATTGTATTTAACTGTGAATAATGTAAGGGAGATTTGTCGAATTTTGTCGAATGTACGAATCGTTTGTAGCAAAGAAAATCGAACATTTGAAAATGTTAGACTTTGTAATGTGTTATAGAATTTTTTTTAATATTATATCGAAGCTCATTACTACTTATTCCACTGGACTGTACTATTTCAGGAATATTCCATAATATGATATGGAATTGACGTAGGTACATTTCAAATAGCAACCTGCAGAATAAATCGAATGTTTTTGGTATTTTCTAGTAGCTGCTGCTGCTGCAACAGAAGTGTCATCAAGTCCCTCCAAAAAGCTTTCAAAATCTGCATAAATCATGAAAGGCGCAGTTTGTGTAAAAATAAAATTTCTAAATTCGACATAGTCATATAGGGGAAACGATATTTTATATTCATTGGTATTAGTACAAAGTTTCACATTAACATCAAACTTATCTTGTTTCTGAAAGTAGTTCAAGCATCTCTCACAAATGAATTTCTTACCATTGTTCTTATTTAGCTGTGCCGAAACTAATCTAGACAAATGTTTAATATAGCAGCAATGATATTTAATTTCTACACCTTCTTCATTATCAACTTCAAAATCCCCCTCATTGAATTTTGGGTAATATATATTTTGAATCAACCACAAATTAACATGTCTCTCTACTTTATTTTTTGTTAATCTAATCGGAACTACAGAATAATTGTTTTTCTTTTGCGGTTCTAAACCATAAACGTTAACAGATATGTCATTAGCACCTTCAAATTTGGAAATGTTGTGTAGCGGCATCGGAGCCTCTAAATTTTCGTAATCAACACTGATTTATAGTCCGGATATGAAGATGTCAAATTTCTATGGTTATTTGCAGGTAAGAGTGCACTCACAATAGACCAATAAAAACATGCATTATCATTAGTGTTGCGGACATTGATAACTGCTTTTTTATTTTCAATTTTCACAGGTAGCTTAATGAAAGATTTGCCGTTGCCCATTTCATATTAGTTAATATTAAATTCTACAAAAATTATACGGCTAAGCGCCCAGCCGGAGAGGCGTTCTTGAAATTCAGACATTTTGTTGGAAATTTTACCTTGTATGTGAAGTAGAAACCAGCTGTATACATCCGTTCCTTCATCAAGTATGCTGTTCATAGTATTAAAATATTTGTATTCCAAAATATCCCGATCATTAGATTGTTTTATGAATTCTCCACAAAAGTTAGCATTCACTTTGACTACCTTGAATTTCTTTAAAGTAGTTTTAATTTTCATTTGAAATAATGTTTCAGCATCGACCGTTTCACAATTTGGTAACAATGAATAGCAAGCCGTCATCTGTGTTTGAGCCGCTGGAGCAGTGGGTGCGGTGTCCAAACACCTTTTAATCAGGAAGCACCTCGCCAGACATCGATGGAGATGTCCCGATAGGGTCCCCACCGCGCCATGTCGGATTCCCGATGACCCAACGCCACTGGAGAAATATCCCGTGAAGCTGTTGAACATCCCCTCAGAGGAAAATTGGGATGAATAAGTACAACGAGACCCGCAGGTCCCTAGATCCACTCCGGATTTGCAGTTCAGCCTAAGACGCGTGGAATCATCAATACTTAAAGATATTTATACCTTTAGTTGAGTTGATTTGATTAGGAAATTATACAATATAAACTTTGGTTTCAATCTATATCTAGAAATCTACAAGATATCTATACCCAAATTCTAAGAAGAAAGTCGTATTCGTTGCCGCAAGTTGCACAAACCGCTGAGGCTGAAAAAGTATTTTAAATAATTAAATCCGGTACCGTGCGAAGTTTTCTCACACTGTTTCATTTACTGCTTTTAAGAGATAAGCCAGAAGACCACTTTGTATTAGGTGAAATTCTTCCTTTAAAATTACATGGGGTTTGAGTTAGAATTGTAATTATGTATGGTTAATATATATGTTGGTGCCATGTATAGCGCTCCTACTATTACTAACCTTCGATTACGTTATATTTCGAAATACGAAAAACGGTGAACATTTTAGTGGATCACGTGACACGATTTTAGCGATATGCTCGATGTACAATTCTACCCTCTGTAAGGTAACTTTCATTAATTTTTACATATATTGTAATGAATCGTAATGTTTAAATTTATTTAAAATTATTTAAAATAGTGTCATATAATCTGCCATCACAAAAATTAACTTTCTGTGATACAAATGCCGACCTCCCTGAGTCTGCGCTCCTGCTTCATATAGTCCGGGAGCCGGCGACATAAATTTGTGTCAAATCTTATTCACCGGGAAACTATATATAGTCGATAGGGTATATCTTTCCGATGAAGAAAAGTCATTTCTTACACCTGAAGGGTGGGACACCTGTGCGGGGGAGTAAAAATAAAAAGCAGGATGTTTGTCAAATATTATTCATCAACAAAATTATTTTGTAAGTAGTTTTTATGAATAATTAACGAAAAAATAATTCTTACACCTGGCAAGCGGGACAAAGTTGTTCTTACAGGTAGTCAAACATGTAATAATTCATGAGTTCGGTGACAAATCTTATTCACTATGAAATTTATATGAGAGTTAAGTTTAAACTGTAAATAATCAGAAAAAAATTTCTTACGGCTTGAACGCGGACCAAACTAGTTCTTACATCGACCTGAAACTAAAAATAAGGAGCGCGCGGAATGCATTTTGACTGCGGTGCGAACAACGTGATTATTGTTTGACATTGCTTTAAAATTCTAGTTTATTACTTGTATTCACATAAATAGATGAACAATATAAAATTAAAAAATTTTCTTTGTTTATCAATGATAAAACAGGTGTTGCAGATAGTTATAAATTCTCTCTTCATGAAGTTTCTTCGATAACAATGAGAAATTGAGAAAATAAATTACAACTTTTTCGATAACCTCGCCAGTCATTAAATCGCCAGTGAAATCTACAAAATTTTATTCTAGAGCTGGACTCTATCGATACACGATACAATGGGTCTTGACTATAGAGATCTGTCTATTCTAATATCCAATGGGCCTTGAAATCCCCTCTCAGAGTCCTTGCTTTATTTGTCGGCTCTACATTTCGAACATCTGCTCCGACCAAAGGATTTTTCTTCCAGTGAAATTGATGTAGATGACGGAGAAATTGATGATTATACTGACGAGAGTGGAGCATGTGTATTATGCGACATGAAGAGAAAGAAAGTTAAAGGTCGGTGGTACAGCGCTACTTTGTGTTCTAATCCGGATATAATAAACACTTTAAGGTTGGTGGCAATAGAGTTAAACGAGCTCGATATTGTTTCACGAATTGGAGAAAATAGTAAATATATGTATTATCATCGGTTATGTAAAATTACGATAGAGAACAAATTGCGCTTAATACGAGTAGCTCAAAAAAAAACTGAATGGCATAACATTCGACATGAAAACAAAGAAGCATTTTCTGTTGTTGCTGAATTTGTACGCGTGAATATAGAATGTGTTTCAAAATGATTGTCATCAAGTTGGCGTTGGAATTTCTATGCATGTAATTTTTGATGTGCCGCGCTGTATTGATTTAAACCTATCTAATTCTGACAAGTGTCCTGTGATCTGTGCGATCTGTGCAAGTGTCAAACTGGCAATCAGACTTGCTGGTAATTAACGGCCCTTTTCAGGGCCAAAACAAATACTACAAATAGACAAATACTCAAAATTCGTTTTCTTTTGACAGAGAAAAACCAAAAGTTAAAAGATGTTAAGTAGGTTATTTTGAGGTTATGTATAGCTAGTAGAAGTTCCTATTTTGGCAAGGCGGGTTTTTTATCCTACATGGGAATTCCACAGACGACTAGATGACAATCATTTTGAAACACATTGTAGTTGTGAAAAAGCGGAGTTTTTTTGTCATATCTAAAAACTTTATTTATTAATGAGTTTGAACGATTGCACGAGGTAGATTCAGAAAATTTATGTGGAACACGACATTTAGAAGAACGATTGTTAACTACATTTAAACGACAAATTTCCATCCGTTTCATGTCAAAAAGTTGTACCATATGGCCATATGGTGGCACTATTTTAGAAACTGATTTACCACAAATACAAAATGATGAGGAAATTCGCAGAGCAGCTCTACACTTACGAAATGATATATGAATATGCCTATAAGAAATATGTCTGGAAATTACACACTGGAAATTTTGATTAAGGGCGAGTGCTAAATTCCACTGCAATTGTGAACATTTATGTCTACCCTTTTATGCGGAACAAATTCGAGGTGTGAAAAAGGCGAATTTACGCAGCGTTCAATATCATCATTATCACAAGACATGATTTTTAGAGTTAAGAAAGGTCGAGTGAAACCATCTAAGCACACAACTCTTGGTCTCGCTCGTAAAAGTTTAACTAACAGCAAAAAAATCATTAATATTATCAATAAATTCGGTCACTGTTGTAGTTACAGCGTGCTTGAAGGGATTGAAACGAAGGCAACGTTCGCTACCATCAATGCAAATGAATTATGCCCTGAAGGTATTCGACGTGTTCCTAATTTGTCTACAGGTGTAGCTTTCAATAATTTTGATAGGTTTGTAGAGACTAGCTCAGGTAAAGATACTCTACGTGACACTGTCGAGATTATTTTTCAGAATGTTGATAACAATATTGTAAATACAACTGAGCGTTTTGATTCAAACATACATTCGATTTCTGATAATTCAAATGACAATTCAAATGACAAAAGAAGACGAACTTTGGATGCTGTCACATTTGATATTGAACCGTACTTGAAAAAACCTAAAATAAATGAAACTATGTTATCACCTGAAGCTCCTCAACGTGTAATTACACAATTTTCTATGAAGTCTATGACTGATATAAAATTTTCGTGGACTCTATCACATTATTTACAAATTCCGAATATTCCTATGTGGGTTGGATACAATAGTATTATTTATGATTTAAGTAAAAAACAAATTATTTCATACTTAACGACTATTAATGGGTCTCCGACCAGCATCGCTGTTGTAAAAATAACACTTAGTATAAAATGGATGGACAACAGAAGAGTTCGATTTCTAAGCAATTTTCATAATCCAAATGACAACAGCGTGATTTCAAGAAAACAAAAGATGGTACATTTGAATATTTCAACTGCTTGAACACTACATGGCAACAAAGTCGGGTGTGCCTGGTGTAGCACGAGAGCAAAGCCACGCAGAACAAGGTGGCATTGCATCTCCTGCAACGTTGGTCTTTGCTTAAGTGATAAAAATAACTGTTTCATACATTTCCATAAAAAAATAA
The DNA here is from genome assembly GCA_946251905.1 of Cryptocephalus moraei. Classification (NCBI taxonomy): domain Eukaryota; kingdom Metazoa; phylum Arthropoda; class Insecta; order Coleoptera; family Chrysomelidae; genus Cryptocephalus; species Cryptocephalus moraei. Next base: position 18,448,859 of record OX276459.1, read on the forward strand.
ATAAAAATTTAAAAATCAATTTTGCATTTTTAATCCCAGTGGGTACATCGTGTAACCGCATGTCTTTTGAAAATCCCAAATTTGAAAAATTCTAATTAAAATTTTTTTGTCCTATTTTATACCACTAAATACGCCCCTAATAGAAAAATCAGATTTGATAAAGATTAATTATTAAAAATAATTTGGGCCACAAAGGGATATCGAGTTTCCCGGTGAATGAGATTTGACACAAATTTGTGTCGCCGGCTCTCGGACTATATGAAGCAGGAGCGCAGACTCAGGAGGTCGGCATCAACCGCTCGCTAATGGCAAGACACGTCCCTAAAGAAGCAATCAACACAATGTCAGCGTCGATCTCCGAATCAACTCTAAAACAGTACAGTTCCACCTATAACAAATGGTGGAACTTCAGTGGTGGAAATGAAAAGATATCTATCTTCCAAACAACACCTACGCAAGTCATATCCTTTTTACAACAGCTTTATAGTATACACCACTGCAAATACGGATCCATGAACTCTCATAGATCCGCTCTCGCCCTGATACTACCGTATGACTTGGGACAGGATCCCCTTCTCAAAAGGTATATGAAGAGCATATTTCGGCTCCGACCCTGCCTTCCAAAATATAACAATACCTGGGACCCGCTACAGTTGCTTAAACACAACGAACGCCGAACCGATCCGATGACTCTCCAACAGCTTTCTCGAAAGTTAGTAACTCTGCTGGCCATCACAACAAGGAGCAGACTGCAGACGCTGTCCTTGGTGCGCTTATCAAACATAGTGCGCACTTCTGACAGAATTCAGATACCTATAACAGACCCTATCAAAACAACAAGGCTGAATGCCCCTCAACCTACACTCCACCTGCATTTCTTCAGAGAAAAACCATCGCTGTGCGTGGCCACAACCCTCCTAGGATACCTTCGAGTGACGCAACCCATTCGAGAGACTACCACGGATTTACTCTTCCTGACATCGAGGAAACATCATCAGCCAGCAACGAAGTGAACATTAAGCCGATGCATTAAGCGAAATTCTCAGAACTGCGGGATGGTCGACAGACACCTCAACCTTCGCTCGGTTCTACAACAGACCCCTCACAGGCCACACGACTTTCGCTCGAGCGATCCTCCATCTAAGCAAAAAGTAACATTGCATACACATTTACTCGGAATAAACTACTTTTTTCCTCTTATGGGCACACCTTTACATATCATTAACAACTGTAATATATACATCCTTTAAACAACTACGTATGGTATAGTATATACTATACCATACTATATTATATACCATATACTATATACTATACTACTATACTACTACTATAGTACTATAGTATAGTATAGTACTATAGTACTATAGTATAGTACTATACTATACTACTTATATTATATACTATATACCATACTATACCATAAGTATGGTATAGTATGGTATAGTATGGTATAGTAGTAACTACGTAAACAACTACCTTGATATGGTGATATCAAGGACTGGACGCGAAATATAATTAGACGATCAAACGAACTTACGAAGACGAGCGTCCAGTCCGCAGATATCACCTCCCGCCACACCCGAGATCTACCCATAGTCAAAGTTGTAAATAGAGAGATATTGCAACTCCAATAACGGCTTGCGGTAATTACGTTTGCGGTAAATTGACATCTACTCATGCGCAGTATGCTTTTGTGTTTGCGTAAACGTTATTTACGTTACCCCATGACGTAAATAAGGGACGAAAAACGTAATGTGCTATCGATGTTAACGCTTATAGCGATAGTCATGAAACGCATTAATCGGTGGATGCGTCCGTTGTCGTATGTCATAAAATTCTCAAGAGAGCTGTGTCTCAAGAGAGGTTAACATAACGCCAACGGGTTAGCCAGCCTAGTCTGGTTATATTCAAATAATTCAATTTAAAAACACGTGAAGATGGGTGAAAAAGGTGTTAAACGTCTACGTTTCAATCATGACGACGATATTGCATTACTTAAGGAAGTGATCGCAAATAATCCACTGCAAGATGCTGAACAATGGAAGGCTGTGCAAAGCAATATTATAATTTCAACTGGAAAAACATTTTCGGTGCGGAGCCTAAAGGACCATCTTCAATTAGTGTTACAAGTGTGGCAGAAGAAAGACAACTTGAACACAATTAAGTATGTTTTTTGCTATTATACATTTTAAATGTAATATTTTTAATTACCTTGTTTATGTAGATCTGGGGTGGAAGAAGTCTACTCTGAAAAAGGTCATCTACTTTCCAAAGAGCAACAAATAGCTGAATTGGGGCGTGCCAAAAGGGAGCAGTCAGCACTTTCTTTAAAGGATGAAACTGGAGGTAACATTGAACATGACTACAGTAGAAGTAAGTAGAACTGTGGCAAAAAAATGTAAGAAGTGAACCTATTGATGTTTTTAAATTATACCTTCTTTTGTATAGTTTAGAAGAAGTAGTAATATCACAAGATGGAGAGCGTCATGAAGAACCACAAATTATAAAACAAAGTGAAATAGTAACACACCACATTGACAATGTGGTACCTAGTACATCTCCCCTACCTACACCTAGTATATCTCATGTACTCACACCAAGGACTGGCATATCAAGTGATTTACAAGTTTTACTTCATCGTATGAGGTACTCGTAGATGTATTCGTATTGTAATCGTGGCATCGTGTAATAATGGAATTTCAGGACAACAAAACTGGACTCATGTCCATTATTGTTTCGTTATTCAATTTTGTAGGAATTGATTGTGCACTTACATTCCCATTTACATTGTGTATTTCATTCCCAGACAAATCGTAGCTTCGGACACGGAGCTACCACATGTTTCATATTTAAAAATAAGTCCAATGAAAATAATTCATATGATATCGACACATTCTTTATGACAATTATATATTTAAGAAGTTAAGAAGATTACGTTTAATAGACTAATGTGGAATTCAAAATTAGACATATTTGGAATATGTAGTAGCTTTCTGTCATGAGAATATTTGAACACCCTGTATGGGGTTAGTGGCGTAGTGGATGTTAGAATGGCAACAGTTATAATATGACTCCAGTCAATAATAATGAATTAGATATTCTTAATATACAGAACACAAGAAGAAAACAAATGCAGTGGCCACTGTCCGAAGAAATGCTCTCGAATACTTGGAGAGGAAAGAAGAACGAGAACGAATGTTGAGGACTCGAGTACTCGACATTGAAGAAAAAAAATTACAGCTACATGAAGGAGAATTATAACTAAAAGAGAGAAAATTCGAACTTGAAGTATTGGAAAGAAATCAAATGATACAATTTAATAAAGAAAAGTTTGAGTTGGAGGTGCAAGACCGAAGAAATACTTCAAAATTAATAGAAGTCAACAAGAAGTAATTAATACCTTGCCTGAAAGGTTAAAAAAACATGAGGAGGAAAATAATTAAATTATTAATTATAGTATTTTATATTACAGTACAAATAAAGGCACTGTTATTATTATTATTATTACAATTTAGGCAGATTATGTATTATATTAAGTATTATAAATAGGTATTAAGTATTTATATAATTATTATAAGTAAGTACCTATTATATTACATAAGTGTTATTAGATTTATGTTAATTTGTTTATTGAGTTTATTTAGGAAGAGATTAATGGGTGGTATTTTTGGGATTAATATAAGTCATTGTCTGTATAAAGTAGTATTTCTATTTTAATAAAACATTCACTTCTATTTCCTAGATATTCTTCCAAAGTTACAGGGTCAATATTAAAAAATTGAGATGTTTAACTCCCATACAGACAAGTGTGACAGTTTGTTAAAATAGTTGCCACTTTGTACATTGCATCAACATTTTGACAAAGCAATTTAAAATTTTTCTTGAAATCTAGAAATGCAAATTCAGATATTATCTTCTGGAAACCTCACACCAGTCATGTTCTCAAAATTTTCATTGAATTATTGAAGGCAATATGATGTGGCAGCATCATAGGAGCACAGGCGACGGAATGGCGCGGACCTTCAGAAAAAAATCGTTTACACATCCTTTCGAATACAAATGCGAATGCTTCCCACAAATTCGGATGCTATGCGGAATTCAGGTCGCTTTTCAAATCAAATCAAAGTAACGGAGAGAGGGACGTTGCTCGTTCACCCGAGATATTTGAAAATCGTAACGTAACAGTACTTACCTAATAGTCGGATGTAATTATTTCGATAATTATCTGGCGTAAGTTTGTATAAATGCGTTTAAGAGCTAGGGTAGAATCTGAAGTGGTGTTTAATTGTTAAAACTACATGATAGAACCGAGTTTACTAAAGAAATAAAGTATAAATTCAATAGAAACATACATTTTTAAATTACGAGTAATCCATTTTGAATTAATATGTTTCTTAAAACAGACACTTCATAATTAATTTTTATTTTCAAGTAACCCTCCTGAAATCAGACCGCCATCAGATCCCATAATCCCCGAACGCCCTTTAACCCTAGAAGGACGTAGAATTGTAGATATACAATATCGATTTGAAAAGCTAAAGGAATTAAGCAATCATGGGACATTGTTTGGTTGCACAATTGCAAATATGGTAGTAATTGGAGAGCAGAGAAAAGGCTTGGAGAGTACCTTGAAATTAAAATGTACTATGTGTAATATAACCAAGTTTCTTCCTTTGTTTAACAAGGCTGATTGAGAAATGGATGTTAACGAAGCGTTGACTTTAGCTACAATATCGACTGGTATTGGATATTCCACAGTTGATGAAATTATGGCAATGCTGAATATGCCATTCATGGCACCCAACACATACCAATTTTAACACGAAAGAGTAGGAAATATAATACGAAGTAAAGTCCGTGATGTTATGAAAGAGGCTGCTGAAGAAGAAGCTCAAATCGCAAGAGAATTGGGCGAAATTGATAAAAAGTCACAACTTCCATATCACTGTGATAGCGGATGGAGCGTGGTCAAAGCGTTCATACAATGTCAATTACGACGCTGCATCCGGAGCAGTAAGTACAACTTAAGGACCCTTTATTAACTTTTTGAAATACTATTTTATGATTCCCAACGTTAAACGTCTAGACGGGGTAAAACGGGAAAGAGAAGTGGTAGGTTCGTGGAGTGGCTTAGGAACCTCAAGGTAAGCTATTGCTGATAGTAGACGGACACACCTCTCATACGACCAACTTGGATTTATTGAAATTTGCAGAAGCAAACGACATAATTTTATTTTGTTTGAACCCGCATACGGCTCATTATTTACAACCCTTGGATCCTGTTTTTTTAATCTTTAAAATGCTACTATTATGATGGCCGTAGAAATTTCTTGAGAAATAACCCAAACGGAGCTCTGAAACAGATTGCAGTTTGGAAAGCTACTGGGTGAAGCCTGGGGAAAGTTAGCCACTGCCCAAAATAGCAGTTCTGTGTTTCAGTCAACAGGAATAATGCCTTATAATCCCTTGGCTACCTGATTATGCATTTTTTGTCCAAAATCTTGTTTGCTCTGGAAGAGATGTGCAAGCAAGAGCTGAAACTCCCCAACCAAGTACATCCGCATCCGGTACACAAAGACAACAAATAGCTCCTATCAAATTAACAGTCCTTGAAGATCTTACTCCTGGAAAAGCTCTTGATGAAGTTAATCCCGTTCCAGTCGTATCTGTAGCTGTTAAATGGGCTGGCAAAAAATATCTGGAGTTATTACATCACCACAATTTATTGAAGTAAAGAAAAAAACACAGAGCAAGAAAAGACTCACCCCAGCACTAGAGTATCTATGCGGGTTCTAACTCAAAAACACAGCTTTTTTCGTCAAGGTCAAATTTTGCCCGTGTTGGTACCCAAAATGCGTGGTTTGTTGCCTATCTCCGCATTTCTGACCCAATTCCCTAGGTACTTTTAAATGGGGGTACAATTTTTTGCCCATTTTTCGGTCCAAAATCGCCCGCGGTGTAATTTCTAACTCAACACGTTAAGGACCAAAACTGCCCATTTTTGTACCCTCGATATCTGGCGCAACCCCCCCCCCCCCATTATTTTAAATGGGGAACAGTTTTCGCGCCCAAAATGGTGTGTGATGTAGGTTAGAGGCGCAGTGTGTGAGAGAGAGGGCTGTAAGGCCATATTCTGAAGACCTAATTAACAGTCAATTATGATATCATAAATTTCAATTACTTACAATATTATCGTAATCGGTTGCTAAGCGAATAATTATTCCTTTTGAATTTATACGTCGCTATGTTCGAACGCAGACTCAGGAGAATCATGTAACACATTCAGTATGCCTCGTCGGTCAACGTACGAATATATCACGCGACTACGAGGTATTAAATATAGGTGTATCGGCGGATTAACGGGAACTCAATTTCATTTCATCGATTCATCCGATACCATAAATTCGACATTACTGTATCTGTTGCTATCCACTGGTAAGAAGAAATAAAGTGTATTGAAGCTGAACTCCGAGTTTTCATGTTCCTCGAATGGGAACATTACAATATTTTCAACGAATTAAATGTTACCTCCTAAGCCGCTGCCGCCGCCGTCAGTCGAGCGAAAGTATCAGCAAGTTATGTAAGTTCAATCAGATTTTACTTCGTTTTAGTATTTTTTAAAATGTCACCCCCGAGCCCTACACTTTGTTCAAATTTGTATCACATCTCAATTACGTGCATATTTCTCAGGTTGTAAGAAAAATGGAAAACATTTAATTTAAAAAGATGTTCATGTAATTTTGTGTTAATTTCTTAGAAACATATCTTCAACGAATTAAATGGTTTTTAGATACCAATCACCTCCTAAGTCGCCGCCGCCGCCGTCAGCCGAGCGAAAGGATCACCCAGTTATGTAAGTTCAATCACATTTTAGCTAGTTTTAGTATTTTTAAAAATATCTCCCCCGAGCCCTACACTTTATCAAAATTTGTATAACATCTCAATACCACCCATATATCTCAGATTGTAAGAAAAATAGAAACATTTAATTTAAAAAGATGTTCATGCGATTTTGTGTAAATTTCTGAGAAAAACATTATCCACCTACAATTACTATCTTAGTTTCTATAGTGAAGGTGGTTTGAGGCGCCTTATCTTTTAGAAAATATAACTTTTGATTTCATGTGTTAGTGACATTCACCAACATGGTTGCGGAACTGGAAACAGAATTTATGCGAGGTATGTAGATTTTAAGAAACATTTTTGTTAAAGGTGAATAATTTTATGAATGTTTTAGCGATTGAAAGACATGCGGGCCTTTTTGTGTGGGAGGACATAGAGGAGGTGAGGTTTGTGGAAGGCGCAGGATATTATTCACAAGGCACGCAGACGATTCCTCCACACTTAGGGATGCGGTTAGCGGTATAAATTTTTGATGGAATGGCAACCGTATGGTGTTATGGGTTTCATGAGGCCTTTCCTGAGGACGCCTCTCCGTTTGAGGCCTTCACAGACAACTCGAAGGCGAAACCTTGGGAGGCGGTAAGAGTAATATATCATCAATGTTCTATTTAAAATTAATTCTTTTTCTCTCACAGCAAACACAAACCAACAAGAAACCCCCTCTTCCGTTGGCGGCTCCATTACCGCCGAGAAATGCGGTGAGTACTAATCATATTCTGTTGGAAAAAATAAAACAATTAATTTTCCCCTTTTCCCTCTCCTTCAGTTCACACAAACTGTGGGAGGGGCCGTGCTGGGGACATTGGGTTCCCTGCCACCATCAGCACCATCACCATCACTATCACCACTATTATTTTTATTGAATCATATTTAAGCAAATGTAAGAGATATTGAAATATGGAGTTTGTACCTTAGCCAGGATTTGAACCCGGGTCTCCCAATTTCGCGTCGGGTATTCTGGACCACTAAACTACCGCCATTAATGTTTCTGATTAATGATGTTTAGTTTAGAAGAGTAAAAAGCAAATAAACCAGCCTAGTCCTGAGATATTTTATATTTAATATGCAGCGTACAGGGAAAGAAACAGCTTTGTCCGAGGGTAAAGGTAAAAAACCAGCGATGTCAAATAGAATGGCGCACTATTTTTAACGTGTTTTTGCAAGTAAGTTTTAACAATATTATTCATTCAGTGTTCTGATGGTCGGTAAAAGTGCATGTTGTGTGCGACAATATTACAGCTAACGGTTATGGCTAGCAGTGAGTCAGATGAGTCCACCAAACACAAAATTATGGACACAAAAAAAAAAGAAAGAGAACCGGATTCTTGTCAGAGGTCGCGAAAAAGATAAACTTACCGTCACATGGACCGCCTTGTAATTGTGTAAGATTAAAGTGTTTTGCTATGATTGACGAGCAGCAGAGAAGCTCCATATTAAAACATTTCATTTGTCTGCTGTCCCACGATGAACAAAATTCATATCTTGCTGGACTAATTACGGTGCTACCTGTCAAACAAAGAAGGCCGCGTCAAAATGAATGGACGGCTACTCTGCATGATGCTAGTTATTCGTACCGAGTGCGCGTCCTAGATCGTGATATTCCTGTATGCGCCAAAGTATTTTGCTCGATTCATGGAATAACAACAAATAAGCTGATTAACATAAAAGAAAGTTTAAAACGCACTAAAGATAAACGGGGAAAGCATAGTGCAATCCATAGAAAACTGGACGACTTAACAAAGCGTTTGGTATGCGAACACATCAAAAGTTTCATGGGTCGTGAGAGCCATTATAGTTTAAAAGATACAAAAAAGACCTATTTACTAGAAGAACTTACAATTAAAAAAATGTTTAACATCTTTGAGCAAAAACATCCAAATGTTAGTCTCGTATGAAACATACAGAACAATTTTTAACAACGAGTTTAATATAGCATTTGGATGTCCCCGAACTGATACTTGCGCAACATGTGACGAATTTCAGATTAAGATTAAAAGCAAAGATTTGGCTATAATGTAACTTTAGTGTTCTAGAAACATTTAAATTATTTATAATTTTAGAATACAAATATTTTCGTTTTCACCATTAAAATGGTATTTACTCAGTTTGAGAATAAAGTAACATGTCTGGTTTTTTCCCTGTACCCTTCATATATATCGGGTGTTTTTTTTTTAAATTTCACCTCATAGTAAGCTGTGGATAGTGTTTGTGAATGCGCCTTACTAAAAAATGGCGTTATCAAAAGTCAAATCGTTTCAAGCACTTCGAAGACTCTCGTTCCGTGGGAGAGTTAAGAGTTGTCAAGTTTATTTTCACAGAGGTTCTCGCATTTAGATTTTTATATTCTTCAGTCTCACTCATCTACGGCTAATTCATAGAGCTAAGCTGTCTTTTTCAAGACACTAGTAACTGATTGGAGCAGCTTCTATTTTCATTAAAAAAGTGAGGTTATGTCAACCCAATGTCAATATTGACATTTTTTAGTAAAGCACATTCACAAACACTATCAAGAACTAAGTATTAATCACGTTGGGGATGCAGTCAAACAAAGGGCTGAAATGATACGCTTCTTTGCTAAATTGCCAAGCTTTCGGAATTCTTTATTCCATCATCAGGGCATCTGTAAATTACATATCCTATTCTAAGTAACATGTAATACATGAGTTAATAATGACTTACTCGCTTGAAACCGTGTAAAGAAAGCTTTCACATAGCAAGGAAATAGATGTGTAAAGCACGACCGGAGCCACGAGGTCTGAACGCTTTGAAGGTTACCGCAAGAAAGAAGGAAGTGGAAAATGGCTGATCAACAAGTGCCTTCATAAATCACAGAACATAAGGTGAGTATTTGACAAGGTGAGTATACTGTTTTGTGTAAACTACCTTCATTGAAATTTGCAACCCGCACAACATGTTATTGTATGCAACCTTTTAGAAGCACATCACCCGCCAGAGTGGTGTGAAAAGATATCTTTTAACAAATCTTTTAAGTAAATCAGGACTGCTCAGTGATCATCCCTGCCACGGTGCTCACTGAGCCTTCCCTTCTTACTTCGCCCACCGAATGGTTACCAGAGAGTGTCAAAATGTAATTGTAGATGATACTCAAGTTCTGGATGTCTGTATGTTTATTAAAGCAGTTGGGATTGTTATGAATATGACCCATTTCTAAGAAAGTTCTTTTAAAAAAGCCCTTTTCCCTTCTTAACACCTTTGTTTCATTGTAATCCATGCCGTGTGTACCATTTAAAACATATTCTGCAAGTGCACAAGATTGCATGTTTCTCCTACTATCACTTTTATGTGATGTAAGCCTGCCATTTAGGAACAGCGAAGTTTGGTCAATATAAACTTTATTACATTCAGAACAAGGAACACTGTAAACAACTCCAGATACTTCCGACTCCTTTAATGGAGTTTTCAGTTTCGAATAAAGTTTGTGCACTGTTAGCACATTTCTCTTTGCAATTTTTATTTCTAACAGAGATAAAATGTTAATGAGTTTTGAAGTTAGTTCAAAAATGTATGGTAATGTACTAAATCTTGGGACACCAATTGGGTTAGCGCGATCATCTGTACCTATACGTGAGTTTTCCAAATGGGATACTGCATTACGTGTTATCTGTGTTATCTAATGAATTTAACAATAACCTGTTCACTAATCGATTTGGGTATCCATTCTCTACAAGAATGCTCTTACATTTATTTAAGCCTGTTTCCTTATGTGAAGGGTGCGAGAGACGAGTGAGAAAAGAGTTAATGTGGAAAAACATGCTTTCTAGTCAAAAAAGAAAAAGCCAACAAATATATATGAACGACTTTTAGCTGTAGAAGAACAGAAATTAGATAAATTGGCTTCGATGTGTTCAAAACCTTATAAAGATAATACAGTGGACAGTGACTATATGTTTCTAATGACCTTGCTACCTCAAATGAAGAGTCTACCACCTCTGAGGAATATGCGCCTGCGACAAAAAATTCAAGAACTGTTCATAAACGATATGATTCAAGCTTCAACCAATACAGCTGGGCGAGATGCGGCTGAGTCTCCGCAAATGTCATCATCAAAAACTTACCCCTCTTCATCTAATACCACATTTTTATATCCCTCACAGCCATCATCATCAGCGACACCTCAAAATAATTACACAACGGTGGAAAATGTCACTCAAAATTCAATTCAAGGATTAAACGAACCGTCACACTCATTCAAAGATTTTTTCGTACATTCACCTAAATGTTGTATTCGCAATTAAATACTTACCTTAAAAGTTATTGTCAGCTTTTCTCTGGGTCCAGTGCATTACCGAAAGTTAGAATATTTTTGAATTCTAGCTTTAATTTTGTTTAGGATATAGTCAAACGTTGATGAAGTCATTCGAAACTATTCAAAAAACTTTGCCGGTTGCTGTTTTAATTTATCAAAAAGTTTCACGTATTCACTTTCTTCAGCTCTTCTTGCATATAAATCATTTATCCAATATTTTCTTCTTTTCATAATTAGATATTTCAAAATACTGTTCTCACACAGCATCAAAGTAGTGGCGTCCATTTTGATAAACTTACACTGTGAACACGCATCTAATATAACCACTTAGGCAAAATAGTCCAATGTAACCTTCACCTTAAGGTAGTTATTTCCTTATCTGGGCCCAGGTATTAAACGATCGTTGATTAGTTGTTTGGTTAAGTTTTTTCCCAATTAGTTATTTGTTTCATTACCGAGGTGGCATTACTCAGTCAAATTATTAGTTGGTTAAGATTATGGTTGGATATTTTCATAAGGTATTATGAATTGGTTACAGGGCTGACTAATGCTTACCTCAAATAGTTATAACTAGGTTAGTAGTTGATTAGTGTACAGTTATCGTCAACTAAAAGTCTGTATTTTCTTGTCAATTAGTTGTTTAGTAGACGATTATCGTCCAATCGCAGTTGGTTTTTTTTGTCTATTTAAAACACCCAATTAAACGGCTGGAATCTTGCTTTCGACTATATTTCAACCACACCCGAGCCATTATTAGTTCGAGCTAGCCGATCAAGAAATAAGATTTACATAAGTAAGTACAAAAAAATCAAACGTTACAAGGTTAATAAAATCTTATTAGTTTTTGGTGTATAAACAATATCTACAAACGTTGAATGTTTGGGCTGGTATAGAATGGTGATCATTATTGTGACCTTTTGTCAAGAACAGATAGTTCCAGAATTATTTCGCTTATTTCCGAATCAAAGAAATCATTTACAACTCTCTGATGAAATTTGGTTCCAGCAAGATGGTGCTCCACCTCATTTCTATGCTAGGGTGAGCCAATACCTGAACACAATATTTCCGCAAAGATGGGTGGTCAAAGTGGTTTAAAATGCCCCGCTATGCTCACCTTAAGTGAGCTAATCTAACATAACTTATGAATAAAGGTGCAAATTTTAAAATATATCTTAAGCATTTCTTTTGTAATTTATTTTTTACATATTTAGCCCATGTCATAATGCATTAATGTCCTTTTTAGAACATACAATAAAATTGCAATGAGTGCCAGACAGATTAAAATCCCATAGTACTTCTCATTCGAAAAAAAAAAACAAAAATTGTTCAGATAATATTCTCCCAAGGTACGTGTCTGGCATTTATACAGTCGAATAAAACTCTTCAAAACCGAGGTATCAGTGAAGAAAAACGGGTTTCCTGCGATTTTACCGAAGTCGGTAAATGTTGCCCTTTGAGGCTGTCTGGCATACCGAAGGGCCCACCCTACTTGTCTGGCATATTTGTTTTTGTGTAATACATTAAAACATCAAGCTATGCTGAAAAGATGAGCAGGTTTCCGATCAGTCAAAGGGGGTCGCAAAAATTGCTCTGTTTGGGGATGACTGGCGGGGTGACCGCCCCACCCTATGTGTCTGGCATAATTTTTTTAGTGAATTGTGCATCACGACCAAACCAACCAATTAAAATTTAGTTTGTTTCTTATCGCACTTTGGGACCCTCAATTTCGGGTGACTTTGACATTATACCTCCAATAAACGCCCCATTTCAAAGCTGCCAGACTTGCACGTTTTGGTTATTCGCCTGAAGGGCAATCTATGTTTAAAATTTGAAGTGGTTTCCTATGAGACACTTTTTTAAGCTCGGCTCACGGCCTACAACGGTTAACCTAAAAATTAAGTGTGTATTGTATTGTTTATTATATTGCATTGCATAGCGGTAGAAATTATTATTCAAAATGAATTTAGAGCATATATTTAGATTAGCTGATGATAGTGATGATGAAGTGATGAACGAAATAAAGCGGAATGTTGCCCAGGCGAGACTGCGACGATTCCACGTGATACGTGAACGGCCAAATCATTTCGAAGGGTGGGATGAAAACGAATTTTACCACCGTTTTCGTTTGAGTAAGTCTACTGTGCAACGGCTGATCAATGAAATAGGCCATCATATTGCTTCAACAACAGAAAGGTAAAGTGTTTTATATTGTGATGTTTAGGTAAAGATATTTTATTTTCGCTGAAATCACGCTGTTCCTCCTCCTTTGATGGTGTTGTTAACAATACGTTTTTACGCATCAAGCAGTTTTTTAATAACCGTTGGAGATTTTGCTGCCATTCATAGAAGTACTGCCAGTAAAATAATTTAGAAAGTGTCACGAGCGATTGCTTCCCTTCGCCACCGATACATCAAAATGCCCTCAACATTACAAGAAATGACAAGAATTCGGCAAGATTTCTTCAACGTGGCCCGTTTTCCTAGATGTGTTGGGGCAATAGACTGTACCCATGTCAAAATACAATCTCGTGGTGGCGATAATGCATAAATTTACCGTAACCGAAAAGGGTACTTCTCGATTAATGTTCAAACAATTGCAGGAGAGTATTTAAAAATTAATAATATTATAGCAAGATGAGCAGGTTCATCACATGACTCCACAATATTTAATAACTCAATTATAAGAGGCAAATTTGAAAGAGGTGAAATGAGTGATAGTTTACTTGTTGGGGACAGTGGGTACAAAATAAAACCGTATAGAATGACACCTTTAGGCAATCCAACTCTGTAGCACAAAATTTATATAATGAATCAATCATTAGAACACGAAATTGTGTGGAAAGGAGCTATGGTGTATGGAAAAGACGATTTCCCATTTTAACATATGGTATACGGATGAAACTAAATCGTACACAAGCAATAATTGTGGCAACAAGTGTTCTACACAATATTGCAATAGATATGAATGAACGAGAGTCACCTCCAAATGAAGAACTGGAACAACTTATTAATCTTCAACAAGAAGACCAAAATCCTAGGAAAGACAACGAAATAGTTGCAAACAACTTTGTTCGAAATACATTAATTAGAGTAGTTTCAAGCTTTGTAACCGTTTGAAATACAAATGTAACTTATTTGGGGCTGAGGGCTTTTGTTACGCAATTGTTACGAGATATTGATCAGGTTATGTTCATTGAAGAAGCAATACGTGGTGGTATTTCAGTGTGTTCCAATCGATTTTCGAAAGCCAATAATAAATATATGCCCGAATATGATTCCACCAAACCTTCAAAGTTTCTTATTTATTTAGATGTCAATAACTTATATGGTAAAGCAATGCAAGAGCCTTTGCCATTTGGAGGATTTCAATGGATGAATAATATAGAAAATTTTGATGTAATGCCGATATCGGATGATTCCCCGATAGGTTACATACTACAAGTCGATCTTGAATATCCCATAAATTTACATGATTACCACCAAGATTTTCCGTTCGCTCCAGAATATCGTGTACCTCCAAAATCAAAATTACCAAAATTAATGACCACCCTGTATAACAAAACAGCTTATACATTACATTATCGTAGTTTAAAACAAATTCTAGAGAATGGTTTAATTCTGACGAAAATTCATAAAATAGTAAAATTTAAGCAGTCCAGATGGCTACAGCCATATATTTTACTAAATAGTACATTGAGCTTCATCTCACACACCATTTTTAAAAAAACCTTTATAAACTGTTCAATAATGCCGTATTTGGGAAAACTATGGAAAATATTAAGAAACGTGTTATTTTGAAATTATTGAGATCATGGGACGGTCCATTTGGAGCAAAAAACTATATTGCCTCACCGCGATTTCATCGCAGTATGATTTTAGATGATGATCTAGTTGTGATCGAACTAAAAAAATCTGATGTGGTCTTTGATAAACCTTTATATATAGGTGTGAGTATTTTGGATATTTCAAAATGGTACATGTACGATTTTCATTACGACTTCATGCTGCTTAAAATGGGAATCGAAAATTGTAAACATATGTATACGGACACAGATAGTTTCATATATGAAGTGTACTGCGATGACATCTACAAAGATGTAATTAAAGCAAATCTTTCGAAATTCGACACGTCTGATTGCCCCGCTGATAATCCTTACGATATTCCTAGAGTTAATAAAAAAATACCTGTACTATTCAAAGATGAATTATTAGGGGAAGTTATGATTCTTTTCAGTGGACTCTGAGCAAAACAGTATGCTTATGAAACTGTGAATGGGTAAATTGTAAAAAAATGTAAAGAAGTAAAATATGATGTAAAAAATTAAATTACTTTGAACGATTACTTAGACACTTTAAACAATCCCAACATTAAATATTGTATTCAACGAAATATTCGATCGTATTCTCATACAGTGTACAGTATTGAACAGAAAAAAATCGCGTTAAGTCCGTTTGATGACAAACGATACTTATTACCAAATTCTCACAATACTTGGCCCTGGGGTAATTTCAGAATTCCACACAATCATAATAATAATTAAATAAACGCTTTCACTCTTTTTTTCTCTTGTGTAACACCCCGCACGGGGGTAGCAAGTTCTTTGAAATTTACTATCTTGGGGTGTAACGGCCCCACGGGTCCGAGTTACGTAGTATTAGTGCATTCTGCTTTTTCTTTCTTTTTTCTGCTTTATCCGTTTATTTTTAGTTTTATTAACAGGCCCATTATGGGCAGCCATACTGTAACCAGGCATAGTTTCAAGTCTTTTAGGGGAAATATTATGATTATTTTATTATTTTATACATACATCACAGGTGCGAACATTATTTTACACAGACTGGGAACATCATCTATTTAGTTTTAAGAGAGAAATATCACCGCAAATATCACAAGAGTGTCGGTCTATCGTTAATTAAGCGTTTTTAGTTGTAAGTATCACTGGTCCTTTTTTTACTTTATTATTTTATAAACTGTATTCCTTTTCTCTACAGCTTTGGCGAAGTATTATTATTATTATTTGATATAGTAACTGTTTTTCATTCTCGGGGGTTTATCTTTGACGATCCTTTTACCACTTTTGGCGAAGTATTAATATGCTCACTGTAGAGCAACGCTTTTTTAGTTTTAAGTTTTTATGGAATCATATTTCTTTATTTTGAATTTTAGTTGTTTTTATGAGGTCACATTTTTTTATTAATATTCGAATTAATAATATGCTCACTGTAGAGCAGCTTTTTAGTTTTAAGTTTTATGCGTTTATATTAACATTAATCAAATATATTGCTTTCGGTCTCTCACACAACAAAGTTTTATTTTTTTCCTAATACATGGTTAATACATGGTTGAAAAAAAAGATTAACAAATATTTTACAGATTAGTTTATTACTAAGACAATCTAAGACTATTATAAGTAAGTATAAAAATTACATTGTTCTCAAGACCATCTAAGATTATTATTAGTGTATAAAATTACATTCTTCTCTCTAAATCTATTAACACTTTTTCACGATAATAATATATACATTCTTGGAAGCAATAACTTAATACAGTATCATTTCTACATTCAACAAAACTATTAAGGATATTGATTGGTACTAAATTTACATTCGTTTTCAATAATTCTACAACAGAATCTAAAATATCCCAGTAATACTGACAAAAATTTAAAGCACTTAACATACATATTTTCGAGCATAAAATATCACTCAGACTTAAAATATCGATAACATCTTGATATCTAAGGTTAATATATATCATCATATTATTTGAAACTTGCACAAGTTTACATATATCATTATTGTTATGGAATTCAGTTAGAGTGAGGGTGACATCGCCGCAATCCAACGTGATAAGCTCCACTTCGGCATCACCGTCGATCATAAAGAAGTTCTGAACTGCCCATTTCAAATGCCCGATAATCGTAAGTCATTCAGTTGGTCCATCGAAGGAAGTTTCTCTCCTGACTACGTTCACCTTCTCATCCTCCTCCTCTTCGCACCACTTGTATTTCATTTTTAAGGCTGGATTGAAACACCTAGCTGGACCAAGCCCGCAGCTTATCTCTAAGTAATGATTAACTTCCATAATAGAGTTTAAAATGTAATATGGTTCTGTTTTTACTAGATTTTCATAATATTTTAGAATTCTATCCAATTCTTCGAAATAATAAATTTTGTTGGAATCAAGTGAATCTGTATTGTTGCATGGTTCTACTACTACTACGTCCGACGATATATGGTTTTTGTTACACTAGTCGATTGGCTGTCGACCAAACTTCTTCACAAGCAAATTTTTATTTTCAATTTCAGAGAATATTAGAGACGTCTATCCAACTGTTATGGCTGTTATCAAATCCAAGCCATTTTACAAAAATCTTGTTCCCTTTTTTACGTAGAACCTTTTCGATGAGGTAAACGTCAAGGGTGTTGACATTTTTGAAGCTCTTGCTCGTAAAATGCTCCTTTGATGGGTCGACGGCTTAGATCTACTAACATATAGGTTATGGGTTCGGTATTTTTTACCTTAGTCACTTTAAACAATTCCGTTGTCCAATTTGCGGTATAACCTTTTTCAAAAATAAGTTTTACTTTACTTATACGGACGAAATCATTAACCTTAAATTTCCTATTTCCAGTCGCCAATTTAACGTGTTTATATATCGGATCTATTAAATGAGCATTTCGTTTAGTAACGTCTCTTAGTCTGATCTTGATCACGCTATGTACTTGTTCATTGTAACTTTTTACGATATCTGGTAATATATTACTCTATTGGTAAGTTCCGTTTAAACTGAAATATTTATATAACCTCACTTTGATTGTACGAATAGCACGTTCTACCATAGATGCATTCGTATGGGTATAAGTACTATAATGGTTAATATTATGTGTTCTCATTAACGTCTGAAAATTCTGATTGAAGAATTCTTTCCCACGATCGCTGTGTAAATTCTTCGGAGAACGTGTACCCGCTTCTTTTAGAATATCGGCAAAAGCTTTTGTTACTTCTACGCCTAATTTCGATTTCAAACTTCTACACCACATATATTTTGAGAAACAATCGATCACTACGAGAAAATATTTAAAATTTCTATTTTCTTTCGCGTAGAGGTCCATTTGAGCCAAATCCATGTGCCACAAATCGACAAAACCTTTTATGATAATACGACGTCTAGGAAAATTTCTTCTAACTGGTTTGTGTAACTCATTTACTAGCTGGATCGAGATCTTCTTCTTCATCATCATCACTGTTGTTTTCTTCTTCTTCTTCACCGTTGTTTTCGCCATCACTTCTCAATCTTTTTGCCGATGGTCCTTCCGAATGGTCTCCTTCGAGTTCTCTCACGAGAAATTTAATACGAAATACTTCACTTGTCACGTTCTCCATTAATTTATTGACATGTTCAACGTTACGTTGCAATTGCTTACTCATTTCATCGACGGCGTTTTTTATGTCACTTCGAAGAAATTATTTTGTTATCACAATTACTTCGTCCACGTACTTTTTCGTTGCCATATGTTTACCAGCCGTATGAGGATTTCTCGAGATAAACGTATTTATTTCAGACATTTTTCTCATCGTGTGATTTAATGCTTCGCTCGTGTTATTGTCAACATATTCTATTGTAGTAGCGTCATATTTCTCCGTGGGAGTTTTTAAATTGGTAACTTTTAACTTCTCCACATCTATATTACCGTCTGATGTATAAGAAAAAGCCGGTTTAAGCAATATTGGAGTTGATGTAATATTTCGCCATCGGGAACTGTCTCGGGAACTGCCACTTTTCGACGACATTCTACCGAACTTATCCATGATGAAAATGAACAGATTCAATCGGGGATGTCCTTAATAAATAATACTCGCCTCTCGAAGTTCTTCTACTATTGCCAGAATCTATTTTTCGTGCGACGTATTTCCTGCTGCTTTAGAGCTGTACAATAATCTTAGGCGATCGACTAGCTCATTGGGATCGTCCCAATAAACGTATTCATAAGGTTTAGTGTTGTATGTCATGTGCTCTTTACGCAATAACCCACTTCCTTTCTTCTTGTTTTCAATTAATTGCTTACCTAGCTTATATTTTGAACTTTTGTTACCTTTTAAAGATCCTCCGGGTTCTTAATTAACTCGATAAATATTCGTCTTTTCCAAAATTTCTCCGTATTGCTTGAGATCGTCGTCGGTCAAATCTGTTTGATTAATGCCTTTCTCGAACAATAATTTGTAAAGTCCCAAAGTACCGTTAAATCGTGTTCCATCTACTAGAATATCACCTGTTTGAGCATCGAACTCAATGCTACATTTTCCCAATAACCACTGTATTTTTCTCATTGTACCGCGGTCCATAAGTAGTGTCTATATTTTTGGACTTGTTAAAATAATTTGTAATGTATTCTTGCGTGAGGGGAGAGTTCTGTTGTTGTTGTTGTTGTTGTTGTTGAAATGAGTCTTCTGGAAGAATTGTTGTGCTAGGGTTTAAATATACTTCATCTAAATAATCACCGGAAAATGATGGAGATGGCGATCGTGTTGACTCTTTTTTCTCTTTTTTAATGGGTAGTTGTTCCACCTTAATCGTTGTTCGTTGTTTTTGTTGTTGTTGTTCTTGGTTTTTAAGGAACTGTTTCAAAGGCTTCGCAACAGGTTGGAATAGATTATTTAAGGTACTATCTTCTTCAGACCGTCCTAACTTGAGAGCTTGATATTTTAACCTAACGTCCCTTACTAAACCATGTACTTTCTTTTTACGCTTTATATCGATGTCACTCAGGGGAGGTTTCATCGTGATTACTAACATCTGAAAGACACTCTGCTACTTTTATATATTTGTCGAAACCTGCTCTGTACCGGCTAATATTCAGATCGAAATCTTTGACAACTATCATAAACCCGTACTTTCTTGGGTTTCAACATTCGGCACATATGTTCTTAAATTCCTCATACGTCATATCCGGAGATACATGTTCATCAAAGACGTGCTTCAGATTAACGTCATCTTGTTTAAATAAGACGATTGCATTACAGTTGTCTCTAATAAGTTGTTTTGGCACTTTCGAATAGGTTTGACATAAATAAGCGACATCTATGAACTTGTGCCTCCTCATGGAGAAAAAAGAACGGATTTTCTCCTGTTTTTCACATGCAACATCATCGAATATAAATAGGGAATTTTCACGTGCCTCTTCCGTTACGTGTTTTATTCTTTATAGCTCAGTAGTAGAGCAAAAAACTCAATCTCTAAGGATCCTCAGTTCGATTTCTGGCGAGTTACGTTAATTAAAAAAAAACTTTTTTTAATTTCCACCAGGTGTTCTTTGTTTGATAAAACCACATTCATAATTTCCACATGTAATGTATCCGCTTTTAAAATAATAATCAGTCCTATCGAGTTATAAAAACAAAACATCTGTTTTTCCGCGATATGGTAATATGTCTACTGACTACTTCTAAACAAAAAGCTATAGGGAGGGGTTTTAAAGCGTACAAGCCAATCTTATAAATACATCCCACGTTGGTAGCGGAATTCAGTATCCGGAGTCAACCATCATCAATCACTACTTATAATCATGTCGAGACCATGAACCCTCTTCCTCTTCGAGGATAGTCCAGTGACGAGCGTCGAAAGTAAGTAAATTAGTTTTTTAATTTACAGAATAGACAGTATTTTTTGTTTAATTTTTCTAAATTGTTTTATTGTATAATTTTCATAACATTCAATATTTTCAATTTAGAAAAATTTCAGAATATATATTTATAAATAACTGTTTATAATTATAATCATAAATTATAATTTTTACAAAGTAAATCAGTATATTTTTTTTTTATTTTCATATTGTACTAAACACTACTGTTTTACTGTTCGTTAAAATTCCCATTTTTTAATTTGATTATTTAATTTATTTTTCTAGCTCAGGTGGATGCATTAATTCCAGACTTTGCAAAAAGTTACCCGAGGGTATTTGTGTACTGGAAACCTCAACCCACCCAGCTGAGATTAGAGTTACCTTTAACTATGATGTACCTGGGTGAGGTCGAGGATGTCACAATATACCTCGACCTAACTTATTAGGAGATAGACCTAGAACTAACGGCGATCCACCTAATAAAATTCTACACGGAACCCGTGGATATCGTCCCCTTTCTACGACCCAAAAGAAAACCTCAAGACGGTGAGGGGGGGGGGGGACGACGACAGTTGTACGTCGTGTAGACCGGAGGTAAGAAAATAAAAATGTGGGACACGAAATACCAACGACGGAGGCTACGCCCCCCCCCCCCCCCCCAAACAGATCACGACGTCGGCGCCCCATGACCCCTGTCATTCATGAAATACGCGGGACACACGGAACGCACATATATGGTACACGGAACACAAAGTACACCACAGGACCCATTTCTTAGAAACATATCCCGAGCCATCTTCGTCTTCACCGTCTTCACCGCTTCAACAGCCTGAGTAAAAACATCCGCGACTTGTGTAAGTTCAATCAGATTTTTATAATTTTCAAATATGTGATAGAAAATATTTGCATCACATCTTAATACCCACATATATATCTCTTGGATTGTAAGAAAATGGGTAAACATTAATTTTTAAAAATGTTTATGTGGTTTTGTGTTAATTTCTTAGAAACATATCCCGAGCCATCTTCGTCTTCACCGTCTTCACTACTTCAACAGCCCGAGTAAAAACATCCGCGACTTATGTAGGTTCAATCAGATTTTTATAATTTTCAAATATGTGATAGAAAAGGTTGTACACTGAGGGACCATATAAGAAATGAAGATATAAGGACCGAATTGAACATATTTTCAATGAATGACAGAATACACCAAAACTCATTAAAATGGAGACATCACATTGAAAGAATGAACGAAGACAGATTGGTCAAACAAGTGGTAAACTATAGACCACACGGAAGAAGAGACATTGGTAGACCCAGAAGAAGATGGCTAGAATGAAGACGGAACAGGCTGCAAGCCTAGTCCTTGAAGTGCAGAAGAAGAAGAAGAAGTGATAGAAAATATTTGTATAACATCTTAATACCCACATATCTCTTAGATTGTAAGAAAATGGGTAAACATTAATTTTTTAAAAATGTTTATGTGGTTTTGTGTTAATTTCTTACAAACATATCCCGAGCCATCTTCGTCTTCACCGTCTTCACTACTTCAACAGCCCGAGTGAAAACATCCACGACTTATGTAAGTTCAATCAGATTTTTATAATTTTCAAATATGTGATCGAAAATATTCCGCTTTTTAATTTCAATACTTGGATCATATTTGTTATTAATAATATTCCCTAAGTAAATAAGTCTTTTACGCGTTGGATTTAAGCGCCTTAATATAGATTCCACAGTCTTGAATGCTACCACATTTCTTTCGCTTTACCGTACGCTTTTAGTGTGTGACCCATTAGACATATCATACGGTAGTCTGATAGAATTTTCCTAGCGCCATATACTAAATGGTACAATTTTGTGGGAGTTTTCACGCCATACTCATCCATTTATTGTTTTACGGTAGGTTTCTGTTGTCGTGAAACAATTCAGATATGTACTCTTGCCATCTCTCGAGTTGTTTCATCACATTCTGATTTTTTTGCCTCCTAATTTTTGTGTTGTATTGTTCTCTGCAGATTTTATGTTCAGCTATATTTACATTGTTGTATTTCCTTCTTTCCTCTATTAGTGTTAATATATCATTTGCCACCCAAGAGTTTTCGATATCAATGTTTGTTTTGCATTCATTCCATGCATTTTCTAGCTCGCCCCCTACAAACCTTCACTCTTTCATCCAACTGCTTAGATAGACCTAACATTAGTTGGTTGAAGGAATGGTAAAATGGGATCAACGTAGGTTAACACTTACCTGGTTTTATATTAAAATATACCTAAACGTTATGTAATATATGAAGGTGGTTGAGAGAAAAAAACGCAATTGTCTACTGATTGAATATAGTAAACATTAACCGCCTACAATTACTATCTCAGTTTCTATAGTGAAAGTGGTTTGGAGTGTCTTATCTTTTAGAAAATATAACTTTTTTGATTTCATGTGTTAGTGACCATTCGCCAAAAAATGATGGGTGAAACAGACTTTATGAGAGGTATGTAATTTTTAAGAAATTTTTTTTGCAAAAATGAATAATTTTATGAATGTTTTTAGCGATTAATAGGCATGCCAGCCGTTATGTGTGGGGAGAGATAGAACGGACGCAATTCATGGAAGGGCCATGGTTCTGGAGAGATGAGGTGAGTACTAATCATATTCTGTCGGAAAAAACAATTAATTTTTTCTTTACAGCAGGAACACTCTCCCCCACCGGCTCCATTACCGCCGAGAGATGAGGTGAGTACTAATCATATTCTATTGGGAAAAAACAATTAATTTTCCCTTCACAGCAGGAACCCTCTCCCCCACCGGCTCCATGGTTCGGGAGAAATGCAGTGAGTACTAATCATATTCTGTTGGAAAAAACAATTAATTTTCCCTTCACAGCAGCAAACCTCTCCCCCGCCGGCTCCATTACCGCCGACGGATGAGGTGAGTACTAATCATATTCTGTCGGAAAAAACAATTAATTTTCCCTTCACAGCAGGAACTCTCTCCCCCACCGGCTCCATTACCGCCGAGAGATGAGGTGGGTACTAATCATATTCTATTGGGAAAAAAACAATTAATTTTCCCTTCACAGCAGGAACCCTCTCTCCCACCGACTCCATGGTTCGGGAGAAATGCAGTGAGTACCGATCATATTCTGTTGGAAAAAACAATTAATTTTCCTTTTTCTCTCTCCTTCAGTTCACACAAACTGAGGGGGGGCCATGCTGGGGGATACTGGGTTCCCCACCATCATGAGCAACATCACCATCACGACCACCATCACCACCATTATTTTTACTAAATCATATATATTCGCACATATAAATAAAAAGTATATTACAAACTTTATATTTCCTTCAAAATACGTCCCCAAGCTCATTTCTTAACTATTTTTTCTATAGAAGGAAACATAAAATTATGATAGAAGTACAGACAACCAAAATTTGTGAATAACATTTTTAATACCGCGCGCGCAGACAACCTGATTTCTAATTCAAAACAAAAATACCCAACGGGGTTATTGCATCCAAAACTGATTGATTAACGCTTTTTAAATTTTAATAAACATAAATATAGATCTTCACTAATCCGTTTAGCTTTGGAGCCAACATATTTATTGACATTTCAAGTTGTTGAACGGTTCCATATCAATGAGAACACCGCTTACCTAAGCTTTTCACAACAAGTACTAGAGTGTTGTTGGCTTTTTGAAAATTATAACTGAATGAATTTACATTGATATCCCTATTCTTTTAATCAGGCCACAAAACGGGTAATTATAATCAGACGCCAAGTATATCAGAGTGTGAGAAAATGAATAAACATTTAATTTAAATAACCAAGTGATGTTCTCAGGGCAGCTCAAACACAGAAGGAAGGTTGTCTCAAAAAAGCCCTTTTTATAAAAGATTTATTATGTCGACGTTTCGCCTACAATCTGAGGCATCATCAGGACAACACAGTATGTACGTTGTGATATTATTAAAACGAATAATTACACTAAAATCTTCATCTTTGAGAATGTATCACAGTGATTATTAATTGATCTTTTCACATGCTATCATTCAGCTGTAATCACGTTCAAAAATGAAATGCGCATTTCATTTTTGAACGTGATTACAGCTGAATGATAGCATGTGAAAAGATCAATTAATAATCACTGTGATACATTCTCAAAGATGAAGATTTTAGTGTAATTATCCGTTTTAATAATATCACAACGTACATACTGTGTTGTCCTGATGATGCCTCAGATTGTAGGCGAAACGTCGACATAATAAATCTTTTATAAAAAGGGCTTTTTTGAGACAACCTTCCTTCTGTATTTAATTTAAATGTTCGCACGATTTTTGTGTTAATTTCTTAGAAACATATATTCAACGAATTAAATGATTTTTAGATAACAATCACCTCCTAAGCCGCCGCCGCCGCTGTCACCCCAAGCGAGAGGATCAGCGAGTTAGGTAAGTTCAATAAGATTTTAGCTTGTTTTAGTATTTTTAAGAATGTCACCCCTAGACCCCACACCTTATTTTTGTTTTGCCTGACTTTCTTTTTCGATATTTTACATTCATTTCATACATTTTTTAGCTCACCCCACAAAACCTTCATTCGTTCATCTAATTTGTTTCTGATTTCTTGGTCTATTTTCGTTCAACATGTTTGCTCAATTTTTTGAACGCTAGCTTTATCTTTCCAACTAATAAATTGCAATCTGCTAGAAAATCGGTGCCGGGGTATGTATATAATCTTCTCTTAGGCAAGATGAAGAATCTTGTGAATCTATCACTTCTCGCTCCTGATCCTTTAGCGATCATATCATTCGTGTCAGCTCGTTACTCTGCGTAAAAATCACAACCTCGCCATTATTTACAAACCCAACGACAACAATAACAAGCCGTTACTGATTTGACCCAGATCCGATCCGAGATACCTAAAAATTGGAGTTCAATTTCATGCGTGTTATAATCAAATAGTGAAAGTGGTTTGGGGTGTCTTATCTTTTAGAAAATATAACTTTTTTGATTTCATACGTTAGTGAGCATTCGCCAACATGGTTGAGGAGCTGAAAACTCAATTTATGCAAGGTATGTAGATTTTTAAGAAACATTTTTGTTAAAGGTGAATACTTTTATAAATGTTTTTAGCGATTAAAAGACATGCAGGCCTTTTCATATGGGAGGACATCGAAGAGGTGAGGTTTGTGGAAGGTCCTGGTTATTATTCGCCAGGGACGGTGGAGATTCCTCCATACTTAGGGATGAGGTTGGAGGTCTCAATTTTTGATGGCGACCGTATGGTGTTACGGGTTTCATGAGGCCTTCCCTGAGGAGGCCTCGGCGTTTGAGGCCTTCACAGACAACTCGAAAGCGAAACCTTGGGAGGTGATAAGAGTGATATATCATCAATGTTCTATTTAAAATTAGTTCTTTTTCTCTCACAGCAAACGCAAACCAACCAGGAACCCCCTCCCACGCCAGCGACCCCATTACCGCCGAGAAATGCTGTGAGTACTAATCATATTCTGTTGGAAAAATAAAACAAATAATTTTTCCCTTTTCTCTCATAGCAAACACAAACCAACCAGGAACCCCCTCCCCCACCGGCGGCTCCATTACCACCGACAGATGAGGTGAGTTCTAATCATATTCTGTAGGAAAAAAATTAATTTTTAATTTTTCTCTCTCTCCTTCAGTTCACACAAACTGAGGGGGGCCATGCTGGGGATACTGAGTTCCCTACCATCATGAGCAACATCACCATCACCACCACCATCACCACCATTATTTTTACTAAATCATATATATGCGCACATATAAATAAAAAGTATATTACAAACTTTATATTTCTCTCAAAATACGTCCCCAAGCTCATTTCTTAACTATTTTTTCTATAGAAGGAAACATAAAACTATGATAGAAGTACAGACAACCAAAATTTGTGAATAACATTTTTAATGCAGCACACATGCAACTAACCTGATTTCTAATTCAAAACAAAAATATCCAAAAAATTTA
This sequence comes from Cryptocephalus moraei, assembly GCA_946251905.1. NCBI lineage: Eukaryota > Metazoa > Arthropoda > Insecta > Coleoptera > Chrysomelidae > Cryptocephalus > Cryptocephalus moraei. Next base: position 18,475,659 of record OX276459.1, read on the forward strand.
GGAGTATTAAATGGGACTTTATAAATAAAAAAGCACGAGAAGATGAATCCCCCCATGTTAACATGCTTAGAGCCGTTGCCTATATCCAGTAATGTAGATCCACCCATGCGAAATGCAATTCTTGCCACTTCCGGTTGGGAGAATATTTTTCGTTTTTATAGATATTGTTTATGGGTAAACCATTATACAATTGATGAATATAATTTATTAGTTTGTTCAGATTGTATGTTTAAATTAAGATTAACACATCAATATATAAGTAAGAGCATAATCGCCGTATATGACCATTACCATGATGTGTATAACCCCTTATATAATAACAAATGTCTATCAAAACCAGTACTTTTGGTGCCAAAGTTGCTACAGCAAGTTATTATTTACTTTATGGAATGAATATGAGTGCTATGATGCTTTACATAATGGTTTACGACTCAAGAGATTTATAAATGTAAATGATTATGATATAAACGACTCCATGGCTAATTATTTACCAAATTACTGCAATCCTTAATATTTTTACACATATACGCACTATATTGTGAAGTAGTTTTTAAAAATTACATTGTGAATGGAACTCTCCAGCAGTTAGATACTTATTTTAGTATATTTTGTTTTAATTGAAGTATAATATTTTATAATAATTATTAATTATTATGTTAATTGGTCAATTTAGTAACCAATTTATATTTCAATAAATTCCTTCGCCGATATTTATTAGAAGGTCAATCAATTGAAATCGTTTGAACACTTCGTTCAGCCATTACACTAATTTTCATTGCAATCCCATCCCCGCAGCTAATTTATATAATAGATGTTATTCACTCATGAACTATCCCCAGTCTAGGTGTAAATTGATGCTGCGCCTTGACAATTAAAGCAAGTCAGACTCCTGTTAAATCATCCTAGACTTTTATGGATGATGTTCTGAAATTTGTGGTGTAAACCATAGATTTACACCAATAGTAATTGAAAGAATTACTCCTAATTACTTCATTAAATGACTTACAAATCTAATTTAATATTAGATCGTTGCAAGTTCAAGCAATGGAATTTTAAACTATTATAATGTAATTCGGAAATTTTTCGGGGTTCGGTTTTACCATACACACTTGTATACATCTTCTATAATTTCATCCATTTCTCTTCCTCGAGCACTTTTAATTTATGGTAATTGGATTAGGTTAAGAAATATCCCTACATACTTAATTGCAGATTGTAGTGCGAAAACTGATTCAAAAAAGTTTCAATGCGGCTTATGTTATTATGGGATACCAAAAGCGCTCCTCTACACACACAAGAATGCTACCCTTTCAAACTCACTCAAGACATTTTATTTCCTTCGCGACCGTTCAACATTTTGGTAAAAATGAATAGCAAGCCGTCATCTGTGTTCGAGCCGCTGGAGCAGTGGATGAGGTGCCCGTACAACACCAAACACCTTTTAATCAGGAAGCACCTCCCCAGACATCTATGGAAATGTCCCGATAGGGTCCCCGCCGCGCCATATCGTATTCCCGATGACCCAACATCATTGGAGAAATATCCTGTCAAGCTGTTAAACATCCCATCAGAAGAAAATTGGGATGGATAAGTACAAGGACCCGCAGGCCCCCTAGATCCGCTCCAGACTTGCAGTTCAACCTAAGACGCGTGGAATCATCATTACTTAAAGATATGTATACCTTTAGGAGTGAGTTAATTTGATTAGAAAATTATATATTATAAACTTTAGTTTTATAAAGTATTTCAAAGTATTCAATGGAACGTCACCTTTGTATTAGCTAAAGTACAAGACAGAGTTTGTTTTCAAAAGGCTTTATTGCGACTAACACGTAGTAACGGCGATTGTCTCGACTAAAGACAGAGTACAAAAGCGACAATGCTAGTTTCACATGAAAGACAGCTATGTTCAAAATATTAACTGGCTTTCTAAAATTTCGATTGTTGACCGACCGCAGAGTCGATGTGCTGGTACTGACCGCAGAGTCGATGTGCTGGTACTGGACGACGATCGCTTGGAGAGCCTCTGGTGCTCGAGATGCCACAAGTACCTGTCCGTGTTCCCCGTGAAGAATCACCCGAAGTGCGACGTTTATTTCCGGTATCGTCATTGTTAACCTTCTTTTTGTAATTAAGTTAAAGAACGTTGGCCGTAGCTATCGTACAATCGCCTCTTATTGTCAATCCTGTGTATCTATTGACAGATCGATATGTTCGATAAATTGTGCTTATTAAGTGTTTTGATTATAAAGGTTTATAATGGCTATTGTTGCTGCGATATTTGCGATATTTCCGTCCTTGTTCACTTCTGCCAAGAAAATGGAAGATTTTCTGCTATCTCCAGACAAAGACATTATAGAAAAGCTACAAAGGCGAGGATTCCCGAGAACGAGAGGCGAGAAGGGGGCGGCAAGGGCGAATACCTCTGTGAGTGGACGAGTAGGCATATATCTCAACGGTGAGTCATCGGCATTTACGATGTTACGATAAAGAAGGGATACGCGAATATGCTAATCAAGCATATTGTTCGTGTAGTATTGCCAGGTTCAGAAATTTGAACCGATGAGTTCCGCTCGTACAGGGCTCTGTCTACATTGCTACATCCACAAAATATTTTATCGATCCGATAACGGAGGTTTGCACTAATGCCGTCGAAGCGTACTGGTCCATATTAAAAGGTTTCATAAGACGACTTGGAGGTTCTCCCAGAATATGTGGAACAGTTCCTATATTGGGAGTGATGGTTCGTCTGGGCGAGAACGGTTAACGCATTTTTTACAACACGTGTATACGTCAAATTAAGAGTATTTGTACGTTTATCTTTTATAATTTTAATTCCAGAGCAAGATTGTTATCGTTGTCAATCCTAGCTAAATGACCAGTGCCCAGCGTACGCGTCGAACAACCTAGAGATAGATCACTAATAGTACAACCGTTCTTCTTATAACACTTTCGTATCCATACGAATACTGACTAGCACAAGCCCAGGAAGAATTTCAACTTAGCAAAGATCTCAAGGGAGGGCAAGGGAACCAGAGACAAAACGTAAACATCATAAAATCAATTAGTTACAGAAATTTGCCGATAAATTAACCGTCAAAGAGGTTAACATTCATATTCGACGCGAATAAACATTCGGGAGTGGTTGAACTGTCGTCCAGACTATCAGTCTACGTGTTTGACGCTGCCCCTAGAGATGTCCAGACACGAGGTCCCTAGATCCATGCATATGTTGTGCTCCCTCATTTACATGGCCAACTTTGAGCAATTGGACAACGTTCTACTGTTAATGAGATAAAGGAGTAGGTACCATTTGATTTACTTCGTTATAGTTCCCCATCTGCATCTCTCCCAAGCAACATAAGAAACGATAGTCACCAAAGAAGCATTGCACCTTATGGTCGGTACCACCACAAACCAATTATCAACCATCAGATGATAAATCCAGTAATGGAAACATGGTGGAGGATGATGATATTGATTATGATGACGAATAGCGTTTGATTTGCTCTGTTATAGTTAACAATTAATTTCGCACGTTACACCAAATCCGGGCACCCAACATAAGAGTATCGTTTTATAATTTCGATTATTGATTTTGATATAGTTGGATGTTGCCGCACCCACCAAAAATAAACCAACCTAAGTATTCTTCGACTATGTTATATTTTTACAGACAGCTCTGCCAATCTCTAGAGTTAAACCACCAAAGGTTTTAGGGACAAAATGCTTCAAATGTGGCGTCCGAGCGATCCTACACTTCCCGATCTCCACCCAGCACCACATTCAACAAGTCATCTCCTCTTTGTCTTCTTCATTACCACAGACAACAACGAAACGACGTTGTATATCAAGTGCTACCTTTGGAATTACTTTAAGATGTTATTGAAAATCCCGCACGTCGTCCTCAATGATGGCAACACTGGAACTGTTGAAGTAGTATGATAGACCGTTCATAACAGTATTCCGCACTTGGCAACTACACGAACGAGCCTTAAATGCGGATCAACTAATGCCGTTTGGTCAATCCAAACAATGAACAGCGAACATTCAACTCAGACATAACACGAGTTGATAATCTGAACGTATGACGTATACTTAAATTTATTTGAACGCAATCCAGATGAACCCCCAAATCTGCATTTCGAAACCAATGTTTATGGTGAAATTCCATTCCAAAAAAATCCAGGAGAGTTGTTGCGTGTAGAGGAAAAATCGTTAGAAGCACCAACGACATGAATTTGAAGCCTCAGGGTAACTGCGACGAAGAAGGCTGATGTGCTATGGAGAAGTCCGCGTGCCATTTGGTATCAGAAATTGCTTTTTTTCGGGACTGAAGGTTCTACTGTGCTTTTCTTTTCTTTCGCTGAATGTGGTGTCGTTGGTTTTATTATATAAAGAATGGGATGGGGGGATGATGGTAGTGCATCAAATTGTTTACATCGGACCAGGTGCTGGCAACCAGTTGCCATACAGTCCTTCCAACAGTAACGTAACAAACTCAGGCCCTGATGAAGCAAGACTCTTATCGAAACCAGTGAGCGAGTGTAGAGGTCTACCCTTATCTAGCCCTTCTGCAGATCCACCGTTGATACCAACAATCTTTCTAATTTCGACTTTGTGAGCTAACTGGAGCAGTTAAGCGAGAAAGGAATCATTGGTGACACACTGATGTATTTAAACTTGGTCGTCAATCTCTCGACACGAATATACAGGTTTCACACCCGCAATGTTAAATCGTGGTCAGGAATTAGAACCGCCTCGGCGACGTTCCGACCATAATTAATATCGCCCAAGTGCTGGGACACCTCAGAGATGCTTCGAGAAATGTCACTCTCCACAGTTCGTCAATGTCATCCAATATAGTAGAGTCCAGCGGCGTAAGACCTTCACGTACATCACACTTGAATCGCTGTGTTTACTATGTAACCCGTTTCTGTAGTTATATATAAAACAGTATTTTTGAAAAATAAAAATATTCCTACAACTCTATAGTTACTTAAAATATCCTCATAACACAACTAGGATAACAGGAGCGTAATTAATTATATTTTAGTGCCATCAACTTTTACCCATCCCCACGACGTGGTACCGAGGACTGGGATCCACAGCTAACATATGTATATAAGCAGCACGTCATCCTTAATGATGGAAACACTGGATCTGTTGAAATAGTATAATAGACCGTTCATAACAGCATTGAGCACTTGGCAACTACAAGAACTACGAGCCTACAATGCGCCATACAAGCTCTAACTAATGTCGTTTGGTCAATCCAAACGATGAGCAACCAACATTCACCTCTAACATTACACCAGTTGATCATCTGAACGTATGATGTATAGTTGAATTTATCTGAACGCAATCCATATGAACCAGCAAATCTGTATTTCGAAACTTTTTATTTGTAATGATTGTGGTGAAATTCTTGATAAAATTGTATAGATTTTAAAAATACCTACAACAGTGACCATTTCGAGTCAAAGAGACCATTGCTTGATATGAAATAATTTAACAATATCACGATGTTCGATATCGATAGCTCACATTAAACCGAGCAAATTCAATCATCGATTGTCGACGTCTCTCTTGAATTCCAAACCAGAACAGGATTTCCTGCCAAGACTAAATCTTATTGCACGCCCCAAAGATAAATGCAACAAATAATTTTAAACATGACGCTGTTCGTTGTCGATTGTTGCCTCCTCGGGAGCTGGTGTCAATATTCTTGGTCTTGTCAATCGTTACTCCCACAAACACAAAAGGAACATCCAAGTTCAAGAAACATGATCAAATTGTTATCAGTTCATGGGAGGCATGGCCAGAGCATACGAAAAATATCGAGCATCAATCCGTGGAACGAAATGATATTCAAGCCCTCTGGTGTTCTGCTTAGCATTGATCTTATAAAATGTTTGTCAACTGAATAAAATATACGATGGTGATGATCTTCAGGAGTTTCGTCGCAGTGTAGCGTGTCATTATCCGCAAACCCATGGACATGATGCAGAACCTGGCAGAAAGGGAAGGCCATCTCAGGAGTGCAACATTTATTTACCATTTGATGGCCATCAGGCCACCTTTCCATGTGAGAAATGTGCTGTTTAATAGTATTAAAGAAGACCTGCTGTTTGGTAAAAATATCACCGAAGGAGCGAATGCTCAGGACATGTTCGAGGTACTAGATATATTTCATATCTGAAATTCAAATGGACCTAAATGCCTTGGTATCTGTACTGATGGAGCTCGCTCCATGTTCGGTGGTATGGAGGATTAGCATTTTCTAAAGCTTATACAGCGCAAATCTCAAAATGTACTGTGGACCTATTGCACTATTCATAGAGAAGCGCTTGCATTAAAGCATCTGAATCCTGCACTTGCTCAAGTGTTAGAACGTGTGGTAAATATGGTAAACTTGATCAAAGCTCGTCCATTGAAAGCAAAGTTTTTTGAAAAACTATTATGATCTGGGAGTCGAACACTCGTCCTTGTACTATTACAGCAGTGTACGATGGCTCTCTCGTGGTAATGTTTTATCACGTACCTTTTGAATTACAAGAAATTATTATTTTGCTCAAAGAAGAAGGCTACAAAGATGCAGAATATTTTGCTGGTGCCGAATTTTTAATAAGATCGGCATGTTTATGTGACGTTTCTGAAAGACTGAATTCTCCTAATCGCTCTCGGTATGAAAAAAACATGTAAGTTTCGAAATCAACAGAAAAATACCAAGCTTTTATAAAAAACATCACAAAATGTGGAAAAGAAAATTCAATGAAGGTGGAGGTGAAGATTGTGACCCAACACTATCAATTCTTGATGTCAAATGAACTTGATCTTTCTTGAGATATAAAAACCATGTTTGGGGAGCTTTTATTATCTGGTTTGAGAAATATTTTCAAAATCAAAATTTCGATGTTTCCATGGATTTAAGATCTATTTAACCCTAGTGCTTCGCCTCAATTTACTTCCACAGAAGAACAGAACCTTATCGAGTTAAGTTAACAGTTTGGAAGAAAAATTTGGCAGCATTTTGAATTTCAGTAAAAGGTAAATATCTTCTCCCATAGGGCTCAGTGGATTTTAATTCTATTTTCGACGTTGTATAGGCGTATTCGTTGTAATAAAAAGCAGGTATACAGCCATAATCCAAAGTGGAAAGGGAAATGGATATCATATTGATTCGACGATTTGACAAAATACGCAGTGATTTACAGGCTCAATCATCAAATGAGTTGTGACTTTAATGTTACTAAAGAAAAAAAGTAACAAATATACTCGTGTTACATTTGATCTCTTGCTTACGTATAGTCATACTGTCAGACACAAAATATATCAAATAACTAGAACAAAAAATTAAGCCAGGGGCAAAACGTGAAAATCTTAAAATCAATTAGGTAAATAAATTTCCCAGCGAAACGAGTATGTTTAATCAAATCGATAAATATGACCGTCAAACAGGTATAGCATCAACACTCGACGCGAATAAACATTCGGGAGAGGAATTGAACCAAACGGTCAGTCTACCTGTTTGTCGCTGCCCCTGGAAGAGATGTCTGGGCACGAGGTCCCTAGATCCCTGCATATGTTGTGCCTACACGCCTACGTAGAAATCAAGTAAGCGCCTTTTGAATATGTTTGTTAATTTTTAGTTCAACTATCAGTTGACGGATTACATTAGTAACCAATATGACTTATATTCATGCTGAGACAACTTTCAAATCACACATTATGAGTCGTTGAACGTGTTCAAAGAGATCCAAGTGCAAATCGAAGACGTCCCAGAAGTTCACGAGACCATCCGTCGCCATCGTCGCCAGCACGCTGTCGTTTATGAGGGTTATTTTAGTGAGGCACTTCATTTTGTAAGGCATATCTTTGTAGAAATCTAAAATGTAAATCCCTAGGCTTTTTCTCACGTTGAAAATCTTGATGGTACCATCGGAATAAACACAAAAAAACACTAAATCTGAAACGCTCATATCTATGATCCTCATTTCAGACTCTTTAGGATCCAACAACGGTTTATAGTAAGAGTCCACTACCCTTATTTTCGCGTCCCTCAACTCCAATTTCCAACAGATAACCTGAGACCTACCACCGGTAGAAAACACCACGCAATATCTCATCGATTCGAACTCTCGTAATAGTTCGTATGCTGGATAAATGAGACTTTAGTACAGTAGTCGTGTCAAACAGATCGCCTTTCATTATGGTAGTCCAACTGTAAAATGTTAAAAAGTAACGACCTGTAAATGTAACCTGGGATTAAATTCACTGGTAATAACGAGTTCAGATTAAAGCGTACTATATGTACCGTTTTGTTTTTGAGGTAGACGAACAAGTCTGCGCTAACGTCGAAAGAGCGGTGACCACCGCCGCATCGCCTCTCAAATAACAATCCATTACTCCACAAAACGAAGCAATTACCAGAAAATACCTCTTCGAAACAACCCAATATCCATACGAATCTCATTTTATTCTCACTCACCAAACGCAATTTCCCGTCGAATTGAAACGTCTTAACCGTCTCGTCTCTACTCATCGAAAGTACATCTCCATCCCTCGTAAGTAACCTAGTAACTCCTAAACAGATATGCACCCTCTTCATACCTGTACCAGTTCAGAAATTCCTAATTTGTACACGAAAACGTCACCCCTACGATCGCCCACCACTAGGTAGGTATACCACCTCGATGTTCAAAGCGGCCGTTGTCCGCCTCTCTTCACTTAAAGGTAATGCGAATTTCGCAACAGGCCCTTCCTTCTGGCATATCAGGAGCGTCCTGCAGGGCAGCCAGTGGAGGAAGAATATCCTCGAGGGGGAATCCTGGGAGGTGATTTTCAGTCGAAAACAGTTGTGAGTTTGCTGGTAGATGCAGATCTCTCCATGAAACCCTGAAAAAAATAGCATTGTGTCCATCGGATATTTCTGATATTTTGTAATAACTACTCGATGGAAGAATAGATGTTCCAAAACGATTCGTCAGCCGGATTTCGAAAAACGATGTACATGTTCATGAGAGAAGATTTATACAAAAATGATATTAAACTTGATTATATATAATCGATTGTACAATACACATTCAAAGTTTAAAATCCATTCTTGATGCGGATTTCGAAAAAAAATGCTTTACATGCAGATATAAGACGTGATAAAAAACTGACTGACGTTACACAATTTGATAATCTGAATATATGATATAGGTCTCAATTTATCCAAGCGCTATCCTTATGAACCACTAAATTCGAATTTCGAAACCACTGATTATGGTGAAATTCATGAGTTAGGTAGATTTTAACAATACCTGCGAGGGTGACAATTTCACGACAAAGAAACCATTGCTTGATATGAAATAAATTAAAAACATGACACTGTTCGTTGTCATACCTCACAACATACATCACCAAGAGTTAAGAGTTATAACCGGAACAATGAAATCAACACCAATAAACGCACTACTCAGCGAATCCGGGGAATATGACCTAGAGACCAGGAGAGAAATCAAAGGCATTAATATCATAGCAAAAGGGTTAAAAACAAACAATCATCCAATAATAGAGACACTAAATCTAATAAAGTAGCAAATAAAAAGAAACCATAGATAGTGGAGAAATAAAAAAATACACCACTAATTACGGCTATCAAACGATAGAAAACAACATTAAAAACTTCCAAACGCATGATACGTTAACCCTCAACTGGCGTTCTGGGGTCTAAAAGACCCCAAGGATAATTCAGAATTACTTTACATGCGTAAATTAAATGTCTAGGCCTCGCCATTACTTTAAGCAATTTCGTTGTGTAAGACTGATTTTATTTATCTATTACTTTATAGACTTCTTTTACTTCCATTCTCTCTGCTTTTCTCATTTTCATTTATATTTCGCCTGAAGAAACAACCCTCTAAAAATATATAAATTGTAACATGTGGTTCGCCTTATATGAGCTAAGCTCGACGTTCCGCTCTTCGAGTGGAATTTTATCTAAACGACTTAAGTGCTCCGCCCATCCCTAAGAACGGGAAAAGGGAATATTATGAGTACCTACGTTACAGTTTTAAAAAGGCGTGTTAGTCCTATATCTTCGTTTACAAGAGTTGGTGTTGTTTCGTGACATTTAGTTAACTGTGAAAAAGACATTAAAAAGCAGAGTAACTGGAAGAAGCCACTAATTGGTGAGTTTATCACTGAGCCATTCATTCTTCTACTGTTGATTAACTAACTAACTCTTTAATTAATTAACCGTTGATATTTAGAAATGAGAAATATTCGTTGTTGTCTCTATTTGGTATTCCAAACATTATAGTCAGTCACTGTTAACACGGTGCCGCCTTTTATCTCAAGACAGGGTACTTCGCACGTTTCTCCCTTAGTACTCATTGCACGTTCTTGGGGTAATTGTCACTAGTAGGTGACGGATACCTTGCGCGTTACTCCCCTAATACCCATTGCACAAGCCAGACGAAGATAGAGAGAAAGACGATGAATTATTATACTGTCTGATTTGATATTTGTTCTGATTATTTGATTCTACAATTTCACCAACTCTATAAAGTAATAGAGTTTATTATTGTCTATAAATTAACAGAGAGAATGAGTTGCTCAAAGTCGTTTTTATTTCTTTGTTCCAGAAGTGCAGTCGTCTCGAAACTAAGGCCCCTCGCCATCTGGCCCACACAGACATTTTTTATTAAACAAGTCAAGTGCCTATACTTCATTTACCTTACTATTATTATTATTACTACTATTACAGATCAATATAATCATTTATATATATTTTATGCTCTACAAATCAATTTAAAGTGGGATCATATAATACAATTTAATCAGAATTGGGATTATTACTATTATGATAATTTTTATGCCCTACAAATTAATTGAACGGGGGAATATGTACTACAGTTGTTAACATGAAGATCGTGTAGTAATGCAATATTCTTAAAATTTCATGTTTTTTACATTTTACCGTAAATTGCCCCTACATATTTGTCGGGCACTAGTACCAAACATTTAGAACTGGTTAAAAACCCAATTTTTCATTTGTCCGACAGTTATTAATATATTTTAGGCTCCGAGTGAATTTAAATTTTTTTCAATTCAAATTTTTACAAATTGATGTTTTTTGTCGGACTGCAGATCTGGCCCAATATATTTGTCGGACAAATGTTCCACACAGTAAGTATGTCTCTTAAAAACAAGTTTCTCTTTTTGTCCGACAGATATTAATAAATATTTTGTCATCGAAAATTTTCCGATTTTCACCGTCGGACTGGAAACTAGGCAAGTTTACTTTGTCGGACAATGTGAAAACATGATAATACATCGTTTTTTTAAGCTTTACTGAAAAAATCAGCTGGTTATTTATAAATTCTTTCCAATATTTTTTTTACATGTTTCGGTGAAGCTAGAGAGAAAACGGCCCCACTATAAACGGTTTCAATGAGGAAATGTGGTAGACTCTGTATTGTGAAGCAATCAAAAAACTTATAGCCGGTTATTAATAAGTAGCGCTTTATGTCGGCGGGCACCCAGACTAATAAGCCCGTTCCTGTAAAAGAGCGGAAAGACTTACAGAACCAGAAAAGAAGGAGATGTGATATCTGTGATCGGAAGAATGACAAAAAGACAAAAATTTCATGCATCAAATGTCGTCGACCCATGTGTGGCGACTGCTGATCATATGTTTGCAGTCGCAGTATTACGTTTAAGAAAATATACAAATGTAAGGGTTGCAGTTTTGTAGAACTTTTTTATTTTTATCAGTTTATTCATTTAGTTTACTTGTTTGATCCTTAACCCTTAATTACAGTGTTTCATATTTGATACACCTCTTATTTAGTACTGCTACTGCTATCTATTACCAGTTTCGAGAACTAAAACCCGTATCATATGTGTAACAACATAAGTTGAGGCGAAAATTATAGTAGTCATAACCGTTCTTTTACATTTCAATTTATATGCGGTGCGCACCGACGAGAACCTTCTCGGCTTCCATGGAATTATCTCGAAACTACCAGAAGGTTCCTACCTGCCGTTATATAAGGAATGCCGGACCCAAGACGGACAGTTGAAGAATCGTTGTGTAAACATTCGGGCGAGAGACCGCGCGCGTTAAATAAATAAACATTCGTGTGTGCGAATATAAATTAAGTTAAGGGATTGTTAAGTTAAGTTTATAAGTGTAGTGTAAGAAATAAATTAATTAGTACAAATCGCGTAGTGTTTAGTTTTAGTAAATAGTAAAAACGTTACAATAATATCATGAAAGTACCCAGAAATATCGGAAATATTTTAAATGCTGTCAAGTAGCTACCTGAAAATTTAATATAGAATCAGATTAACGTTCAAAACTTCTTACTGTTTTCAAATATGCTCCTATAACCTCTGTTGATGGTGAACGCAGTTTTTTTTTTAAATACAACCATATTTTATCAGACCGACGACAAAACTTTAAGATAGATAATCTAGAAAAATATGTAATAGTAAATTACAGTACAATACTTACAGAATTGTAGTTTTAATTTTAAAATGCCTACTTTTTCTTAAAACGATGTTATTTTCATACTCTAATACTTATTTCCATTTTTATACTACAATGTATAAGTGCGCACCTTTTTTTTAATTTGTGCATATTTCTTAAAATTTATGCATATTTTGGCATTTTTTCTTGCATATATATATGCGCATATTTTGGAAAAGTTTTGTGCATAGAAATCCGGTCTTTAGTGATAACTTACACTCCCACGTTGTAAAATCATGGCCCAGATACCCCAAATGACCTTATGTGTTGTTATTTCTACGTAAAAAAAAATGTTTTTGAAGGCGCCTGCAAGAGTAGCTGTAGCAAAAAAAAAAATATAATTTACCACTTCCCCCCGAACCAGTTATCACTCGCTGGGGTACCTACTTGGTTGGCAACAGCAATATTGTATGCTACTAATTTTGAAAATTTTCGAAAAGTACTTAGCGAAATTGAGGATGATGCAATTTCAGTAAGCATGGTCAATTTATCAATTTGCTACCCCAAATTGGCCTTGGTTAAAGCACACTTCAGTTTTTTACCAGACATAATAAAGAGGTTACAATCTGAAGGACAAACTCTGCGCCCAAATAGATTTTATAAAATCTGTTCAAAAAGAATTCAATAAAATATCGGGGGAAATATTAAATTTAAAATTTTCAGATATTTTCAGTAAAAATATTGGTTTTAGTTTGATTCAAAAATTTGACGCTGCCTTACGTGGCGACGAAGTAGATTTAGATGCTGACCCAAACATTATTGGAACTTTAGTTCCTTACGTCAGGTGTTGGGGAGCGAGGGTGGTCGCGCAGCAAAAAATCTGACCGTTAAATGGAATGCGTTACCGGAATGCGTTACCGAGCCGAGCCACTACGAACGCTGCCGAGCCGCTCGCTATCTCTGTCTCTATCTCTCTCTCTCTCTCGATGAGTCGTTCCCTGTCTTTATTTCAATGATCGAATGCACTGACTAGATCTGAATATTTAATATGTAGTTCGTACCAATCAACTTATTGATAAGATTTTTATAATTGATACTATTATATGTTTTTGTTAAATGAAGATTCATCCAGAGTAAAATAAATTATTATATTTATATGTGTGTATGTATTGATGTATGTATTGATTCAACACATTGAGAACGATATTCCGTTGCCTTACTTATAGAGCCAATGCTGTGTATTATATGCCCGTCTTACAGTCGCTGTTTCACGTTAAGCATTACAGTTTTATTAAGAAATAATTTAAAAAAATGGTTATTAATTATAAGGAACTAAAGTTCCTAACTCGTGTCCCGCCACACGTTTCATGGTTTTTAGTATGTTTAAGGATGCCCCTGTAAGAACGTTGGATATAGAACGGTCAAGACACAAACATATTCTCAATGACCATAGACGAAGTTTAACTGCAATTAACTTGGAAATATACATTTTATTGTAAATTTTAATAATCAATAGGTAATGTATGTGGTGTACGTCGTAAATAAATAATTGTAAATATGTAATGTGAGATTATTTTACGCTGGAAACAACTTTTAGGAACGTTTTTATACAGTAATACTATTTTAAAGTGTCATTTTTATAGATTTTTGCTTGTTTTTGCCAATTTTAAAGTGTTGATTGTCGTTTTCTAAAATTTTTAACGCCATAAAATCCAGGCTTTAATTAACTAGGGTTGGGCAAATGCATAAATGCATATTTTTTTCCTATTGCGCATATCAGTTAAATATGTCCGATTTTCATTACATAACACTTTTTTAAGTACAAAAAATGTGATTTTATTTTGCATATTTTGTATAATATTGGTTAATAATGCATATTTTGCCTTATAAGCACTTTGAAATTCAAGGGAATTATTTTCGGGGGATTTTTTTCCGGGGGATTTTATTCCTGGGGGAATTTTTTCCGGAGGAATTTTTTCCGGAGGAATTTTTTCCGGGGGAATTTTTTCAGGGGAATTAGTTCCTCGGGGAATTTGTTTCCTAGATTCCTTTATTTCGCATGTATTTAACATTTCTCTGGTATTTCTCAATGTAACGCCCTTCTCAGAAACAATTTATACCTGCACATCCTTCTCAGAAATAATTCATCGTTTATGAATCCATTTTCTTGGAATCTTTATGGTCATTTAGACCGAAGACCCGTTAAGTAGGAACACGCGGTGTTCCCAATCAGCAGATAATTCTCCGATTTGCTTTTTACTAATTTTATTATAATATAACTTTTTGAAGTGATAATAATTTTCGGATTTGACTTCTGTAGGATATATGTAGGATAATTCATGAAGCCACCAAGTCGCCCTGACTTAATTTCACATTAAAAATATTGCATTTGTTTGAAATAGAATTTGCCGCGTTATTGGTTTTTTGGTAAATTTTTCCGTGGTCAGGTTGGCAACAGACAATTCCCAATGTTGAATGTTCAGAATGTTGACATGTTGTGTAGAGTGTAGACTGTCGAGTGAGGCATGTGTTCCTAGTTCCTATAGGTTCTGGCTGTTCTGTGTGTGTGTGTGTGTGTGTGTGAGGTGAGGTTAGGAAAAGAGAAAGACCGGGAAAACTGGAAAAGAGAACTAAGAGAAGACGCCTTGCAGCTTGCAGCAAAAGCGTGGGAAAATCATCGGTTTTGCAATCAACGATTAACAGTTTATCTAATTTGGGCGATTTGGCAGTTAGCACAATGGAGCAATGGTTGACTAAGGTAGGTGTTATACCATTTGAACAAATTGATGTTGTTTGATAATTCATTGTCTTATGTTCCTAGGTTTAGTTTTATTGTAGAGAACTGTTTTATGTTTCATGTCAAGCGTAGAAAAAGGTTATGATATATTATTATAAAGTGATCTATGAAAGAAGTAAATGAATACACCACGTTTATTTTTCAAGTAAAGTATCTTTTCCTTAAACCAACTAAACTAGTCCTCAGGGCTGCCGAAAATAACAACAGGTTATGGGCCCAGGCCTCCTGTTGGACGAGTGATAGTGTAAAGACGGTAAAGTAGTGAAAAGACTGGGTGTGGCAAGCGGCAAGCATGGAAGCTGAAGGCGTAAAGTTTGGCATTGCCAGGTTGAACGAGAACAACTATCAAAATTGGAAGTTCAGGATGAAGATGGTATTGATCCGGGAAGGCGTTTGGTCCGTGGTTGAAGAAGTTCCACCAGACGCACCGACCGCTGATTGGAAGAAGAAAGATGAGAAGGCACAAGCCACCATTTCTTTGAGTGTTGAGGACAATCAGATAATTCATATTTCAAAAGCGAAAAATGCAAAGGAAATGTGGGAGGAGTTAAAGAAGACTCACGAAAGAAACAATTTATCGAACACGTTATACCTACACCGGAAGATGTACCAATCCAAATTGGAAAAGAAATCTATGACTGTATACATTAAAGAAGTAATGGAATTAGCAGAACGACTAAGGGGCATCGGTGAAACAATTAACGATTTTAATGTCGCTGCTCTACTACTAAGTGGATTACCAGATGATTATGCGGCATTAGTAACAGCTCTAGATACAAGACCGGACACTGAACTGACATTGGAATATGTCAAAGGAAAACTTATGGATGAATACAACAAGAAGGAAGGAAAATCGACGGAGGAGACAGCTCTAAATACAAATAAAAGAAGAGACGGTGGGAAATACAACGGAAAAGTCAACCATGAATCGAGGGAATGCTACCATTGTCACAGGAAGGGTCATATCAAGAAGGATTGTTATTTCTACAAGAAGGACTTGAAGAAGAAGGAGGGCCAACAAGCCAAGACTGCAGTTGAAGAAGGTGAGCCCGATACCAGTTTAGATTTTTGCTGCAATGTTGATTCTTTTAAGAAAAACAAGAATCAAGGATGGTACATAGACTCGGGGGCAACAAGCCACATGTCAAATGACCTAAGTTGTTTCATTAATTTTGAAAATGGTAAATTCGATAAGATAATGGTTGCAAATGGCCAGTACATGGAAATAAAAACTAGAGGTGACATATTATTAAAGTTATTAATTGCTGGAAGCGTCAAAACGGTAAAACTTGCAAATGTTTTATATGTACCTCAATTAGAAAATAATTTGTTGTCAGTTTCAAAGATAACAAAAGCAGGATATGAAGTAAAGTTTAATGGGAAAGGATGTATAATCAGAAAAGGTAACATTATAGTAATCACTGCAGAATATAACAATGATTTATACAAAGTAGAAAACTTCTGGGAAAAGGCAAATTATGTATGTAAAAGGTTAAAAACTGTATACATTTATGGCACAGACGTTTTGGTCACAGAAATCCTCAAATGATTAAAGATTTAGTTACAAAAAGTCTCGCAAGAGGAATAAAAATTGGTAACTGTAACCACTTAAAGGAATGTACATCCTGCGTAAAGGGAAAACTTTCCAACAAACCGTATCCACAGTTATCAGAGTCAAAAACTACAAACATTTTAGAGTTGGTACACACTGATGTGTGTGGACCAATGAGAACGAGCACAGTCGGAAGTAAAAAGTACAGTCAGTAAAAAGTGTGTTCTGACCTTTACAGATGATTTTTCGAGATATACTATAGTGTATTTCCTACATTCGAAGGATGAAGTTTTTGGTAAATTAAAGGAGTTCATTAAGGAAATGAAAAATGTATTTGAGAAATATCCTAAAACAATTCGGGCAGATAATGGAGAAGAGTATAAAAGTAATGCTGTTCAAAACCTATTAAAGAACTTTGGTATAAGATTTCAGTCTACTGTTCCATATTGTCCAGAGCAAAATGGAGTATCTGAATGGAAAAATAGAACACTAATGGAATCTGCTAGATGTATGTTGTTAGATGCAAATTTACCTTACAAATATTGGGGGGAAGCAGTTATGACAGCTAGTTACATTTCAAATAGGTTACCCACGAGAAGTAGGAATAGAATTCCCTATGAGTTATGGACACAGAAAAAACCTGATTTGAGTCATATGATAACTTTTGGCAGTAAAGGATATTTTATCGTCCCCAAAGAAAAAAGAACAAAGTTTGAAGATCGAGCTAAAGAGGGAATAATGATGGGTTATAATGAAACCAGTAAAGGATATAGAATTCTCGATCTAGACTCGGATAAAATTACCATAAGTCGTACAGTGAGGTTTGATGAATTTCTGCATGAGCCGTTTCGAAGTGTAAGCAACAAAAATGGAAAGGGAACACAAGAAATCGAAGTTAAACTGGATCTCAAGAATGTGAAGAGCAACGAGGAAGGCACGAGGGAAACTGAGGGTCAAGGTGAAAACGAAGATGGTGAATTTCGACAAGCCGGAGGTAGTGAAGTGATAACGAGATCGAGAAGAAGATCGAAGAAAAAAGTTTTCGAAGACTATGTGGCGTACAATGTGTTCAGCAAGAATGAAGATCACAGTGCAACTGAAGAATACAATCCAACAAGTGTTAGTGAAGTGATGTCAAGATCGGACAGCGAGCTGAGGAGAGAAGCAATGAAAAGGGAATACACATCTCTAAGGGACAACGAAGCTTGGATGCTGGTCGACCGTACACCGAAAATGTCTGTGGTACCAAACAAATGGGTATTTTGTTTAAAAAGGACAAATTCTGGGGAATTAAGGTACAAAGCACGGTTAGTTGCAAAAAGGTTCACTCAGAAATATGGAATTGATTACACGGAAACTTTTTCTCCAGTAGTCAGAAATTCCACAATACGCATTATGTTTGCATTGGCAATAGAATTAAGTTTATAAATTGATCATTTAGATGTGGATACTGCTTTCTTAAATGGAGAAATTGATCAGGAAATATTTATGAGTCAACCTGAAGGGTTAATTACCCCAGGAAACGAGTATAAAGTTTGTTTGTTAAAAAAGGCGATATATGGCTTGAAGCAATCATCAAGAATTTGGAATATAAAAGTTAAAAATATTCTGGTCGATTTAAATTTCAAACAGTCTGTACACGAGCCATGTATTTTCTATAAAAATGTTGATGAACATGTAATAATAATTGCTTTATATGTTGATGATTTTTTAGTCAGTTCAAATTGTCAAATTAAGAGAAAACTTAAAAAATGAGTTGTCGAAACATTTCAAGCTTGAAGATTTAGGTACAGTGAAATCATTTCTTGGACTAAACATCTCTCATGATGCCAAGAATAATGTGTTACAAGTTAACCAAAAGGATTACGTTTTGGAATTATTAAAGAAATTCAATTTAACAGAGACAAAAACTGTTTCGACACCAATAGAAGTTGGGCTAAAATTAATAGCAAATGTAAGTGGTTTGCCAAATGTTCCATGTCAAAAATTTGATAAAATCATTGATGTATTTGTCGGTTCATACAAGACCAGACATTTCTTATGCAATATCATATTTGAGTCAATCCAATAACTGTTTTAGTCACGAACATTGGCAACATGCAAAAAGAGTGTTAAGATATCTAAAGGGAACGATTGATAAAGGGTTAGTTTTTATGAAAACAGAAAACAGTGTTATGGGGTATATAGATGCTGATTTTTCAAATGATATAAATTATAGGAAATCATATTCAGGATATGTTTTTAAGATAAATAATGAGGCAGTATCTTGGGAATCAAGAAAACAATTATGTGTTGCATTGTCAAGTACTGAAGCGGAGTATATAGCCTTAAATGAAGCATGTGAAGAAGCTGTGTTTAAGGTTTTCTTGAGGAACTTCTGGGCAAAAATGAGAAAATTATGCTCTACAATGATAGTCAGAGTGCACAAAAGTTGATAAAGAATACCATGTTTCATAATAGAACCAAACACATCGATACAAAATATCATTATATTCGAGAAGTAGTTAAAAACAAAACTGTTGATGTTCAGTACATGAATACTGAAATAATGATTGCTGATCTATTAACAAAAGGGCTACATAGTCCAAAACATAAATTTTGTGTCGAAGGTTTGGGCCTGGAATAACTAATAATTAATGAATTAGGGGGAAGTGTTGTTTGATAATTCATTGTCTTATGTTCCTAGGTTTAGTTTTATAGCAGAGAACTGTTTTATGTTTCATGTCAAGCGTAGAAAAAGGTTATGATATATTATTATAAAGTGTTCTATGAAAGAAGTAAATGAATACACCACGTTTATTTTTCAAGTAAAGTATCTTTTCCTTAAACCAACTAAACTAGTCCTCAGGGCTGCCGGAAATAACAACAATTGAGAGTAAAATTTTTTGTGTTTTAGTCTAACAATAATAATGATACTGCTAATGCTGATAACAATACCAAAACCAAGACCACTGAATCGGCTGAAACCTCTACTGTCGCTGCAAATGGTAATCCAGAATGTAAACTCGAATTTCCTTATTTAGATCAAGTAAAGTTGAAATATTATCTTTTAGCCACCAGTGAAAAGACTGAAGATTGATGAAAAGGACAAAAGATATAATAAATACAAGTTTTGTGAATCATGGCTCAATGAAGACTGTTTCGAAGGCTGACTTATCTGGAGTACAAGAACAAAGGATAAGGATGCCAGCGAAAACGCATACTGCAACGTTTGCAAGGTCTCGATGTTTTAGCTCACAAATCTGTAATTAAATCTGCCTGGTTGTTATTTTTGTTTAATAATGGATGCAACTACCGATATTTATGTGCATTAACAGTGTGCATTTAGCATAATTTTTTACGATATTGAACTAAATAAAGTTGTAAATAAATTTTTTGATATTGTAGAATTGGATGGTGGCACTGCAAATGATTGGTATAATTGTTTAAAGACCTGTATTGTTTTGAAAACAAATTCCCATTGAAAGTCTAATAGGATTTTCATCAGAAACACCAAACGTTATGACAGGTAACAATAACTCTGTCTTTTTTTTATTAAAAAAAAGAAATCCCTCATATAGTTTGTATTAAGTGTTCATGCCATATGATGCACTTGGCAGCACCCAAAGGTTGCCTAAAACTGCCAAGGAGTGTTGAAGATCTCTTACGGAACACTGGGAGTCATTGTAAACGTAGTTCATCACATCAACACAAATTATCGGAGTTCCAGAAATTTTTTGAAACTGAAATACATAAAATTCTATCCCCTGCCAACACTCGTTAGTTGTCATTGAAAGCCTGCGTTGACAGAGTTTTGGAACAATATAATCCCTTGAAGGCAATTGGTTTTTGATGATCCTTCACTAGCAACAGAGCACATGTTGGACACAATGGAGAATAGATTTACTTTGGTATTCTTACAATTTATGTCATGTTGTTTGACTTAACTCTTAACTGATTTTAACTTACTCTTTCAAAGTAACAAACCTTTGTCGCACAAAGTAAAACCCGAAGTGAAAAAATTGTTAAAAACACTTTGTTCCAAATATCTTGAGATTGCTGTGGTCAGACAGTAATGTATTGAATATTGATCATAAAAAGTCGACGTAATTTCTTCCCTTTGGAAAAAATTTATTTAGGGATACACGCCCATGAAACGATGGAATGAGAAAAAATTTCAAGTCGATCAACACATGAATACCTACCGGAAATCACAAAAAAAAACCTCAGCACTTCAATGTGACCAAACAACAAAGAAACAACAGCTACTTTCCCAGTGCGTCAGCAATATTAAATCTACAAATTCATTTAACAAAGATTTATGTCAAGTGATGATCAATTGTAACATACCGCTCCATAGCTTTGATGCACCGGACTTCAAAGATTGTTTTAAACAATATTACGTTTGAAGATTTAGCATCTCAAAGAACCGTTTGTAGAACCCTTCTTCCACAATTGTATGAAGAACATATGGAGGAAATAAGAACAATTGTTAAAAATAAATATATTTGGTTTAGTGTAGATGAAACAACAGATAGCCTAGGTTGGTATATAGCAAATTTGATTGTAGGTGTTTTAGATGGTAGTCCTTCAGAGTGTTATTTAGTAGCTGTGAGTATTTTAGAAAAAACAAATAATTTAACGATATCAAGATTTGTCAATGATTCTCTTATCCGCTTATATTTGCCAGAAGTAATACCTAATGAAAATATTTTATTGATGCCGGTGATTGATGCCGCCAGTTACATGTTAAAAGCAGCTCAAAATTTAAAAGTATTTCTTTCGAATTTATTTCACGTAACTTGTGTTTCACATGGTATTAACCTGATAGTTGACACTATCCGAATAGAATATCCACTAGTTAATAAATTGATCAATAATGGGAAGAAAATCTTTTTGAAGGCACCTTTAACCCTTAACCAGAAGTATCCTCGTTTAGTCTATTCTTGGAAGTATGTCTCACAGACATGCAATTCAAATAATACGGAATTCGCGCTAAATTTAAAGCAATAAAAATTTACTACTGTTGTAGAATCATTTATTCATGTTTATCATATTATTACAAATAATAAGAAGAATAAACTTTGTTGGAAAACTAAATAAAATACTTATATCAATCAAAATTTATATGTAATATGGAATATTTTTATAATTCTTGACAACACGATACGCATATCTTCCTAGAGCATTCCAGACAAATTGGTTTTTCACACTTTATACATTTATAGCTCGTATTTCGGTTTTTTGTGTAGGGACAAAGGTTACATTTTCGCCTTTTTTCAAGCTTATCAGTTGTGACTTTGCCAGTTTTTTCTGTGCCATTGCCAAGTATGTTTTGAATAAGAGTCTTTAGTTCTTGTCTTATATTTACAGTAGAAAGTCTACGATTCAGATGAGGAGTAACAAGGGCCAGCGCTAAATTTTCCGTAAAAACAAATCTCTTTAGAGTGGGAACATCTTGAAAGCATAAGTATAAAATGTAACTATTTGCTACTGATATATTTAACAACATGTAGAAAACTGATAATGGCCATCGTCGGCTTCTCCTATTAGTTGAATAGTTCGCACATTTTTGGTCCATGGAATCGACGCCTCCTTTGGTTGAATTGTAAAATGCTACTATTTCAGGTTTATTCCTTTCCATGTCCATACTAACGCAGTGATGCATGCTTGAAACCAACAAAACGGCTTTGTTTTTCTTGGGCACGTAGCTCAGCAAAGTGATGTCCTTGGTGAATCCGTATAAAGAAGAATCAATTTCACGTTTTCTGTTTGGTAAAAACTCCTTGGGCACTTCCCTTTTATTTTTCTTCAGAGTTCCAACATACGTCAGTTTTTGTTTTTGGAGCTCCTGTATTAACTCCATTGAAGAAAACCAATTGTCACCAGTAATATTCCTATTGCTGTTAGCAATTGGAGGAATCAATCTTAGCACGGTTTGTGTAGGAATTGATAGCTTTTTTCGTTATCCGATAAACCTAAACCATCCGTACCTCTTCCGCAATAGAGATACGCGTTATAGAAATAACTAGTACGAGCGTCTGTAAGTGTCAAAACTTTGAGGCCATATTTATTTGGCTTCGCAGGCATGTAAACTTTAAATTTGCAACGGCCTCGAAATGGTATAAGCATTTCATCAATGCAGGCATACGGCCCTAAGGAATACAATTTTTGACAATTGTTCACAAACCGTTGAAATATATTTGTTATCGCAGCTGCCGGATCATATTTTTTTCTTTCATCTCTAGTAGCAGAATTGTCAAAGCGTAAAGCCCCTATAAGGATCTCAAATCTTTTTACCGACATAACTGCCCGAAAAATAGGGCGACCGGTACATTTTGTTGAAAAAAGTGACAGCATATCTTCGCGATTGGACTTATAAATTGCTGTCAACATAAGAAGTCCCAAAAGCGCTTTTATTTCTATTTCATCTGTACCTCGATAATTACTTTTTTGATGGTCTGTCACTTTTGCCCTAATACTTTCAAGTTTCAAGTTGGTCCAGTTAATAATTTCTTGAAGTATTTCTTGGTCTAATAGAAGTGACCAAATATTTTCTATTTGGGGTTTAGGGCCAAGCGCTCGTACGGTATTAGTCATTCCTGGACTGCCTCTCACAATATTATGTTTACCTGTTTTCATTCCAGTTGATGGTCCCGTACTGCTCCATTTGAATCCATTTTTGCCTAAGAAATACTCAGGTTCTTGTGTACTATGTGAAGAATGTATGCCTTGGTTGTCAGCATTATTGTCCTCATCTGTGTCGCAATCATTTTCTTCTTCTGAAGAATCATTAGTTCTATCGAGTGTTTCTGGCTGTTCCTCATAATCTGGATCATCGTCCGAATCATCTATGGGTTGTTCTAGGGTAGACTCTTCTTCTGCTTCTAGTTCTTCTAAGCACTTCATAATTTTGGTTTCGAAATTAGGATCATCATAGCGAAAAACCTCTTCTCGACGTCGTTTGGACGCACCACGACCATCAGAAGTAGTTGGAATTGCATCCATTGTGTGTGTATGTGGTAACGTGTCTAAAAGGAATATGTAGTAATATTTCCGATGTAAAAAAATTAAAATAACTTACTAAGTATTTTGTGTACTATCAATAATTATGTGTCTAATAGTCACTGAAAAAATATAACTATTTCTAGAAGTATGTGTCTAATAGACACAGCAAGATTCAATCGTTTCTAGAAGTATGTGTCTAATAGACACCGCAAGATTCAATCGTTTCTAGAAGTATGTGTCTAATAGACACCGCAACTTTTCACAAATGACCTGTATTCACTGAACGACAAATTGTAACTAAACGCATTTGACGCGATTCGTCGCCTCAGGTCTCGTGTTGAGAATAACTAGAGGGTGGGGCAGCCAAATAATGTATTACGTTCACAATTGCAGAAGTTGAACGAGTAGGTGTCTGTCAGACACATACTTCGGGTTAAGGGTTAAGGGTGCACATGTACCAGGACATGCTTCCTAACACTGCTCTTCCGCCCCAACCAATAATTACGAGATGAGGGACGTGAATAGACGCAGCACTATTTTATGCTAATAATTATGATAAATTTAAAAAATGTAGTGAATATTTTCAATTCTGATTCAGCAAAACCAATTGCTAAGTGTCAAAATTTATTTCTGCAAAAAAACCTAATGTCTCAGTTAACACATCAAAACATTTTTTTTTAAATTCCCCAAATTATTGAGAGTTTGGAGAGTCGTAATTTATTACTGATTGAATCGGTAAAAATTGTAAACAATTTGAAGAATATTTTACAAGAAGATCAAAGTTCTGTGGGTGAAAAAGTAGACAGAAAATTTTCTGGAATTTTTAGAAAAACGAAGGGTTTACTATGCTCACTATACTCAGCAAAGCGATTGAGGGCGAAGAAATAGATCTAGATTTTTTTTCAACAAATTAACACACCTGAAAAAATTTTTTCATTTAAATATGCACCCATGACCTCTTGTCACTCACCGGATGCAATAGTGGCATATCTGAAAATTTTAATGTTTTGGATTAAACTACAAAAATTACTTGTTTTTCAAACCTCTACTTGGTAACAATATCGGCACAATGATACTTTCCACGCGACCCGCTATATGGTGCCAGTGCCACTATTGGCTTTGACGCGCATTTACCATTTTATAGTGGCAATACCGGCTTAACAATTAAGTCAGCGTTGCCAATGCTGTCCCAAATGGGGTATTTCTACCCATTCTTGTCAAAATTTCGCCCTCTCGCTCCCCTTAAGTAAATCTACCCCGCTCAAACAAAACAGATAAACATATGAAACAAACAATTATTGTTTTCGCTGCTATACTAGTTTTACTACTTTCTACTAGATGCCACTGATACCCATAATCGAATAAAGTCACTAAATGTGGAAAGTACCGCAATTCAATGTCCCAACGTGTTAGAGAGAGAAGTACATTTTCGGACACAATATGGCGGATTACAGCTACAATCTGCCTGTTTCATGCCTATTGTTGTGTTTTGTGGATTGTGGGTTATGTGTCATAGTGTGTCATATTTGTTTATTTTATTGTATATAGGTGTAAATTAATTACTATGTACATTTTTCTCTCGCGAAATTTCGTTTTTTACTTTTTGGGAATAAAAATGCCAAGTTGTTGTTTTATCTTTTAAAACGAGCAAATTTTTGTTTTCTATTTTGAATTTCGCGCGGCGCGGCGCGGACACAATATGGCCGCCCATTGCGGTACTTTCCTCATTTAGTGACTTTATAATCGAATACAGTGACTGTACTACGAACAGTGGCGACAATCAATGTCTCGATTTTTATTGGCCAGACTAGTCACGTGGTATACGGCCGCCATTAAGAGGCAAATTTTCTTTGTTTACATTGTTTTGGATTTGAGTTGTAACGTTTTTGCGTTATTAAAGGTGGATTTATACAGCTTTCATTTAAAGCAACATTAGTCGTAGTCGTAACTTAAAAGTTGAATCACCTAGAAATAGACGTGGCTGTTTACACAGTCTCTAATTTAGTATTAGTCGTAAGTCGTAACTCCCTTAATGCCGTAACCTTGAAAGTTCGTAAAACTGAACTTTGCCGTAATTTAGCATTAGCATTGGGAGCTTGAAACACACGGAAAAGAATTCTGGAGATATTGGATTTTTAGTTACATCTTTTTGTAAGGCAGATCCAACTATTTTGACTAAGGAGTGTGGGGGTCGTCCCAGTATATTTAAGATGATGAAAAATTCACGAGTTAAATCATAGAAGATATGCGTAACAAATGTAAGAGATCGAAAAAGGTATTTGTAGCTCTGACCACCAAACTACTGAGATAGGTACGTACCAAGTACCAATTTCATTTTCGATGTTCTACGCAACACGCAACACACCACACCTCCTCTCACGTTAGTCATGTGATCTCTTACTGGTTCTCATTTATAAATGCAAATGTGTGAGAAGATGAAAAATTCCCGAATTAAATCATAGAAGATATGCATAACAAATGTAAGAGATATTGAAAAAGGTATTTGTAGCTCAAATACCAAAATAAATAAAGAGCTACAAATTTGAATTTTGAATTTCTGCGCTAAAAATTTTGCCTCTTAATGGCGGATGGACGAGCTTGTCGCCACTGTTTGTAGTATAGTCACTGTATAATCGAAGTTACGTCGAAGCGCGTCGAAGTCGAAACCATTGAATGTGCCAGTTGGGAACATGTTTGAAACACTGAGTAAATATTCTGTTTGTGTGTAATTGTATGATTCTATATCTGTGTGTCTGTGCTGTGTGCTGTGGTTTGCTGGTTTGGCTTGTGAAAATTGTAAATTTTGCCCTTAGAACATAAAGAAAAACTGAGATTTTGCGCCTTGCGCCACGTACGTGCCACGATTTTTACTTTTACCAGTGACTTTTACAAACCAAAGATAACATTTACATACCTTGACACGTATATTTTATATTTACGCCTGTTTTAAATGTTCGTTGTTCCCAGTGCCTAACAAAGAATAATAAGTACTACCAACAGGATATTTTTATTTTTTGGACCAATTTATCGATTTGTTATCGATTTGTTATCGATAAATCGAGCAAATTGAGGAAAACATGGACAAGTATGTAACGTTTTGATATCAAATTAATAAATTAATTAGTTATTTGTTAATTACAATTAATTTCTTTTAGATTTGTGGTACGAACCAACAAACAGTCCGAAGTACAAGCAGACCAAGCAGTACTACAACCAAAAGACACCGAATTATGCACTTCCGAAACCAAATCAGACACGACTATGGAAATGGAATCTATGCCATCTATGGACTTTCATTGTGATGCTGAACAATCCGAACAATCTAAAAGTAGTGATGAAACCCACACCAAAGTAAGTGAACCTCCGAAGAAAAAAAATACCAGCAAAAATTCAAGGATGAATGGAAAGTCCAGTATAAATGGATAAAAGAGGGAAGGAATGGTAGACCATTATGTATGGTTTGCACCAAACAAATGCATTGTAATAAATACAATATTAAAAGACATGATGTTAGCAGCTTCCATAAAAAAAATGGGAAAAATGGAAAAAACTTCAACCAAAATTACAGAATTGTTTCCAAATGATGTACAAAAAAAACATAATTCTTTAATAAAAGCTGCAGAATTAAATATATGCATGCTTCTGCACGAACATAATTTGCCATTTTCGCTGGCAGACCATTTGGTCAAATTTTTGCCACATGTTTGTCCAGATTCTAAAATCGCTAAATCCTTAACTTGTAATAGAACAAAAGCTACCAATTTAACAAAGAACTGTTTAGCTAAGCAACAATTGCAGGAAATAGTAGAAATTTTAAAATCAACACATTTTTCGTTAATCATCGATGAAACCACTGATATTGCCACTGAAAAGTCATTAGTTTTAGTTGTCAGGTACTATAATGAAGAAATAATGAATGTTCAAGACAGGTTTTTCGGACTAATTAGACTTGCAAATTTTTCTGCAGATGCCATTTTTAATACAATTACAAAATATATTAAAGATTTGAACATCCCAATAGATAACTTAATTGGTTTAGCCGCTGACAACGCCTCCGTGATGATGGGGAAACAAACAGGTGTTCAAGCCAGATTTAAACAGATTTTACCCAATATATTTACACTGGGGTGCATATCACATACATTTCATTTGTGTGCTTCTTCTGCCACAAAAAAAATTACACGAAGGATTTGGAGGAGTTTATAAGGGAAATTTACAACTATTTTGCAAATAGCTGTAAAAGAATAGATAGATTAAAAGAATGCCAAGTGTTTGTAATTTGTAAATATGAAGCCACATAAATTACTTCACCCAGCCCAGACCAGGTGGCTATCGTTACAAGCAGCTGTAGATAGAGTATTAGAAAATTGGAATCCATTAGTAATGTTTTTTACAAATGAATGTTTTGAGCACAATTTAAATTCATGTCATAAAATTTTGGAAAATCTACAAACTCCTGTATATACTAATCTGTATTTTAAATTTTTATCATATATTTTAGATACTGTAAAGAAATTAAATTTAGAATTTCAATCTGAGAAAACTAAAATTCATTTAGTTCAAAAAAATATTACATTTTTATATAGAACAATCATTAGAAATTTTATTAAAAAAGAACATATATGGATAAAACTCCTATCAGAAATATTAATCGTTCTAACCCTAGATCATTTATAGACATCGACGAAATTTATTTTGGAGCACAAGTGGAATTAACAAATACGACCAATATTGATAAAAATGACTTAAGAAATTTTAAACTTAAATGTCTTGATTTTTATATTGAATTATGTATTCAAATAAAAATAGATTTGATCTTGAAAATCCAGTAATGGAATATTTGGCAAACTTTGATCTCAAAACAGTTGTACATGGAAAAGTGGGAAACATAACAAAAGATACATTTTTCCGAATCTAGTTCTCATGTTTGACATTGAAAAACAATTCTGAATGGCGTTTGCTTGCCGACAGTGATGATTTTAAACTTATTGATTTAAATTCCTTTGAAGATTTCTGGAATCAAAATTTTAAAACTAAAAATGATTTTGGTGATCTTTTGTTTCCGCACCTTAGTAGTTTAGTAAAAAAAATATTATCTCTGCCTCATTCGTCTGCTGCAGCAGAACGAGTTTTTTCGCAATTATTTTTGTTAAAAACCAAAATTAGGAATAGATTGGATATAGATACCTGTAGCAATATTTTGCACTCCAAAGAGTTACTAAAAAAAGAAACTTGCTTTACTTGGACTCCTTCGCAAGATTTATTAAAAAGAATGTAAGAAGACTGTATTCATTTGTTTTGTTGATTTTTTATTGTAATAACTGGTATACTTCCACTTCTATATGCAGATATAGTGGAAATATTTTCTTTTTTGTGTGTTATGAAGATCCAAAGTATTTGTATTTTAGCATTTTTCTAAGAACCATTTCCGGGTTTAAGTAAATGTAAGACTAAGAATATTTTATTATTTATTTTTGTTAAACCTAGAAAGTTCAGATTTTTATTTTTTACTTTTACCTTACATGTTATTAAATAAATGTTTATTATTCATTTCCGTTTGCTTTAAAATCGTTTTATACCCATCCAATCATTCAAATAAAAAATTGTACATATAGTACTGTAAAAAATTCTATCAAATGGTTAATGAAAGTGGTATGTCTGGTTGCCTGTTAACATTAGTAATCTGTTGAAAAAATATTCCCACTATATCGGTTTCATGATGAAAATAAAACTAGATAAAACAGAAACAATAAATTTTTGCATAATACAAGTAACATTTCAATTTGTCAGGAATTCTAAAAAAAAAATACAAGCTACCCCGCATTGATCAAATTCTACCCCCCTCCATTCTACAAATCTACCTCACTAGAAATAGAACTAACGGCAAACTTGAATTTAGTACGTCGGCAGCCATGCCTTGGCAACTTCAATTAGCGCGACAGTTCATCATAAATTTATTTCCTAAACTCACCAGATGGCGCAACAAAGCTTCTCAAGACTTTATCTCAAGACCAGAGAAATAGAGAGGGGGAGAACGCTCATCAATCTTCTGCGCATCATAATTACCGAGGGACACCATGGTGGCAGCCATTTTGACCCATCGATTTGTGTATTGTGAATATATAGATGTTCTGTGTGTGTGAATTTGACATTTGTGTATATTTTTTAACCTAGAATAATCTGTGATTTATATCATTTATATTTGCAAGTGTTTTCAGATTGGTGTGCTCTATTATTGTGTTAAATAGGTACATTTCAACCAGTTTTTAGTTAATTAGTATTTTTGAACATTGATTATGTCGTGCGCCGCGGATGGTTGTACGAGTACAAAACGTTTTAAACTTGAAGCAATTACTTTTCATCGGTTTGTTACCTTTAAGTCTTAATGATTCTTCGATTAATAACGAACCCATTACAGATTGCCGCAAGGGCCTATGTTTATTGAAATCAAAAACAAACGTCGACTAAAATTTAATGCCTTCCCATCATTACATCTCCAGTCAATAGTGGAATTTGCGCCTCCAGGACCATCTAATTTGCATGGGGACAATGAATTGCAAGTGTCGAAACTATCGTCAAGCTCGTCTTCCGATGTTTCAATAAAAAAATCTGCACTAAAAAGATCATGGAGGTAAGGCATTAGCATAGCTAACAGCAGCAAAATTGTGATAATTTTATGTTGCAGTGAGGCATCAGGTCAAAGCAGTTCTCGCAGTACAGACAGTAGTACAAAAAGGAAACGCATCAAATTTATTCAAACTATTCATAACTACAGGTTCTTTGTTCTTTCAAAGTACTAACATATAACATTAATTTAACTGTTTTAGCGTGTCTCCTGGGAAATTAAAAAAAAAATATACAGAACTACGAAAAGTGCAATCCAAATCAAGAAAAAAGTTGTATGTTGCAACTGAAGACATTAAAAAACTAAAAAGAAAGATCACAACATTAAGAATTGTGGTTGATGACTTGAAAAAGAACACAAGTTTGTCAGAAGGGGCCCTTTTCCATTTGGAGAAGTGTTATGAAGATATTCCCCATGTGCTAATGAGTAGATATATAAAAAATATACAAAGAGGTACTGTCTCTCGAGAACAATATCCAGAGAAACTAAGAGATTTTGCCTGCATGCTACACTTCTATTCTGCAAAAGCATATGAATATGTACGTCGCACGTTTGCTTTGTCATTACCAAACCAATCCGTAATAAGGAAATGGTGTGGAAATGTAAAGTGTCATCCTGGATTTTGCGATTTATGTTTCCAGTTGCTAGCTACAAAAGTAGAAGAAACAAAAACATTAAAAAGAGAGGTCATCTGTTCTCTACTACTGGACGAGATGGCTATTAAAAAACAAATAGATTTTGATGGCAAGAGAACGTGGGGATATGTAGACACTGGTGTGTGAGTAGAAAGTGATGACCTACAAGCAGAATCAGAAGCTCTTGTTTTAATGGTTGTTTGCCATAATTCCCATTGGAAGTTGCCAATTGGATATTTTTTTATAAAAAGCTTGACAGGCAATGAACGAGCCAATATTATATCTTGAATTCGATTAAATCAAGTTGGAGTGACAATTACTTCAGTTACATGTGATGGTCCATATGTACACTTTTCCATGTTAAAAGAGCTTGGATGTAATTTAGAGGAAGTACATAATCTTAAAACGTGGTTTGTTCACCCAGATAGTAGTGATTTAAAAGTGCATTGTCTACTAGATGTGTGTCACATGCTCAAATTAATAAGAAATTTAGTAGCATGTTTAGTCAAAATCTCAACGAGGGATGGAGTAGTGGATTGGGGTTTTATTGTCAAATTATATAATATACAGGAAGAAGAAACTTTATCATTAGCTAATAAACTAAAGAAGTCACACATTGAGTGGCAAAGACAGAAAATGAAGGTAGGTACTGCTTAAGACTTTTACATTTGTATAAATTTTTCAATGTTACAGGTAAATCTGGCAGCGCAGACAATAAGCTCAAGTGTAGCTAATGCCTTAGAATTTCTAAATACTGAACTTCATCATCCTGATTTTAAAAATGTGGAACCAACTGTGGCTTTTATAAGAAGGATAGATCAGTTGTTCGATATTTTAAATTCTAGGAGTACTTGGGCAAAAGGTTTTAAAGGACCACTTAAAACAGCAACGGAAGACCAATGGAGGCCGTTTTTAATGGATACCTTTACATTCTTAATGGAATGTACTGATGTAGCTGGAAGACCTCTATATTGCACCCCAAGAAAGACTCCAATATTAGGATTCATGATTTCCATTTTATCAACCATGGGCATTTTTGACGATTTTGTTAAAACAGATAGGTTGAAATACCTTCTTACATACAAATGTAGCCAAGATCATTTGGAAATCTTTTTTTGTAGTGTTAGGCGAGTCTTTTCTGTTTTATCTACACAGAAACAAATAAATGAAAGCATTAATTTACAGATCTCGTAATGGTTGGAATAATAACCCGACATGTTTACAGTTCATGCGCACATTCCGAAAACTATTAATAGACACACCATTTTCAGAAAGGGGAGGAAACTGTAAGGTTTTAGATGACACTGTTGTTCTGACAGTTCCTAGCACTACAAGAATATCAGCAGGCACAGACACCTTAGATATTTCTTTATGTCGACGATATAACTTAGAAGTATCTAATGTGATATCTGACCATAATTATGATGTGACATCTCATTTCATTTCACTTATGGAGTTTGCATCAAATGTAATTACTTATATGAGTGGCTACGTTATTCGTATGTTAAAGAAAAAAGTGAAATATCCAGAATGCATTACCGGTTGTATTCTTACCAATGAAAATTTTGTGCTCGCATCTTCATCCTATCGTTTCCTCGCATTGAAAAATAAAGGTAAAGTCATACATAGGTCATTGATCACAAATTAAAATTTATACATGATATGATTTGTAGGTGGACTTAATGTTCCTGTCCAAGGAGTTAGTAAAATATGCGAGACAACAGAAAAATATATTCGCAGATTTATGTTTGTAACTAACAACAAACTACCAAATGAGGAATTATTTTATACGACTTTCGTCACCATCGTTTCCCAAAAGTTTTATTCCGAAGTTGATTCTTTATTTCCTCATTTGTTGGAACATAATTCAGAATATGGGGCCAATGAGGAACACCATCTAATTGTTCTCATAAAACAAATTGTATCATGTTATACAAGAATACGTTTTTTTAATTTGGCCAAGCGCTACACTCAAAGGATCCAGGGACCTGCTGTGCGCAAAACACTGACTAAATTAATTTTATTTAGCCATCAGTAATGGCATTAAACAAAATTAATGTTTATTATTACTTTTATTATAGCTTTTATTTATAATAGGAAGTATAGCTTTTGCAAATCAAACTTAACTTATTCCAGAAGATTTAACTATTACAATAAATAGCAACCAAATACAAAGAGTGGATAGTACTAAGTATTTAGGTATTTTCTATGATTCAGGATTAACCTGGGAGACCCATACATCACATCTTTTGAAGAAATTAAGATATCTGAAGATAAGAATACGATCGGTTAATAAAAAATAAAATAAAAAATGCCAAGGAGGCCTGGGTTACCAGTGAATGTGAAGAAGCTGAGAATCTCCACAGGCTTCACGATAGCTTTAACTTCCACAAAAAGCTAAAACAAATAACTGGGATTAGCAGAAACACACCAATAACTGCACTTGTAAATAACCAGGGTAAAATCATTGTAGAACAAGAGGAAATTAAAGAGACTTGGCTGACATATGCGAAAAAACTATTTCATGATGATCGGGAAGACAAAGGGGCCTCCTTTTATGAGCAAAGGACCGGACCAACTATTATCAAATCCGAAGTACAGCAAGCTATAGGAATGCTAAAACATGGTAAATGTCCAGGGCATGACAACATATATGCCGAAGTATTAAAGCTAGTTGATATAGACCATCTGACGCATTTGTTCAACAAAATATATGACTCCGGCAGACTGCCAGAAGACTGGCTTAAATCGACCTTTGTCACCATCCCAAAAAAGCACAATCCCAAGCAGTGTGAAGACTTCCGACTTATTAGCCTGATGAGTCATGCACTCAAGGCCTTTCTCAGGATAATCCACCGTAGGATTTACAGTAAGTATGAACAAATGAGCGGGGAAACACAGTTTGGATTTATTAGAGGATTAGGAACAAGGGAAGCCTTGTTTTCGTTAAAGCTCTTGGTGCAGAAATGCTATGACCAGCGACAGGATGTATATATATGTTTTATTGATTATCAACGGGCATTCGATAATGTCAAACATGACCTACTTCTGGAAAGACTGCGGGAGATCGGAATAGATGAGAAAGACATCCAAATTATAAAACAGCTATACTGGAACCAGACAGCCGAAGTGAGAATAAGCAACACAGTCACAACCGAAGCATTTGAGGTAACCAGGGGCGTACGTCAGGGCTGCATTTTGTCACCGATGCTTTTTAATATCTATGTGAAGAAAATATTCCAGCTTGCTCTCGAGAACGAATCTAGAGGCATCAAGGTGAATGGGATGCCTATAAATAATATTAGATATGCGGATGACACAGTGGTGATAGCCCACACTTTGGACGATCTTCAATGTCTATTAAACAAAATTAATCATATTGGACAGCAGCACGGTTTACACATTAACATTTCGAAAACGAAGATCATGGTAATAAGTAGGCAAGCCCAAAATGCCAACCTCATTGTAAACGGCGAAATCATTGAACGGGTCAATACATTTAAGTACTTGGGCTCTCTTGTTAATAACGCGTGGGATTGCGATGAGGAAATTAAAGTACGAATTGGCATGGCGAAGACAACATTTCGAAGGCTTCAGAATATCCTACTACAACAACGTCTACCGTTAGACCTCCGACTGAGGGTGATCAGGAGCTATGTGTGGCCCGTTCTGTTATATGGAGCAGAAACCTGGTCAATAAATCGCATTGAAGCTTTTGAGATGTGGACTCTTCGCAGACTACTCAAGATCTCATACATAGAACACATTTCAAACGAAGAAGTGCTGCGAAGAGCAGGGGTCGAAAGACAACTATTGGACATAGTAAAGTCCCGAAAAGTGTCTTATCTGGGGCACATCCTAAGAGGACCGCGCTACGCCATTCCGAAGCTCATCCTTCAGGGCAAAATGGAGGGCCGAAGAGGACCAGGCCGAAAACAGCACTCATGGCTCCGGAACATCAGGGATTGGTGCGGCATACCGGACGCGGCAACCATCTTTCGTCGAGCGGAAGACAACACCCTTGTTATTGATTGAGGAGAATGTAAAGATGATCCCCAACGTGCAAGTCTGCATATGGGACCAGAAAAAGAAGAAGAAGATATCTGTGTTATGTATTTACCAGATTAAAATACATTTTAACTAATTCCCAGCTAAAATCTATATATTATTGCTTATTCAAAAGTACA
This sequence comes from Cryptocephalus moraei, assembly GCA_946251905.1. Taxonomy (NCBI): domain Eukaryota; kingdom Metazoa; phylum Arthropoda; class Insecta; order Coleoptera; family Chrysomelidae; genus Cryptocephalus; species Cryptocephalus moraei. The sequence continues at coordinate 18,510,905 of OX276459.1, forward strand.
GCGACTTATGGTATTATCGCATGGGGAGCTGCCAGCGAAACCCACATCTCCAAACTAATAAAGTTGCAATATGAAATAGTAAAAGTAATTTTCCCCCCATGAAGATACTATACACATCAGATAATCATTCTTTTTGGACTCTGAACATCTTACGTCAATATGACTTTTTAAAAACCATATATAGTAACTCTCTCCATCTACAACAAGACACTTACAATTACCACTGCCTAGGCTTAATAGAGGGAGATAGGCAGGAAAAACTATTGGTTTATTTCTGTAAAATTATTCAACTCACTGCCACCTCATCTAAAATTACTGGAAAACGAAACAAAAATTATTAAAAGCAAGCTAAAATCATGGTTAATCCAAACTTTCAACACTCAGATGAAAATAAGTCAAATACTAACGCCTGAAAGATAACTTAAAAATGCTTAATAAGTATAGCTAATTTGAATAGAATACAAGTAAAACAGTAAATTGTAATAAAGTGTAATTACTACCAAATAAGTGTACAATTAGAAATGTAATAATTAGCTTAATAATTAAAATGATAGTTTTAAGCGCTATCCTACACACGGTTTTGTAAAACCCCTGTAGGATAACATAGTATATTCGATGTATATTTTTATTTTTGCATTTACATAGAAGAATTTTGTATATGAATCTGTATTACTATGTAAAAATGACAATAAGTAATAAATAATAGTAATATTGTCAATATCAATAAGTCACTGTTGTCTAACAGCATTAAATAAAATTAATGTTTAATGTTGTCGATGTCAATAAATTACTGTTTTCTAACAGTACTGTATTTATCGTTTTTAAATTTTACCGCGCAAAATCTAAAACCAACTAGGTAAAATTAAGCAAAATCCCTAGACGGTTGTTGGCATTACTGCGCAATGGGTCAAAATGGCGGCCTTCAATATTCCGCTATTCGCGCAGGTTGATGAGCGTTCTCCCCCTCTCTATTTATCTGCTCAAGACGCGAAAATGACGCGAAGTGAAGTGTTCCATGTTCTATGGTGGTCGGTGAACACGGTGACGGCCAAGGCCTATCAACTTAATAGGTTGCCTCAAGCGTTCCTGACCTACCACAACAGCGCGCGACCGATCTACGTCACACGGCGACCGGCGATGCAAAAAATATGTACTTTGAAAAACTCAAAACTGTTGTCAATTACAAACGAAAACGCCAGCCAAACGCCAAACTGTCAGAGTAATACAGAACATAGGTTAAATCACAGAGTTAGATTAAAATGGATTAAACACAGGTAATAAAACTCAGACCTGGGTCGCCAGTCTACGTCACGAACTCCGCCTCCCCCGCACGACCCCCTCGCCCGGGAGCTGTTCAATGAGGTAACCTAAATTAAAGTTGATAGGCCTTGGGTGACGGCAACCGAGAGAACGGACGCCATTTTTGGAGTATTGTTATCTGTTATTGTTTGTTTGGTTTGGTAGTTTCATCTTGCGTTCTCGTTTTATTTGTATTTCGTCGTTGTATTTGTTGTACTTTTAAGCTTACTTTATTGTGAACTTTTTCGCCATGGTTTTTAACTGTTGCGTTAATGCCTGCAACAATTATAATAAAGATGCCCAAATGCATAGTTTTCCAAAAGATAAAGTGGTAAGTAAAAAAATATCCTAAGATTCATGCCTATGTCGATATAAATATTCAACAAACTTCTTTTCGTTTCCGCCTAATAACCTTTTTTAATTTCCTTCAGCTATGTTTTCCTTCACTGTACCTAAATGTGTTACATTGGAATATTGCTGATGTAGAATTAAGTTTTTAAAATTTTTATTAGGTACAGTAATGTAGTGTGAAACTATTGAAAATGGGCACCTGCGGTTTCTTATTTTGGAAAAATGTAATGTGACCTAATATAAACAATATTGTTTTAGTTGTACAATATTTGGATTAATGCAATTGGCCGAGAAGACTTAAAGGTGAAGCCTATGGAAAGAGTCCGAAAGTCATATCGTATTTGTACTGTTCATTTTGGTCCAGAAGCCCGCTATCATGGAACCAGAAATAAATCTACGTTAAAACAGGATGCAATTCCATCTCTGTTTCTTAGTACTTCTTACAATAAAGAAAGTGGGTTAAAAGATGAAGGAGAAAAGAAGCCTAGTTGTATGAGACATGCAAAACTAATTTTATTTTGTAGAGCTGCTTTCGGCTATTAGGCCATCACCAGTACACCCTACATGTCCAGGACGTCTTGCGAAAATCCTACGAAATAAAATTAGTTTTACGTCTCAAACAACTAGTCTTTTTTCCTCCTTAAATCATTATATATCTTTCTAGTTTCATCTGCCGAAGTGTACAAACAGCCTTTGACATCTTGTCGATTATCACAGCACGTTGTATCACCTGAAACTGAACCGGTTCACAATGCCATGCCATCAACGTTCCAACCGATATGTGAAGAAGTTTTAAAGCATTCTTTTTCGTCGACAAGGATGACCCCAGAACGTAAAATACAGCATCAAAATGCAATGTGTACTCCAGCAAAAATCTCAAGTAAGTTCTTGATTGTAAATTAAATTATTTAGAAGTATTATAGATTTAAGAATCACCATTATAAAAGGTTGTCGTATGATGCCACTACAATACCGGATGAGCATTTTAGTTTGTCTATTCAATTTGAATATTAATTTACTAACAGGTATGTCCAAACTTAACAAAAGAAAATACATAATATATGATAATTTTGATCTATACAGAGTACACACTAAATATTTATTAGACGAAATGAAGATAAACACATTGACTGACCTTTTGATGAGATTAGTGGTTTTAAGATAGTTAGCAGAGCCCTAATATGGGTAAAGTTTTTTTTTTACTGTAGCTATTTATATTTTGCCAAAACAAAACAAAAATCAGCTCAAATCCAGTATTAAGCCATTGCCAACAAAACATTTTTTGTTTCTTACAGGTTTCGATAATACTTGCAAAAAAACATAAATTTGGATTTTAACAATTTCAGGTGTGTACTGCATTTTCTAAAACCCTAACCTAGTGCAGTGAAACCTACCGTTGTGGACACCTCTGCAATACGGACACACAGGTTTATAGACACTTTCTATGTAACCGTCAACTTGCCATAAGATTTTAAATAAAATTTCCTATACAATAAGAACACTCTCTAAAATTGCTCATAACCCATTAAGGTTAATCGGTGTAAATTTTACCTGGTTTCTCAGAAGGGGCACCTTCAGATCATTGAAAACTTAATCCGTCTAAAATTAGTTTTGCCTATAATTATCGGTGAGTAAAAGGACATAAAATATTCAGTTTAAACTTAAACAATGTGTCTGTCTTAAATATTGCTATCACACCACGGAAACAATTAACCATGAGTACCAAACTTCAAGTTATAAGATTTTCTGAATCTAAAAATGTGGAGTGCGAAAAGTGGAGAAAGTCAAAATTTCAAAAAGTTACGTTGCTAGCATTTTGTACATAACGTTCATGTTATATGAAGAAATAGTTGTGATTTTTTTTTTCTTTTTCAATGATTTCTTTTATTTGTTTAGTTGTAAAAAGTAATTATATGGGTAAAACCATTTCAGGTCAATCACCAACAATCTTCATGTTTAACTCCCTAATCTGGACACCTCCCTAATGCGGGCACCTCCCTAATCTAGACAAAATTGCTGATCTCCCGGGTGTCCGTATTATAGAGGTTTCACTCTAATATATATAACTTTGGAAAAAAATAGAATATGTAGTCAGTTGTTAAATTTTCTGTATAAAAAAAAATAGTAAGACAATAAAAAAAGAATTTGTAGTTAAATTAGTAGTTAAATTGGTGGATAAATTTTTGTTTTATAGTTTATGTAATTTAATTAGCATTTGGTAGCCTAATAAATTATTAATGACTGTATAATAACGTGGGATTAATATATTTTTCTTATTTTTAGGACTGAACGAATCTACAAGGTTGCTGTCTTACATCAATGTAAGAGGAGCTTCCGAACTTACACCAAAAGCAAAACAGCTATACAGGGTAGCTTCCAGTCTTCGCAGAACTGCAAGGAAATTAAACTTTAGTCGTGCAGGTCTTAAGAAAAAAGTAAACGTGATGGAACAGGTGTCTTATACTGCTGAACTTTTGAAAACAAAAGTCAATAAAACTACATATGATTTTATTATGTCCCAAGTAAGATGCCAAGGAGTAAAACCAAAGGGAAGGAGGTACACTATTGATGGAAAAAATTTTTTTTTGTCACTTCTAAAGCAAAGTCCTAAGGGATATAAACTTATTCAAAAATTATTTGCTGTACCCTCGAGGAAAACCCTAACAAACCTGCTGGGAAGAATCCCTTTTAGCACTGGAATAAATCCAGCTATCATGGACTCACTCGCAGCAAAAACAAAAATTTGTCCATGACAGAAATGGACAAATATTGCAGCATTATGTTTGATGAAATGGCCATCGATCCTACTCTCCAATACAATAAAAGAATGAACGTTGTTGATGGTTTTGAAGACAATGGTGGAGAAGAAGGAAGAAAACCAGTTATAGCTGACAAGGTAATGGTTTTTATGGCACGGGGAATATGCAAGAAGTGGAAACAACCATTAGGTAATTATTTCAATGAAGGTGGGATGAAAACGACCATGCTCGTGAAAATATTAAAAGAGGTGGTCAAATCATGTCAAGATGCAGGTTTAATTGTTAAATCTAGTATTTGTGACCAGGGAACTGCTAACGTTGCAGCCATAAACAAGTTGTATGCCCAAACAAATGAGTATTTTCTCCGAAAAGGGGAGGAAAATCGATTATTTGGCGTCCTCATTGAAGGTCAAGAGGTGGTCCCTCTCTATGATCCTCCACACTTATTAAAAGGAATGAGGAATAACTTTTTCAAGTATTTCCTACGTTTTAAGTGGAGAAAAAATGTAAATGAAACTGCAAAATGGGAACACCTCATTAAATTATTTGAAATTGAGAACTCTGAGGATGATGACTATAAAATCTGTAAAAAATTAACAGCGCATCACATAGACAATACAAAAAAAATGAAAGTGTCTGTGGCTGCACAAGTTTTCAGCAACAATGTGGGAGCTGTAATGAAGAGAATGGCCGTATGTAATACAAGTAATAATCCACAGAACAGCCAAGAGAAGCAGAAGGCACTGCCGAATGTTTACTCTTTATGAATAAAGTGTTTGACAGTGTCAATGGGACGTGCATTAAAATGAAACACCCAGAAGATATAAAATGTGCTATTTCCTCAAAATCAACTCACAGAAAATTCTGTGCAAAAAAGTCTTTTCACTCGCTCTTGATCAGTAAGGCTTGCGTTCGGTCTGCTGAGAAAGAAGCCGAAAACAATCCAATGTAATGTCATGTAATAACTTGCCTAAAATCACAGGAGATTTTCTTTTGGAAGAAAATGAAAAACGGGTGATCGACAAGATCATAACCCAGGCTGTGAACGATGACAAACCACTAGTGGTTACGGATTGGAAAACCCTACCGGAGGAAACTGAGCAGATGCCCATAAATACGACAGATAACGACAGTTATGTGAGTGGAAATGAGATACTCGAAGAAGAAGATCAGATAATTGCACACAAGGCAGTACAAACCGAAATAGGTGAGTTGTTTCTCAAAAAATATAGATTCTGAAACTGAGCTTTTCTTGAAAGCTCTAAGACGCGTAAAGCTTTATTAAATTTAGTCTCGGTTTAGAATCTATATGGGCTCTGCAGAGATAGTGACTTAGCCCGGTCACTGTATCCGACAGAAAAACGGCAGTTTTAATTGATCAGACAGTATAACGACAGTTTTAATTGATCAGACAGTATAACGACAGTAACGACAGTTTGAACTAAACGACAGTTGAGCTCATAAACGACAGAAACGACAGTAACCGTCAGTAACGGCAGTAAATGATCTAGAAAGTAAGGTGTCTACCAATGACTTCCTAAACAAAGATGGACCGGCCCTGCTGTGCATCGAATCGGTACCTGCACAGTGCGAGAGAGAGAGAACGTGAAGGATAGAGCTAGAAGTGGCAAAACGAAATTTCTTTCTCATATGGTGCTATGCGTATTTGAGATTGTATCAACGGTATTTTTGTTATTTTATAATATTTTTGAAAATGGTGAGGTCGTGTTGTGCTGTGAATTGTACAAGACGGTGGAAGAAAGATGATAAGATAAAATTTCATAGGTAAGGTGTCCCTTGAAACAACAATATCCTGCCTGAAATTTTATTACCTAACCTATAACCTATTTATTTTCGGATTATTTAGATTTCCAAAGGATCCCAATTTGAGAAAATTATGGCTAATTGCTACGAGACGAGATAATTTCGAACCGAGTAATACCGCTGTTCTTTGTGAAAAACATTTTGGGGAAGATGACTATGAAACCAATGTTCATGGAAATCGAGTATTGAAAAAAGGAGCCGTGCCGTCAATTTTTAACTTTCCTGCTCATTTGATCAAAGTAATTAAGAAGCGTAAAACCATCAAGAGAACACTCAATGTAAATCAGGAAGGTACGTCATAAAAAAAATGAGCCAATAATACATTTTGTCGGAAATAAGGAATATTTTTATTTGTTTTCAATATTAATTTGTAGGAAAAGCTAACGAATCATGCAGTACTGGAATATGTTCTGTAGTAGAACTGATGGAAAGTGATCCAGAAGTACTTGAAGTCAATAAAATGCCTGATACCCAAGAAACAATTCGTAATGAAGAAGAAATTGCACCATCTACATCCGGAGTGAAAAGAAAACTTGTTAAAAGGTAATTAATATCAAATATTATGTTGGACTGCACTTGAAATATAGGTTTTTTTTTAGGAATAGGAGAGACCCAGTTTTTTTTTGAGATTTTAAAGAATCTGATATGCAGTTACCAGAGAGGCGAATGAAATTTTGGAAAATTGCAAATCAAACTGTTTCTAAATATTAAAAAATGAATAAATACTACCAGTGCAAAATCAGTAGACTGAAGCAGAAAATTCAAAACTTAAATGGACTGATTGATGAACTAACTAGAAGCAAAAAATTATTATCGGAACAGTCATTTATCCTGAAGGTAGATTAATGAATTAATATATTAAATTTTCCACAATGTTATCAATTAATGTCTGTGTGTTGCTTATCTGGTGCATAAAGGGAAAAAATTGCATAGTTTTGCATGGAAAAGTGTAAATATCGCATTGTTTGCATGTTTTTTCAGTTAAAGAATTTTTGAAAGCTTCTTTTCGATCTCTTTATTGTCAGGAACAATCAAAAATTATATTAATGTTATTAATTAAAGTGTTCAGGCAGCTGAAGAAAGGTTCACGTGCTAAATATACGCCTGAATTAAGGTCATTTGCTCTGACATTAAATTTCTATTCAGCATCAGCGTATCAATATGTAAGGCGAGTATTTGGCAGCAAATCTCTGCCTCATATCAGAACACTGTCAAAATGGTACAGCTGTGTTGATGGCACACCTGGTTTCAGTGCACAAGCTCTAAACGCAATTAAAAATAAGGTGGAGTTGGAAGGACAAAAGGGAAAAAAAGTCGTGGGCGGTTTGATCATGGATGAAATGTCCATTAGAGAGCATGTCCAGTGGACCAGTAGTAGGCATGTTGGATATGTGAATTTCGGTACAGGTTTAAGAGATAGTGATATTTTACCAAAAGCTAAAAATGTGCTAGTTCTCATGGTTGTTGGTTATAATTGTTGATGGAAAGTGCCAGTTGCTTACTTTTTAATTGACTCATTGTCGGGAGAAGAAAAAACAAACCTAGAGCAAAATTGTCTTTATCAACTTGAAAGCACAGGAATTCTAATCAAAAGCTTGACATTTGATGGATGTGCCTCAAACCTGGCAATGGCTCATTTATTAGGTGCAAACTTGCATTTTCCTGATATGAAGACCTTTTTTTTAAACCCTACTAATAAGGAAAAAATATATATCATACTTGATGCATGCCATATGGTTAAATTAGTTCGAAATACGTTAGGAGATTGGGGGATTCTGCATGACAGTGATGGCAAGATAATTAAATGGGCACTATTCAAAGAACTGGTAAAGTTACAAAATGAGTCTGGTCTCCACTGCGCTACCAGAATACGCTCTAGGTATATTTCTTATACGAAAGAAAAAATGAAAGTTAAGCTGGCTGTTCAAACATTGAGCTCAAGTGTCGCAGATGCTTTAGAATATTGTGATCAACATCTCAACATTAAATCTTTTCAAGACAGCCAAGGAACTGTAAAATTTTGTAGAAAAATAGATCATATTTTTGATCTGCTGAACACAAGAAATGCTCCTAGTAAGCTTTCTTACAAAAGACCTCTTTTTAAAGGCAGTGAAGATTTTCTGAAAAGTTCCATCACTGATTTTGTAACTTACCTAAGTTCATTAAGTGGGCCTAATGGGCAAAATATTTTTCACAGCAACAGGAAAACTGGATTTCTTGAACTAATTGTATGCTTGCTAAGTGTACAAGGACTTTTTGATGACCTAATTAAGACCGACATTTTGAAGTTTTTACTAACATATAAATTAAGTCAAGACCATTTGGAAATGTTTTTTTGGTTGTATTCGACGAAGAGGGGGCTTTTCAAATAACCCCACAGCATGGCAGTTTGAGAATGCTTTCAAACGCATATTAGTTCATTCAGAAATAAGTTCTTCTGATAGTGTCCATTGTTTAGCCCAGGATAATACATCCATTTTAAACATAACTTTCAATTATCATATAAATACATTAGATTCATTAGAGGACAATTTCGAATTATCTGACGACATAGAGAACAGTTTCATTCTGAATCATAACAAAATTACCAATTGTATCTATTTGAGTGATGTTACAGAGTATGTTGCGGGATTTGTCAGCAGAAAGCTAATAAATAGCATAAACTGCAATGTTTGTGCTAGTTCACTATCAAGTGACACCTCAATGTCTATGTTATTAAATAAAAAAAATAGGGGCGGACTTTGTAAACGGTCTAAAGATGTTGTAAAAATTTGTCTGGTTGCTGAAACCATAATGCGAATGGAACAAAATTTTACAGCATCTAATATAATTTTAAAACTGATTTCTCAAGCAATAAAAGCACTAAATATGAAAGAATTATTTGTGTGTTTGTCACAACATTGTCAGGACCAAGATCCTTTAAATGGTCATATTTTACAGCTTATTCGATTGATACTGAAGCATTACTTTACCATAAGGCTGTATCATATTAATTCATGCCAAAATGAAATTAATGATAGAATAAGGCAAAAACTAACGAAAACAATTATTTTTAGGCACCAATAGGTTTAAGAGTATTTCTTTTGTCAATTTTATGTATTTTTTTTTATTTTTTGTTGCATTTTGTAAAAATTAAAAATTGTGAAATAAAAATGTATCCTAGGATTTTTTTTGTTTTTCTGCGCAAATTTATTACAGTATGGTTTCATTATTTTCTCGCTAGAAATCTAAATAAACAAATAATCACAGTCGTTTAAATCCGTTTAAAAAATAATTCTGAAAGCAAATAAATTGCCTTTCTCGTTTATATTCCATGTACTTGCCGCATTTTCTGCCACGCCTAGCTCCATCTCTTTCTCATACCTCTGTTTCTAATGTCTTCCGCATTTTGATGTGTATGGTTAACGGCAGATGGTTGGTCCATCTTTAGTATATAATGTCATTGGTGTCTACTTTTCTAGGAGATAGACGAGGAGGGCTGGATCTAAAAGCATTGGGAAACAGTCTTCAAGCGATGATTGAAGCTATACCAAAATCCGTTTTTCTTCATGAGTGACTCATAGTCACATCAAGTTGCGAGTGGCACACGCAAAACTCATAAAGTCACATACCTAAGTTAGCGCGATTTGCCGCTTTAGCAAATTTCCAACGTAAAGAGAGAGACAGAGAAAAGCGTAGTTGACAAAATTTAAAAATCCGCTGTATAAAACATTGGTCGAAACCCGTAAAATGGCAATATCGAGAAACTTGTTTACACAGGGAACACGTGGTCGGGGCACAGTGTCGGTGCCCGGCGAAATACGCGCTAGTCAGTACACGTGTGATATTCGTTTTTATTTTTCATTAGGCAATATTTCTTCCAGTGATCTGATTTCTGTAGTAGCGCTATAATTATTTCAATATTATAGTTGGAAACTAACCTTGTTTCATTCCATTAAATGATATAACTTCGATTATTTATATTTCGAAGACAAAATGAAACATACACGCCCCTGTTTCTACTTTCCCCTCACTTCTTCATCCCGCGGAGGACTAATTGATTCCAGGTATTTACTCCGAATTGAATCGACACTCGGGTATAGTACTGCAACCTTCAAGCAGACGCAAGAAATCTTGGAGGTACAAAAGAAAAGTTTAGCTGACATGTGTTGTGGATTCAAGAAAGAAATAACAGAACTCACGGCAGCATGGATCCAACAAAGGGATGATCATCTGTACTTTGCCCAACAAATGGATAATATTTTGGGAAAGTATCTCACCCACGACGGTAACACCCACGACAGTAACACTCACGACAGATATGACAGTGTACTAGAAACGACAGGTGAAAGAGATCCTAATTCAATCCAGACGCAGTGAATTATAAAAAGTGTGTGCAAAATGTTCTTGAGAACTTGTCAAATCAAACAACGGAGGTTCAAGAAAAAATATCAGAAGCAGATATCATAAGCACTGAAAAAGTTATCTTAAAGCTTAAACCGAAGCTGTCTGAACTAGGATTTTGCACGGATACAATTTTAAACCTAATAAAAACACTGATTCCTGTTAACACAAGTGAATGTAATGACGCCTCTTTTTTTACTCCAGAAGAGATTCGGGAAATGGACGTAATTTTTACCGATGGTGCAGCTATAGCTGGCAGCAAAGTTCATGTGGAAGTATCAAATCAAGACGAGTATAAAAACCTTCAAAACCCTCGAGCTGTAATACTACAAGACGTGCTTCTCAATCCAGGTCTAAGAAATCAAAATACCCACATAGAACCGACATTAGAACCAGATGTTTGTTCTAATCAAAATATAAAAAAGGGAAACATCTCAGAAATACTGAATGACTATGAATTGGAAGATTTACTACCGAGTCTTGTGTATAAAGATGTTGATATTTCAGAACAAGATATATTTACTAATGGGAGAGATAACCTAGAAATAAAGGAAGCACATGAGGCTAATCTAAGTGAAGATAAATTAGAAGACACCTTAGGATATTAAAACAGGCCAAGATGAAGATAACAAAAAACCAATTATTAATGAAAAGAAGTTTCAAAGAGAAACCGAACCTGATGCAACAGAACAAGCTAACCATATAAAAGTACTTACGGAAAGAGATCATAATCAGATTGGAAAAGAAATCACTACACCCACAATAAAAAATGATGAATGTCCAGAGGAGGAAAAAATTAAGCAAGATTACAAAGAGGAAAACTCTACACCTTTGGAAAATGAAAAGAATGATACTTCAAATTCAGTTGCAGTTTCTAGGTCGGCCAGCTGGGGCAGCTCTTCATTTGAAAAACATCTTGCATATCCGCAACCCATTAGTAAAACAAATAAGAAACGTCAAAGGGAGAAAATACCGTCAGCAATTTCTTCTGGAGCCTGGAGAGAGTATTACGAAGTTAAATTAAAGGAAAAAGAGGAGAAAGAGAATGCGAAAAATAAAAGGAAAACTTAAGAAAAAACAAAATAAAACAAAAAATAAAGACGCGGATAACCTAGATAAACAAAAGATAGGAGAGGCGTCTACCGTAAATAAAAGAAAGCAAACATGTGGAGAATGCGAAGACGAACTTGATAGTGATACCGAAATCGAAGCTGAAAAAAATGTAGGTTGTGATTTATGTAGTCGCTGGTATCACTTGGGGTGCACAAAGTTTTCAGGACTCTCCTATGTTGAAGTCTCTAACTTGGATTTTGTCTGTAAACTGTGTGATGATGAGTAAAATACGTTAGTTAAGTAGTTTTTAGTTTCTTGATTTCACACTCTACCAAAGAATATAGGCACTTTTGTTCAAGTTTTTTTTTGTTTGTTGTTTATTTGTTGTTGTCATTTTTATTGTTTGTTAACTTGATAACACATTAGCATGGTAGCACTTATGTTTTCAGTTTCTAAATAGAAACGCCCATCAACCTTATTTTATTTTTAGGATGCAGGCATTTTTAGTCAAGTTTTTGTGTTAGTTAACACTTTAACATTTTTTTTGTTGTTGTTAATTTTAGCACGACAGCACATAAGTTTTTTGTTCCTAAATAGGTAAGCCTATCATATAAAATCATATTTTATTTTAGGAATCTGACCACTTTTAGTGAAGTGTTTTTATTTGTTGTTTATTAAAGCTTTAACAGATACTTTTAATGTTTGTTAACTTAATAGCAGGATATCAACAAAGTTCTTTGTTCTTAGGTAAGGCTATATCCTAGAAAAATGCTTTAATTTTATTTTATTTTGTTATTTTTGTTTTAACAGGTACTATTTTTATTATTTGTTACCTATTAAGTAACTTTTGGTTACCTAGTCATTAGCAGGGTATTACATAATGTTTGTTCCTGCACCTAAATAAATAAAACATTTTTATTTTATTTAGCATTTAATTACCTATAATTTAAACTTTCTATCAATAAAACAAACAAAAATAGGTATGTTTTGAAGCCGCAACATTAAATTTGCATTAAAATTTTAGTAAACCAATAATAACACCGGCCTGTGCAGAATCAGCCAATAACAAGATGTCCGACTAGTGGCAAGTGCCCGGCCGACCACTGGCAAACACTGTCCAACTACTAACAAAACAGCACTTTTTTTACTTAAATAAATACCAAAAATAATTAGTCACTTTATGGACAAAACTGATATATTTAATGTTATGTCAAATAACCAAACTATTCATGCCAAAAGGCTCTGGTTCTATTACACCAATGAATAATTTTTTATTTATGATTTAAATTTTGATTTCTCTAAACTGTCTGACCACTCGCTCATTAACCCTACATGAGGATAAAACAAATGCATGCGGTACAGTTAGAGCGAATCGAGAGCATATGCCGCCTATGAAGGAAAAACTACATACAGTCGAATTAATTAGCTACAAGACTACAAATATGCAGGCACTAAAATGGACAGACAAACGAGAAGTTTGAATGCTTTCCACAACACATTCCGACTACATGAAAGATAGAGGTAAACAAAATAAAGACAATGTGCCTATTTTGAAACCAGAATGTGTGCTGGAATATAATTCCAATATGGGATCTGTCGATAGAACAGACTTGCTTCTTAGCAGTACTGAATCAGTCAGAAAATCGGTTAAGTGGTATAAGAAGCTCTTTTTCCATTTAATGGATTTGAGTGTGCTACACGCTCACATTTTATATAACATTACTAGTGGAAGCAATACCCCACTCCTTGATTTTCAGTTAGCGCTCGTGAAAGGTATTATTGCTGAACATCATAAAATAAAATCTAGAGCATCAACCAGTGGTAAACCCGATGATGCTCATTCACCACTCCGCCTTATTAAGAGGCATTTTCCCTCAATGTATAACGCCACAAACGAAATAAAAGACCACCATGGAAGCGATGTGTTGTGTGCGAAGAAAAAAATTCGTAAAAAAATACACTACACTTGTATCAGTTGCAATGTGCCTTTATGTATTGTTCCATGTTTTGAACGATAACGATTTTTTTAGTGTCTTTATTATGTACAAGAATTATTGTTTTTATTTATGCTATTTTTAATATCAATATAATATTGTCAAATAAAAACTTGTTTTGTATAATTTTTATTGTGCTCAGTTATTGTTTATCATTTTTTGAAAATAGCAACAAATCAAATTTCCAGTCGCACTTCGATAATAATTATTCTAAATACGGTCCTAAATAGTATATATAGACATGCTGCAGGAGCCGTATAACTACGCGATAGTTCTTCGTCATGTGACTGCGGGAACCATGTTGATCAGCAACGGCCTAAGCCAACCGTACTGGAGACAACAATGTGTAAAAAGCTAACCGCAGTGAAAAGGTTAAAATAACAATATTTAGTCAATTGCAAATGAATTTGAATTACATTGTTGTACCAGAAATAAATTGTTTGTAAAAACCGCGTTTTAAGTTTTTTAAATTACTAGTGTTATGTACTTCTATGCAAGAGAGCTTAACTGATTAGAGTGATCAGATTGATCAAGTTTATATCGCATATTTTAGTGCATATAATGTTCTATTGATGCATAATTAATGCATATTTAGCCAACTTTTAAAAGCATATTGCATGCATATTTAGACGGCTTTTTAGTGCATATTTGCCCAGCCTTGGTTATAACATATCGTTTCCATGTATACCAACTGGGAAAAGTTGGACATTTTCATATCAAGCAAGGTTGACTGTACCCATAACATTATTATTAAATCCTACTTTAACCCTCTAACCGGCACAACTGCCTTAAGGCGGTCATCGTTCTAACCACATTTACAGTCACAAAGAAAATGACAATGATCCAAACAAGCATGCCTACCTTTTGTACATACTCGAATGAATGCATTGTAGGCAATACTTATTTCAAACTTGGCCAGTTCGAGGGCTAAAAGTAAAACTAACCTGCGAGAGTAGCCATATTCCTGCACATCGACACCTGCAACAACGCATAACTTTTCGGCTCCTCATGCCTGCGGGCGTTCGATCAAACTCCTTCCGTACTCAGGAAATGGTATAACTCCCCCGTCTCCGAGAAAACCAGCGGGTTTCTCCCTACCAACGAAGCTTAGGATCGTCCCCATCAGACAGTGCTAACGCTTCATCCAGACATTCGGTCCTTACAGGATGCATCGACACTCCGGAGCCGCTCGATTCTCTTCAGCAGCTAACCTCAGATGACCTAACGTGCAGATGTTCACGACGGAATCCTCACAGGCCCTCAGGAAATTGACTAAAATGGAAAATTTCGTTTCAAATGGCGAAGTTTGGAGAAAATTGCAATACTATGCATACAATTAGATGTAACAGCTATAGTACCTAGACTAAGTTAAATTGTAAAGAAAATCACAGCAACGACGAACTGTCAGCAAATAAATAGAGGGGAAAATTTAAAGCGTAATACCTGAAATATCAACTTTACAAGCTCTACAAACAACTAATTGATATAAGCTGAGTGAAGCAAAATGTTTCACACATTAACTTACAATCGAATTGAAATTAAAATGCAAAGTGCCATTGAATAATATAACTGATTAGATGCATTAAAACTTATGGTAAACACAATCTTGTTATATCAGCTATACATTTAGAAGGCTCAATTCTGGGAATGTTGCATTAGGTGTCATAGAGACAAAGGATATCAATTCCAAGGGATAATTGGAAACCTTAGAACCTCTGTGAAACCCTATTACTGTGACTGGATTGGCTTACCACCGGATTTACCGAATTAGACAGCTGAAGTAACAAATTCTCTATCCACTAGTGAAATTAAATTTCATAATTTAGGGGCTTGGGTCCGCTTTAGAGCCCAGGTACCCACCCATGTTCGCCATTTTGCATTAGATGGTATGGGATTGAAATACAAAACACACCAAATAATCGTCATTAGTCAATCGAAAGACGTGGAAAACTTCCTTTCTCGCATAACGTTTGGTTTTTTAGAAATAAAAATATTTTTTATTTACCAAGTTTCTCACGGTAACACATTCGCAAAATTGTATCTCTTACTGCAATTAGCGGCGGGCACTGATTTCTTTTCTACAACACCTTTAAATAAAGTGTCCTCTATACGATTTTCACTACAATTCACAATACACTTTGCGATAACTTTTCTAAAATATACTATTCTCACGATAGTCACGACACGATAGGACGCCATCACAGCAACATCACAGAACAGCAACATCACAGAACAGCAACATCATTCTACGTTCTACACGGAACGACAGAACCACGACAGAACTACGGACTACGGAACCAAAGTGACGGAACTACGGATCCAGGTTACGGAACATAAAAAATAGGCGACGGAACGCATAGACTGCGGCACGGCCTGCGGACTCTCATAAATCCATAGAGTTAAAAGGAGGTAACAATTACGGAGAGGGGGTAATAAATTTTGTAGACGGAACCGGCCATATTGAGAAGCCACTTTCCGAACGCGTGTTTGCCATTGTTATTGCTGAATTGTGCAATGGCGGATCTATGGGGAGAGCTACAGGGGCAGTTTAACAAACAATAATAAATATATACATATTTTTAATATAATATACCCAGTACATAACTGAAACAGCTCTTCCTTTCCTTCCTGGTTTCCTATTCGTTCTTTGTCTCCCTGGTATACCTGGAGCACATTTCTTTTTTAGTAATTTTTCTTCTATTAAATGATTAATCCCAATATCGGAAAATAAGCAGGTATAAATACTCAGCATTTCTATGAAACTTTACAAGATTTCGTCCCTAAATATCATTAAAGTAGGAACGCTCAGGTAAATTCAGGCAGGTAGTTTCTTGAATTTCCATTAAACTACAAGTTGTCTTATTATAAAACAGGCATAGGGATTAAAATAAACGAAAACAGTTTTGAGTAAAATTGTACAAGCGTTTGTTATTTAAGCTGCAACTCTGCGTTGATGAGTGTCAGTGACAAATAATTTTTGCCGTTATAACCTACAAATTTGTCAGTGGCATTTTTGATATGATTAATCAAAAAAAATATTTTAATGGTTTTGTGAGTGTTGAACCTCTTTAAGAGACTTAAGGGATTTATGGATGCAATTATGATTAAATATGTCCGTTATTTAAACTGCTTAGAAAAACGGATTCCAGGAGACGATGATTAAAATTTGAATTCCTATTAAGAGGTATATTTCTTACACATCTGATTTCAAAAGTTATTGTCCGTTGTTAAGAGGTAATTTTATTAACAATTATATAGGAAATGGTAGGTCTTAACTGTCCGTGTCCGTTATTTGGAGGGTTCCGCTATTGGGAGGTGCTTCTTCTTCTTTTTCAGCCCGTATTCATCCACTCCTGGATGTAGGCCTCTTCCATATTTTTCCACAGCTTTCTGTTTTGGGCTTTTTGTATCCAGTTCTTTCCTGCGATTTTCTGAATATCGTCTCGCCATCTTTTCTGGGGTCTTCCAACACTTCTTTTTGCTTCTCTTGGACGCCATACTACTAATCTGTTGGTCCATCTGTCATCCTTTTGTCGTGCTATATGGCCAGCCCATCGCCATTTCAACTGTGCTGTTCTTCGCACAACATCTGCCACTCTTGTTCTTTTCCTTATTTCGTCGTTTGGGACTCGATCTCTCAAACTAATGCCGAGCATGATCCTTTCCATTGCACGCTGTGTTACCTGGAGGGTGTTTATAGATCTTCGGGTTAAGGAGATTGTTTCCAAACCATATGTAAGAACCGGAAGTATACATGAATTATAGACTTTTCGTTTGAGATTTATCGGTATATCACCCGATCCGAGAACAAACCTGAGTTTACCAAAAGCTGCCCAGCAAAGTGCCTTTCTTCTAGAGATTTCGGCCGTTTGATTTTCTTTACCTAATTGTATTTTATGCCCGAGGTATGTGTATTCAGTTACATTTTCTAGGGTATGATTTTCTATGTTTATTTCTGCCGATAAAGGGCTCATTATTTTAGTTTTGCTCAGGTTCATTGTTAATCCTACTTGTAGGGACGCTTGATGGAGTTCTTTTAACATCACCTCCACTTCTTCAGTAGTATTACTAATCAGAATGATGTCGTCTGCGAATCGTAAGTGGCTCAGTCCTATTCCATCTATATTAATTCCCTTACAACGCCAGTTTAGACTTTTGAAAACATCCTCCAAGGCCAGCGTGAACAGTTTTGGGGAGATTGTGTCACCTTGCCGTATTCCTCTATGTATTGGGATTTTGTCGGTCTTCATGTCCTCTTCCATTTTCACTGTCATAGTTGCATTTTCGTAAATATTTTTTATGAGGGTTGAATACCTAGAGTCAACTCTGGCATTGTCTAGTGCCTTTAAAATTGCCCACGTTTCTACCGAGTCAAATGCTTTATGGTAATCGATGAAAGCCAAATGTAGGGGTATGTTGTATTCTGTCGCTTTCTCGATTAGTGTGCGTATAGTTTGCAGGTGGTCAATCGTACTGTATCCTTTACGGAATCCCGCCTGTTCACAGGGTTGATATGAATCCAGTTTGTGTGATAACCTGTTTGTTACTATTTTTGTAAGTATTTTATACAGGTGAGATAGTAAGCTTATTGGTCGATAGTTTTCTAGATTGTTTCTATCTCCTTTTTTAAATAAAAGAATTACCTCAGCATTTTGCCATGACTCTGGTATTCTTCCCTCTATCAAACACTTATTTAATAGTGTTCTGACACTCTGGATTAGTTCTTCTCCCCCCATTTTAATCATGTCGCTAGTAATCTGATCTTCGCCAGGGCTTTTTCCGTTTTTCATTTGTCTGAGTGCATTCCATAATTCATCCATATCTATTTCGGGAATCTCCTCTGATCCTACGTTTTGAATGTTTACTCTTGTGTATGTGTGTTCTTGGTATGATGAACTATAGAGTTGTTTGTAGAAATCTTGTATCACGTCTGCAATTTTTTCCCGACATGTAACCAAAATGCCGTGTTTGTTTTTAAGTTGGTTGATTTTTAATTTTCCCCTTGATTGATTTGATTTTAAAACGTTCATATTTTTGTTATTTTCAATAGTTTCTGTTATTAGTTTTGTGTTGTAATCTCTAAGGTCCTTTCTAATGTTTTTATTTATTGCTTTATTTAACTCCTTATATTTTGGGTTATCTCTATTCATGCCCCGTCTTCTCTTTATCAAATTTTCTGTATCTTGCGTAATTTGCCTATTTTTCTTTTTGTGCTTTGTACAAAGTTCCTTTGTTGCCACTTGTATAATTCTAGTTATATAGTTTGATAGGTTGTTCATTTCCATATTTGTTAGGTTCTCTCTGTCTTTCAATTTTCTGCTCATTCGATCTCGGAACTTTTCTTCATTTTCTCTCAATATCTCGATTGTTGGGCACTTCTGTGTTTTTATCATTTTCGTTCTTTCATACTTAGTATTAATATTTAATATTGCTCTGATTAATCGGTGATCGCTGTTGGCATCAAATCTGTTTAAAACTGTGACGTCTCGACACATAGCTTTATCGTTTGTTATTACATAGTCAATTTCGTTTTTTACTGCTCCGTTTGGGCTTTGCCAGGTCCATCGTCTCTTCAATGATTTATGGAAGAAGGAATTCATGCAAAATAGATTTTCACTTTTACAATAGTCAACAAGCATCTGCCCTCTAACGTTTCTGTTTCCCAAACCGTATTTACCTATATGTGGGAGGTCGTTATTGTTACTATTTTCACCCATTTTAGCGTTGAAATCACCTATGATGGTTACGAATTTAGCGTTTTCGTTTTTCTTTGCTGTTGATATATCTTCGTAGAGTTGCTCAATATCTTCTTCCTCGGAGGCACTGGTTGGGGCATATACCTGTATAACTTGCATATTGTATCTTTTATTTAATTTAATTATGCAGTATATGACTCTGTCTGAAAGTGTTTCAAACTTGGGAGGTGCTGATATGTATAAATCCCTATTAAGAAATTCGGGAAATATAAAAAACGGTCCATTATATAGAGGTGTCCGCTATTGGGAGGTATTCGTTATTATAGGTTTTACTGTATTTGTTTATTTCTACTTAATACCATATAGTCCAGTAAATGAAGGAAAAAAACCTAGATTAAATTCTGCAAAGTGATAAAACGGGGGGCAATTGTAGGTCTCAACTGGGTCTTTCGAAATACGGAAAGTTGTAGATTCTCCGGTTCCCGGAACATGGTAAAAATTGGTCCTCAAGTTCCAAAAATCCGTTTTCAGCCAATATCTCCGAGAATATGGCATTTAGAGAATTTTTGCTTAAATACAAAAGGAAGATCAGTTCATTAGCTACAAAAATGGTCCTTATGGCTTTTTCAGAAAACTCGACAGTTTTTTAGTAATTTAATTGATTTTGATAATTTGATGATTTTTTGACATTTGTGGTATCAATCGGGTATTAAAAAATTATAAATCATCGTATCGGTTCGCAATGCATATCACTGGAATGCTTGAAATGCCCCCTTTCCAATGGTTTCTTCGTTTTTGTGCCAACTTCAACATTCTCGCCAAACAACTTTCAAAACTCCGTAAATGTCAAAAAACCAACATATTCAAAGTTACTTTTTATTGAGATGCAAAAGAAAGAAAATGAAACAACCTTTATGGGCTCCTTCGATAGGTTTTGGAGACCCATTATCATGAAAGACCTGACTAAACTACTATTATTTATTAAAAATATGGTGAATTTTCTAAAAGTCTAGAAACATCGAATAAGAAAAAAATTAGCCTGGGTTTCCAACATTCAAGAAAAATAAAAATGACGCCCGAGACCCAGGATACCATAGCTATGGGTTTTCTCTTTCACGTGAATTTTGAATCATCAAAAAATATCTATTTTTACTCGAGTTATTGGACAATTTGTACGCCCGCTTTTGTCTCCATTTCTCGAATTTGCTCTCCTCGATTCAGAGCAAGAGCAACAAGTAAAGGGATGTTATCGGCTGTTTCGGAGCCATTATCTCGAAAACTGTCGAGTTTTCTGAAAAAGTCATAAAGACCATTTTTGTAGCTAATGAACTGATCTTCCTTTTGTATCTAAACAAAAATTCTCTAAATGCCATATTCTCGGAGATATTGGCTGAAAACGGATTTTTGGAACTTGAGGACCAATTTTTACCATGTTCCGGGACCCGGAGAATCTACAACTTTCCGTATTTCGAAAGACCCAGTTGAGACCTACAATTGCCCCCAGTTTCATCCTTTTGCAGAATTTATCCCAGGTTTGGGAGTTTATCGGCTTTCATTTACTGGACTAATAATTTAAGGAATGTTCACATTTGTTTAGAGAGAAAAAAGTTTCACAATTAAAACTAAATTAATGTACATTAGTACTTCATGTTGTCATTCATATCTTATTCTGTGTTTTCTACTTAATACTCCTTTATAGCATTTCGAATATTATTTGCTTCTGGATTTGCATTCCCCAATACTGATCGGAATTGAGGTTGTTCATGTATTGATCTCTCCGTCTGCAGCTCATCTCTCCATATGTTTCATAAATTGAATCGTTTCTTTCATTTAAAATATTATGCACGATGCAGCAAGTCTTAATAATAATAGGAGCATCTTCAGTTTTTACTTAAAGCCTTCTTCCAACTCTTCCGAAAACTTGCTTTTACATGACCAAATACATTTTCAACAACCCGTGCTGGAGCGGTATTAAAGATAGTTGCATTGGCTCTTGTACATGAAATTAGATCATTACATAATTACTGAATCGTCCATTAACAAGACTGATATAGTACTTCTGTATTTAAAGTTATTTTAAAATTAATTTTAAATATAGGATGAGTTTAGTGAAATTTTCTCAGTGTATACTTTTTAAAAACATACGAATCATTATTTCTATCCAGTGATTCTACATTCAAGTAAGTAAATCGGTATCTCTAAGTGGAATACATAATTAATGTAAAATTATTGTTTTGTAATGAAACGTTCACCTTAATCCACTACTGCCATGTCAATGCCATTATTGAATAGCATCCTTTATAATACATGGGATCTATAGCAACTTCTTTGGGATGGTTGACTTCTATTATGGCATCTATTTAGAATCGGTAATTTAATAGATTGTATTATGAAAATTTATTTTTTCAACATACTAACAGCTACGAAGCTTTATGGGAAACCCCATTTTTTAAAGCTTTTACTAATTCATTAAGTTTTCTTGAGTTGGTGGATAACCACTCGCATATTGTTAAAAAACCATGCACATTTTCATTGTAAAATTCTAGTACGATTTATTTACCTATATTGTGGTCCTTCCAATTCCAAAAATGTTCAGCTGGTGATCCTAATGCACGCAGGGCCATTACTACCCTCTTTTCAAGTGCTGTAGTAGGTCGAAGAGATGTATCTTGTTGCAGATGACCCATTAACAATGGAAATGTTGCTCAACTGATTCCAAAATCTTTTAGAAATTTTTGTTCTCCAGCAATTAACACTGCTGTTTCCCAAAAACATTTACTTTCGATATGAATCGATCTTTGCCTATAATATTAATTTCGGCGTATACTTACCAAAGACCAGAGTGAGTGTCTCCTGCTTGATGGAAAAGGCACTAATACTGGTAATTGAGTTAAACTTTTCCTCTTCTTTCTATACATTTTGGCTCTGAATTTATGCACTTGTAACTGCTTTAACATTAATAATGAATACCACAAATTTCGATTGAGAGATTTTCTGAATTGAATCTTCTCCATTATTCTACAACATAAATTTACCTATATAATTTTAACACACGCGTGCAAAAAATGGTTAAATTTACCATTTCGACAAACGTTTTCGAATTCGAATCATACAATAACATATGGAAGCAAGAAACGACACCGACATGGTAACTCTTCTGACTTAATGCCGGTCCAGACACGTTTTGCTCAACCTTTTGCTACGCAGTTTTAAGACGGAATGAGAACGTTGCAATTTTTAGAGCGTCCACACGGTGCAGACATATTTGTGTATTTCGCACAGTTTTAATGACATCGTCATGAAGGAGGTACTGCTCTGGTCAGTTTTGCAATGCTGTCTTGTTAAGAAAAATAAGAGATTGGAACGACTCAGAAGTACCCGGCGTTCACAGTGGTCGCGAAAGTTGCTTTTAAAAAGGCAGCACCTTTCTCATATTTAGTCTAGTCAAGATGTGTGTTTGCTGCGAAAAATAGAAGGCTCGGAAAAATATGAGCGATAGCTCATTCGACGCGGAATGCAAATTTGAGAAAGTCGTTTTGAGGATTTTTTCTGCTAAGAAAAATTGCAATTGTTATTAACAAAAAACGAAAAATACAAAAGATCTTTTGATTTTTTGATGACAACTCAAAAACCATGAGAGATAGAGGCATTCTCAAAAAAGATCATTAAAAAGGAGGAAATATGCTATAAAAAAGTCCCGACTCCCGGATTTCTATCTCTAATATTCATAATTTTAATTTTGTGCTGAATGTAAGGCTCCGCGCAACCGTTACGGCATGCGCTCGCCGCCTCTGAAGCGACGTCATAGAAAGTAATTTTTTAAGTTACTTACTAAGTATTAGTTTAAAAATATAAAACAAATTTTAGTGTATTCTATACACTTGGAAGAATACAGTCGCGTTGGAAAAAAAATTTTAAATGCATTTTTCAAAAAGCTGGCCTATTGTTAATGAACTAGTTATTTTCGTACTTCCGTCTTCATTGAAAGCAGGCTAAATGTTTAAATAAATTCTCCATAAATATTTTGCTTCTTGGAGTCCTTTCTGTGAGTGTACTCAATAAGATGACGTCATAAACTTATTTAAAATTTCTTTATTTAGTTCACAACGAATTTTTAAAATCAACAAATAACGCAAAATCCAGAAATTGTTGTTAAAATTTTTTTCTCTTATACTATATTATGTTACGGCTGTTTTTATATTCAAACTAGGGATGAAGTAATTGTGGAAATTTTTTTACAGCTAATTGTTTAAGAATTGTTTATAAATAAACGGCTTAGTTTAATATTTTGAAAATTCTATTTTTACCATTCTATTGTTTAGGATTAATTAAGATTTTTAGAATAACAAAAATTTTCTTAAAAAATTGTGTTATAGTTTATAATCGATACCGGAACAGCAGGACGTTGGAGTGAAGCGCTTGGAACAAACCCGAGCTGCAAATCGATTTTGTTACAGAATTATTTAAGAGTGACAGAAGAATTGATGCTGAAGAGGAAAACAAGTTGGACCATGAACGAAAATGATATCGTCACCTCGTACAATGATATATGTTAAGTACAGAAAGTTGGCATAGCGCAGGGGCTTTATCAGAGCCTATGATTGTCGCGTGTCACGTGTGTAGAGCAGACACGAGCGAGCAGTCCGACAGACAGGACGTACGCCACCTTCCCAAAATGGGGGTAGGGGCTGGAAGTAATACCACAGAGTAATACTCTCGAGAAGAGACCCAACCGGTTGTCCTAACAGTTGCGGAAGGTAAGATAGGGGGTACAGCGGGAGGCACATACCTCACCTCAACTGTTTCCTGAGACGATCTAATAAAAGTCATATTGTATATAAAAGTGAACATTTATTTGTCATCTGTATGAACGCGTAAGTGACGATTTAATGGATTCAACCGAGTAAAACTCTCATTGCAATGTGAACATTTGAAAGGTTTCTCACCTGAATGAGTAAGTAAGTGATAATTTAAATGAGACAACCGCGTAAATCTCTTATTGCAATGTGAACATTCAAAAAGTTTTTCACCTGTATGAATGCGTAAGTGAACATTTAAAGAACTCAACTGAGTAAAACTCTTATTGCAATGTGAACATTTAAAAGGTTTTTCACCTGTATGAGTGTGTATGTGACGATTTAAAGAATTCATCCGAGTAAAACTCTTATTGCAATGTGAACATTTGAAAGGTTTCTCACCTGAATGAGTGAGTAAGTGAACATTTAAATGACATAACTGAGTATAACTCTTATTGCACTGAGAACATTTGAAAAGATTTTCACCTGTATGTGTGCGTAAGTGACGATTTAAAGAATTCATCCGAGTAAAACTCTTATTGCAATGTGAACATTTGAAAGGTTTCTCACCTGAATGAGTAAGTAAGTGATAATTTAAATGAGACAACCGCGTAAATCTCTTATTGCAATGTGAACATTCAAAAAGTTTTTCACCTGTATGAATGCGTAAGTGAACATTTAAAGAACTCAACTGAGTAAAACTCTTATTGCAATGTGAACATTTAAAAGGTTTTTCACCTGTATGAGTGTGTAAGTGACGATTTAAAGAATTCAACCGAGTAAAACTCTTATTGCAATGTGAACATTCAAAAGGTTTTTCACCTGTATGAGTGCGTAAGTGAATATTTAAAGAACTGAGCTGAACAAAACTCTTATTGCAATGTGAACATTTCAAAGGTTTTTCACATGCATGAGTGTGTAAGTGACGATTTAAAGAATTCAACCGAGTAAAACTATTATTGCAATGTGAACATTTGTAACGTTTCTCACCTGTATGTATGCATAAGTGAACTTTTAAAGAAGGTAAGTGAGTAAATCTCTTATTGCAATGTGAACATTTAAAAGGTTTTTCACCTGTATGAGTGCACAAATGAATCTTCAACTTATAAGGGTAATCGAAAGTTTTACCACAATATGTACATATAAGGTTATTATTAAGCTTCTTCTGGAGAACCACAGAGTCTGGTAACACTTCGCGTTCTAAGACGTCAGGTAAAACTAACCCATTGCTACCCGATGCTGTACAATAATCTGTATCAGACGATTCTTCTTTCCAAACGTCTCCTTCATTCATGAGATAATCCTCAATGTCGCTAATAGGTTCCTCTTTGACTTTTCCAGCCGACAGTATTTTATCTATCATGGAATCGTTGCTCTTCATAGGAAAATTGGAGCAACCCGCTAACAGTTGTTGTTTAATGAATACTCCACTTGACACTGCAGGACAATCCAAATCTACTTTGTTTGAAGTTTCTGTTTTAAGTAAGGGAGGATACTCGATGTCCACGGAAGGTTCGTCTTTGAGCTGTCCCACTGATAGTAGCTCATCTATTTTGTATGTGTTGATCTTACACCTCTCGATGTAAATGTAAAATCCTTCATAGCGTGATTTACATTTTTCGCAGATATTCTTGTGGTATGCCACAATCGGATCCTGAAAAAAACGTATCAAGTTACGTATCGTGGATATGTGAAGTGGCACAACAAGATCAAATACATTATTACAATTCTACAACTCAAACGTGTGCTGTAAACTGTGCCCCACACTTACTTCGGTACTGATTATTATCCAGAAACGCCACAACTTGTCGTCGATGGTTTGCACTCGTGCTTCTTGCAGGCACCAGTCGCAAGTAGTGGCTTTCGTACTGTTCATTTTACTTATAGTTTAACGGTAGCACTTGCTGAACTGAAATTAATGGCGCACTGTGCAGTCTGCACAATACGATAACGCGATAAATACTTATTATAATAAATACGCAATAAATCTGCAGTAAA
The DNA here is from genome assembly GCA_946251905.1 of Cryptocephalus moraei. Lineage (NCBI taxonomy): Eukaryota > Metazoa > Arthropoda > Insecta > Coleoptera > Chrysomelidae > Cryptocephalus > Cryptocephalus moraei. The sequence continues at coordinate 18,537,058 of OX276459.1, forward strand.
TACGGAAACCTCGCAACTTCTCCAGAAAAGATTAGAAAGCGAGGTTATCTTCTTCTTCTTCTCTTCGAAAGGAGAGACGAGGGACGAGGTATCAAATGTGGTTGGAACAAATTAAAGTGGCTTCTGCATATCGCCGACTTCAAATAGTCTAAAGGCGAGTTTATACAGAAAATAGAATAAAATAAGGAACTAACGAAAATCAATTAAGAACAAGGAAGACAAAACATCGGTTTATACAGATGAATAAATTAAAATAAGAAATAAAAATGAACCAATCAAATCGCAGTATATTTGACAATGACTTTGTTGTTTTGTATACGTTCGCACGTTCTGTGAATTTAACATGGAGTTAACCTCCAAATGTTCGGCTGGTGTTTACTTTGTTGGTCGTGTTTAAAAATATTTAAAATAGGTAAAAATGGATGATGGAAAGTTAATAGAACAAATATCGACTTTTCCGCAATTGTATGCCAAAACAGATGGACGATTTAAAAAAAATCCTGAAACGTGTCGCGGGACACGCGTTAGGAACTTTAGTTCCTTTTAATTAATAATCAATTTTTTTAATTATTTCTTAATAAAACTTTGTAATCTTTAACGTGAAACAGCAACAGTAATAGACCAAGAGCTGGGCACGAGATTTCAACATCATCAGTAATATGGAATTCGTAAACAGGAATAAATTCTATTACCATCAGTTAATAAAGTTCCGAGCAGACGGACAGCTTACTGGTTGCGAAGGGTAGTTATAAGGGGTGAAAGTGATTAATTTTTAGGGGAAGTTTCGGCATAGATAATAAGCTTAAAAATCTATGTAATGATAGTTCTTACCATACCTAAACTAAATTCCAAGCGGCGGACACATAAGTAGGTGCAAAGGGGTTGGCGGACAATAGTAAGGGGGTGAAAACGCGAAGAGCTAGAGCCGAAATTTCAACGTCTACGTCATCAATAATATGGAATTCGTACACAGGAATAAACTCTATTACCATCAGTTATTAAAGTTCCGAGCAGGCGGACAGCTTACTTGTTGCGGAGGGTAGTTATAAGGGGTGAAAGTGATTAATTTGTAGGGGAAATTTCGGCATCGATAATAAGCTTAAAATTGTATGTCAAGATAGGTCTTACCATATCTAAACGAAATTCCAAGCGGCGGACACATAAGTAGGTGCAAATGGGGTGGCGGACAATGGTAAGGGGGTGAAAACGCGGAGAGCTAGAGCCGAAATTTCAACGTCACCGTCATCAGTAATATGGAATTCGTAAACAGGAATAAACTCTATTACCATCTGTTATTGAAGTTCCGAGCAGGCGGACAGCTTACTTGTTGCGGAGGGTAGTTATAAGGGGTGAAAGTGATTAATTTTTCGGGGAAATTTCGGCATCGATAATAAGCTTAAAAATGTATGTAATGATAGGTCCTACCATACCTAAACGAAATTCCAAGCGGCCCACATATGAGTAGGTGCAAAGGGGGGGCGGACAAGGGTAAAGGGGGTGAAAAGGCGGAGAGCTAGAGCTGAAATTTCAACGTCATCAGTAATATGGAATTCGTAAACAGGAATAAACTCACGAATTTTTCCATAAATTTTCACCCACTTTACCCTTGTCCGCCGCCCCCTCTGCACCCACTCATGTGTCCGCTGCTTGGAATTTCATTTAGTATGGTAAGACCTATCATTACATAAATTTTGAAGCTTCTGATCGATGCCGAAATTTGCCCGATAAATTAACAAATTTCACCCCTTATAACTACCCTCCGCAACAAGTAAGCTGTCCGCCTGCTCGGAACTTTAATAACTGATGGTAATAGAGTTTATTCCTGTGTACGAATTCCATATTATTGATGACGATGACGATGAAATTTCGGCTCTAGCTCTTCGCGTTTTCACCCCCTTACTATTGTCCGCCACCCCCTTTGCACCTACTTATGTGTCCGTCGCTTGGAATTTAGTTTAGGTATGGTAAGAACTATCATTACATAGATTTTTAAGCTTATTATCTATGCCGAAACTTCCCCTAAAAATTAATCACTTTCACCCCTTATAACTACCCTTCGCAACCAGTAAGCTGTCCGCCTGCTCGGAACTTTAATAACTGATGGTAATAGAATTTATTCCTGTTTACGAATTCCATATTACTGATGATGTTGAAATCTCGTGCCCAGCTCTTGGTCTATAAGACGGGCATTGCATATAATACACAGCATTGGTTTTATAAGTAAGGCAATGGAATATCGTTCCACGGCTCGGTGCGTCAAGCGCGTGGTCTCTCTCTGTCTCTCTCTCTCTCTCTCTCTCTCTCTCTATCTGTCTCTGTCTCTCTCTCTCCCCCACTCCCCCCCTCTCTCCCCCTCTCCCTCATTCCCCCCTCTCTCACCCTCAGACAATGCCTGAACAAAATTTCACCCGTGTACCTTATCGGTTTTTCGCCATTTACATATCCAGCCTATGCAAACCGGCAGAACAGCCATTTGGTGTTAAGTTCATGTTTTTACAATCAGTTATGAACTCAAATGTCGTATACCTTATCGATACTGTTTTATGTAGCTTTGAAGTCGGCGATATGCAGAAGCCACTTTAGTCTGTGCTTTGGTCTATTTGTTCCAACCACATTTGTTACCTCCTCTCTCTTTTATCTCTATGGTCTGACGTCTGTGTCTGACGTCACAAGTGGGCGGTGCTAAGAAACCTTTCCAAGCAAATCGATAAAGAATGTAATTTGCCCATAAAAAGATTTTATTTTCAAGTTTGTTATTAATTTTAACGTGAATAAGAGTGGCCAGGTCAATATTTTGTGAAAACTTAGGACGGTTCAACGTTTTAACAAAGTATTTTTGGTAAATCTAATTACATGACTGATACTTCTGTATTTAAAGTTATTTTAAAATTAATTTTAATTGTAGGCGATAAGTTTACTGAATTTTTTTCAGTGCATACTTTTCAAAACCATACGAATTATTATTTCTATTCAGTAAGTAAATCGGTATCTCTAAGTTGAATACATAATTAATGTAAAATTATTGTTTTGTAATTAAACGTTCACCTGTAATCCACTGCTGCCAATAAAGTTATTGAATAGCATCCTTTATAATTCATGGGATTTATAGCAACTTCTTTGGGATGGTTGACTTCTATTATGGGGCCGTCCATAAATCACGTGATGTACCTAAGAGTTACCTTTTTATCGCGGAGTGGGGTGGGGCTGTGGAATCGTATAGCGTCGTGATATTCAAAAATTGCCGGTATTTTTTCAAATACTACCTACCTACCTTAAAGTAGAAATTTTGTTTACATTCCCCATTGAATTCTCAAATGGACGTCGTTTAAATATTATTGCCTTTAAACTAAAGACCATTTTTAGTACGTTGTAAAACTAAACAGAATAAAATTGGTATAATTTATTTTAATAAATTTTGGGGGGGGGGTCAAAAATTATCACGTGATTCTTAGGGGGTATTACGGCATATCACGGTTTATCACGATGAGGGGGAGGGGGTTCAAAAAAGGAAAATTTAGCGTCACGTGATTTATGGACGGCCTCTATGGCATCTATTTAGAATCGGTAATTTTATCGATTGTATTATGAAAATTTATTTTTTCAACATACTAACAGCTCCGAAGGCTTGTGGGAAACCCCATTTTTTAAAGCTTTTACTAATTCATTAAGTTTTCTTGAGTTGGTGGATAACCATTCACATATTGTTCAAAAACCATGCACATTTCATTGTAAAATTTTAGTACGATTTATCACACTGTAGTCTTTCCAATTCCAAAAATGTTCAGCTGGTGATCCTAATTGCACGCAGGGCCACTACTACCCTTTTCTCAAGTGCTGTAGCAGGTCAAAGAGATGTATCTTGTTGCAGATGAGCCATTAACCATGGAAATTTCAAGTGCTGTAGCAGGTCGAAGAGATGTATCTTGTTGCAGATGACCCATTAACAATGGAAATGTTGCTCAACTGATTCCAAAATCTTTTAGAAATTTTTGTTCTCCAGCAATTAACACTGCTGTTTCCCAAAAACATTTACTTTCGATATGAATCGATCTTTGCCTATAATATTAATTTCGGCGTATACTTACCAAAGACCAGAGTGAGTGTCTCCTGCTTGATGGAAAAGGCACTAATACTGGTAATTGAGTTAAACTTTTTCTCTTCTTTCTATACATTTTAGCTCCGAATTTATGCACTTGTAACTGCTTTAACATTAGTAATGAATACCACAAATTTCGATTGGGATATTTTCTGAATTGAATCTTCTCCATTATTCTGCAACATAAATTTACCTATATAATTTTAACACACGCGTGCAAAAAATGGTTAAATTTACCATTTCGACAAACGTTTTCGAATTCGAATCATACATTCATACAATAACATATGGAAGCAAGAAACGACAACGACATGGTAACCCTTCTAACTTAGGACAGTTCAAAAGTCAAATTGCTGAATGAATTGTCCTCAAACATTTTATATTTTAACGTTTTTACTGTTTACTAAGACTAAACACTACGCGATTTGTACTAATTAATTTATTTCTTACACTACACTTATAAACTTAACTTAAAAATCCCTTAATTTAATTTATATTCGCATACACAGATGTTTATTTATTTAACGCGCCCGATCTCTCGCTCGAATGTTTACGCACCGGTTCTTCAACTGGCCTGCCTCGAGTCCGGCATTCCCTGACAGGTAAACGCCTTCTCGAAATTTCTGGCAGTTTCGAGATAGTTCCACGAATTTTTCCTCGGGTTTTCGGGGAATCGAAGCGTGTCTCGGCCTTACGAGATTGTTCTCCTTGCTTCTAGAACGAATTCGCGGAACCCGGGCAGTCCCAGACGTGTTTGTTTGGTTTCGGCGAGCCGTTCCGTTACACTAAAGCACTATAGAAGTAGGTAAGCTCGTCCGCCATTTTCTTCCCAACGTCATGTTCAACATAACCTTGTCGTTTTATAAACACTATATTTTTAAAGGCGAACAAGTTATAAAGTTATCATATTTATTGAAAAATTATGGAAGAAGGAGTACTTTAAAGAAAGTACCTGAAAGTAAAACAAATATTCGACTCTTCAAATAAACATCACTCTGAAAATGTTACTTCAATTGTTCTGGGCGATTGAGTGAATTTTAAAAGGTAAGAGGATTCTAATTGCTGAAATGAAATAAAATCATTTACTTTTATATGTCAAATTTGTTGTTTGTGACCTATTTTCTTGAAGGTGCGAGAGAATTTAGAACACAATTAAGGTTTGATTGCCATAAAAACCAATGTCGAAACCAAGCAAAATGACCCTCACCGAAGCACCTTGCTCACCAGAAAACTCCAAAATTGAGGTTTGTTGATTTCAAATATTAAACTATTTTATCGAATTAAATTTGGTTATTTTTTTCAGGGTCCAGGTATGAACAGTAATGCTGAAGGTAATGACAGTTTAGAAAGGATTTTATTGTTACATCAGGAAAATATAACACTCAAAGCTCAACTCAACAGTTTGCATGAAATCATTAAATGTTATAGAAGTCAACCAGGGATTGTTGAATACCTAGAGAAATATAATATAAAATAATGGCTTCGTATTTTAAAAAAACTAAATTTTAATTTTTCAGGTTGCTGGGAACCCTGTTATTTTTAACAAAATTTATGAAAAATAAAAATTCAGAGTTGTAGTATCAAGTTTTTATTTTTTAATTCAACCTACACAGCATAAACGTTACTTAAATTAAGGTATTATTAAACAAACTTACTAAACTCTCTTCTTCTTGAATGTAGCAGTTCCGAATACATGTTTCCTTTTTCTAACATTATCAGAAAAGTTCCTTACAGAAAAGCCACGAATTTTAAAAAAGTGCTTTACCAATCTGGTTTTTAAATTGCAACAGGTTGGAAATTGGATGTGAACGTTTTGTACAATGGACTGAATAATCTCCTCATGTCCAGTTTTTAAGATATTCCTCTTATATTTGGTGAAATAGAACTCGCAATGCAATATTAGGTGAAATGTCTCATAACAAGGGTCTTTTAGTCCTCCAAAGTTTAAAATATTTGTGTAAAGTGCACTACTTCTAGTAAGGTAATCATCTGGCAAATTTGTTTTTAATAAAAAGTCAGAACAGTTTTCGCATACATGTTTAACAACTGCATTTGTTGTGCTTCCGGAAATATGATACAAACTTTTGGTGTCATAATTATTGACCGCTTTCATCAGATTCTCATATGAGAGAGTTTCTACTAACATGTTTTTTAACAAATCTGTATCTATATTGGAAATAGTTGCATGACAATTAGCCGATTCATGAATGGTTTTTTCTGTCTTCTTGATATTACAAAAATCTATTAAAAATGTATCAGAATCATTAGAATAGCTGCTGTTTTTTATTTTGGATACAAACTGTGATAAGGACAAAGATCTTATACTTCGTAAACATTGAAGGGCACTTGGCATTTTTCCACTTTTTCTACGAATTTGGGAAAATACATTTTCAGTAGCGTCTTGAGTAAATCTGTGACCAAGGACAAATTGAAATTGTTTTGAAAACAAAAATTCTGCCATATCACAAAAAGAAAGTGTACTTAAAATAAATGCATAATTTAATGGTTTCCACCCCTTATCAATGACCAAATTTTGAAACAGTTCAATTATCATATGAAGAAATATATATTTTCGATCGCAGTTATGTGCCGTTATTGATGTTTTTCTAATTTTGGATGATAATAAAGAAAACCATTCGTTAATGAGGCGAATGAATTTAGCTGTGGTCAGGGCTTCTTTAGGTAATATTCCCTCTGCAATAGCAGTTTCTAGCGCTGCTGCGGTTTTAACTGAAAAGAATCGAACTGCTGCTCCAACATTCATTTTATCAAATTGCGATGGATAAATATCCTCCCGACGTAAGTGATGAAAACGTCTTATTCCTTTATTTCTGTTTATCTCATATTCCCATAAAAAGCTAATATATGCAGGTCCATTCACAATATTAGTAGGAAGATTTTCTTGTTGAACATATTCAATGGGTAAATAGATTTCGTTATTTAAAACAGCAGATTTCATATTTTTCAAAATATGACAAACATCTGGAATTGCAAAGATCTCATGATCATTCAGTTTGAATGAATTAACACGTGTGCCACATTTTGGTATGGATATTCCAAAGGAGTTCCATAGCATTCTATTTCTTCCATCCAAATCGGAGGACAAAGCTAGTATATGAAAACCCTTCTTTTCAACAGCATTTATACATGTTGTTATAAAATTTTTGAATGAAACATTATCAATACCTTGTTTTGGAGTAACATGACATGCAATAATTTGTTTCCAGGAATTTTTAATCCCACGTACTAAAATTAGTAAAATTTTTTCCCCAGGATGTTCATTTTCAGTTTCTGTTAAAGTAACATATCCTGTATACTTTCCCATAGTAGGATTAAAATCGATTATTGGATTAATTATCATTTCATCATAAGACATCACACAATATTTTTCTGAGGGATCCATGGTTTTGCCCTTGAATTCTAAAAGGTCAAGGACGTCATGAAAAATTCCAAAATGAATTTGAAAACCCTCAGTCCTTCTGTTTAAAGTGCTATATGCTGGTAATGGATAACCTGTTTCCTTTAAATAATTATACCCATGAACAGAAAGTGCATATCTCATCTTGAGTCCTTTGATGATCGCCTCATGTGACCACTTCGTAGTTCTTTCATTTTGCAACATCTTGATTTGATCATCATTGAGGAAAGTTTTCATCGAGTTCTTGAGGTTTTCCAATTGCTCCTTTAACTCCATGTTTGAATTTTGTAAAGCATCATTCAACTTGTTTCTTGCAAGCTGTAGTTGATCACGTAAGGCCTGATTTTCTTTTTTTAACGCAGCACAATAGTCTTCCACCTATTTATAAACATATAAATGATAGAAAATACAATTACTTGAATCATTACATTCACAACAAACCTTTTGATTTTCAATATTGGGAATTTCATCTGGAATCTCAATATTTGGTACTTGGGCATTGGCAGTTAAGCTGGAAACCTTCGAAAAGTCCTGCCGATTCTGCAAATCAATTTTTTTTAAATAATTTAAATTGGTACCATTTAATTTATAAAGTTCTGCAATTCGCATTGTAAACTACATGAAATTATAGATTGAAATAAATATATAAATTAAATAAAAATGTTACGTACTGCATAAAGTGATTTTCTCTTCGGTTGATTAATCATTCGAGGGGGATTGGGAACCTTGAACAAGGTTGGAATTGCGTTTGGTTTCAATTTTCTCCAACCATCAACCCGTCTACTCTCAAATTGAGAATCCTCAAAATGTTCCTGGAAGCAAATTTTTTTATGTACCTACATTTCAATTTGGAAATTTATGATAAATGAAATTACTTCACATAAGCATGACGATTTTGTAGGTTTCCAATTTGCTCTTCTCATATTCTGTATCCATTTCAGTCTCCTTTGCCTATTAGCTGGAAACGTGAACACTCTGAAACCTTTTTCTGGACGGTTTGTACAGTTAATAGCCACACAACCAGGCATATTTTAATTGTTTTTTTAAACATACGTGCTACACTCACTGAAATTACACTTTTTTCACTTTTTCCAAGTAAAGAAGTAACGAGGTTACGGCGTGTTTTCATACCAGTATAGGTTATGTCCAGGGTGATTTTGGGAAGAAAATGGCGGACGAGCTTACTTACATCTATAGTGCCTTAGTTACACTGCCCCCGCCTTAAAGATGTTTCGTCCCGAAACGTGTCTCTGACAGGCCCATGTAGGAACCTACAGTTGGTCCCCTGTCTGCACCGCGAAGTTTGGTGGAAATAACATGCTACGGTCTTCTTGTGGGGACTCCTCTCAGGATTCCAACAACACACCAAAATGTCTACCCAGGTGAAGCGAAATAAGACCTCCAGCATATTCCTGACGACCCTCCAGTCCAAGGCGTCCAATCCACAAGCCAGTTTCGGAATAGAGCTAACTTAGTTAGATCTTCGCTAAGTAGGATATCCCTAAGGTCACACAGCGCGTCCCACAGGTCCAAATAGGTGGGCTTGTCAAAGCACCTATTCTTTGTAATCAAGTAGAAGAGCGGCCGTCGTGTTCCATCTTCCTAGGTCCTCAGCGCTCGCCCGACCGCTGGTCTCTGCTGATGAAGTTCGTCCAGTTTGCCAAATCTCGTCCGGAACTCCGCGGCAATTCCTCGGGACATCCGCAGGTCCTGGGCCGCGCAATGAGCCAGCGCATACTCAGCCGGTGTTTCGAAGAGATCCCGTTGTTCTTCCCTTGTCACACCGAATCTGGCCTTTCCGGTCCCACCATACGCAGCCATAAACTCTTCAAAGGAGGGCTCATCCTCTTGGGGCCGTAGTTGGCGCACCTGTTGGTCTTGGTGTCTTGGTCGTGGTCTCCCTCGAAAGGCGCTAATCGGTTGTAATGCACGACCCTGGGCTTCCCATTCGGGACTTTGCTGATCCGGTAGATGGTAGATGACGTCATTTATCTTCGTCTTCACTGTATACAGCACTTCCCAGGCTTTCTGAAGCTTCGGTGATAACCCTCGTCTCCTTTGTGGGTTGTACAGCCACACCAGGTCTCCTTCTTCATACATGCCGCTGTCCGCCCGAACATCATATAGTGATCCTTCATGCGGTCGCTGGCGATTTGGAGATTCGTCCGTACCATCTCGTGAATCTGGTCCATCTTTCGGCGCAGCTCGGTGACGTAGTCTTCCCCAGCCAGATCTTCTCCCGATTTGCAACCGAAGCTCAGATCGCAGGGAAGCCTCATCTCCCGCCCGACCAGTACCCTTGCTGGTGTCTGGCCGGTGGACTCGTGGATGGCAGAACGGTATGCCATTAGGAAAAAGGGGAGATGTTGATCCCAGTCTCGTTCGTGTTGAAACACTACCTTCGAGAGGTACTTGCCCATGGTGCGGTTCATCCTCTCCACCATTCCGTCAGACTGAGGGTGCAGCGCCGTCGTTCTAGTTTTGCGAATTCCCAATTTTTCGCAAACTCCCTGGAACAGCTCGCTCTCGAAGTTACGCCCCTGGTCGGAATGCAATTCCAACGGTACTCCGAAGCGGCTCACTAGCTCCTTCACCAGGACATCTGCGACAGTTGTTGCTGCTTGGTTGGGAATCGCGTAGGCCTCTACCCATTTCGTGAAGTAGTCCATCGCCACCAGGATGTACTTGTTGCCGCAATCGGTTTCAGGGAATGGTCCAGTAATGTCTAGGGCGATCCTCTCGAAAGGACTTCCCACATTGTACTGTCTCATCGGGGCTTTCGGTTTGCGGTGCGGTCCATTGCTGGCTGAGCAGATTGTACATTTCCTACACCATTCTCGAACAGCCTCAGAGCAGCCCACCCAATAGAAACGCTCACGCACTTTCTGCAGGGTCTTCTTTACTCCCAGGTGGCCTTCTGAGGTTCCGTCATGGAGGTAACGTAGCACATCCGCCATCTTGATCTTGGGCACGATGAGTTGGAATCGTCTTTCTGCGCCATTATCGGATTCCAGCACCCTCTTGAGCAGTCCATCCTGTATCACCAGGGAGTCCCACTGTGCCCAGTACGATTTCAGGGTCCTAGAAGATGGGGCCACTTCCTGCCATTCCGGCCGACGTCCCTCTTCTTTCCACCTCAGGATCCGTTGGAGTTCAGGGTCGCCTTCCTGCGCTCGCCGCAGCCCGTCTGGTGGCCAGTCCTCGTCGGTGACCGTCGTGCGGCAAGTAGAAGCCTCTTTTACCTCTGCACGACTGCAGTGGGAACATCCCTCCGGACACGGTCTTCTTGAAAGAGCGTCAGCATTACGGTGGCTGGTTCCTTGAAGTCGTATTCCTGAAGACGCTCAATCCACCGAGCTACCTGGCCATCCGGGTTCTTGAATCGCAGGAGCCATCTGATCGCCGCGTGATCCGTTCTCAACAAGAACTTCCTCCCGTACAGGTACTTGTAGAAATGTTCTGCTGACGTCACGGCGGCTAACAGCTCCCTCCTGGTGACACAGTAGTTCCTTTCGGGCTTCGACAGGACTTTACTGAAGTAGCCAACGACCCGCTCCTGCCCATCTTGCAGTTGTGACAAAACCCCTCCGATTCCGTCGTTGCTTGCATCTGTATCCAAGATGAAGCGTCCCTCTTGAGTCGGGAACCCGAGAACAGGGGCTGTTGTCAAGCGTCTTTTCAGGTCGTCGAAGGCGGTTTGGCATTCTTCATCCCAAAGGAAGGTTCGTTTCTCCTCAGTTAGTCGTGTCAGCGGCTTTGCGATGTCAGAAAACATTCGGACGTAACGACGATAGTAAGTGCAAAGCCCCAGGAAACTCCGCAACTGATGCTTTTCCTTCGGTGTTGGCCATTCTTGGACTGCTCGCACTTTTTCAGGGTCCTCCTCGACGCCGTTACTGCTGACCACGTGACCCAGATAGTGTACTCTCGTTCTTAACAGATGGCATTTCTTTGGGTTGAGCTTCAGGTTAGCCATTTGGAGTCTCTTGAAGACTTCCTCCAGGTTTGACAGGTGTTCGTCAAACGTCCTCCCTACGACGATTATGTCATCCAGGTACACGAGGCACGTTTTCCAGGAGAGCCCTCTGAGTATGTTCTCCATGAGCCTCTCGAAAGTAGCAGGCGCATTAAACAACCCGAATGGCATAACCGTGAATTGCCACAGTCCAGATCCTACTGTGAAAGCCGTCTTCTCCTTGTCTGCAGGGTCAATTTATACCTACCAGTAGCCACTCTTCAGGTCAAGGGTGGAAAATAGCTTCGATCCAGCCAGAGTATCCAGTGTGTCGTCTATCCGGGGAAGAGGGTAGCTGTCTTTTTTCGTCACGTTTTTCAGTAGACGATAATCTACGCAGAACCTGGTATCTCCATCCTTCTTCTTTACCAGGACTACAGGAGATGACCAAGGACTGCTAGATGGCTCGATGACTCCCTCTTTCTCCATGTCGCGGATGATATTCTCCGCTACCTCCCGCTTCGCCTGCGGCAACCTCCTCGCTGACTGGCGGATTGGTCTCGCGCCCCCCGTATCAATCTTGTGCCTAACAATACTCGTTCTCCCAGAAGGTCCCTTGTCAGACACAAAAATCGATCGATATCTACGGAGTAGCTCAATAAGCCTCTTCTTTTCGACTCCAGCGAGAAAATCGCAGGCGTCCACTAGAACTTCCTCCACTTTCGCGACTCTGCAGCCAGCGCTCCCCGTCACCTGGTGGATCAGTGACGTCACTGGTGAGCAGGTTCCCACTTTGGTTCCCTTGCGGATGGTAACTGGGTAGTCATTGATGTTAATGAGCCGGACTGGAATTTCATCACCCAGCGTTACCAAGGTCTTCCCTACTAGAACGCCTCGGCCCACCTCCACGTCGTGGTTCCAAGGTTCCACTACGGCAGGATTCCCTTTTCCGGTGACGCCTTGAAGTCGGGTCACCACTATCGATTCGCTCCTACTCGGCAGGATCGTGTCTTCTGTCAGCTTTATCTGATGCATGGACCGTCTCACCCTTGGTGTGCAGGAATATTTCCTCTGGGCCGACCTGCATTACTTGTCGTCTCAAATTGAGTCCGAAGTCGTGGGTCTTCATGATGTCCATTCCCAGGATGGCGTCCTCTTCTATGTCGGCGATCAGGACTCGGTGTGGCGAGAATCGTGCAGTGCCGATCTTGATCTCGACGTCTACTTCTCCGTGGACGGCGGCAGCTTCGCCCGTAGCCGTTCGCAACCTCCACCTGGACTCCATCACTCTCTTCCCTCGCGTGTTCAGCAGGCCTGGCTTCAGGATCGTCTTGGATGCCCCGGTATCGATCAGTAGGGTGTGCTTCCTGCCGTTAATTTCGCAATCCACGTACAGGCTGCCACCTTCACCCTCAGGGTAGCTATCTTGATGAGGGGGTCTTGGAACGGGTATCGGGTCGGAGCTGCCCCCTTGGAGCCGACTCGCTTTAGTTTTCCGACGTCTGGGCCGTTGTTGGCTCCTCCACCCTAGGGCGCTTGCAGTCCCTTCGGATATGGCCAACCTCTCCACACCTCCAGCATTTCGCCGGTTCCCTTCTGTCTCCCTTCAGCAGTCCCTTGAGGGCGTTGAGGACAACCTGCTCCAGAGCGTCCTCCATCCGTTCGGCTTCCACGCATGCGTCGTCCCCGACCACAGCCCGAACGCGGCCACAGCTCCTTGACGCCTCCGTCGCAGCCTCGTATTCCAGGGCCATCGAGAGTGCTTCCAATGTGCTCTTGGAACGCGACAGCCGTACCGCTCGCTGCATCTCCACATCCCTCAAGCCGTCGATGAAGGCCGAGACCGCGAGAGTCTCCGTCATGGACTCCGCCGCTTCCGGGTAGGCGAATCTGACTAACTTCGCGATGTCGGCTTCAAACTCCTGAAGACTCTCTCCCTGCTTCTGTCGTCGGTTCTTCATTCGAGATTGGTAGACTTGCCCCAGGTGTGCGTGCCCGTACCGCCTCTGCAGCCTCTGGACGAGTAGCTCGAAGTTGTCCAGCTCCCCTTTTGGAACAGTCTGCAGCACGTCGAGGGCGTTTCCTCGGAGAGCGGCCGTCAGAGCCACTGCCTTATCCCTTTGCGTACAGTTGTTAGCTTTCGCCGCCGCCTCGAACTGCCGGAGGTAGTTCTCCCAGGGAATTTCCCCGTCGAAGGTTGGCGGCTTCACTCGATGGCTCGTAGTAGGGACTGCCTCGATCCTGGTTACCTCCTCCGAGTCGTTAAATGGATTACCTGGACTGGACATGTTTTGCGGACTGGGCTGGAAATGAATGGATTTTAATCGGGCCCCCAATTCTCGCAGTTGGTTCTCCAATTCGTCGTTGGATTTTCTCAGTCTGAAGTGTGCTGTCCAGATTTCCAATTCTACTATCCAGCTCACCATGGAGTTCTTCTAATTTGTCGTCCAACTCGCCGTGGAGTTTTCCTATTTTGTCGTCTAATTCGCCATGGAGTTTTCCCATTTCCTTCATTTGGTTATCCAACTCGCCATGGAGTTTTCCCATCTCGCCATGGAGTTCTTTTTATATGTTGTCAAGGAGACGCTCACCTTCTTCCTCGAAGCAGAAAGTTTCAGGGTCGTCCCCATTGTCGTTTAAATATTCCTCCAGGCGTTTCTGTAGCACTGTTTTCGTCCCTGACGTTTCGAGTTCTCGTTCTTCCAACTCGCCTTTGAGGTCCACAACTTTTAAATCGCGTAATTTCTTCATTGTTCTTAATTTATTTCACTAACTAATCCGCACTCTGACACCACTGTAACGTTTTTACTGTTTACTAAGACTAAACACTACGCGATTTGTACTAATTAATTTATTTCTTACACTACACTTATAAACTTAACTTAACAATCCCTTATAATTTAATTTATATTCGCATACACAGATGTTTATTTATTTAACGCGCCCGATCTCTCGCTCGAATGTTTACGCACCGGTTCTTCAACTGGCCTGCCTCGAGTCCGGCATTCCCTTTTTATGGCAGGTAAACGCCTTCTCGAACTTTCTGGCAGTTTCGAGATAGTTCCACGAATTTCTCCTCGGGTTTTCGGGGAATCGAAGCGTCCCGGCCTTACGAGATTGTTCCCCTTGCTTCTAGAACGAATTCGCGGAACCCGGGCAGTCCCAGACGTGTTTATTTGGTTTCGGCGAGCCGTTCCGTTACAATATGAATATCGAAAGAAGCCCTAATTTTAAAAATGAAATCAAATTTTACCCTATAAATTACGTACGATTCTTTTAAACACGTTTCGACGCCAGAAGAACTCTCCTTAACTGACCTATTGGAAACTTTCCTCTTTTGCATGTGTCTTTAAAAATAATTTGGTTGATATTAATTGCCCTATTCTCCATTTTTTTCTTTTTATCAACACTTTTGCTTCTTTCGTGATAATTTTCTTTTCTTTCCAGTGGAAGAAACAATGTTGGAATTGTTTCAAATTTCTTCAAATTGTTGGAATTTTTCAAATCTCTACAATATTTCGGTGGTTTAATAGTCAATAATTTGTATTTTAAACCGGAACAGCAGTCGTACAGACAGGACGTACACCACCTTCCCAAAATGGGGGTAGGGGCTGGAAGTAAGTACACTCGAGAAGAGACCCAACCGGTTGTCCTAAGAGTTGCGGAAGGTAAGATAAGGGGTACAGCAGGAGGCACATACCTCACCTTAACTGCAAGCTCTCACGATACACCCTGGGAGTCTACTGGGGTAATTACGTCACGCCGTGTCTCCACTGTTCGTGTTCTACAGCCTTGCAACCTGTGGATCTAGAATCTGCACGATACTCCCTCGGATCCACGCCGGAGATTACGACACGCCCTGTCTCCATCCTACAGCCTTACAACTTGTAGATAAGACTCATAGTACGGGAGCTGGCGACACTTTTGATTGTCCCATTTTATAAAACTTGATTTGCCCTTGATTTATCTTTCATCTTGTAATATTAATATCATTGGTCAAGAAAATTAACTCCTGCCACCTCTTTAGCGGAACAACGGCGTACTAGAGGTAGTTCCATATGAGATGAACTTTCAGTGACAGTTGATATGCGTTCAAATATATACGAGGTAAAGTGATTTTTAAAACGCTGGTCGAGTAGTCAAAAACGAGCAACCCACAACTGGGGCGGGAAGTTTGAATTGGGGACAGAAATCGATGATTAGTCTTGAAAAAAACTATTTTTATAATGAATCGCAGAGAAAAAGTACAGAAAGACACAACGGTAACAGGAAAAATGCAAGCCAAACACAAACAGGTGGGACCATAAAAATCTAGCCTGAAACTATGTGTGTGTGTGTGTGAGTAAATAACATCTCCTTTTAGTTATCGTAATTAGTAATGAAATGCTAAAAAAAAATTACTTTTATAATTTGTGCCAATTGATAATCTTTTTTTTACATAAATGAAATTATGGCAAGAGTGTATAGGTCTACCGGAAAAGCGGCAGGAGGTCGTTTTATGGCTTATTCAAATGTTATTAAAAAATTGATAAAGCTTTGCCTTTTATAGTTTTTAACAATGAAACTTTTTTTTTAACGTAATTAACATATCGCGGTCAATCAGTGTCCCACTGGTATCCCTGCAAGAATCGATTTTAGGTTTCTATAGCTCCGAGATGATACAAAAAAGGTAAAACTAATCGTTATGAAATCTTACAAAATCTAGTGTCGCCAGCTCCCGGACTATCAGCATTGTAGCCACTCAACAAACCTACGAGAACACAAGATTCTACATACAGACCACTGTACCACTTTCGTTGACACTGGTTATTGAAAATTCCCTTCATGTTATTTGAAACAAGACAGCAAAAAGTCTGTTGTATCCGGGATCAGTGAATATACAAATGTTTCTTGAGACGATCTAATAAAAGTCTTATTGTATATAAAAGTGAACATTTATTTGTCATCTGTATGAACGCGTAAGTGACGATTTAAAGTATTCAACCGAGTAAAACTCTTATTGCAATGTGAACATTTGAAAGGTTTCTCACCTGAATGACTAAGTAAGTGATCATTTAAATGACATAACTGAGTATAACTCTTATTACAATGTGAACATTCAAAAAGATTTTCACCTGTATGAGTGCGTAAGTGACGATTTAAAGAACTCAACCGAGTAAAACTCTTATTGCAATGTGAACATTTAAAAGGTTTTTCACCTGTATGAGTGTGTAAGTGACGATTTAAAGAATTCAACCGAGTAAAACTCTTATTGCAATGTGAACATTTAAAAGGTTTCTCACCTGAATGAGTGAGTAAGTGAACATTCAAATGACATAACTGAATATAACTCTTATTGCATTGGGAACATTCGAAAAGTTTTTCACCTGTATGAGTGCGTAAGTGACGATTTAAAGAACTCATCTGAGTAAAACTCTTACTGCAATGTGAACATTTGTAAGGTTTCTCACCTGTATGTATGCATAAGTGAGCTTTTAAAGAAGGTAAGTGAGTAAATCTCTTATTGCAATGTGAACATTTAAAAGGTTTTTTACCTGTATGAGTGCTCAAATGAATGTTCAACTTATAAGGGTAATTGAAAGTTTTACCACAATATGTACATATAAGGTTATTATTAAGCTTCTTCTGGAGAACCACAGAGTCCGGTAACACTTCGCGTTCTAGGACGACAGGTAAAACTAACCCATTGCTACCCGATGCTGTACGATAATCTGGATCAGACGATTCTTCTTTCCAAACGTCTCCTTCATTCATGAGATAATCCTCAATGTCGCTAATAGGTTTCTCTTTGACTTTTCCAGCCGACAGTATTTTATCTATCATGGAATCGTTGCTCTTCATAGGAAAATTGGAGCAACCCGTTAACAATTGTTGTTCAATGAATAATCCACTTGACAGTTCAGGACAATCCAAATCTACTTCGTTTGAAGTGTCTGTTTTAAGTAAGGGACGATACTCGATGTCCACGAAAGGTTCATCTTTGAGCTGTCCTACTGATAGTAGCTCATCTATTTTGTACGTGTTGATCTTACACCTCTCGATGTAAATGGAAAATCTTTTATAGCGTGATTTACATTTGTCGCAGATATTCTTGTGGGATGTCACAATCGGATCCTGAAAAAACATATCAAGTTAGACTCCATTTCACATAAGAAGAACCGTGACCTTGAGTTCCATGCAGGCCGCATCTCCGTCACGAAGTCGCCCGATCGGCATCTGGACAGTAGCGGCCCGAGTAGTAATCGTATTAGGGGTTAATATTAATTCGTGTATTGTTAGTTGCCTATGTTGTGTAAACAACAAGAATAATTTAATCTAAATCATTTCGCTTTAGTCAAAATACACAATGTACAACGTACAAAACTGTAATAATAATAAAATAAACGACCGTTACGTTGCGTTAGATAGGTACGCGAACGCCGGGCTACAAGCGACAATGCCGAAAAACACACCAACGCGCCTACGCTAAACCTTCACCCTCCCGCCACTGCTTATACACGAATTACATGAAACTATGGAAACCGAACATAGCCGACGTAATATGTTGTTCCGTGTAACTCTTGCCCACGGTTCTTCTTATGTGAAATGGAGTCTACGTATCGTGGATATGTGAAGTGGCACAACAAGATCAAATACATTATTACAATTCTACAACTCAAACGTGTGATGAAAACTGTGCCCCACACTTACTTCAGTACTGATTATTATCCAGAAACGCCACAACTTCTCGTCGATTGTTTGCACTCGGGCTTCTTGCAGGCACCAGTCGCAAGTCGCTTTCGTACTGCTGTTCATTTTACAGGGTGATCAAGCAAGAATGACTGTTTGAGTTGGCAATCCTACCTGGAGGATTTTTTTGCCTAAGGGTTTGCAATGCTACAACCAGACAAGGCGTATCAACTTTAAATAGGTTGCCTCAAGCGATCCTGACCTACCACAACGTCATCTACGTCACACGGTGACCGGCGATGCAAAAAATACTTTAAAAAACTCAAAACTGTTGTCAATTACAAACGAAAACGCCAGCCAAACGCCGAATTGTCAGAGTAATACAGAGCATAGATGAAACCAGAGTTAGATTAAACACAGGTAATAAAACTCAGACCTGTGTCGCCAGTCTACGTCACGAACTCCGCCTCCCCTGCGCGGCCCCCTCGCCAGAAGCTGTTCAATGAGGTAACTTTTTTAAAGTTGATAGGCCTTGACAACTAGATATGTTTATTTCATTTATTTGACAAAACAATCAGCGTTATTTAAGTGGCTGGATCGCCATAGCAGCGAAGGCCAAATAAAAGGAGAAGAAGAGCAATCAGCGATAAGATTGTAGGTTATGTGAATAAAAATTAACGCTTAAAAATGAAACTCGAAATACAGAACAAAGATTTAATTCAACCGGCTAAAGGTAATGCTCAAAATGCCCCCCATTTTGGTCCAGACATAAATTAACTCTTCTTTTTAGGCTCTCGAAGATATTCACCAGCATATTGGGGGTAATGTTTGCCACTTCCTGAACTATTGCCTATTGCAGCTCTTTTCAGTATGCAATACGTTCCTAAAGACATTGTCCTTCAAGAGTCCAAATAACGAAAAATCTAATGGAGTGAGATCTGGTGACCTGCTTCACCAAATGCACTGACTAATACCGTACTCTGTCGCTAAAATTCTCTCTTAAACATCCCATAGTAGCACGAGCCGTATGTGCCCTTGCAGAGTATTGTTAGAAATATCCAATTTGACGCTCTTCGTCTGTTAATTGGTTTATAAAAGGCCTCAAAAGGTGTTGGATATATCTCTCCGAATTGACGGTAAAATTAAAAAATATTGGCTCATACACCCGCGTACTTGACACTGCCATCCAAACACAAACTTTAACCGGGTGTAAATGTGTCTCTCTGATAGCGTAAGGATTTTCACCTGACCAAATTCTGTAATTTGGTTAGTCACATAGCCGTTGAGATGAAACCAGGCTTCGTCGGAATAGAAGGTATTGTCAAGGATATCATTATTATTTAATATGTCATTGAACCAATTGCAAAATAAAACTCTCTGCGGGTGATCAGGAGGGGTTAATGACTGGACGATGGAAATTTTGTAAGGGTGGTACTTTAATTTCTTTTTAAGCACAGTGGAGCAACTTCCATATGTTAAGCCTGTAAAACCGTGAACTAGAACAACATGGAAAAGTGGAAGTCTTATGGATAAGAATGAAAATTGGTTGAATAGGAGGCATAAGGACCCAACCTGTTTGAAGGGAGAGCTTTCTTAAGGATTTGCGAGGACTTGTTTGCATTCGAGTTCTGATATCCTCGACAACTTCCTCGTTTAGAGTAGAAGGTCTACCAGTTGATTTTTGTTTGCTTACCCTCCCTGTGTTTAAATAACGTTCAACTACTCGCATGCAATGTTGCTGAAAGACAGCAAAAGTGACCAAAGTCTCCGGAAACAACTCCTGACATTGCTGGTATGTCGCTTCGAGAGAGTACTGCCAACCAGTAATTGGGTTATAAATCCCGCTTCGAAAGTACGCCATTCCAATGAAAATATCGTGCTGTAACGTGAAAACCATTTTAAATAACTAAATTTGAAAAGAATACCAGAAATTTGATATTGAAATAGCAAATGGCATCTGTCAATGACCGCTGTCAATGTCACCAACCGGATATTACTCCAGTTGTACCATTTAAAAATGAAATTCAGTATTGCCAACTCAAACAGTCATTCTTGATCACGTTGTACTTATAGTTTAACGGCAGCACTTGCTGAACTGAAATTAATGACGCACTCTGCACAATTAAACCGCGATAAATATGGAAACCTCGCAAGTCGCAACTTCTTGAGAAAAGATAAGAAAGCGAGGTTCTCTTCTTTTTCTTTTCTCGTATCGAGGCAACGGCGATACATATCACACCCAGGGGTTACCTCGGATAGATACCCAGGATCTAAGGGAGGGAAAAAATAATTAGATGATATAATAAATATGATATTATAATTATAAATAAATAACACCAAATAAAAAATTCACTCAACAATTTTTATCATCTTTTTTAAAGATCATTTATCATCTGTTGTGAGTGAGCTGCAGAAAGATATCTTTTTTTAGCATTTTTTCCCTTTGTTATCTCATTTAAATATTTAATTCGTATGAACAATCTTTGTCGTAAAAAAACTCTTGGGGCGTCTAGGTTACTTACTGTATTTATAACAACTTGTAGAATTATATTGTTATTTAAACATACCAGTTATACTACACTATAGTGTGTGCACTATATATGTATGTATAGAGTGTCTTTCCGTGAAACTCAAGCCCCCGGTTCTTCTTAAAATGGATTCTATATTATATTGAAAAATATGTATGTATTTATTATTGTTTGTTAAATTTTTGTTCCTAATCGGGGGGTGGGAGCTGTAGCTCCCCGCATAGATCCGCCACTGCACAATAGACTACCTAAGTGCTGACGTGACGCGAGGGGGCGGAGCTTCCAAACCTTTCCAAACAAATCGACAAACTCAGGGGCGACGGTGGTCGTGTGGTTTAAGGCGCGGGCCTTGAATCAGGCGGACACTGTCGTCGTGGGTTTGAATCCCACGTAATCCATGGATGTTGTGTGTGTTGCGGGAAGTGTGTAAAATGTATCCAAAATCCCGTTCCTATTCACGCCGGTAACCAGGCCGGATAGAATCGGATATCCTGTAGGAGGGCGGGACTAGGATACACACACCCTGAGTCGGTAGAGCACGGAGTGGGTCAACTGGGGTGAGAGCCTTAGGGGGTACAATCGTGCTCGATGACCGTGGTTCGGAGCCCACGTTAAACTGTAGCTCCCGTCCAAATTGGCCCTGGCAGCGTAAAAGAGATGTTAACTTAATAAGACAAGACAGGACAATCGACAAACTGTGCAATTTTTACATAAGAAAATTTTAATTCTACATTTATTCCAAATTTTGTTGTAAATAAGAGTTGCCAGCGATATATTGTGATAAAGTTTGTTCAAACTACAGTCACTAGTGACAGTGACTGTAGTTCAAACCTAAGTTATCACCAAATATTTCTAGATAGGTAAGTAGTATAATGTACCTAGTTTTGGCCCATATTATATATTATACGTTATATTATCATTTTATTTTCATCAAAACTTATCATTTTTGTTAAGTTTAGTGGTGCTGCTGTGTTTAAACACCGTTTTTTAGGCTCGTGGTCAATATCTATAGTCATGGTTGCGTGTTTTGTGCCTGACTGTAAGCATTACAATGACCAAAATGTTTATAAATTTTTTACATTCGGAGGCAAGATCGAGAACCTTCAAAGCGCCCCTTAGTTTACAGTTGTCATATTATAATGCCCATAAAAGAACTAGCGCAGCAATATGATGGCATTTTGTACCCCTCGGGCAGGTACAAGTAGTCGAAGCAATCTCTCCTGATTTATTTAGGGTAAATTGCAATATGAACATTTAATAAGATAAATATTGTAACGTTTATTTTATAATTTATTTACATTAATTGAACACTAATTTATTTAACACACTAAAGTACTTGTTCACTAGACTAGACACTACATAATTTATTTGTACTGCTCCGCTTTCGGATCGTATGTCGCGTTCACTTCTGCTTCTCTACTTCTCACTAACTCCCTCGATCACAAGCCCCCTTATATATACACTCCCAACCCCGATAAAGAACGTTCTAGTATATTCTAGAACACCTACGCAGGAAATGTTCATGCACCTGTCTTGTACGCGTCGTAGTTATTCTTTTGAAGGAGTAAACATGTGTCGCTTTGTTTACTTCTCGCATTGCACTGCCCCCGCCTTAGAGACGTTTCGTCTCGGAACGTATCCCTGGTAGGCCCATGCAGGAACCTGCAGTTAGCCCCCCGCTTACAGCGAGACGTGGCGTCAAAATAACAGGGGACCGTCTTCCCGAGTCGACATGGTGCAGGCCCAAAACAGCAGACTAAAACTTCCACTCCGGTATTCTTCAACACTACTTCCAGCATATTCCGGACAACCCTCCAGTCCAGCTGATCTCGTCCAGCACCTAACTTGGGGACAGCTAGCTTCCTGATGTCGAGCTCCAGCAGTCGGTCTCGTAGCCTATGCAAGGTTCGCCATACATTGTGATAACATGGTTTAAGGGACCCGATCTCCTTCGTAACCAGATAAAAGATGTGTCTTACGTTGTCACGTAGTTCCAGAACCTTGCCAATTTCCGGGAGTTGCGCTCTGAGTTGTTCCAAGCGCCCGTACTTCTTCTTGAAAACCGTGGCGATACCTCGTGACATTACCAGGTCGGTGGACACACAATGGGCCAACGAGTATTCTTCAGGTACGCTGAACAAATCCTGTTGTTTTTCACAGGTTACCCCATACCGTGCTTTTCCGGTACCCCCGTAGGCGCTCATAAATTCTTCGAACGAAAGTTCGTTCTCCTGCGCCAACGTGTTTCTTACTCGGGGAACCTCCGCCTCATCGTGCGATCCCTCATAGGGTGCCAATCGATTAAAGTGCCCCACTCTCGGCTTGCCGTTTGGTAGTTTGCTTACCCGGTAGACCACGTCATTGATTCGTTTCTTCACAACATAGGGACCTTCCCAATTGGTCTGTAACTTAGGGGACAAACCACGTTTCTTCTGTGGGTTGTACAGCCAAACTCGATCTCCCATTTGGTAGCCACCCTCTTTAGCGTTGATGTCGTAACGCTCTTTGATGCGATCACTGGCGATATTTAGTTGGTATCGGACTTGATCGTGAATCTCGTTCATCCTTTGCCGCATCCTGGAGACGTAATCTTCCCCCGAAACGTCCTCGTCCGGTCTAGCGCCAAAGATTAGATCACAGGGCAGTTTAAGTTCTCGCCCGAACAGGACTTTGGCTGGAGTTTGTCCTGTCGACTCATGAACGGCCGAGCGGTAGGCCATCAGGAAGAACGGCACGTGTTCGTCCCAGTCTCTTTGATGTGACGAGACCATTTTCGCTAGGTAGCGGTTGAGGGTGCGATTCATCCGTTCTACCATGCCGTCAGACTGAGGGTGAAGGGCCGTGGTTCTTGTTTTTCGTACCCCAAACTTCTCACATATCCTCCGGAATAGGCCACTCTCAAAGTTTCTTCCTTGATCCGAGTGTAATTCCATGGGTACTCCAAACCGACAGATCGTCTCCTTCACTAGTACATCGGCCACTGTCTCTGCCTCCTGATTAGGGAGAGGGTACGCTTCTACCCACTTCGTAAAGTAGTCCATCACGACCAAGATGTATTTATTCCCCTTTTCGGTCTCAGGGAAGGGTCCTGCTATATCAATAGCGATCCTTTCGAAGGGGCTTCCGACGTTATATTGTTTCATGGGAGCTTTCGGTCGTCTTTGTGGCCCATTACTTGCAAAGCATGTAGTACATTTCTTGCACCAGTCCTTCACGTCGTCTGAACAATTGATCCAGTAGAAGCGCTCCCGTACCTTCTGCAGCGTTTTCTTGATCCCTAAATGTCCGCCAGACGATCCGTCGTGAAGGTGCCGCAAGACCTCCGGGATTTTACTGGAGGGAATTACCAACTGCCGTCTTTCCTCTGTCCCGTCTTGGCTCTCCAGTACGCGTTTTAGTAGTCCATCCTCAACCACTAGCGAGTCCCACTGTGCCCAATAGCTCTTGAGTTTTGGCGAGCCAGGTGATACCTTTTACCACTCAGGACGCTCTCCTCCCTCTTTCCAAACCAGGATTTCTTTGAGAACCGGGTCTTTTCCTTGCTCTTGTCGTAACGAGGATGGTGTCCATTCCTCGGCGACCACGGTCGTTCGATAGACTTTCTCGGACTTTTCCTCAGCTCTATGACAATGAGGACACTCATCAGGGCATGGTCTTCTCGAGAGTGCGTCTGCGTTTCCATGACTCTGTCCTGGCCGATGTTCTATGACAAAGTCATACTCCTGGAGCCTCTCGATCCAGCGAGCGATCTGTCCTTCGGGATTATTAAACTGGAGGAGCCATTTAAGAGCAGCATGATCGGTCCGGATCAGAAACCTCCTTCCACACAAATATTTATGGAAGTGCTCGATGGACTTGACGATGGCCAATAATTCACGCCGGGTGACGCAGTAATTCTTTTCTGGTTTGGAGAGTACCTTGCTGAAGTATCCAAGGACACGTTCTTGTCCCTCCTGGCGCTGCGACAGAACACTTCCAATTCCCACATTGCTCGCGTCGGTGTCCAGGATGAACTGTCCTTCTGGCAGAGGAAAACTCAGCACTGGGGCACTGGTCAACTTCCTCTTCAGCTCGTCGAAGGCAGACTGGCATTCCTCATCCCAACAGAAGTTTCGTCCTTCTTCCGTGAGCCTTGTCAACGGCTTAGCGACGTCGGAGAACATCCGGACATATCGTCGGTAGTACGTGCAGAGGCCCAGAAAACTCCTCAACTGGTGTTTATCTACCGGTATTGGCCACTCCTTCACCGTACTTGTCTTGTCCGGATCAACGGCGACGCCCTCTCTGCTCACTACGTGCCCTAAGTATGAGACCTTCCTTCTGAAGAGCTGACATTTCTTCGGGTTCAGTTTCAGTCCCGCACCCTGCAGTCTCTGGAAGACGTCCTCTAAGTTTTTCAGATGTCCTTCGAAGGTCTTGCCCATCACGATGACATCGTCCAAATAGACTAGGCACGTTTTCCACGTCAGACCCATTAGCACGCTCTCCATCAGCCTCTCAAACGTCGCTGGGGCATTACAAAGTCCGAATGGCATGACTGTAAAATGCCACAGGCCGTTACCGAAGGTAAATGCCGTCTTTTCCTTATCGGCAGGGTCCATTTCGACTTGCCAATAGCCGCTTTTTAAATCCAAGGTCGAAAATATCGTGGATCCAGCAAGGGTATCGAGTGTGTCGTCGATACGTGGTAGCGGGTAGCTGTCCTTTTTGGTGACACTGTTCACCTGCCGGTAGTCTACACAGAATCGAGTAGTCCCATCCTTTTTCTTCACCAGTACTACCGGCGAGGCCCATGGACTGCTTGACGGCTCGATGACCCCGTCCCGCTCTAGGTCCTTGATGATTTTCTCGGCTTCCTCCCGTTTGGCCAAGGGTAGTCGTCTTGCTGTTTGTCGAATCGGTCGTGTCTCGCCCGTGTCAATTTTATGTGTCACGACCTTGGTCTTTCCCAGCTTTCCATTCTCGGTGGTAAATATGTCCTGGTACTTATTTATTAATTTATGGGCCTTTTGTTTCTTTGTGGGCGAGAGAAATGCACTGGTCTGGGCAAGAATTTGTTTCAAGTCCTGCGGAGTGTGTCTGGACCTTTCTTCCTCACTAACGCCCCTTACGATGGCCGAAGCGGCTTTACACGTGCCCAGCTTCGTACCCTTCTTGATGGTAACCGGGTACTGATTGATGTTGAGTAGTCGCACAGGCACTTCACTTGAGAGAGTAACGAGCGCCTTTCCTACCAGTACCCCCCGAGCCAGTCGATTGTCATCGTTTTCTGGTTCGATCACGGCTGGAATTCCCTCTTCCACAACACCCCTCAGACAGGTAGAGGTGATCGTTTCGCTTCGTTCCGGGAGAATCACATCTTCTGCCATTATTACGTCTAACACAAAGTTGTCACGATTGTGTAGCAGTAATTCTTCTTGACCGATCCTCAACACTCGGTGTCCGAAATCCAACTGGAATCCATGATTCCTCATGACGTCCATCCCCAGTATGACGTCTTCCTCAATTTCGGCTATGAGAACAGGATGGTCAAACTTTACTCGTCCCAACGTCATGCTAACCGTCGCTTCACCGTGTATTACTGCCTTCTCCCCAGTGGCAGTTCTCAATTGCCACCTACTTGGCCTAATCTTCCTACGGTCCCTCACAACTTCCGAGCGTACGATCGTCTTCGTAGCTCCCGTGTCCACAAGCATGGCGTGGGATCTCCCGTCGATAGTGCCATCGACGTACGCGCTCCCCAATTGGTGGGAAAACGAGGCTATACTGGCCCGGGGGTTTCCACTGCTACGGGTCGACGTTCCCCCTTTCTTATCGACCCGCATTAGTTTTCCTGGGCCTTTGCCGGCGCCGCTGTTCTAGGCCGCTTGCAAGAACTCTTCACATGGCCCACTTCGCCACAGTTCCAACAGCGAACTACCTTCTTCTTCGCTGACAGCACCTCCATGATCTGCTGTAGGACCCTTTCCACGAGCTTTTCAGTGTCTACTTCCTCTGTAACCGCTCGAACACGGCCGTGACCGCGGGAGGCTTCCATGGCTGCATCATGCTCCAGTGCGATGGCGAGCGCGTCCATTAATGTTTTCGGTCGAGCTAGTCTCAGGGCCCTCTGCAGTTCCTGGTCCCGCAGCCCGCTCACGAACGTCTGCACTGCGAGGCACTCCATCATCTGTTCCGGTGCCGTGGGATACGCCAACCTCACTAGTCTGGCTACGTCCGCTTCGAACTCCTGCAGGGTCTCGTTCGATTTCTGACGGCGATTGGACATCTGGGATTGATGGACTTGCTCCA
Source organism: Cryptocephalus moraei (assembly GCA_946251905.1). Classification (NCBI taxonomy): domain Eukaryota; kingdom Metazoa; phylum Arthropoda; class Insecta; order Coleoptera; family Chrysomelidae; genus Cryptocephalus; species Cryptocephalus moraei. The sequence goes on from OX276459.1 coordinate 18,564,015, forward strand.
GATGTGTTTGGCCGAACCGCATATCCAGTCGCCTTAGCAGCTCCTTGTAATTCCCGGCTTCCTCGGTGGATAGCGTCTGAAGAACTTCCAACGCCTCTCCACGCAAGGCTACCGTTAGGGAAACAGCTTTTTCGTGAGGGGACCAAGCATTAGCCTCCGCTGCTGCCTCAAACTGCTTCTTGTAGCTGGCCCACGGAATTTTTCCATCGAACGTTGGGGGCGTCACTCGATTGGTGGATATCGAGTTCTGTTGAACGACCGCCTTTATTTCTTCCTTCGTCTCGCCGCTACTGAGTTGTTCTAGTCTTTCTTCCAACTGCTTGATCTTCTGTTCAGTCTCCTTACGCTGAGCCTCAATCTGGTCGGTTATCTCTTCCCTCTGGGCGGCGATTTGAGCAGAAATATCTTCCCTCTGGGCGGCGATTTCTTCCCTCTGGGCAGCGATTTGAGCAGTGATGTCTTCCCTCTGTGCAGCGATTTGAGCAGTGATGTCTTCCCTCTGGGCGGCGATTTGAGCAGTGATGTCTTCCCTCTGGGCGGCGCTTTCTTCCCTCTGGGCAGCGATTTGTGCAGTAATATCTACCCTCTGGGCGGCGATTTGGGTAGAAATATCTTCCCTCTGGGCGGCGATTTGGGTAGAAATATCTTCCCTCTGGGCGGCGATTTGGGTAGAAATATCTTCCCTCTGAGCGGCGATTTTAGCAGTGATGTCTTCCCTCTGGGCGGCGATTTCTTCCCTCTGGGCAGCGATTTGAGCAGTGATGTCTTCCCTCTGAGCGGCGATTTTAGCAGTGATGTCTTCCCTCTGGGCGGCGATTTCTTCCCTCTGGGCAGCGATTTGAGCAGTGATATCTTCCCTCTGGGCGGCGATTTGCTTCGTGATGTCATCGTCTTCGAACTCGAAAACTTCCGGGTCCTGGCCATTTTCTTTCAAAAATGCCGAGAGCCGGTCCTGGAGTTCAGTCTTCCTCCCTCCTGCTTCCAATTCCCGTTCCTCGAGTTCTTTTTTTAACTCGGCCACTTTTAATTCGCGTAACTTCTTCATGATCCGCTCTTCTGACACCAATGTAACGTTTATTTTATAATTTATTTACATTAATTGAACACTAATTTATTTAACACACTAAAGTACTTGTTCACTAGACTAGACACTACATAATTTATTTGTACTGCTCCGCTTTCGGATCGTATGTCGCGTTCACTTCTGCTTCTCTACTTCTCACTAACTCCCTCGATCACAAGCCCCCTTATATATACACTCCCAACCCCGATAAAGAACGTTCTAGTATATTCTAGAACACCTACGCAGGAAATGTTCATGCACCTGTCTTGTACGCGTCGTAGTTATTCTTTTGAAGGAGTAAACATGTGTCGCTTTGTTTACTTCTCGCATTACAATATCTATAAAATCTATGGGAAGCAGAATACCTACCGGTACTCTATGTATTTTATCCTTCATGCTGGCATATATTTCCCCTCTAATAATCATAAAGTCAGCATCAAACTGCATGCTTTTTAGATGATTCCAATTTCCAACAAAGGATTCCAATGTATTTTCACCACTTTTTATCATTTTATTATTGTCTTCAAAAACCTCAATAATGTGTGCAGATCTTCAAAACATGTTTGGATGCCATTTTCAATCAAAATTCTAACTTCAAATGGTTTTATTTAACTAAGAATAAGAAGTACACAAAATAAATCACACTTGCATACAAAAACATTACCTCAAAAAAGTAAAATGGGCGAAAAATAATAATTAGACTTACCGTTTATCAAAAATATAGTTTGAAAAAACGTTGAACCGTCCTAAGTTTTTACGAAATATTGACCTGGCCACTCTTATTCACGTCAAAACTAATAAAAAACTTGAAAATAAAATCGTAATATGAGAAACTTGCACGCTTTCTCGGTTTATTTGGAAACCTTTCTTAGCTCCGCCCATTTATGACGTCATGCTTAGGTAGTCCATTCAGCAATAACAATCGCAAACACGCATTCAAAAAGTGGCTTCTCAACATGGCCGGTTCCGTCTACAAAATTTATTACCCCCTCTCCCATATAAGCAGTGAACTCTATACTATTCGTACCTGGAAGGGACGCGTCCGTTGCGTATAACTGCGTGCAGTGTGTCAGGGGCAAGCGAAACAAAGATAGACATAGTTACGGTAACCTGACTTTATCACACTCAAGCAAATGAGTTTGGTCTATATGCGTAAATTGATTTTAAGTAGAAATTTATGTAGATTGACGATTATTTTTATTCGAAACGTGCTATATTAGTGAAGGTATAAATTTATTGTGTTCTAATACGCTATAAGTCTGAAGCCTATGAGTCACTGCTTAGTACACGGGGCTTCGTACACGAGAGCAGTGACAAAGACAGCGAACGACGCAACGAGAGAGAGAGAGAGAGGGACAGAGATAGCGAGCGGCTCGGCAGCGTTCGTAGCGGCTCGGCAGCGTTCGCTCCGGTAACGCATTTCGGTAACGCATTCCATTTAACGGTCAGATTGTTTGCTGCCAGGTTGAAAACGTGTCATTTCTATATACCTGTATCTAGCGGAAAGCGACGAATTACCGGCCGACCAGCTCCGAACGTACTTTTCTGCACTAGGGCGCAAAAAGGCACATTTCCGACCGGCATAGAGATGCGCGGCGACCGCGGCGTAGAGATGAGCGAAATATCACGAACTGTGATTGGTGAAATGGATTGCTCTATGGCCGCAACACACAATACACATGTCAGATGTCAGTACAAAGCATTATCATACTTTAGTACTATAATTATAAATACTATAATACTATCATACTAATATTAAAACTGATTAAGTTTCTCGTTATTTGCTTATTAGCGGGTTGGGCAAAAAGTACTATGTTCACCACGGGCGGAAACGAAAAAAAAAAAACGAAACTCCGCCCTCGTTGAAATGTTCGTCTTTCCGCCCTTGGTAAACAATATACTATTGTAGACGGAATCGGCCATATTGAAAAGCCAGTTTTCGAACGCGTGCTTGCGATTGTTATTGCTGAATTGTGCAGTGGCGGATCTATGAGGGGAGCTACAGTCTACCACTGGGAACCAACGTTTAACAATTAATAATGAATACATACATATTTTTAATATAATATACCCACTACACATAACTGAATCAGCTCTTCCTCTCCTTCCTGGTTTCCTGCTGGTTCTTTGTCTTCCTGGTATAACTGGAGCACATTTCTTTTTTGGTAATTTTTCTTCTATTAACTGATTAATCCCAAAATCGGAAATTTTTTGTTTGTTTCCGTTTTCCAAAGAATGAACAACAGCGTAAGGCTTTAAAAACTGATGTAGGTAATTTTGTTATGAACTGTTAGTATAAATATGAGTTAAATTAATCAAAAAAATTAAAAATGAAAATTCTTTATTTAATTCGTATTGAGCAACCTTCGTATTGTTTCATATGTTAGCATTTTGTGACATTTTACGGAAAATAAAACTGCTCCATACAAATTATTATTTCATAATTTTACTTAATGTAATGCTACGCCATTGGAGAGAAAGATTTCTTACAGGAAGTCGGCCATATGCAGAAGCCACTTTGGTCTGTGCTTTGGTCTATTTGTTCCAACCACATTTGTTACCTCCTCTATCTTTTATCTCTATGATGTCATCGGAAATACCGGCAACACTGCACGACAGCCGTGTCGCCGGTACATAGATGTAATGGAACGTGCGAGAGGAACCTACGTCGGCCGCCTTGAGGGGGCGAGGGGGGGGCGACGCGCGGCCGCCGTCCGCCCGATGTCGCTGCCGTCGCCAAGATGGCCGCCTCTGACGTCACCAGGCCCGTAATCGTTACGCTCGGCAAGGGAAGGGAGCGAGCGAGAGAGGGAGTCGTCGGGCGCGCGCTCGAGAGCGAGAAAGAGCGAGAGAGAGCGAGCGAGAGAGAGAGAAACGGGAACGGCACCGGTCGTGTCGTGTCGTCGTCGTCGTATCCACCGCGCCCAAGAAACGTACGGAACGTGTGTGCGAGCGAGAGAGAAAGAGCGAGCGAAGGGACGGGCGGTGTTTTTTTTAATTTGTCGAGACACGAGCAGCGGGAGCGCCCCGTCGGCCTGGAGTAGCGCGCGCGAGAGTGTGTGTGAGTGCCCGAGGAGACCCGCGGGAGTGCCGTCGCCGTCGCCGCAGAAAGAGGAAACGCGAAAGGGAAGGAGGAAGAGAGAGAGAGAACCGAGCCGCCTCACTCGTCCCGTTAAATGAATCAGGTCGGACGACGGTCGATTTTACACGCGTCGTGCGGTCGGCCGATGTGGCGGTCGTCGTGATCGCATCGCCGAGCGTGCACGGTACCCCGGACGAGTCTCCGACGACGAATAATCGCAGGTGACCCCCCCGCGAGACTGGTGCGAGAGGCGGCAGGGGAGCGCGAGAGCGAGAGAGAGCGAGTGAGACAGGGTGAGGAGGAGAGAGGAAGAGGACCACGCGACACCGTAAAGGTGAGAAGGGAACGGGCCCCCGTACGCACGTACGTGCGAACTGTCATGGCGGCTGTCAAGTCGGATCCGCTCGGTTCGCCTCTTTGACTGGCGGTCCGGGCGGCCCGGCCGCCCCCTTGCCAGCCGCGATGCGGCGCCCGTTACGTAAGTGCCGGGCGGCCTCCGCCGCCACAGCGGCACGCGTCGATCGTGAATTTGTTTTGGGTTGTAGGTGTGTCCGAAAAACAAATGAGAGATGCCGCCGCCGCAGCCGTGCGTGCGTGCGTGCTAGCGGGCGAGAGGCGGGAAATTCGAAATTACGATCCCGTTTTCGATCGCCCTTCCGACGGTTATCCGTCGATCGGGTGCGTATTGATCTCCCCCGATACGAAAATCGAAAATTTTAAGAGAAGTTACCTTACGTCTCACCCGAATCAAGCGAAATTGGATTTACGAAATTCCAGGTCGAGCTACACCTCTTCGTCCACATAACCTAACTTTTATCCACAAATTTCATTCGCTGCTATCATAATGATGCTTGGATTTTGTTGGCTAGCGTCGGATTGATGTTTATCCGCATTTACCTAACCTCACTTTTATCTGGTAATTTCATTCGCCGCTCGTAATCACATAATCTAATGCTCGCTTTTCATTGGCTAGCCTCAAATTGATGGTTATCGACATTAGAGAGATAAATCCTATGTTTTTAATGCTAGGTCCATCAAGCGAATAGTACTATAACAACAAAGCACTTGGCTATAGGTATGAAGCAAATGCTACACAACTGAAGTAGTCACTTCGAAGAGGTCCTATTTGTAGCTTTGCCCAATTTGAGGTTAAGTTTTTTAACTAAATTAGTTCATGTTGAATCTCAGCGGCAAAGCACAAGAACAAGCAGCCATTGCACAAGAGAAAGCTGCTATAGCGCAGGAAAATTATTTTATATCTATGGCAAACCAATCCCAGGACGTCTTGTTTCTTAATGAGAAAATTTAGATTAGTATACTAGGTACTTAATTTAATGTGTTCCTATTACAGTACATATTCGACTTTGTACTAATTTTATTTATATTTTTAACTACATTCACGAAACCTTAATAGTTCGATGGTTGGCGCATTTCTCCCATTCACACCTCTCTGGCGGGTTACATTTTGGTCTTCATTGTTATGAATATACACAGGATCTTGCTGAATTGGAAGTTCATCAAAATCATCATGTGGATCATGTATATATTTCGCAATATTCTGTAAAGCACAAACTATGTACCGACAAACTCTTCGTTTTGAGGCGAACGGTATAATGCATCATAGGAAAATGACGTTTCACTTGACAAAAACATCGTTCAATAACACGATTGTTTCTGAGCCATCTATTGTAATTTCTTTCTGCAATAGTAAGAGCCCTCCTGTATGGCGTTAATAGTCACGGTGTCAAGCTGTAGCCTTCATCTCCTAGTAAAGAAACATATATGTTGCCGGTCGTAATGTTGCAAACTTCTGGATTTCTCCAAATTCTATCGTCGTGGACTGAACCTGCCCAAGAAGCATCCCCTCTTATAAATCGTTCTGTGAAAGAACAGGTAGCTTCCAAGTTTACTGAGCAGAAGCCTTTTCTATTAAAATATTCCCTTCCTTGAACTGCTGGCTTTATAATTCGTATGTGCACACAATCTACATAATCACCGATTATATGTGTTTCAAAATGATTGCCATCTAGTCGCCTGTGGAATTCCCATGTAAAATAAAAAAACCCGCCTTGCGAAAATAGGAGTTTCTACTAGCTATACATAACCTCAAAATAACCTACTTAACCTCTTTTAACTTCTGGTTCGGTCAAAAGAAAACGAATTGTGAGTATTTGTCTATTTGTAGTATTTCTTTTGGTCATGAAAAGACCCGTTAATTACCTACTGATTACGTACTGATTGCCAGTTTGACACTTGCACAAATCGCACATATCACAGGACACTTGTCAGAATTAGATAGGTTCAAATCAATAGAGCGTGGCACATCAAAAATTACATGCACAGAAATTCCAACGCCAACTAGATGACAATCATTTTGAAACACATTGTATTTGATATTATGTTCCGACCCTCTTGTGCTCGTTCAATATCATCCACAGTTTGTGGAAACAGAGTCCATATGGTTTTTTTCCAAAATTTTGTTAATAACAATACTTTATGACACAGTTGACTATGTACACCTATATCACTAGCAACTCCTCTCTGAAAGTCAGGATCAAGACTTCTAAGAAATATATCGATTTTCCACTGATTCACCCAAGAAGTGGTTAGCAATTCATTCCACATATTCCCTGTTAAAACTTACTAAAGAAACAAAAACAAATTAATATTAGTAAATTGAGTTAAATTTACTTTCCATAACATCAAACATTTTATAAATATTTCTCACCGAAATAACTTTTTGTATTCACATGCACGAAATAATCTTTAAAATATTCTCTCATGAACTAATAACTGCCATATTTTGCAAATAGCTTAAAGAAAGCTACCGTGAAGCTTCGCTGAGGTTGGCTTCAGTAAAAATGTACTTGCTTTGCCTTGCAGCATTTGCTTTATATGGCATAGTACCTAATTACTCTTATACATATTAAACAAAAGCTACTGATTGGCAATATTTCCTGGCAGCGAGGCTAGTTATTAGAGTAACTGCTTCATAGTTGAATCATTTACTTCATTTTAATAGTATTGACTTCTACATTGAAGAAATTAGTAGTAGTAGTGCCAGATACTCCGTTTTATTTATACCATCCATAATTTAATGCCTGCTTTTCGTTAGCTAGCCTCAAATTGATGTATATCGACATTATAAAAGATAGTCGCCATGTTTTTAAAGTGTACCAGCTGCTCGAACACAATGTGTTTCAACAGTCAACTGGACCCTTGAGCACCTGCTTGGCGAATAACATTTACAAACGGTATCCCTGCAAGTCTTAAGGTACAAGCTGTAATGTTTTGACATCTAATGATTTGTTTGTAACATACAAGACAAAATTTGGTTCCTTATTTAATCACTCTTTAATTATTGATTAATATGTATTTTTGACTCAAAGACTCAACTTTTACTCTTTGGTAAAAACATTTCCATCTTCTGATAGTAATAAGGTTGACGTTATTTTGACATCTGGGCGTGCGCAGTTGCATTTTGTGGTATGGTATACTTTAATAGAGAGATATTGCAAAAGTGCACTAATAATGACAACCGGTATTTAAGTCCACCTTCATAAAATAGTGCTTAGCATTTATCATTACTTTAAGGCAGAGATATTGCTGAGCACGGATCTACATTGCAATGTCAAGACAACAACTACATAATCTAGAAACCTAGTCAGGTGCTAAGACGCGAATTTCTAGTACTTAGTACATAGTTTTAAAATCCTTTTTAATGTGTGGCACAGTCGGCCAAAGTACATAGTTCTACATTAAAAACACTCTAATCACAACAATCAATTGTTAATAAGTTGGAGGAAGTTCTGGAAGCTGTTATATTTTTAGAGGTGGAAATTATGAAATAGAATGTGGTAACTCGTTCTTACTTCAACCACATTTCTAATAACAATTTTTAAATTTCATTAGTAGAGTCAGAGTAATAAAGTCGACGTTATTTTGACATCTGAGCGCTCACAGTTGCATTTTGTGATAAGGTATCGAAATTTTCAGGAAACAATGGGAAAAGGCTTAGAAATGCGTAGGATTTTACAGACTGGAAAATTGGTGATTTTAGAGATTTTTTTTAACAATTTTTGGAGAAAATGGAGTCTGCGCCATTGTAATACTACATTACGCTCTAACTTTTAGAGAATTCCACTCAACAAGTTCACCCAGTTGTTCAATAATTGTTAGGGCAAGGATAACAAATGAGGTTGAGACAAATTGAATTCACATGAGTGTAGAATTACAGGGTAACGTTTCATGCTGTTCCCGTGAACGCGTTCTGTGTCTATTGCCTTTCAATCTGGCTCTCGTTTGTTTACGTTTGAGAGCAAACTTTACATTAAATATCTCGGTTGTTAGGCGAAATTAAGTAATTCCTATACTCGGGTAAGTTTGTCTTTGCACGCTGATGTAGTTGTTATTCTTCATCATTTCCACCACCAAAAATAACTTTCCAGAACTTCCTCCATGACATGTTAACGATTGATTGATTGATTGTTATGGTTAGAGCGTTCCCAATGTACCAATATGTAGGTACTTCGGACGACATTGCCATTTTAAAGAGGACTTTAAAAGTACTAGAGATTCGCGTCTTAGCAGCTGACTAAATTTCTAGGTTATGTGGTTATGTTGTCTTGTTGCAATGCGGATCCATGCTCTGCCATAGCTCAGTTTTAAATTAAAGATAAATGCTAAGCACTATTTTAATAAGATCGACTGAAGTATTGTTTCAGTATTAGTGCATTTTTGCAATATCTCTCTATTTACCTCATAGACGTACCTAGCTCGGTCTATGATTTATCTTTTTGTTCACCAAACCTAACTGTTGTGTCTCGTCTGGCAATTTATGTGATGTTATTCTCGTCTAAAATTAAGAAACTTCCGTTAATACATAAGAGTAATTCACAATAATTGTAAATTACTGTGTCACCCCGAACTTAATTATTAAGTTCGGGGTGACTCTATTTTTTAATACTTTTATTATTGTTAGATGTTTACATTGCCACAGTTTAAGATGTGACAGAAATTGGCTTATTGTGAGTTACTTGAAAAAGAACCCATAGATTTAGGAAGCTATTTATGATGATGGTAAACGGGACCTCAACCTGAAAGTTCATAAATCCAACTTAACAGTCTTACTTTGGTGACAATCAGTAACGTAAAGACATTGTTATCTTATTCGGTTCGACCTACTAACGTCCCATTTATAATTTTCTTACGATTTACATTAAATCGGCCCAGAACAGACGAGAGCCGTAGAAAGCTACTATAATAGCTCCAATGAGTTGATACAATCCCTGGAGTGTGGGCAGGCGTTCAGTTCTCCTGACAAAACTGGGGTTGATCGTCTTTTCCAGTTACTTTTGATGCGTTGATTAGTCGAAGATGTGTTTATGAGATCCTTGACATATGGGATTTATGTGATTGTGGAATAAGACTCAAATAGGCGCGAGAGAAGCTGTCTGAGATTTATCGACATTCCTATGGGCCATAACGTCACTTTTTACTGCAAGACTCCCAATTTTCTGTACTATCTATTGAAATATATAGTGTTATATGGCCTATTATTGTATATTATCTTTTTAACAAAATACTCCTTCAGCATGACCAGATCCTGTATTAGTGAGTTGGTAGCAGCTTCTATGGTGTTGCTACGAGCAGCTAGGGCTGGGTCGTCAGCATAACCAAATTTCTTTGATATTGTTGTCAGAAATATATAGATGGAAGAGAGCAGGTGTGAGTACCGACCCTTGAGGCAGGCCGTTATTTGAGTTTCCTCTGCTTTTCCCTGTTATTGTTTGAAAGGGTCTGCCACAAAGTGTGCTGTTTATTAGGATTTGCTGTTTGGCTGCATGGTATTTTACTGAGAAACTTGTAAAGAAGACCCTCTCTCCAGACCATATCATCTGCCACAATCAAATCAACGAAGACTACAGTGGTTTTCAGTCGGCGTTCAAAACCAGCTCCAGTATTTGTTGTCAGACAGCAATTGGCTTGTTCAACTGGGACACACTCCAAGATTGAGGGGCACAGCCTGTTCATCAGCATCCGCTCCAAAAGTTTGTAGCATGAGCTAAGAAGTGTTATTGGGATGTAGCCCTTCAGCAGCAGGTTCTTCGGTTTATTAGGTTTCAGTATTGAGATAGTTTTTGCTGGAGGTATCCTGTTAATAGGATGTCAGAATAGAAGATATTCACCACTATCTTGTATGTTTGCCAGTTTTTGAGAAATTCTCCCATCACACTATCAAATTATACACTCAAACTCTGAATAATACACAATGAGGACAGTATTAGAAATGTATGATGTTCATAAAAACAGAGAGGATCCACAAGAATGAAGCACAAATAGTAAGCGATTTTTTAACGAATTAAAATCGTGAGAGCAACAACTCCTAAAAGCCGACTCTGTTCTTTTTACTATGCGCAGTACGCTTGTTATTGTCACGTGCGCTTCTGTGGCGGTGTTGCCAAATTTGCTAGAATTTCTTCAATCACTGTCCCTACTAACATATGATCTATTTCGAATTTCACTAGAAAAATACCAACAATAAAGAAAACTTGCAATGCTTTGTCAAGAAAAGATGTTCTGCGCATGTACAAGTAGTAGGTGTTTGTTCGCTATGTGGAGTCATTTAACTGAATCTCGGATGTACCTATTTGTGTTCTAAATTTGTTGTATTTATATGGACACTGTCACATGGAAGACCCTAGGAAGACTCCAACCATATAGAGTATGACTTCGAGTCAGATTACGCGTTGGCTTTGATAAATGAAAACTCAAAGGGTGATGGTGGACAATCATCACAACTGGCCGAATGAACTACAACGTGATCAAGAATGACTGTTTGAGTTGGCAATGCTGAATTTCATTTTTAAATGGTACAACTGGTAATTTGAATTTGCTATGTCAAATTCAAATTTCTGTTATTCTTTTCAAATTTATTTATTTAAAATGGTTTTCACGTTACAACACGATATTTTCGTTGGAATGGCGTACTTTCGAAGCGGGATTTATAACCCAATTACTGGTTGGCAGTACTCTCTCGAAGCGACTTACCAGCAATTTCAGGAAATGTTTCCGGAGACTTTGGTCACTTTTGCTGTCTTTCAGCAGCATTGTATGCGAGTAGTTGAACGTTATTTAAACACAGGGAGCGTAAGCAAACAAAAATCAACTGGTAGACCTTCTACTCTAAACGAGGAAGTTGTCGAGGATATCAGAACTCGAATGCAAAGAAGTCCTCGCAAATCCTTAAGAAAGCTCTCCCTTCAAACAGGTTTGGTCCTTATGCCTCCTATTCAACCAATTTTCATTCTTACCCATAAGACTTCCACATTTTCATGTTGTTCTAATTCACGGTTTTACAGGTTTATCATATGGAAGTTGCTCCACTGTGCTTAAAAAGAAATTAAAGTATCACCCTTACAAAATTTCCATCGTCCAGTCATTAACGCCTCCTGATCACCCGCAGAGAGTTTTATTTTGCAATTGGTTCAATGACATATTAAATAATAATGATATCCTTAACAATACCTTCTTTTCCGACGAAGCCTGGTTTCATCTCAACGGCTATGTGAATAAACAAAATTACAGAATTTGGTCAGGTGAAAATCCTTATGCTATCAGAGAGACAAATTTGCACCCGGTTAAAGTTGGAGTTTGGTTGGCAGTCTCAAGGGCGCGGGTGTATGGGCCGATATTTTTTAATTTTACCGTCAATTCAGAGAGATATATCCAACACTTTTTGAGGCCTTTTATAAACCAACTAGCCGTGACCCGGCACGCTTCGCTGTGGCTCAGTTTGATATAAAATAAATGAACAATTAAATAAAAATAGGTAATCTAGCGAATATAGATTTACCGAGAAAACACATAATTTATTTCAATACCATGCATTGCATTGCTGTGAATATGTTGTAGAATGTTATGAAAAGGGAAAAAATATTGCTTTGCAATTATTTTTTATAACCGATGTAGGTACTCGGCTTCGGCGGGGACGACCCTGTCTCATTCCTTTTTCCACACTCCATGAAAATGGTTTCAATCAGCGTGCGTTATTCGTCTTGATCGAGCAATACATACTTGGGCTATTTCCAATCTTGCTTCCCTTTGCTCGTCCGTTTCAGACGAACGGGCTCGAGCAATTCGTACTCCTTCGATTTCCAATCTTGCTCCTCTTTGCTCGTCTGTTTCAGATAAGGGGGCTTGGGCATTTCTAATCTATCTTCCTTTTGCTCCTCTGTTTCAGATAAATGGGCTTGAGCATTTCTTAATCTTAGGGTTTCTAGTCTATTTTCCCTTTAGTCGTCTTTTTCAAATAAGCGGGCTTGAGCATTTCTTAAACTAAGGGTTTCTTAGGAGCAAATTCAGAAACGCCACTCACACTCATTTCTACCTACACTCAATTGTAACTCAAAATGAGGGTGAGTGCGCCTTCTCCTCAATTTTGGAATTCAGAAACGTGTAAATCAAGTTACTCAAATACATCTCAATTTAAGAATGATTTGAGGGAAGGATGTTTGGCAATATCGCAAGTCGTCGTGTTCGCTGCTGACTGTGTTAGTTCAATTTGGTGTTCTGTGCATATATCATGTGTTTTGTGGCAGCAACTGTCAGGCGCATGTCAGGCGTCACCTAATTTGGAATCACGTTTTGCAAAATCGTTTACGTTGAAACAATGAGCAGAGAGCATTCCAAAAAAGTATGTGTGCAAGGAAAAAAGTTCCAATTAAAAGAGTCTCCACCTCTATGCCTGCTATATACCACTGGAAAAATAATATGTCGAATAGTGTCTCCACCAAATCTATACCCCTGTAAGATCTCCAAGTTGGTGCTGAACGGGATTGTTGTAATCTCTGATATAATTTCTGAAACAATTAATTGCCTTATTAAACAAATCATATTTTTCCCTCGGTACGCATTTACATCTTAGGGTGCTACCTACAATTTTATCATAGGTAGGAACTGGTAAATATCTTTCATCCTCAATATATTGTATGAACTCTACAAATTCGTTGAACTCATTAGCCATGATATCCATATTGCTAACACCATCTAACATAAACAGAAATGCACAAAAAACTGTCACTAACGACGCTAATGACCATCTGCACGAAAGTCAAAACGTAAAAGTATGGTGTGAAATTATTTTAAGTGGTGAATTTCAACCACTCAAATCTCACTCAATCTAATACTCAATTTAAGGGACATTTCAATTGAGGAAAGTCTATGAATTCCAAATTGAGTGTAGTGAAGATTTTACTTAAAAATTTAGTGTAGGTGTAGGGTGAGTGGCGTTTCTGAATTTGGCCCTTAGTCTATCTTCCCTTTGCCCGAAGCTCGTAGTCTTTTATTTTTTTGCTTTACATATGGATCTGCCAATCGCTTTTCTTTTGGAGGCATAATTCACAGCGAAAGTATAAAATAAATGCGCTTGTTTTCTGTTGTCCAATGTCCAAAGTTCACAAATAACACCACTAACACTCACACACGTTCAGAAATATTTCTACTTTTAACAGAAGAATGATTTTGAGCAATTCGATGCTCAAAGCGCTGACAAACTGTTCGACATTTAAAAGATACCTTTTCGCCGCGAGATGGCGCCATCTGTCAGTCACTCGTCTGTCAAATAAAGGTGACATATTGCCTGTCATGTATATATTTTTAAGCCGTTTCGGCCCCTTGGCTCCTTTTTCGACGCGGAACCATTTCAAGAACCTTCAAGGACATGCGCCCTACAACTCACCAAAATTTCGTTGCAATCGGACGAATGGTATAGGAGCCTATGCGGAACATACACACAAACATCCATTTTTATATATATAGATTGCATACTGAAGAGGAGCTGCAGGAGGCAATAGTTCAGGAAGTGGCAAACATTACCCCCAATATGCTGGTGAATATCTTCGAGAGCCTAAAAAGAAGAGTTACTTTATGTCTGGACCAAAATGGGGGGCATTTTGAGCATTACCTTTAGCCGGTTTAATTAAATCATTGTTCTGTATTTCGAGTTTCATTTTTAAGCGTTAATTTTTATTCACATAACCTACAATCTTATCGCTGATTGTTCTTCTTCTTCTTTTATTTGGCCTTCGCTGCTATGTCGATCCAGCCACTTACATAACGCTGATTGTTTTGTCAAATAAATGAAACAAACTTCCTGGCGAGGGGGTCGCGCAGGGGAGGCGGAGTTCGTGACGTAGACTGGCGACACAGGTCTGAGTTTTATTACCTGTGTTTAATCTAACTCTGGTTTCATCTATGCTCTGTATTACTCTGACAATTCGGCGTTTGGCTGGCGTTTTCGTTTGTAATTGACAACAGTTTTGAGTTTTTCAAAGTATTTTTTGCATCGCCGGTCACCGTGTGACGTAGATGACGTTGTGGTAGGTCAGGATCGCTTGAGGCAACCTATTTAAAGTTGATACGCCTTGTCTGGTTGTAGCATTGCAAACCCTTAGGCAAAAAAATCCTCCAGGTAGGATTGCCAACTCAAACAGTCATTGTTGATCACCCTGTACTATTCGAGCTCGTATATTGAATTAAAGAGGAAGAAGAAGAGGAATAACCTATAATGTTGGGTCATGATTTTACAATAGTTTGTTTCTCATTAAAACGCCAGTATTGCTATTTTCAAGAGTAGTCAGGTGTCACAGTTGGTGGTATAAATGATGACAGTAACATTTGTTTTAGTTTTGTGACACATGTGTCAGTATGAAAACAAGAAAGGAAAACGTTTCAATTCGTTACCTCTGGAAAGCAACTGTACTTTATTGTGCAGAAGTAGGTCAGAATACTGACTCTCTATTTCTTCAATCAATTCTTTTATAATTGAAAGGTTTTTATAATGGAACTAGAGAGCCGCAACTATACATCGAAAGATGTGGCTCGCGAGCCGCAGGTTGCCGACCCCTGGTTTAGACCAAACTGAGCGATGAAGTCCTAAGTGTGGATGCGTTTGCAGCCCAAGTGTTTCCACATAACTTACGGATTATGTTCTTTCTGGTGTCGAGTTTGGCTGCCGTATTCTCTAAGATGACAGTTACAGTTAACTAATAGTTAGTGAGGATGTTTCGGTTGCGACAGAAAGACTCGTATCTCGATAACTGTCACCTATTGAGAAATCGCCTTTACGCGTTTCCGCTCCTGCGGTCGAGACGATAAGATTTGTGTGTGTGTGTGTGTAAATATGTGAAATGTAATAATCGTTCTTTTTTTACGTTTACAGGCACTGTCACTTCGGCTCGCAGCCTAGCAGTATGAACGAACTGGACTCGCTCAGGCAAGAAGCGGAAACTTTGAAGAATGCGATCAGGGTGAGTACGATGTGGGGGGTGAGGTGAGGATCAAGTTTTTAACGGACCATCCGTTTCGCAGGACGCTCGCAAGGCCGCCTGCGACACGTCGCTGGTGCAGGCGACCGCCAGCCTCGAGCCGATCGGCAGGGTGCAGATGCGCACGAGGCGCACCCTGCGCGGCCACCTCGCCAAGATCTATGCGATGCACTGGGGCTCCGATTCGAGGAACCTCGTCTCGGCCTCGCAGGACGGCAAGCTCATCGTGTGGGACAGCCACACGACGAACAAGGCAAGTAACGTCGGATGAGTAGCGAGGTCGTGTGGAAGCAGAGACTTACTGCGCATTAGGCGTTTTTCGACGATGATCAGGTCAAGAGCTTTCGGTCAGCTCTGGTCAGTTATGGTTTTTCAGTTAACCTAACTGTCAATTAAGTGAATTTTAAACAAAAATGTATACAGAACAGCTTTTTATTTTAGGCTCCTTGCATGAAAATAGGTATTTTCAAAATATTCTTATATTCCTACGGGTTCCTATGTCCTCATTTCGACCACCATTATTTTGTATCTTGCCAACCCTCTTTTGTTATCGCCCTATCTATCATGGTTACCTATTTCCTTCCTGAAATCAGGAATGTTCTTGATAATCCCCAAATAATAACAACTACGTAATTGTTGAGATATTTCACACTGCCGACGTTTCGTTCATGATTATGAACATATTCATGGCTCTAAAATTATATATATGTTAAGTATCTCTTATATAACTAAAAAAGTATCACTTACATGTTATCAAAATAGAAAATTTAACATGTTTGACATTTGATAACCGTATATCGATTGTTTAAAAAATTTAATAGAAACCCATTATAAATAACAGAAACCTTCAAAAGCGTGAGTGCTAAACTAGTGTCAAAAAATGAAAAGATGAAGGATAAAATCTGTAATATTTGTGTTGAAAATGTGATAGTTTTCATATGTTCAATTTATTTGAATAATTTGTAATATGCTTGAGCAAAGTTTTGAAAATCTTGTTGCCTATTTACAATATTATCTGATGTTTTAATATATACCGCCTCTTTGAATAATCTTTCAAACCAATTTGATTCACGCTCTAATATCGAAACATTCGGAAGTATAACTTTCTACACTACTATTAAAAAGCCATAGTTGCAATTCCAAAAAATGTCAATAACTGTAACATTTTCATCATTTCCCAATGGTCTATATCCGAAACTAAGCTACAAAGATTGTGATTGATGTACCACTGACTAACAACTAACGAGAAACTGACTAAACGGGTTGTTTACCTTTAACAGGTGTTTTCTTGAAAACTTGTTTTCGAACTTAAACCCCCTTTTCATAGACCAGTTTAGTATCAGGAAAAATTTATTTGAGCAGAATACGTAGATATATCAAAAAGATTATAGAAGTACATCAATGATGAATGATCCTCCATCTAAAATCTTGATGAAAAACATTGGTTTATTCAAGATATAGTTATTATGAACATTGTATCATGTTTCCTTGAATAGTTTTGATACTAACTTCCATCATATCATTTTTTCACAAGGGTTCACTTTAAATTCATCTGGAAAGAGTTTTAAAAGTTTAATGTAGTACGAACGATTAGTTATGAAGTAGGCACACACTCCAGATATTTAAAAAGAAAGTAGAATTGGGAAGAAAAGGGCCTAATGTATACCTGGTAAGTCTATGGGTAAAGCCCTCACTGACATCAACAAACCCAGAGATGTGAGATTTAAACGGAAGCGGCGCATGCGCAGTAGCTGTGGAGAAGGGGTTTCTGATTGGCGCTACCCTAAACTCTTCGGATTTATACCGCGATCCGACCAATCGAAGTCGACCATTACCCGTCCGCTACCGCGCATGTTCCAGTTCCGTGTAAACCTCGCATCTCTTGGCATAACCTCACATATTTTCGATATATGATCGGACTCTGACTGTCTCGCTCGCTTCCGTAGGTGCACGCGATCCCGCTGAGGTCGTCGTGGGTGATGACGTGCGCGTACGCCCCGTCGGGCAGCTTCGTGGCGTGCGGCGGCCTCGACAACATCTGCTCGATCTACAGCCTGAAGACGAGGGAGGGCAACGTGCGGGTAAGCAGGGAGCTGCCCGGCCACACGGGCTACCTCTCGTGCTGCAGGTTCCTCGACGATAATCAGATAGTGACGAGCTCGGGGGACATGTCGTGCGCCCTTTGGGACATCGAGACGGGCCAGCAGGTCACCTCGTTCCTCGGCCACACGGGCGATGTCATGTCGCTGTCGCTGTCGCCGGACATGCGCACTTTCGTCTCAGGTGAGGGCAGCGAACTCGTCTCGAGTCAATAGGATGATTGGAGGTTATGTTTTTAATTCGAGATTATGTTATTCTGCAGTACCATAGACATAATACTATATAGACTACGGATCGGTATAAGGCGCGATGTGCCGGGTAGGAGCGAGAGGCAAATAAATAAGGCGACTTGTCTCTCACTCTAAATGAGCGGAATTCACAACTCCATAACCATAACGATCTAACCTCTTGCCTTGTCAGTTACGTCACCTCCTTTTATTTTGGAGGTCGCGTGTTCTAAATACCAAGAAAACTTACTTTTTCTTCTCAATTTCACTTTTTTCCCGCTATATTTACAGTTTTATTTCATTTCTTATTTTTCCCCAATAGTTTTCGAAGATAAGTGATAACAAATTCTTGATTGTATTGACACATGATTGACACGAGGCTGTAGAGCGTCATGGTTACGGAGTTGTTAGCTCCGCCCATTTAGAGTGAGAAACAAGTCGCCTTATTTATTTGCCTCTCGCTCCCACTCGGCACATCGCGCCTTATACCGATCCGTAGTCTATACAGTATTATGTCTATGTGCAGTACTACTACAGTAATTGAAATGATTAATTAATTAACCTGAGTGATTAACCTAGCTTGACTAGGTTTAGCTTCAGTTAAAAGTTAAATAAAAAAAAACAAACAACTAAAATGAATCTTATGTGAGAACTAACCGATCTGGAGATCGACAAGTAACTTTATTTGCTAACTGACTAAGCTTTTATTAGCTAGTCAGCTAGTGAGTAGGTAATTAACGTGATAAGCTAAATTGCAACTGACCAAATGCCTCAGTTTCTGACGAGCTATATCCTTGACTTATTGCAAATGCTAACTGACTATGTTGACTAGCTTCTACTAAAGTTAAAATTATAGAGAGGCAGAAATGGATATACTGGAGTAATTGGAGTGACTAGTTACCTGACTAGTTTGACTAGGCTTAGGTCCACTTAAAGTTGAATATAAAGTATAGAGAAAGCAAAATGAATCTTATGTGATAACTAGAACGACTAACTAACCATCCTGGAGATGGGCAACTCATTACGTTTTTATTATTCGTTATTTAGTGACGAACTAACGTCACAAGCTAATATGTAACTGATCAAATATCTTGGTTGCTTACAAGTTATATATTTGACTAATTGCGAAGATTAACTGACTATGCTGACTAGCTTTACTAAAGTTGTAAGTATAGAGAGACATGTATATGTTATTCGCAATAGCCGCAATCGGCCACTGCCCGAAATTTTTACCCACAATGGGTATAGCAGTTTACCCACGATGTGAATGGAAACGTTTTTTCCGAACACTGGATAGAATAAATTACCCAAACGCGTTGTGGGTAAACTATGCTCAACGATTATAGACTACCAAGATTGCTCACTTACATTTGACCAATGTTGAACAGTTTTGTGACATCACCACCGATGCTGAAGTGCGTTTATTTGTTGATCTGTGGATGACGTGATGTGGATATCGTACATAAATATGGATTACGTAGAGTACGTACGTAAACCGTACAGTTTACAATGATAAATCTTACTGTTTACTAGAGTAAAATGAATAAATCCTCTATCTTCTGTCCAGCATGGGTGGTGACGTCACAGAGTTTGCCAGGCAGATTCGGCGAACTGAGAAATCTTGGTAGTCTATAATCGTTGATGACAACCTACTTCAATATTGACATTTTTTAGTTATAGACTACGGATCGGTGTAAGGCGCGATGTGCCCTGTGGGAGCGAGAGGCAAATAAATAAGGCGACTTGTTTCTCACTCTAAGGGTACGAACATACCGAAGATACCTCGATGTCGCGGTCGATGTCTAAAACAAAACAGTGCTTTCTTATGAGGCCGCACATACCAAAGATGCTTTCATCATCGCACCCTCGCGGCTTACCTAAAGGAAAAGCATATTCGGTATGTTCGCCCTCACATCGACATCGAGGTATCTTCGGTATGTTCGTACCCTAAATTGGCGGAGCTAACAACTCCGTAACCATGGCGCTGTAACCTCTATAGCTTCGTGTCAATCATGTGTCAACGTGTCAACGTAATCAAGAATTTGTTATCACTTATCTTCGAAAACTATTGGGGAAATATGAGAAATGAACTAAAACTGTAAATATAGCTGGAAAAAGGTGGAATTGAGAAAAAAAGTTCGTTTTCTTGGAGTTTAGAACCCGCGACCTCCAAAATAAAGGGGCGTGACGTAATCATAGACATAATACTATATAGACTACGGATCGGTATAAGGCGCGATGTGCCCATGGGGCGACATAGGGGAGCGGAGACTAAATAAACGCGAAGAAGGAAAAACGTTTAGTAACAGTCTGTCCTAGGTTTGTCGCGAACATACATTCCGAATTCACGCCGAAATTCGTACAATCGAGGCTAACGGGTAGTGCGCACGCGCCGTTTCCTTGTAAATCTCCCGGCTCTCTAGCCGTCCTGTCGACAATCTCAAAGTTGCGAATCTGACGTTTACTCCATATATCTTTTTCGCCAGGGGCGTGCGACGCCTCCGCCAAGCTGTGGGACATACGCGACGGCTTCTGCAAGCAGACGTTCCCTGGCCACGAGTCTGACATCAACGCCGTCACGTTCTTCCCGAACGGGTACGCTTTCGCGACGGGCAGCGACGACGCCACCTGCAGACTGTTCGACATCAGGGCCGACCAGGAGCTCGCCATGTACAGTCACGACAACATCATATGCGGCATCACGAGCGTCGCGTTCAGCAAGTCGGGCAGGCTGCTGCTCGCTGGCTATGACGACTTCAATTGCAACGTGTGGGACTCGATGAAGACCGAGAGGGCAGGTGAGTGGTACATATGGTCACACCTCGAGGGGACTTGAGGAGTCGTACCGTTTCTGGGCTAAGGTTTGTCTTATCGGACACTAAATTTTGACGGTGTTTCTCCTTTTACTAGTAAATACTGTGAATAACTAGTATTAACTTATCCATTTTCTAACCATACTGTTATCAACATACCTTTGACACTTCTTTTAGTCAAAAGCCTTATCCATGTTGGCATGTTATGGTTGATCAATTTTTTCAGTTATAATACCATAAGCTTCTTCTTCAGTTGCTTTATCTGTTCCGGACATTGGCGACCATCATGGCTATATGCACTGTATGGCCATGCCATTTTCGCAGGTTGGCCAGCCAAGATATTCTTGTGCTTCCTGGTGCTCTCTTTCCTTCCTCTATTTTGAAATTCACTATATTTAATAGAATTTCTCATGATGGGGCCTAGGTATTCTAGCTTCCTACTTTTTATTGTCTGCAAAAGTTCAGGTTCGTATTGCATCTTGTGTTCTACTTCTGTATTGGTTACATGATCTGCAAGAAATTCGAAGACCTATGACAAATCCACATCTCGAAGACCTGCACCTCCTTGTTCCATTGCCTCACTCATGGTCCAGCTTTCCAGTCCATACAAAAGTGTAGAAAATATGTAGCCTTTTATTATTCTCTCTTTAATGTTCAAGCTAAGATCTCTGCTACACAATAGGGGTTTCATTTAAAAGAACACGTTCCTCGCCTGCTTGATTCGACTTTTTATTTTTGTCGATTCGGATCTGGTCTGGTCTGTCTGCTCTAGTCTTGTCTGGTCTGGTATGCTCTGGCTTGGTCTGGTCTAGTTTGCTCTGGTATGCTCTGGTCTAGTCTGGTAAGCTCTAGCCTGGTCACAGAGTGGTCTCAAGGATCTGCTAATGTACATCCTAAGTAAGTAAGTTTCTGAGCTCTTTCTTTGTTCTGCCCATTTGCTTGTAGGATCCCTGGTGCCGCCTGAGGAGGTGATTTGCTAATCAGCATGTACTTGGTCTTTTTTTTTGATTGGGCTCAAGGCCAAATTCTAAGCTCGCTTCACTGACCAGGTTTAAAAGTTGTTGAAGGCGGTATAAGTATAATGTCGTTTGTGTAGCTTATGTTATTGATAAGTTAACCATTCACCCTAATACCGTGTTGTACTTCGTCAAGTGCTTTCTTAAGTAAGTTCAGAATTGAGATTGAATAGGAGAGCATGCGGCCTTGTCTTACTCCATGAGAAATCTCGATCTGATCTGATACTTGGTTATCTACCCTTACTACGAATGTTTGAACCCAGCATAGGTTACCAGTTATTCTTATGTCCTTCATGTCAACTCCAGCTTCCTTCAGAACATCTATAATTTTCCCATGTTGTCATCTTTGCCTTCGTTTAATCTTGAAAACAGGCGTATATGTCGCAGTTAACGTCTCTGCAGCACTGGAATAACACATGGATGGCAAAGTTTCATAGGTTTCCAAACCACTACTAAAGCCGAACTGTGTTTTCCTCACATTTGCTGTAGAGTCTGTTATGAATGATTTTTAGGAAAAGTTTTAGGACGTTACTCATGAGGAGTCATGAGGCTTATTGTTCTATAGTCTGTTTGTTTTAGCATTTGTCTTTTTGAGTAGACATTATAATGATGGATATAATTCATTAGTAAAGAGCGGATAGTAAGGCACGATTAAATCGTAGAATAGTCAAGATATAAAAGGCAATTAGGCAAGAAAAACTGACACAATTACGCAATTATAATAAATAATATTAGGCAAAAAAAATCGGATACCTTATAATTCAAATAATTGAAAGCACTTTTACAGACAATTAACAATATATGTATGACATAATTAACAATATATGTTTTTTTTAATTTTTTACAAACTATTATTATTATTTATTATATTTATTAATTTCATTATTACTCATTACTAAAAGAACAAACTAACATTTTTTTCTATTGTTGTTAGTAAAAAAATTTTGTCTTCTGTCTGACAAAAGTAATTTTAGTTTTGAGAAAGATCTCTCTACATCGCAGGATGTCACAGGGGCATACTTCAGTGATGCTATCTTTTGTATGTTTAAATCCACCTGCTTCCCCACTGCTTGTTCCATTTCAATTTTTAACTTCTTTTCGACAGTACCAACAGCATTTTTTAAACTAATTTCAATCCCAGAAAAGACTTGAAGACTATCCATTAAAGATTGCCTCTTTTCCAAACAAATTCTATTTTTGGGAATATTTTTAGAAATTCCCACAAATATATGTCGAATTAGATTTTATATGTTTGGAGTTTACTGTTACTTGAGCTCTCTTAATAGACGCAGCTTTATCCGCTGAAAATTAATTATTTATCTAAAAAAATATTGTTAAATGGTTATATGTACTCTGAAACATTTATTTTTCTCTTATATAAATTGTTTTATAAACGAACTCCCATTTGGGTAATCCCAAACGACCTACTAAAGACCACCAAATCGTACAGAAGTTTCCTTTACGAAGTAATAAATAAAATTAAGTTGAAACAAGTATGTATTTACCAGCTTCAGTGTTTCTAAGAAAAATTTCTGCATTTTACCATTCCGTTTACTTCAGAATTCTGGAATTAATTTGAAAATATCTAAAAGAAGCATAGTAGAATAAAATATGATGAATCAGGCAAATACCCCAGAAAATAGGTAAATCAGGCAAACAACCAGGCACGAGGTAAATGCCTTACTACTATCCGCTCTCTAGTCATTAGTAAGATATGGCGATCGCGTGCCCGTGATGTCGGTTGTTCACACACAACCATGATTCCAACATGACGGAAGTCGCAAAATCGTTTTTCTTGTTATTTCCTTACATTCAGGGGCAAATTTATAAACGTCCCTACCCTACAATCTTCCTACAATACAATTTTCTTAGATTTTAGGGTAAGCGACACTAACCCTACAAATATGGTAAAATGCATAAATCGTCCTCCAAAAATTGTAGGGAAGAAACTTGTGGCCACACCGTAAATTGAAGGCAGCTCTAAATAGTTTTGTGTTTTGTTCACTACTATTCACGTGTTCCATACTTGTACTTGTACTTGACAACCTAATTTATAATCCACGCTTGGCATTCGTTAATGTTTTGTGTTGTAAAGCGCATAATTTAACTACTAGTGGGATTGGTAGTCCTGGATAGTCTCTATCCACATTATTTCCATAAACCATTGGAAATATCACATTTCTAATAATGTCTCCATCGAATCAAAACCTTTGTTTCATTTCATCACTAGTCAACGTTTCGAGAAGATAGTTTCTATCCCTCAGGTAGCTACTCAAATGTAATATCATTTTAATTACATGTTTGTATGTACTATCATACAATTATGTAATTATGACACAAACTTCAACGTTTCCATCTTATAATTACATTAATCTCCTTACCGTGGAACTGCTACATATACTTCGTCTTGAACATATTGCACAAATTCATCAAAATCCTCATCCATCATAGGTGAAATATACACCAAATCGAAACACACGATAATAGAAACGACTCCAAACCACTACAAACACTTCAAATAACAAAACAGATTGAAATATACGTTATGTTGTGACACTACCATAGAGGACACTACACAAATTTAAGGGACCATAATGCCCGTACCTATAGTCAGAACTTCGATCAAACTTGGACTTGAGTGCAACTTGAGACATGGACTGTCTACTATAATCACGCCTTGGCGAGTTAAGGGGATTATCGCGCATGCGTTAGCGGAGTCTTACTCAAGCGCAGTATTTGGCAGTCTTGAGCCCGACTCAAGCCACGAACCCGTCATTGTCAGCTGTCAAGTTATTTTAAAATACGATAAAATTATCCCAGAATCTATTCATTTGTGTACTGTGCTTGTTTACTAGTTTGTTGTGTGTTTCCTGTCGAGACAGGCTTATTTTGGGCTTATTCATGATTGAACAAGATAATCAAGAATTTTTGGAATTTCTTGATTTTATAGAAATTGTTCAACATAAAACCAGAATACCAAAAATATACGTGCGGGATGCAGCGAATCCTCTTGAATTTTACGATGATCAAGATTTCAAATGCAGTTACAGATTTTCGAAAATTATTATAACAGATATTATTTTACCTTTGGTTGCCCAAGGATTAATGAAGGTAAATAACCGCGGTTTACCAATCCCTCCTTTAATCCAATTACTGACATGTTTAAGTTATTTTGCTACAGGAAATTATACCTAAAATGAATTGAAATTTCACTTCACAAAACACGCCTCACAAAGTTGTAACACAAGGTTGTGTTTTCAGTTGACAGTTGACATAAAGAAATGCGGTCAATCATACAACATCCAGTTGCAAAAGTTACTAGAAATCATACTTCAAACACGAAAGTTACTAGACGAAATACACTTCGTCTCAGCCAAGTAAAGCTCGCCCGAGAATTCCCGAAGATTCAATTATAGTACAGCCGATTTCTTGAGCATTAAGACAGACTTGGCCAAGCACGACTGAAGTCACAGATCAAGTTCTGACTATAGGTACGGGCATTAATGGCCACTACAATTTTCCTTCTTTTCTAGGATGATGCTAGGGTTAGTGACGTTTATAAATTCCGTTTTGAGGGAAGTGGGCGTGGCCACCTAAAATTAAGGGAGAAATAAAGTGTAGGGACGTTTATAAGTTTGCCCCTCATACAGTGAAATTTGTAAGCGTGTAACTGAATAGTCAAAATTGATTATTATCGCTAAATTCATTAGAATCTCTTATTGAAACATTAAAAAAATATTTTTCAGTTAGCCAAGTTTTTCAGTTTTTACTTTTTTTGCCTAACCTAATGTTAATATTACTGGTCCCAATAGTAGGGGAGCCCAAGAGGGGATTTTTGGATTTACTCGAGCGCGTCAGATTAATATAAGGGAGGATACCTTATACATTGATAAGTACCTCCAGCCAGTATGAGCCCTTAATATGGGGGGGGGGGGTTCGCCAAGGGGAACCCGTCAGATTAGTAAAAAAATCGATCATCTGAAATATTCTAGCGCGTCTGATTAAGATAAGGGGGGGTTAATTACTAACTAACAAGTGTCCATTTTGCTAATCTGACGATTTAAGCGTAACCTAAGGGAGTGGGAGGGTAACAAAGTTGCAAGAAAAAACGATGTGTGGATTTACTCGAGCGCGGTCGTTTTCTTTTTTATTCTAGAGGTAATTATACCAGAATAACAGAAAAAAATATAATCTGACGATTTCCGCAAGCCGAAAGTAATCAAAATCGTTAATTAAGAGCGTGCAGCTATGGTAAAACATGTATTACCCACTCCACGCCTCTATGTCCCTTTCGCTTTTCTTCTATCTCTGTCTGTCTCGCACCCAGGGTCAGATTAAACCCACCAGGGCCCCTAGGCAATCTTCGGGGCCCCCTTTTCTTTACCGTTTTCTTACCTTTTAATATAATCTTTTTTCTATTACGCCTTATGGATTAGGTTACCATGGCAACTGTTGCTACACATTTTTTTAATTATTTCTGAGGTGACACTTCTCTCTAATTCAACTTTGATGCCATCTGTCAGAGCGTATGACAATGACAGTTTGTAAACCAATTAGAAGAGCAAGCATAAGAAGCGTGTTCGTGAAAGCCCGAGAGTAGGGAAAAGCAAGGTTATGCTGTTTTGTCGTATTCGCTTCTGATTGGTTAACAAATTGTCAATGTCATACTTTTATTCAAGTACTTTTATGTCAAAAAATTTATTTTTAAATCGTCAGATTAACGATACCCCTTAAAATAATCGTCAGATTTTTTGTCAGCGTGGCTGGGACATCATGATGAAGCTTCAGTATACTAATCTGACGCGTTCGAGTATTTCAAGATGGCGATTTTTTTTACATTTTCAAAAATTCGCTGCGAGCTTTCGTCACTTCCAAATCGTCAGATTAAGAAATTGGAGCATCATCGTTAGGGTTCACTGAACACCTCCTAGAAAAATCTGATGCGCTCGAGTAAATTTTTTTTCCTTTCGATTTTCATTCCTTCCGCATAGCCACCCCCACCACGCAAATCGTCAGATTATTATATATTTCATATGAGAGACATGGTGAGGCATGAAAGATATTATAATCTGACACGCTCCAGTATTTCCATGTCATTGTTGTTTTTACCATTTTGAAAATCTGTAGACACTTCCCCCACCGCTAAAAGTGAAAACATTATAGGACCATTTACTCTTCCTATAATCAAATCTACCAATTCTAATAGGTCTCCGCGACGCTCGAGTAAATCCACATTTAGCATCATGGGCTCCCCTACTACAATATATTGGGGTGTTTTTTTAGATTTCACCTCATAGTAGGCTGTGGATAGTGTTTGTGAATGCGCCTTACTAAAAATTGTCAAAATTAACATAACCTCACTTTTTATATAAAAATTTAAACCGTGTGTTGAAAAAGACAGCTCACTCATCTACGCTATCCACAGCCTACTATGAGGTGAAACTTAAAAAAACATCTGATACTAATACTGTCCTCTTTCTGTGTCCGATAGGGCAAACCGCCTTTACCCTCTGGGTTGAGGTTTGGTTAGATTAGGTTTACCAGTTTCTGTACCTTTTCTCTGTTTCTTTTTAGGTATACTGGCCGGCCACGATAACCGGGTGAGCTGCCTCGGCGTGACGGAGAACGGCATGGCCGTCGGGACGGGCTCGTGGGACAGCTTCCTGCGCATCTGGAATTAAGGGATCGTAGTAACGCACGCGCACACGCACACACACATACACACGCAACGGGGAACGGTCTCGATAAAGAAGGGGGCTCACAGCGACGATCGACGTACACACACACCTCTTCCTCTCTCTCTCTCTCTCTCTCTTTCTCGCCCGCATCGCAATCGTCTCGTCCGTACGGAGGGAAACTGCATTTGTTTCATTCGTCTTCTCTAGTGACCGCATTTACTACTATCACTGTTTTTTCGAGTATTATATATATATGTGTAAACATTTATAGGTTAGGTATCATCACACTGTTATCATATGATTTTTCGTTCGCTTACTTGTCAGCACCGCGTCCTGTTTCCGTGCTAGCTCCATTGTGATGCGGGCGAGAAGTACTGAGGGTGTTACGAGTACAAAAAAGCGACCAAATTGAGAGGGAGTCGTCGCACTGTCCCCACTTTTCCTCACCGAGACGCCAGAGTTCGATGGGCGCGTGCGCATGTGCCATATCTCGTCGTCGTCGTCGTCGGAGGCACGGGTCCTTCTACTGCCTTCGATCCGAACAAAACTACATAATTATAACAATTATATATATGAATATGCTGCAAGTGACAGCGTTCCATTGTACTATTATTATTTATTTCTCGATGTTCTTTTTGTACATATTGCATACATAACCTTACATTTTGGTTCACGATTCGACTCTCACACGTAACACACACACACACCCACACACTTATCGTATAAGTACCAAGCTTGTTCTCGCTTTTTCGACATGAAACTTCAAGAGAAAAGTATCGAGCGCGTCCTGAAGGAGGCGCTCCTACCACTCCCCTCACCCCATTTCAATATGATCGTAGAGCGAACGGACGAACGAAAGAGGGCGCTGCGTGCGTGTGTGTGCGCGTGCGCGTCGGACGCGCGTCCGCGCGCGCTCCGGTCCCGGACGGCCCTACCCCGGGTCGCCGGGGCGTGAAGGGCTCAGGGTCGTCGGGGGGCCGGCGCGGCGCGCGCACGCGCGTTTTTTCCTTTTTTTTTGTATATTCGATAGGGCGTAGGTTAAGGTGAAAGTGACACAACATTTGAGGAGCGAATCCATTGCCGCTACTATTACTACTACTACTATTTACTACTACAGTTTTTGGATTGTATTCAGGGCACAATATTGCGCGATTCGTTGTAGCGATCATCCTCGTTTTACCGTCTCCCCCCCCCTTTCCCCCCGTTCGGTTGTTATTATTATCACCATTATTATTATTATCTCTTATACTTTGATGATGATGATAATATTAAGCAGAACATAGGTGACGTGCGATTTTTCAAACATGTAGTCTAGAGAATGTCATTTTTTTATTGTTAACTGATTTACAATGCGTATGGTGTATGAAATATAGCAAAAATATATGTTATAATGTAACGTAAACATAATAAATAAATTTAAAAAACGAAGATGTGTTGGGCCGTTTCATTCGCGCCGGGAGTCGACAAAAACGCAAACCTCTTTGGAGTTAAACATTAAAAAATATATTTAGTACAAATCGATGTATCTTACAATAAAACCTCAAAAGTTACACCTGAAAAATAGAAGATGTGTGTGATATTAACGGTACAATAGAAATGTCGATTGATCAACGTCCATATATATATGTATTATATATCATTCTTCATAAAATATACGAAATGGAGAAAAAAGATATGAAGGTACTCCGCTTCGGGACGGGACGTCCCCTCTACTTGTTCTCTATGAGCTGCTGCAGCTGAAGCACGAGGTCCCTGGCGAGCCGCAGCACAGCGTCGGCGTCGTGCCTCTCGGCCATCTCTGAAAATCGCATTAGGGATTATAGTCCGTGGTCCCACAATGATTACCTCAACGTTGATACTTCGTATACTTGTTATTTATATACTAACGAAATATACAAGTTAGGAGAACGTCTGTGAGCTCTTACTTTTGCTCACATTTCTACTGGAAATGGTTAACAATCCCGCATTTTGAGAAAAATAGGTTATTTTTTTAATTTTGCCATATAAACTGACGTTTATTGACGTCAAATCGAACCCATAAAGTCATTGTTTATTTAGGCAGCGTATTAAAATGTTTTAATCCGCTGCCTATTCAATTTTGCCGTATAAAGTGACGTTTTATATGTTCAAAATTATTTTCGTCGTTTTCAAGGTTGCGGCACAGAAGTTGTGATCTTTTCAAATTTTCTCTTCAAAATTGGACTTACTCCGATAAACGTCAGTTTATTTATGGCAAAATATAATAAAACGTTGTAATACACTCGCGGATAAAATGAACGTTTAACTCGCGATATTAACCTATCGCCCGTTAAACGTTCATTTTATCCGCTTGTATATTAAATAACTATATTAATCCGCTGCCTAAATAAACAATGACTATAGGTTCCATTTGACGTCAATAAACATCAGTTTATATGGCAAAATTGAATAAAACTATTTAATGTATTAAAAAAATATGTTCATTTCCAAGAAGATTTTGTAAAATTAAACAATTGTGCATCCAACGGAATTAGTGTTTGCGAAGAAACTTAAAGATATCAGTGTATGGCCCGTTTAAGACACGTTGCAATGCATCTTTTTCCGCTTGGATGACGTCAAATCCTGGAAGAACCATAACCATTTATCACATAGCGGGTTTAACCAAAACAGCTTTCGATGGTGCAATGTCAAGACAAAACATACTATCAGGATTTCAGAAAACCGGCACTAACCCCTTCAATCCGCAAATTTTTTTCAGCTGACGATTTTCTAATGTCTGCAGTTACCGACCGACCACAACCAGAATAAATCAATGATGAAGCTGAACCAACGACCTCAACCTCATTTTTGCTTAAGATTTCTATTAAATCTACAGCCTTTACTACACCGACGGCCTCTATTACACCTACGACTTCTACACATAACAACTGTCTTGTAACTCCTGAATTCGTGATGCCATATCCCAAGGCAAAACCTAGAACTGCATAAAATCGGGGGCGTGCAAAAGGGCATACGCGAATTCTGACAGAAACGCCAGAGAAAATCGAAATAGAAAGATTAGAAAATGAAAGGGCTATAAAAAAATTGGCTACAGTAAAAAGAAATTTGTGTGAAATGGTAGGTAAGTCAAAAAAAGCTGAAAAAAAAGAAGTTACTGCCAAGGTGCCAAGCATATTAGTAGACAGTGAAAGTGAGGAAGCTAGTGAAGAACTGCCGGATTAAGACCTTTCTGAATACGATCTAGAAGATGATCGTAGGCCTGGAGATTTTGATCACTCTGCAACTTGTTCTAGAGAAGGAGATTAGGTAGTTGTCAAATTCCCTACAAAACAAATCTGTCTGCATTATGTTGGAAACGTAAAAAACTGTAAATGAACAACGAAATTTTGTGATTAATTTCTTGCGTAAGAAATCAAATTCAAACACGTTTAATTTCCCGTAGCAAACGGATATTTCAGAAATTGATATTTGCGACATAGTTTTGCGTTGAAGTCCTCCGAATAACGTGACTGATACCAACAGAACACAAAGCTTTTTCAATTTCGATATTGACTGAAGTAGTTTTCAAAATCTTAATTATAATATCTTTATGGTTTGTGCCTCATATGATAAATATTTGTTTCTTTATTTTTCTTTGCTTTTTTATATTTGACTTTTATATGTAATAAATTGTATAGGTATCTAATATAAAGTTTCAAAATGTGAGTCTTTCATTCAACCCCATTCATTACCTGACTCATACCTCCCACAAAAAGGAAGGTTTGGGTCAGATAGCGAATTTTGGATTTTTTGATTTTCTGATGATACTATGTAATAATATTAAAAAATATGTTACGCACCTTGATAGTCAAACATTACTAATTACAACTGCCCGACATTAAACTAATGTCTGTTTTACTTCGAAATAATTTTGTAAATTCATTGAAAAGTGACCCAAACGTCCCCACCTTCCCCTACACTAAGCAGAAGAGTTTAAGAAGAACAGAATTACACTACACTAGTACACTACTACAATTACACTACTACAGAATTACACTAGTACAGTAATTACAGTACAGAATTACACTAGTACAGAAGAACAGAAAAGGACACTATAAAAATTCATCCTAGGTGTGTACCTACTCGATGACTTGCACGAAAAAATAATGCCGTAAGAAACGTTGTTGACGCTAACGTCAACATTATTCAAGGGAACCTTTAGGTTAGGAAATGTAATTTAGTGTAAACTAATTTAAGGAACTTATTACATAAATCAATCATTTTATCAAACAAGGATTGTTTAACGAATTAATAAATAGCATTAAATGAACAATGAACTTGAAAAGGTGAATGTAAAGTAAGAATTGTTGGTGTAAGTATAATAAAGTATTTCTCTAACTTGATCGAGACAACTGAGCCGCTTCGGCAAAGTGCATACTAAGTTATACTATAGAAGACATAGTAAAATGACATCAAACACGAGTAATTTACCTTTAATGTTACCTAAACAATTGAAATCGTATAAAAGCTCCCAAATTATTGCAATAAATTAGTATAACTAGTATGCTCACGAAACGAAGGTGTATAGTATGGTCTTTATCCAAGTCCCCTTTGATCTTAAACAGATGTGTGAGGCTGCACATCGGATGGCCCTTACTTTACCTTAACTACAAGCTCTCACGATACGCCCCGAGAGTTTACTGCGGAGATTACGTCATGCCCTGTCTCCAGTCCACAAAGTGATCTATAGCCTTACAATCTGTAGATAAAACTTAGCCACTGTTAGATAACACTCTAACCACCTAACAATGCTACGAGAATTGAATATTCTACATACAGACTACTGTACCACCTTCGTTCAAACGTTCTTATGTGGAACCCCGAAAACAATAATTTTAATAAGAAACATAATTATATTATTTATAATAATAATAATGTTTTGCTAAATTTGTATCGCAATAAATTACATATTTAATACATAATAAAAATAATAGTACATTTACATCCCTGTAGATTAGGTACCTATCACAAATTTCAATTATTTTACGTATTTCAACACCCCATATTCTTCAAAAATTATAGTTTTTTGTCGGACTGTTGAATAGGCCAAATATTTTTGTCGGATAAATGCATTACTTAACAGATAATACGGCATTTTACATGCTCCTTCTGTCCGACAAGAGGTAATAAGTATAGGGATTGCTCCATCGCCTTAACTTTAGAGCGTCAGTAAGTATGGCGACACTTCAGACAACTGCCACCACTTTTTTAAATCCCATCCACTTACCACTCCCAACAACCCCAGTACGCGAGTCATCGGTCAAATCCATACCAAAATCATGTCATTCATCTTCAAACCTGTTCAAAACTGGTTAACAAACCTGTTCAAATACCAGTTCAAAGCGGATTAAAAAACCTGCTCAACCGAGGTTCAACATATTTTGAACAAGTTTGAGGATAGATGACATGAATTCAGTTGGTTTGACTGGTGACTCGCGTACTGTGGTTGTGAGGGGAAAGTGAAAGGGATTTAAAAATGTAGTGGGGGTTATCTCAATTGTCGCCATACCTATTGGCATCCGACAGCCAAAATGATCCCAAAATTTCGTAGGACAAGGTTACCATTTAGTTTAATACCATTTAAATAAGCAATTCTGCAAAAAAATAGCAGTAAGGTAGTAAGTTTCTTGATGGCATATCTTTGCCATGTTCAGGGTGTCGGTCGAAAATTTATGACTTTGGGGAAGTGCCACAAATAAACGCCCCGCTACCGACCTTCTCTCGCTATCAGAAGTTTGTCCCACTCAGCATAAACAGTAAGTACACGAAATATCAACGGAGAGGTAATCATTATTAGACTATTAGGCCTCTTTCACACGGAGAGACGTTCGCCGCTCACTCGCGAGGTAGCGGCGCCGCGGAAGATGAAAATGTATAGAGTTGAACGGTGCGTTTCACACGAGGAGCGAGAGGCATTTTTGACTCGCGAGGTGTAGCCGCACGCCGCGTGCACCTAAGGTTTGCCGCTTCCCCACGAGACGTGCGTCTTCTTCGAAATGTATAGAGGGGAATGGAGCTCATCACACGAGGAGGCAAAATCGCTCTCGCTTCCCTCTCAATTTAACCATGGCTTCCAAGTTTGCAGTAGATATTGATGTGCTGATCCACTGCGTGGAAAGTCACCCAGCATTATGGGATAAAACTTTAGATGTGTACAAGGATCGCAATGAAGTGGCGAAGGCGTGGAAGTAAATTTGTGTTTACATAAATAATAATTTTGAAAAACTATCAACACTTGAACAAAAGAATAAGTTAGAATGATTTTCCAGTTTCTCATGTTGGTATTGTCAACCTGAATACTGCATTTTACTCTTGCCAAAAGCTCGTCGTATGAAGTAATTGACATACGGAAGTAATTAAAAAACTTATCGTCATCCAAGTGGAGTTGTTGATAAAGCAGGGCGAAACCTCCTGCTTCATCACGACATTGGTTGATGGGATGGACCCATAATTCTCTATAAATTTGTTGACGTCTGCTCTGACGACGGCGACGTAAAAGAAGAAGAAGGGCAACAGAACGCCTGCGATCCATACCGTGTGTGGTGCGAATGTGTACTGGGGAGTACTGGGTACTGGGCACTGAGCGTACTGGCCGTGGTAGGTCACTGGATGGACGAAATAACACGTCTCTCGAGTTTCGTCGCGCCGTGTGAAATGTTAGGGGCAGGAGGCAAAAATGCCTCTACCTCGCGAGTGAGCGGCAAACGTCTCTCCGTGTGAAAGAGGCCTTAGGCCTTAGGCCTTAGGCCTTAGGCCTCTTTCACACGGAGAGACGTTTGCCGCTCACTCGCGAGGTAGAGGCATTTTTGCCTCCTGCCCCTAACATTTCACACGGCGCGACGAAACTCGAGAGACGTGTTATTTCGTCCATCCAGTGACCTACCACGGCCAGTACGCTCAGTGCCCAGTGCCCAGTACTCCCCAGTGACCCCAGTACACATTCGCACCACACACGGTATGGATCGCAGGCGTTCTGTTGCCCTTCTTCTTCTTTTACGTCGCCGTCGTCAGAGAAGGCGTCAACAAATTTATAGAGAATTATGGGTCCATCCCATCAACCAATGTCGTGATGAAGCAGGAGGTTTCGCCCTGCTTTATTAACAACTCCGCTTGGATGACGATAAGTTTTTTAATTACTTCCGTATGTCAGTTACTTCATACGACGAGCTTTTGACAAGAGTAAAATGCAGTATTCAGGTTGACAATACCAACATGAGAAACTGGAAAATCATTCAAACTGACCATATTTCTTTTGTTCAAGTGTTGATAGTTTTTCAAAATTATTATTTATGTAAACACAAATTTCCTTCCACGCCTTCGCCACTTCATTGCGATCCTCGTACACATCTAAAGTTTTATCCCATAATGCTGGGTGACTTTCCACGCAGTGGATCAGCACATCAATATCTACTACAAACTTGGAAGCCATGGTTAAACTGAGAGGGAAGCGAGAGCGATTTTGCCTCCTCGTGTGATGAGCTCCATTCCCCTCTATACATTTCGAAGAAGACGCACGTCTCGTGGAGAAGCGGCAAACCTTAGGTGCACGCGGCGTGCGGCTACACCTCGCGAGTCAAAAATGCCTCTCGCTCCTCGTGTGAAACGCACCGTTCAACTCTATACATTTTCATCTTCCGCGGCGCCGCTACCTCGCGAGTGAGCGGCGAACGTCTCTCCGTGTGAAAGAGGCCTTAGGGTTGCGCGGGCGCTGGGCGCCTCCTCTTACCGTTGAAGAACTTGATGATGTCCGTGAAGTCCATGCAGTTCGAGATGATGATGTCGCGGTACATCTCGAGCAGGGCGAGCGCGAGGAAGAGCACAAAGTGGCCGGAGGCGACGCGACGCGCCGCCCATATGATCTCCCACGTCGCGAACACGTCCGGGTAGATCAGCTCGCGCTTGAAGTCGAGCAGGAACCACCTGGGGACGGGGAAGGACACGATAAATCAACGGGATTCGTGAATATTTACACACCTAACAAAATGTGTATTATGTGGTACCTCTTAGGAAACCTGTATTCCCAGAGTCTGTTTCGTTGGTGTTGGACTGCCAGCAGCCAATTAGACTCGTCGAGAACAGTTTGATAAACTGAGATGTTTTGCTCTGACGGATTTCTACTGAACGCGTCAACATTTGTTTCGGCATTTCGATGCTTATCTTAAATTCAATACCCATCGACCAATACTTCACTTTTTGTAAAAGCCCCATCGACCAATACTTCACTTTTTGTGAAAGCGTACTTGACCGCAGTACAATCAGTCACTAAAGTGAATGATCTTCCGATAAAATACTGTCGAAATCGTTTTACCGAAGACACCATCACCATTGCCTCTGTAGCACCTTGCGGGTGTTTAAGGGATTTTATTTTTTATTATTGGTTGATTCGAGTTTGTAACATTAAGAAAGAGGACCCTGTACATCAAAAAACTGAGCGACGTAAGTATAGAAAAGGATATGTTAGTTTAATTCACATAAATGAGCGGTTTTGTTACCATAAGTGATGAGTCGTTACTAATTCGCAAGGGTTGTGTATCCCTTGATTTTGGGTTGGTTTTGAACTTTTGTTCATCACTGGATGTTTGTCGACTAAATAACTTACTACCCTCTCGATAGTATCATGGACCTGTACCACAATACGAGCTAGGAACTAGACCCCATCTACTTCCGTCTGCATATAGGATTATTTTCAAGTTAGGACAAAGCAAGTACTGGTTTCGATATCAGCCTTCGCTGTAACTGTTTAAATGCTTTCTCCTGAGCGTCTCTCCCAATATCAAGTGGCGTCTTTTGATAAAAAGACGGTTAAACGTTTTGATATAATAGCATAATTTTTAACAAATTTGCGAAAATACTCAGTCAAATCTAAATATTGGCGCACTTGATGAACGCCTTTAAACATTGAACTGGCGTTATTTTATTGGCAGTTGGTCGAATAGTAGCCCCACTGATGTGGTATCCCAAATATTCGATATTGACACTTTCAAGAATTTTTGTGTTCCGTGCTATGTCGCGAACTGCTGCCACATTTTGGCGCTAGGCAAACCCATATAGTAAAGTCACTAGATATATAAAGTAGCGCAATTGAGCGGCCATATTGTGTCTCAAATCAGTAATGCCAAAGTAAAATGTCTTTTGTTAGTTTTGTTCCAACCGTATTATGTAAAGGTATTAATGTTCCGTGTTTCGTCTGTCAACTTTATTTGAATTTTGTACAGGTTATGCATTTTTAATTTTAATGAATTAGGCATTCCAAACCACGTGATATCCAATATGGCGGCTGGGGGCAAACAAAGTTTGACAGTTTGACAGCGCCATAAGAGAGTGTTCATGGTTGTGTTGTTTGTTGGTGAAAAGGTGATTTTTAGAAAGTTTTATCGGTTTTGTTAGTGCTTATATACTTTTTAAGATGCAGAGTGAATATTTAAAGACATTTTTGTTGGAAATTCGCCATGTTGGCGAACGGTAAGCTCGAAAATACTTACTAGAATTTTGTGTTTGCGTTTCTATATATATTTTTACAGTTATCTAAAGAAGCTGAAGTTAATCAATAATGTGGATCCATTTACATTGAAAGTTGAAGATTTGGACTATTCTATTCACGGAGTTCCGCCTGTCACCTGTCACCAATATGCATGCCAACATGGATATCGTTTCATATTTAGTTTTAACCCATAGTTACTACAGCAAAGCACAAATGAAAGCATACAAGAGCATCTTTGTTCGATAAAACAGTATTGTACACTTTGAAAATATGAAAACAACTTAACTCACTCTCAAAAACATAAAATGGAACACTTTTCAATCAATAGTCAGAGATGACATAACCAAGTTGTTTGCCCCCAACGGCCATATTGGATTTACTTTCGACAGGTCGTTGGAATGCCTAATAAAGAATATTGGTTATAGGGGAATGTTGGTGATAGTTGATTCCTCGAGTACCAATTAATATTGTGGCGTTGTAGATTGAAAGCCGAATAGCCGAGCTTCCACTGTAGACATTATATGGCTGGCGGTGTCCGTTCCTTTTCAAGGAGGAGCCGTTTTGAGCCCCTTTCTGTTTAATGAAGGATGTCCATTACTATATGGACTATATATACACAACATATATCTGGTGACTTTACTCTCAACAATTGACAGCAGACAGCGGTTTACAGAAATTAAACAAATTTGACAGAATCCGCCATATTGTGTCCCAAATAAGCGTCTCTCTCTCTAACTCATTGGTACAATGAATTGCGCTAC
This sequence comes from Cryptocephalus moraei, assembly GCA_946251905.1. Classification (NCBI taxonomy): domain Eukaryota; kingdom Metazoa; phylum Arthropoda; class Insecta; order Coleoptera; family Chrysomelidae; genus Cryptocephalus; species Cryptocephalus moraei. The sequence goes on from OX276459.1 coordinate 18,601,581, forward strand.
TTTCAATATCTAGTGACTTTACCATATAGTAAAAGTTAAAGTCACTAGATATACAAAGTACCGCAATCCATTGACCCCACGTGTAAGAGAGAGATAGAATCATTCCGAACCAAAATGGCGGCTATTTTTAGGGATTTTAGTAGGAATTTTATTTTCTACACTAAACAGTTGTCGAATTTGTGACAATTATTGACAAATGACATCATAACATCATTTTTCCAGGAGGTAACGCGTGGTGTGTGGTAACGCGGTAATTTCTAATAAAGGCGAGATTTTTTATTTTTCGATTGGGATTTGCTTATAAAAATGGTGTGGTGTTGTTGTGAAATCTTTGTGATATTTTAAATACAATACATAAACAATTTCCAGCTTCTAAACATATTTTAAATTGCCACAATATTTGTAACAAATTAGTTAAGATATTTCTAAGGAGCCGTTTATATTTTTTATTAAAAAACATTGGTACAAATAATACGAATACGGATGTTCAAAGTAGCCGTAGTATTATCATGCGTGCATTATTGAATAATATATATTTGTAACGCATACACTTGGTTTTATTTGACAGTGTTTAGGGTATAACTTTGCAAATTCTTTTGAATATAGGCAAGTAAGAAAATGATAGGTTTGTTCCAGTAAACAGAAAAATATGTTATGAACATGTTTCTATTATACTCACTCACATTTAAAAAAAAATAGTGTTAATTCTTTACTGTTTTTGATTCTGTCTACCTAAGCATATTACCTACTCTATTTCAATTTTAGTTACTTTTATCACTTGTTTTTGTTCTTTAAATTGAAAAAAAAAATGGGTAGATGAAGGAGAATGCAACAAATTTTCATACATTTAGCTTTCAAGTTTTCATTATAAGTACTGGTAATAATAGAATAATATTACATATCATTTATTAGTAATGATAATATTCACGGAGTGCTGTTGGCAGTTTCATAAAATAGGCCAACATAACCTTCATTTATAACAATTTAATTTTTGTAAGAAATATCACCTACGTAACTTTTCCATTCATTCACTTCACCCCTTCAAAAATTATTCAAGTTCGCATACTTGAATAACGCGCTATTTCCCCCACCACAAACCGAACCAATATGGCGGACGATTGCGGTACTTTGTATATCTAGTGACTTTAGTAAAAGTAAGCGACGTAACCCATAGGACTATACAGATTAGAGCGTCATGGTTACGGGGTTATTAGCCCCGCCCATTTAGAGTGACAAAGCAACGTGCCTTATTTATTGCCCTCTAGCTCCTTCCGGTCTTTACCGCCCATTATGGGGATCCGCAGTCTATACGTGGTAAGTCTATGGGCGACCCTAGAGGAGCATCCGTGGGCCCCGGGGGAGGAGCACTACCGCGCCGGCAAAAGTGAGCTTATGTACGGAACTGTGGGGCTGAAGCAGTGTAGAATACCCACTAACATGAATATCGAAAGAAAACGGAGCTCTACAATTCAGCATTGCAGATTATAAATCTGATAAAAATTGCCATTGTCATTGCAATTAGGAACATGAACTTTAAGAAATATTTGTTTGAGTTTATTTTCTGAAATGTTTTTATAATTTTTGCGTTATTTTTGTTTTGGTATATATGGTTATGTAGTATAAGTGTGTATATTAAGTGTAACATAAGTGTGTATGTTTACACACATGTTACATGTTACCCATGTATGTGGTCCCCATCCGAAATCCGAACATAACCTCACTTTCGCAAACGTTCAGATTTAAATCGGTTTACAACATGTCCCGAACGGTTTTTAACAGCTTTGCAATCCTGATACACTTCAACTTCAAACTGTTCCGGAACAGTTTCAGACTACTCGAAACTGTTTGAACCCGCTCGTTCGCGAAAATGACGTTATGTTGGAAATTTGAGCGCGAACATGCCTTGCGTTATTACTGATACTATTACAGATTACTACAAGATTCCAGGATCTTCCGAAGACTTCGCGAGATTATCTGTTCCCCGAATAAGAGTAGTAATGAAATTTGTAGATTTAAAGTTGCTAAATCGAAAATTTATTTTTTGAAAAAATTAACGTAGTTGCAATTTTAGTTTAAATTTAAATGAACCGACTTAGAGTTCTGAGTTTTCGAGAAATCCATAATCTACTATAACTGATAGAATTATGGATCAGATTTTTTTTCTCTAAAAATTGGATGGATTTCCATTACATTCACAAGAAATCTGGTAAATTTTAGAATAATTAAGAATGTTGAGTTAATGAGTGTTCCCAGTCATAGACTCTAAAGAAGACGTGAGGTGAGGTAGATCCTGGAAATCTAGAATTATTAAATACTTTTGAACTCGCAATTAATCCAAATGTTAAGGTGTCCGGAGTTAAATTGTCTGATGTTAGCTATGAACTGTATACTATTTTGTTTCCCTTGTCACGTCACTCACCTGTAACAGAAGTAGAAGTGCGTGTAGTCGCCGTGCGCGTGCATCAGCTCGTACATCTCCGAGTCGAGGATCTGGATCAGCGAGCGCATGTTCGCAAAGTGGCAGTCCATCGCGTTCCCGTTCGGGAAGTTCTCGATCATCCTCTCCATCAGGTGACAGAAGCAGGCGTACGTCAGCGACTCCTCGTTGAAGATGACGAGGAGCGGCGCGACCAGGTCGCACATGCCCTGCATGTAGCCAATGTCGAGGTGCTCCCACACGTAGCTGCGGGGAACGGAGTCTGAGGTGAGTCGAGCGAACACGCGTGCCGCGGAAACGCACGACGGCCTCGCGACCGAGCGATCGTCCAGTCGAGGAGGTGATGTCGTTTATGACTGAGGCTTAGTCGAAGTGAAGTTGTGTAACGGTCTTATTTCAAAGACCGAAGAATAGATAGAAATAGAAAGATAGAAAAGCTTGCTCATCAGTCCGGCCGGCGTGGCCGTCAAAGTGAAAATTTGAAGGATATGCCTGAAGATGCGACCACCAATTCTCGATACGTCGACTCGACGATAACCCGATACTTACGTGCACATGACGTTCCTAAGCTTGTCCAGGTTCTCCTTCTCCATGAAGTACCAGTAGTTCCGGTCGCATCTCTGCACGTCCTTCTCTATCCGGTGCAGGTTCAGGCCGAACGTCTCGAGCAGCTCTTGCTGGAAACGGTGAAGTTTCTATTTTTTAAATGAATTAGAAGAATTTATATTCTTCTATACCTATATTACGACCAAACAGCAAATATCAAGATAGATAATAAATACACGGAAAACAGCAACATCAAACGTGGTGTACGACAGGGGTGTATACTTTCCCCGCTACTGTTTAATACGTACTCGGAAGTCGGAAGTCATCATGAGGGAGGCATTACACAGTGCAGCAGCTGGAGTAGTAGTAAACGGAGTTCCGATAAACAATTTACGATACGCAGATGATACCGTACTGCTAGCAGAAAGTATAAATGACCTGCGAAGAATGGTCCAAAAAGTGTATGAAACAAGTATCCATTACGGCTTGAATATGAATCTTAATAAAACAAAATTCATGATCTTTACCAAAAAACCAAAACAAAATACACAACATCGTAAACTATCAGATAATAGAGCGAGTCTATAAATATAAATATCTAGGAACCCTGATCAACGACAAAAATGATTACTCATCAGAATTAAAAACGAGAATTGAAATAGCACGGAACACCTTTATTAAAATGAAGCAATTCTTTTGTTGCAAACCTTTAAGTAACCATCTTAAAATACGAATGCTAAGATGCTACATATTTACAATAATGCTCCATGGAATAGAATCTGCCACTCTAACAAAAGAAATGCTTAAAAAGATAGATGCCTTCGAGATGTGGCTTTACAGAAGGGTACTCCGGATATCATACGTTGACAGAATCACCAATGAAGAAGTCTTACGGAGAGTCTCGAAAGATCTAGAACTGTCCCAAGAGGTATAGGTCAGACAACTCCAATATCTGGGACACGTAATGAGAGGTACAAGATACAAGCTGTTACAACTAATTATCCAGGGTAAAATAATAGGGAAAAGGAGCATAAGAAGAAGACGGATGTCGTGGCTTCGAAATCTCAGAGAATGGTTTAACTGTACATCAAACGACCTGTTCAGAGCAGCAGTCAGCAAAATAAAATTAGTCATGATGGTCGCCAACGCAAGAAGTCGGCACCTTAAGAAGAAGAAGAAGGGAGCGATCGCAGCGCGTCACCAGATGGCGCTTTAAAAATCAAAATGGCTGCTATAGCGGTGAACAACAAAGGTGTTTAGCGTGTGTTTAAGGGAGTTAAGATAAATAAAATTGAAATTAATGAAAGATTATTAAATACCGACGGCCAGTCAAAAAAGTGTCCATGCCCTAGACATTTTTTTTCTTTTTTTGCAAATTGAACCATTCATTCAAAACTAAAGCAATTCGTATTTGGGGTAAAAAATTGAAAAAAAAAGGAATAGTGAACAAAAGAAACAACTGTCAAATATTCTATTAAAATGTATTGCAAACACCAAACTGTATATAGAGACTTTTTTGATTGACTGTATAAATACTCATATAACCACAATAACCTAATCACATAATATTATAAAGATGTAAATACAAGGTATTTACATAAGTTAAAGTTAAAATGTGAATTGAATAATAAAAGTAAGTAATGCAATTTTTTTATTTCTATACAATTTTATTGTCTGCCAAAAACTCATCAGTTTTTCATCAGAATTTAAAATTTGGGGCAGCTCAAATGATTCCAGAATCTCGATTGTTTGTGTTGACTTCTCCGCAATAAAAGTATTTTGCAATGGGGGCTCTGATATTAACTGTTTATGTTTACTCAATGCCAAACCTGATGTTGGTTCTAAAACATTTTGTATAGCCGTAATGGTATCTGTCTCCATTAAATTCATATTGTCCACATTTTCATCCATTTCAGGTTCATTTATTGCCAAGCTATTAGAACATTTTTGTAGCCTGCATTACAAAAATATGAATAATTATTATAGTATGTACATTCTTCTTAAGCCTCCGTCTTCTATTGGTAGCTGCAAACAATAGCAAAAACCTTAAGTCAGCACCGATATTATCTATTGATTCCAATACTTACCAAGGGTAAAATCTGAGTCTGCGAAATGAAGTGAGCAAACTAGCATATTCTTTGTGATGGGCTTTCCAATTTTCAATATAATTTTCCATTTTGTATTTAATTTTGCATCAGAAGGAAAGGCGTGGAGTGATATTTCTTCAGTGCAATATGAAGAGCACTGAGGAACGGAACATATTTTTCGTGATTTAGTCTTCACTGATTTATGAACAGATTGCATTTTGACGATTATTCAGTATTACTTGTGATAAAACAAGTTTATTTTTTTCAAAAACACTTCTTCTAGCAATAAATAATACCAATTAAAGTTCAAATTCACATAAGGGGAAACATAACTATAACTCCCTAATAATTTGTTGTTCACCGCTATACGAGTTCTAAAATATGCCCATAGATGTCGGACCCTTCGTCAACTATCGCGAATTACCGTATACCTTCGTCCCGTCGAAGGAGACGTTCCGCGGTCGAAAGTAAAAAATTTGCACTGGCTAACTTCCCAATGGAAAAACCCATTTGGATAGAAGAAATTAAAAAATGGTAAAACAAACTATCATTCAGTCCGAGTTCATGGAACCACGATTGTCGAGACTACCTCTTACCTTCGTCCCGTCAAAGGAGATCCGGTGTCGAATGTAAAAACCGGTAAATGGGACTAACATGATTCAGTCGAAGTACGTGAAACTATGACTGTCGAGAGTGTCGAGACTATCTTGTACTTTCGTCCCGTCGAAGAAGATGCGCGGTAGAAAGTAAAAAACGAATCATTCAGACTGAGTTCGTGGAACCACGACTGTCGGGACTACCTCGTACCTTCGTTTCATCGAAGAAGACGTTTCGCGGTCTAAAGTAGGGTTATGCTGTCCCTATTACGTCTGTAACACTCTGCGGGTTTTTAAAGGATTTTATTATTTTATTTGTGGTGGAATAGATTTTTTGCAACATTAAGAAAGAGGACCCTGCATATGAAAAAAAACTAAGTGGAACATGAACCCAAAACTGCTACCTACCGGTAACAACTGTGCTCCCATTGTCTGAGGTCGAAGAATGGACCCTCGTTACACGCTTGTGTCGAATCATCGATAACAATTCTGTTCCCATTGTCTGAGGTCGAGGAACGGACTCTGGTTACACGCTTTTGTCGAATCAGTAAGGGCGTGGACAGTTATGTAGTGGGACGCGGAAAATCGCAATTTCATAATTAATCAATCAACAAGACGGGTCTTGTGACATATCGGGGATAGGCATAGGTCAAATAGGAAATAGGGCAATTTCTGTTCGAGTTTTGAGACTGAGAGAAAGGGAACCAAGTACTCATAGAGAGAAAAAGTTGTGAAGTAAGAGAGTCGGCCGGACACCGGATTCCCGTCCGGTTGCATTTTATTGATTGTTCATTGGTAGTGTTCATTTTTGTTGAAAGGTGTGGGACCTTCGAAGGAAATTAGAGTTTGATTCGTGAGGGCGACGAGAAGAGCTTGGAGTTATTACCAAGGAGTCGTAAGTTTTGGAGAGGTTTAGATTTGCTAAGCGAGTCATATTTTTTTCATTTTTACATCGATTAAGGCGAGCATTTGCGAGGCCTCGCTCCCACGTTCCACTTAGGAAACCAATTAGTTTTGAAATCAATCGATTAAATCAATCAATCCCACCCATAAATAATAATAATGATCGAGACCCAAATCTTGATCCGTGAGTCGATTCTTTAACCGACAGGTCCGATTATTACAGAATGGTAAATCGGACTAAAATCATTCAGAGTTCGTGACGCCTCGACTGTCGAGAATAGCGTATACCTTCGTCCCGTCGAAGGAGACGTTCCGAGGTCGAAAGTAAGATTTTTTGGAGCGGCGGTGGTCGTGTGGTTTAGGCGCTGGCTTTGAGTCAGGCGATCACTGTCGTCGTGGGTTCGAATCCCACGTAATCCATGGATGTTGTGATTGTTGCGGGAAGTGTGTAAAATGGCCGGATAGGATCGGATATCCTGTAGGAGGGCGGGACTAGGATACACACACCCTGAATCGGTAGAGCACGGAGTGGATCAACTGGGGTGAGAGCCTTAAGGGGTACAACCGTGCTCGAGGACCGTGGTTCGGAGCCCACGTTAAACTGTAGGTCCCGTCCAAATTGGCCACAGCACCGAAAAAGAGACGTTAACTTAATAAGACAAGAAAGTAAGATTTCCTAAGAAATCACAACTTGGATGGTAGCAAATATTTTAGAAAGAAGAGGTTATGAGCCTTGACTCAGACCATAGAGATAAAAGAGAGAGGAGGTAACAAATAGGGAGAGGGGGTAATAAATTTTGTAGACGGAAGCGGCCATATTGAGAAGCCACTTGTCGAACGCGTCCTTGCGATTGTCTTTGTTGAATTGTGCAGTGGCGGATCTATAGGGGAAGCTACAGTTTACCATTGGGAACTAAAGTTTATCAATTAATAATAAATACAAACATATTTTTAATACAATATACCCACTACATAACTGAATCAGCTCTTCCTCTCCTTCCTAGTTTCCTGCTCGTTCTTTGTCTTCCTGGTATACCTGGAGCACATTTCTTTCTTGGTAATTTTTTTTCTATTAACTGAATAATCCCAAAATCGATTATTTTTTTTTGTTTTTTCCGTTTTCCAAAGAATGAACAACAGCGTAAGGTTTTAAAAACTGATGTAGGTAATTTTGTTATGAACTATTAGTATAAATATGCGTTAAATTAATAAAGAAATTTAAAAATAAAACATTCTTTACTTAATTCGTATTGAGCAACCTTCCTATTTTTTCATATCTTAGCATTTTGTGACATTTTATGGAAAATAAAACTGCTTCATACAAATTATTATTTCATAATTTTAGTTAATATAATGCTACGCCATTGGAGAGAAAGATTTCTTACAGGAAGTCGGCCATATGCAGAAGCCACTGTGGCCTGTGGTTTGGTCTATTTGTTCCAAGCACATTTGTTACCTCCTCTCTCTTTTATCTCTATGACTCAGACTCACGCAAGTGGACCTCGACTCTAGGAAAAAATTGCACTGGCTAACTTTCCAAAAAAAAAACTATTTTGGATAGAAGAAGAAGAAAGTAGAAGATGGTAAAACTGATTATCATTTAGCTGCGGGTTCATGGATCCACGACTGTCGCGACTAACTTGTACCTTCGTTCCGTTGAAGAAGATGCGCGGTAGGAAGTATAAAACGGAATAACATAATTCAAACTGAGTTCATGGAACCATGCCTGTCAGGACTACCTCGTACCTTCCTCCCGTCGGGGACGCAAGAGGGAGCCCCGAAGGGGGCGAGAGGACGCCCCACATTGAGAATTACGCTTACCGTGTAGACGCCGCCGTTGGAGCTCGCAGGCGAGACGCACGCCGACCGACCGGGCGACGCGAGCCCGTGCGTCTCGATGCAGGTGTCGAGCGATGAGTTGTTCTCCTCGGCGACGGCGTCCAGGTTAGTGACGCGTGGTCCTTCGTTGCCTGGAATCAGGAAAGAGCGAGAGAGAGACAGAGATTTTTGGTTACGCCGATCAACGGGTCACGGGGGACGTCCTAGACGTTGAGGGGAACACATGTGCGGCGACTCGACGTACGACAAGTGTATAGTGGTCCACGGAGAGGATAAAAATGTTATCAGACATTAATAAACTCCTGGACAAAATTAACGCATCACCATATATATTTGGTGTTATTCCAAAATAATGATGATTTTCAGTTGTTTAGCAATCTTACAAGTAGGCTCTGGGTAATAGCAAAGAAAAGCATTTTCGATAAAAATTGATTTAAAATCTGATCAGAAATTGTTGCTAATTCAGACTAATTGTTTTAAGCCATCAAGGTTTTTTGTTATTGATAGTGTAAGTGCGAGTGTTCTCCAGTTTAATAATGAATCCCAGAACAAATTCGTGAGGGGAAGAAACAGTAAAAGCATCAACTTTGCTGAATGAGGGATATTCGATGCGTCATGTTGCTAATGTGATAGGAAGAAACCATTCCAGCATAAGTCGCATGGTTAGACGATTTAACGAGACAGGTTCTCATTTACGAAGGCCGGGACAAGGGCAAAAACGGTGTACTAATCCAATCAATGAAATGAATGTTTTTTTGGACAATCCGCTCTAAGAAATAGGACAACGACTAGTACCATCCTACAAAATGAACTCGTAGCTGCTCGTAATCTTCTTGTATTTTCCCGAACGATTAGAAGGCACTCAAATGAAGCTGGATTAGACAGCAGAAAACCGGCCAAGAAACTCCTGCTCACCAGAGAGCACAAAATTCAAAGGTTGCGTTTTGCGAGACATCAAGATTGGACTCGTAATGATTAGAAGAGGGTTTTATTCTCAGATGAAACGAGAATCAGCCTTAAATCTTCTGATGGACGTGAGCGTGTCTGGAGAAGGCCTGGAGAGAGATTTACAAGTTGCAATATCTCTCCAAGGGTTCCGTTTGGTGGTGGCTCTGTAATGTTTTGGGAAGGCATCTGTTTCGATGGCCGCACAGAATTGGTCTCCATACGTGGTAGGTCAATGAATGCGGATTATTATCTGGAACATTTTGTTCTTGACCATGTAATGCCATTTGTTCCTATTGTGGGACCAAATTTCTTGTTTATGTAGGACAATGCTCGTCCTCATGTGGCTGGGTAGGTTATTCGCTACTTAAATGCTATAGCTATTCCGTTCATGGAATGGCCAGCCAAGAGTCCCGACATGAACCCAATAGAGCATCTATGGGACGATATTAAAAAAAGGATTCGACGTCATATACCTCCACCTGCCAACCGCAATCAACTGGTAGATGCAGCAATGCAGGAATGGGAAAATATTCCTCAAGAAGTCGTTCAAAATTTGATCTCCAGTATGCCAAGAGGCATGGAAGAAGTAATTAGGAGTAGAGGAGGACATACACGATATTAGAACAGCTCTAAGTCTGAAAATTCTATTGTTTTCGTTTGTTTTCTATTTGCAAGTTTGCATTGTTTCCAAGAAAAAAAATTCTTTAATAAAAAATTATTAGAGATAACGCCCTGATTTGCTAATTTCATTTACTAGCTACTAGACAGTACCTCACTATAAGCTTTTCTACATATGTTATTGCAATATTAATTTCGGTATTATAATTATACAAGTTTAATTGTGTGGTGCGTTTAGTTTGTCCAGGAGTTTATATGTATTCGACGGCAGAGTTGAGGTTCGAAGTTTGATAGGAGGATCTTGGAGCGACTTTTGGGAAATATCAAAATGAGAAGGAAAAATTCCAGGAGCAAACTTCTTCACCAGGACCGATTTTAATAATAAGCTTATCTGGAGCTCCTGGTATGGTAAGAAGTTTAAATGTAATGTTTGCTATTTGTTAATTTTCGTGAAAAACGTAAGCAGATATTTTCTCAAAAACGTGTCAAGACGTTGAAACGTTTAGAAATGCTAATAACACAATTTTAAAAGTTCAACCCCATCGTAATGTTTTTTACTATGTAGTTTCTAGTTACTATTTACCCGTGTGGGGTTTGCTAGATCCCCCATCGGGCGCCTCCCCAGGTGGTGGATAGGGGAACGTCTCCCAGATATGGGTGATACCGAGGAAATCAAATACTCGGGGCGAACCAAAAGCTAGCTTGAGAATGGGCAGCATCATTTTCAATACCAAGTTGATGCATATAGGAAAGGATCCTGGACTGGATCAACGAGGAATACCGGAGGGCGCGACTGCATCAGTCTTCCTGGTCTCCGCAATGTGATGAGAAAGGCAAGGGGAAACCATCTCATTATACATCCCTAGTAAAAAAAATCATCATGGCGGTTAAAACCAATAAAGATGAGAAGCCCTGAGAATGACGACGAAACATAGAGAAATTACTATAGTCCTAGGTGATCTCAATGCAAAGATCGGCAAGGGACAAAGTGGAAAGAATGTGGGAAAATATGGTTTGGGGGAACGCAATGAAAGAGGGGATCGACTACTACAATTCTGCGAAGAGCAAAACCTAATCATTACAAACACTTTTTTCAAGTTACCAGATAGACGGTTATACACGTGGCGATCACCCGCAGATAAACCGGACAAAATACTCAGAAACCAGATAGACTATATCATGATCACCGAAAGATATCGTAACGCTGTTAAAGCAGTGAAAGCATATCCTGGAGCAGATGTCTCCTCCGACCACAACCCAGTAATCGCCAACATCGCACTTACACCAACACCAACGATATTGACGAACAATGGAAACTACTAAAGCATTGCCTACTCGATCCATGTAGAGAGATACCAAAGGACACCCCGAAGAAAAAAGAAAAATGGATGACTGATGAAATACTGAATATGATGGAACGGCGAAGACAATTTAAGAACAAAGATATGCACAAACACAACGAGAACAACTGCGACATCAGGAAAAAGATCAGGGAGGCCAAGGAAATATACTTCGAAGAGAAATGCAAAGAGATTGAAGATCTTCAAAATAGTTACGACCTGTTTAACCTACATAAAAAAGTTAAAGAAATGATAGGGTTAAGACGACACAATCCCACCAGCACACTCCAGGACAGGAATGGAAATTCCATAACACAAACAGATGAAAAGTTACAGCGATGGAAAGAGTACATCGAGGAATTGTTCGAAGATGAAAGAGGGGATTTAGAACACACAGAACTGGGCCCAAATGAATATGGCCCAGATATCACAAAGGAAGAAGTATTGTATGCCCTAAAAACATCAAAGAACGGAAAAAGCCCTGGACCTGACGACCTGTCTATAGACATAATAAAAATCATAGATACAAGATACATAGATATCCTGGTGAAACTCTTTAACCGAATCTATAAGTCAGGTGTTATATCCAAGGAATGGTTGATTTCGACCTTTATCTGCCTACCCAAAAAAGCCAACGCCAGGGATTGCAGCGATCACCGCACCATTAGTCTGATGTCTCACACACTAAAACTGCTCCTAAAAATCATCCATAATCGTATATATTAAAAACTAGACATGGATATAGAGGAAACACAATTTGGATTTCGTAAAGGCCTGGGTCGTCCCACTCAACGGGGATGCTGTCATCTGATACCACCGTAAACAAAACGTCAATGGTTGCGGTCGGTAGGGCGGCTACGACCTCACAGATACCGATACTATAAACTGTCTTATCTCGGAGACCCGATATAGGGACCGTTGCCCCTTTTATCACTACACGTAACATTGAAGCAGCTGACTCATTCAGAATTGACAAATCTGCACCACTCTCTACAAGGTATTTAAAGTTCATTGCCTCTTCCGAGTGTATCAATGTTTCAACTGGCGTAGTGGATAAAGTTCGTCTGGGTCAAATTAACGTTACGTGGTTAGGTTTTCCATGTTTGGTCCAGCACTTTGTCTCGGTGTGTCCAATCTTCTTGCAATAGTTGCAAGTCGGCGGGTCTCCTTTATTAACTTTAGTAATTCGGTCATCCACTTTATTCACTTTAGTGAATCTGTTCCACGTCATGGTTCTAGCGGGCTCGTGTTGTATGTTACGGCTGCTGATTGGTGCGTGGAACTTATTGCCTCGTATCTTATCAGGGATAGGTTTACTTTCACGTTGACGGAATCCCGTTTGACGATTATTGGTTGGTTCACGCCAATTGTACGAATAGTGTCGTTGGCGCGAACGAGCGTCAAACTCTGCAAGTATTTTAAGTAATTCCTGCTCAGACTTCGGACGGTGGATGCGTAGTGCCGCTTGCGATTCGTCATTCCTCAGACCATACTCTACCATGCTCAATATTGTCGGCCAAGGTAGATCGTCGTGGAATCGTCGTGTGGCGCGAAGTTTGCTTATCCCATACTCGCTCAGCGTAGCAAAGTCGTTACTGACCAAGGTTGCCGCCTGAAACGCTCGACTTCCTGATGTTTCGCGATCCGGGAAAGCAATGGTTAAATCTTCGCAAAACACTTCCCAGGTTCTGCGCAAGGGTCTCCACTCGAGGTAAAAATTGCGTCCTCTTCCTCTTAGCGCTTCGCCAGCCTTCGCCATCATGAGCACATGTGCCACATGTAACTCCTGCTTCATCTGAGTGGCAACGTTGAGTCATTCCTCGATTGCGTGATCACTCGTGTCCGGGTTGTACTGCGCCAGATGAAATGACGTCACTGATGATGGCACTGATGAATGCGCAGTAACTTCGTCAGGTGATCTGGGTGTTGGCTCTGCCGCCATGATTGAATTCCTTGACAGCAGTGCTAATTGCTCTTGCTGGGCAGCAATTAACGATACTAGAGTGTCTTGCCAACTTACGCTTGGTTGAGTTGGTGTTTCACTCTGCACCGTACTGACTTCTGGTGGGTCTGCTCGGTCCATTGTTGGAAGTACAGGAACCACTTCAGTTACTTTTATGGGTTATGTATCTTTGCAATTGTTTTTGTGTTTTCACTGACACTAGGAACTATCCCACTTCTGATGTTAGCAATTTGGCGTTTCGGTTCCGATTTTAATGATGATTGGTAGGTGGTAAATAATGCGCGTGACAACTTTTTATGGTGGTTTTATTCAGAGCTTTGTATTAGAGTATGTATCGTGTCTAAAGACAAAACTCTTCTCCTCTTCTCCTCCGTTGCTCGACCCTTTCAAGTGGTTGTTTACGTTATCGTAGAGAAGACCGCGGGTTCCTACCCCGGCGAGGTTGCCTAATTGGCTTCTGGTCTCTAAGCGGAGATAGTTGTTGTCAGATCTAAGATGCACGTATCTAACATATATATATATATATATATATATATATATATATATATATATATATATAAACCAAACGTTCATAGTTGAAATCCTTTGGATAATGATATAATCGGATTAAAATTATATTTTATGAACGGATCTATGACCTATTTTTTTTAATATTGGACGAGGATATATTATTTTCAATATAATTCTTCTTCATAGGACGCACGCAGGTTGGCGATCTAAATAACTATTATTGCGCGGAGAACCGTAGCTCTGAAAATTTCTATGGATATCCGTTTGAGCCATCTGCGTAGATCTTTTAGCCATGAGTTCTATCTTCGGCCAACAGACCTTCTTCCTTCGATCTTTCCCCCGATTATCAGGCAGAGAATCTCATAACGCTCGCCCCTCATGATGTGACCTAGGTACTGCAATTCTCTCCTTGATTGTTACAAGAAGTTCTTTGTTTTTCCCATGCGCTCTAGAACCTTTAAGTTGGTCCAACGTACTGTCCAGGAGACACGGAGCATCCGCCTGCTGGCGTACATTTCAAACGCGTCGATTGGTTTTCCTATGATTGTGTCCAGGGTCCACCTTTGACATCCATACAAAAGGTCCGGAAACCAAGGTTGAGGTTGTGGTTTGTCAACAGTGTCCTCATGTTCTAACTTCTAACCTCCAAAATTCCAAATTACGCTACAGCGACAAACGAGAAACTACCGGCAAATTGCAAATTATAACGGCCGGCAACGAGAACCGACGATTCGGAGCATTCGGAGTCGGGGAGTCGGCCTTCAATTGATGACGTATTAGCTTTCGCACAGCCGAGCACTGAGGCCTTAATCTTTAAGTAGGTGTTGCCTGGGTACGCGTGAGGCTCTCTTCTCACTTAATATATTAATTCAGGGATGCCTGGATGTGAACCAAGATATTTATATTTGTTTCATGGACTATAATAAAGCGTTTGATAAAGTCCGCTACGACCAACTAATGAAGGTCCTCCAAGTGAAACAAATAGATCATAACGACCTTAGAATCATATCAAATCTATATTATAGACAACGAGCAAAAGTACGCATTAACGAACATCTGTCAGAAGAGATTGAAATTAGACGAGAAAACTACAGTACCTCGGACATATTACACGCGGGACAAGATACGCCATGCTTCAGTTGATTATGCAGGGAAAAATCCTAGGAAAGAGAAATATAGGAAGAAGGAGAATATCATGGCTACGTAACCTGAGAGTATGGTACGGATGTACATCAAGTGAACTTTTTAGAGCAGCTGCCTCCAAAATCCGAATAGCCATGATGATGGCCAACCTCCGTCGCGGAGACGGCACTTGAAGAAGAAGAAGTTTCTATTGGGGCGATGAAAAGGCAAGTTTTTGAAAAAATTGCGCAGTATTGGATTTTCAAAATTTCGGTGACAAACGAAACTGGATAGCAACTCGATGTGATAGAAAAAGGATCAGTAGAATTTGTCAAAAAGTATGCCAGTGGAAATTCGGATGTTTCTGATTTCATAACACATGCCCACGAGCCGACACAAGCTTACGCAATGGGAGTCGCGCATCTGCGTCGAGTACTACAATCGTAAACCGCCCCTTTTTCATCGTTTTTCTACGCTCAAAATGGAATTAACAGGTTTTTCGCCTGTGACACTGGAAAGATAACGTAACATCAAATTGGACGGTGCCTGTGTAGTATGGTGTCTACTTGCTCTTTTGCGGTCTACCTGATGCTTTATTTTCGGTCCATTTGCGGTCTAGAGATGTTTTTTTATCATTCTTACAAAACATGAAGTCTGTACCATACCTAGTTAAGTTGTATAATTTTTTGTAAGTTTTGTAACATTTTTTTGTAAATTCGGAAATCAATATTTTTCATTTATTGAGTTGGGTCTTGAACTTGCTTATGTCTTGCACTTTGCATCAAAGAGTGAGTAGACTTCATTGTTAACCTTAACTTAACTTCCATCTAAGGAAGGGTAGATCGCTATTTAATAGGTAGACCGCATACTACACGAGATGGCGGGAGGTAGACCGCATACTACACCGGCACCAAATGGACTAACGGTCGCCCCTTTTACCTATGCCGCCGATGTCGAGACTGGCGTTCGTCACGACGACGTTGTGAACGAAGTCCTCAGGCCGTCCTCGGTCGCCCCCTGAGGGGGTAGCGGACGTCGTGACGGCGTCGGTCGTCGCCTCCTCGTCGCCCTCATACTTGATCGTGTTGCGTTCGTCCCTCGCCCGCCCCCCGGCGGCCTCTTCGTCGTCTTCCTCGTCGTCGTCGGAGAAGGGGTCGTCCTCGAACACCTGCCGCATGCGATACTTTGATACTTTCAAAATATCAATACTTCCAAAGTATCGATACTTTTTTTGATACTTTCAAAATATCGTTACTTTTGTCGATACTTGATCGATACTTTTTCCGATACGTTGTAGGTATCGATACTCCGTCGTTATCGATATTTTTAAAGTAACGAATTACGGCTCTAAAGAAAAGTTATTTGTAGTTTTTGATTTACAAAATCAAACGCAACTACTGCATCGTGTGAACATTACATGAAAAATATTGAAATTAGTGGGAACACTTCAAATACACTGCCGAGCATAAAATTGGGGTCACCTCGTAATTTGCATTTATTTCAGAAATTTTTATTATTTTCGGATATTTTTCGGTACCTACTATTATAATTTACTAACATTTTGCGATGGATTTGTCGTGATTACTCCAATAAAAAAGTTTTTGTTTTGTTTTACTTGATTTTTTTATACATTTTATTGAAAATTAATGAGTACTACCTCCTCTAGCGGTGATAACAGCTTGCAAACGACGAGGCATGCTTCGGATCAGATTTTGGATCACGTCCTTCGGAAGATTGTTCCACTCTTCCACCAGTGTGTCACAAAGCTCTATAGAATTTCTGGGAGCCGGCACATGTCTCCGTAAACGTCTTCCCATCTCATCCCAAACATGTTCGATCGGATTTAAATCTGGACTTCGAGCAGCCCAAACAAATCGCGTGATTTGAACCTCGTCAAGATAAGCTGAAACTATCCGAGCAGTGTGGGGTCGAGCATTATCCTGCATAAAGGTTGCGTCTTCTCCAAGGATAACCATGAATGGTACAACATGGTCTTCTAGAACCTCTGTCAGGTACCGATGCGCACTCCAAGTCCCATTCTGTATGAAGACTAACTCCGAGCGAGCTTCAAAAATATGCCTTCCCATGCCATAACTGAGCCTCCAACAAATGGTAGTCGCTCGGCAATACACGCTTGGGCATACCTCTCGCCTTGTCGTCGCCACACTCTTACACGTCTGTCTGAACCAGAAAAACAGAATCGCGATTCATCAGAAAACAATACACGACTCCAATCCTCTATTGTCCAATTCAAGTGTTCTCGCGCAAAAGTTAACCTTACGATCCGGTGTTAACGGTATAGCGGTGGTCCAGTAGCGCCTGTGCGAGAAGATAATCCAGCAGCATGAAGACACCTCCTAACTGTCCACTCACTTACGTTTACATTTGTCACTTCTTCAAGATGATTTTGAATAAAAACTGCCGTAACCATTCGATTCCTTAAAGCACTAGAAACGACAAAACGGCCCTCTCTAGCTGTTGTAGCCCTTCCTCGTCCTGAACCAGGTCTTCGAATGAGCCGACCGGTCTCTTCGTACCGCTGAAATACTCGTTGCACACTGGAAAGGCTTATACCAACTCTTCTCGCAGTTTCGCGCTGACCGTGGCCATCTTCTATAGCCGCCACAATTTGTGCCGCAACAACAGGATTTATGGTCATTTCAATACACATAAAATGACAACACTAAGCATTGAAACAATTGGCATAGAGAGCTGAACCAACATAACGAAAAATATGCTGATAATGGATTGCCGGAATTTGGGTTGAAGGTTTTTTCTGTTAAACGCTAATCCGAAAAGACAACAACTTTTTTTTATTTAAGCAATCACGACAACTTCATCGCAAAATGTTGGTAAATTATAATACTACCGAAAAGTATCCGAAAATCATAAAAATTTCTAAAATAATTGAAAATTACGAGGTGACCCCAATTTTATGCTCGGCAGTGTATGATGAAAACATTTAAAGCTAAGTAAACATCTTTATTGAACTAAATAAATAAATAAATTGACCAATTTTATACGCATAAATATATTTTTGTAGAAACATTAAATAAACATTCCAAGAAAAAGAACTGCAAATAAATCAAAAAGATTTATCGACGAACCATGTTTCTCAAAGTTCAACAATGGAGTTAGTTAAAAAGATAAAAAATTATAAAGAAATTTAAAAAATGTTGACTAACTACTTCCCTACATTCTACATATAAGATAAAATTGAGTGTAGTACCGTATTTTCGCCTTACCGGTGACATACTAAAGTATTGTAACGTTTTTACTAAGACTAAAACTAAAACACTACACTATTTATCCTAATTAATTTATTCTAACTCTTTAACACATTTATTTCACACAGAGAGATGTTTATTTATTTTACGCGCGCGGTCTCTCGCCCGAATGTTTACACAACGATTCTTCAACTGTCCTCTGCCTTGGGTCGGGCAATCCTTATAAATGCAGGTAGAAGGCTTCCCGAATATTCCAGCAGTTTTCGAGATTGTTCTACGAATTTCTCCACGGGTTTTCGGCGAATCGAAGCGACTCGGTCTTACGAGAGTGTTCCCGCTGTTTCTAGAACGGATTCGCGGAACCCGGGCAGTCCCAGACGTGTTTATTTGGTTTCGGCGAGCCGTTCCGTTACAGTATTAAATGTACGACATATTGTAGAACATATAACGTTAATTTTAAATAATTGGAAAATTGATATGAAGGAAGTTGTTGCGATTGTTGCTGTAAAAGTATTAATAAGTAGCCATGAACATACTGCATGTTTTGCATTCAATATAAATGTTGATAAAAGAAAAATCTGTGGCAGACACAGAACTATCACCAACTATAAAAGTACCTGATATTGTAAAGTGGATTTAAAACTCAATTAATTTAAGTAATGAATTAGGAAACCGCCAAAAATAAAAGAGAAAAATTAAGAAAATGATCCTAGATGTTGCAATCATAAGTAACATCCCTTTTTTGGCTCTATTCACGTCATTTGATAGAGAATTAGAGGCAATCAAAGAAGTTATATCTCTACTAAAGTCTTTGATTTTTGGAGGTTTCACAGATCCTGCACTTGTGAACAGAAATGTAGCTGATGAGATGTCTATGGATTTATCCACTCCCAATGTATCATTTGATCATAGTTTTGGCAATGATTACGAAATGATTACGATTCAAATCTATCATCTATGTCTATGGTATCATGATATTAATAATCTCCATGGTACAGCAACGCGTAAATATTTGCCATCAGGTGATTTTATATGGGTCGATACCAGAATGTGTATTTAATTCTATAAATTTGAAACGAGTTATCATTAAACCTCAGGAAATACATATACATATATAAATTCATCGAATTTTAAAATTTTATTCAATTTAAATTTAAAGCGATGGAAAATGTAAGAAAACAAAAATGTAAGATGTTACAAATTGTGTGGGCGATATGGGGTTGAACCAAACGTTCATAGCTCAAATACTTTTGAAGATGACACGATAATATTAGAGTTGAAAAGGATTAATATGTTTAATGAATTTAATGAACGAAATATCTGTTTAGTAGCAACATCTGTTCCTACAGATCGACTGTTTTCGAAAGCTGAGGCCACCATAGCGTAACCCAGAAATAGACTTGTCAAGAAAAGATCGGGAAAACTGTTATTTATGAGAAGAGTGGTCGTAATTCAATCCGTCCAATCTCTTGTTAAAAGTGTTTAAGAGCAAATAAAATTACCAATACTATTTTGCTTTCAACCATTTTCAAACATACACTACTTAAGATTACATAAGAAGTACCTAAGATAAACGTAAATCGTATTGTATTGTATTTGCAAATATTCTTTGATTTAGATTGATGTATAAAATAACTTCTCTCCCAGCTCATCTTGATTGTGATAGTTTACATTTTTATGCTACTCAAAAACTAAAAACTCAACTTACTAGATTGTTAGATTAACGAAATATCCCCGATGAACTTCAATTAATGACCGAATAGTTTTTAATTGTGGTGAATTTTTCAGTTCTCCAATTTGTTTACAGTGTTGATTTCAACTAGAATGCGTAAAAAATACTGTCATCGTAATTAATACGAGTCATCGACATGCACAATTGCAACATTTCAATAAGTAATATCCGCTTCACAGTTATCCGTTTTACCATTTCGAAGTGGTTCAAAAAACCCGTTGAACTGGCATTTGAACAGGTTCAACAGATTATCCAACATTGAAGATGAATGACATGAATTTAGTTTTGGTTTAACATATGACTGGCGTACTGAGGTTGTGCGGGGGGAGGTATGGGCGCGGCTTAAAAAATTGAAAAAATTGGTGGGGGTTGTCTCAAGTGTCGCCATACCTACTTGGGTGAAGTGATATTAGAGATGCCTGAAAATTTAGATATATAAAAGATTTTTGATTTTCACAATTTCTTGTCTTTCAAGACGACATTTGTTCAATTTCCAAAAAGAAAATAATTAACAAGCCGCCTCCCTTTCACTCGATAATTTATCACTCACTCGACTTTCGAGTCTCTTTTTTCTGTGCAGACCATTTCGACGTGTCGAGAAACTCCGACCATCGCGAGAATAGAACGTATCGACAAAAGTATCGAAAAATTGATCCGATCTGAGTAACGGTACCTCACCTCGTTGCTGAGCTCGCGCTGTATGTCCGGCGGCGCCTGGTCGCCCGAGACGCTCTCGCTGCTCAGCTTAGCTATCGCGTGCGCCTGGTTCTCTTTGTCGCGCTGCTTCACTATCGCTTCGACGGCGAGCCACTCGGACATCGTGTTCTCGTACCTTGCGGGAGGGACAAAATTTCAGGATCGTAGATCGCGCAAGCGTGGCGTGCGCGCCTTCGCGCGACCAGCGACCGTCGCGCCGCGCCGTTAAGGCCCGCCTCGACGCGACGCGACAGGTCGCTACCACCCAGTGCTCGCTTACGCCTGTCTCGTCTCCTCGCCGAGCTCGACACGTTGCGCGTCGGTGCTGCCGAACTTGTAGTGGCCGAGCAGGTACGGCCATATCTCGCGGCGCAGCTCGTGGGCGATGCCGCCGAAGTAGGTCAACCTGTGGACCTCGGCGTGGTCGGAGACGACGCCGCCGACGTTCAGCTCCCTCCACTTCTCCACGGTGATGCCTTGAAAGGTCGATTAAGTCAGAAGGTCGGGATACTTCAAGCGACCTGCTATAGGTTCGCTTCCGGACAAGTTACGGAATGAAATTTGGACGAATTTGATGCTTGCAAATGACTCAAATCATTACAATTAATAAATTGTAACATTTGTACAAATTTAAACAACTTTAGAACAGAACTAACTCGTTGCAAAGTGACGATACCTTTCAATTTTCGCCAGTATGAAATACACAATACATATATACATTAGGCATACATAATCGTAGAAAATTTTCTACGTATCATGAAGTATGATTCAACTCACTCATAGCGTCTCATCAACCATAAGGTCATAACTAAGATATCTTTTGTTGAAATGACTTGTAACTTTCTATATCATACAATAGAACTTATTTCAAGAGTTCTACAAAATTTTATAGAAATTAGATTGACAAAAAAAAATTCTATAACTCGTGGAACCTATGATTGGTGTCAATTATTAAACGTAAGGTCATAACTCAGAAAGTCGTTGCTGTAATTATTTGAAACTTTCTATGTATAATAATGACACTTATTTTAAGCAGTTAGTCATATTTTAATGAAATTGAGTGACCAAAAATTTTTTTAATTCCTGAAACATGATAGCGTTCTGAAAGGTTAATAGGTTAATAAGGTCATAACTCAGAAAGTTGTGATTGTAATGACATGAAACTTTCCATATCTTGCAATGGAATTTAGTTGAAGCCTTCCTGAGCATTTCAATAAAATTGGATCATCAAAACATTTTTTACGACTCGTGAAACATGATGATGACGTTCTGATCAACATAAGGTCATAACCCACAAATTTGTCTTTCTAATGAGAAAGCGTTCTATATTTTATAATAACACTTATTTCATCCATCTAACTAAATTTCACAGAAATTGCATTTTGAAAAAATTCCTGACCCGTGACACATGATGGTGGCGTTCTGATCTAACATAATCATAACTCAAAAAATTGTCATTTTAATGACTTGAAACTTTATATATCTTACAATGAAACTCGTTTAAAACTTTCTGCAAAAGTTTTATCCAAATTGAATGATCAAAACGTCTTCTACGAGTCATGAAACGTGATGGCGTTTTGATCAAACAAATTCATAACAGAAAATTGTAATTAAATTGTTAAAAAAGGTAAATTGCTGTAATCATTTAAAGCTTTTTACATTTTATAATCATCGTTATTCCATCCATCTTACAGGATTTTGATCGAAATTGGACTATCTCAAATTTTCTGACTTAAAATTTAAGACGAAACATAAGGCCATAACTGATAGAGTTGTTATTTCAATAATTTGAAACTTTCTAAATTTTACAATGAAACCAATTTCATGCATTGTATAAAAACTTCATTGAAATTGAAGGATCAAAAAATTTTCTACGACTCGTGAAACCTGATGGTGGCGTTCTGACCAAACATAAGGTCATAACGCACACATAACTGAAACTGCTGCTGTAAATATTTAAAACCTTTTATATCTTAGAGTAAAACTATTTTATGCATCTTAACACAATTTCACCGAACTTGAACTTTCGAAAATTTTCTTGACTCACAGATCCTATGTTTTATTTTACTGAAAGCGTTTTGATTAATAGGGTTATAGTTCAAAGTTGCAATCATATGAAATTTTCTACATCTAGAACTTAACATGATCTTCATATCCTCTTGAACAAGAAGTTCTTTGTTTTTTCCCATGCGCTCTAGAACCTCTAAGTTGGTCCTACGTACTGTCCAGGAGACATGGAGCATCCGCCTGTAGGCGTACATTTCAAACGCGTCGATTGGTTTTCCTATGATTGTGTCCAGGGTCCACCTTTGACGTCCATACAAAAGGTATGAGTCCGGAAACCAAGGTTGACGTTGTGGTTTGTCGACAGTGACCTCATGTCGCTGAGAGTTTTCCTTGCTTATTAAATTCTTGCCTTGACCTCGACCTTTACGTCGTTGAGCTGGTTAACGAGCGTAACCAGATATTTTAGAAACGACACATGTTCTATGATCATGCCGTGTATACTCAAGATGGCGTAGGTTTGTGTTTTTGAAAATACTATCAGTCTAGACTTGGATGTGTTCATATAGAGTCCGAAACGTTCACTGTGTTCTACGATGCGGTTCATAAGAAACTGTAGTTGTGGTAGGCTGCTAGCTATTACCACGGTGTCATCAGCATAGCGCAGCTGCCATTGACCTTTATACCTGCATCTGTTTCTTCAAGGACTTCAGTAAACGCTACCTCTGAATATAAGTTAAACAGGAAGGGAGATAGGATACATCCCTGTTGAACGCCTCTTCTAATTTTTTGCTCTTCCGATGTAGACCCTTCAATTCTGACTGTTGCTGTTTGGTGGCAGTAAAGTTCAATGATGATATTTAGATATTGCGCGTCGATTTGAGAATCTCAACCAGTTTTTGATGTGGGATGCAATCAAATGCTTTTTTGTAGTAAATGAAACGTGCGAATACATCAAAACTCATATCTCTGCATCTTTGTATGAGCACATTCAGTGAATAGAGCGCTTTGCGTGATCCTATTCCGTTCCCAAAGCCGAACTAAGAACGATCCACCAAAAGCTTATATCTCCTGTAGACACGGCTATGAATGACGCGTAGCAACACATTAGGACATTAGACTAATCATGTGATACTCGTCGCACTGTGATCCTTGTTTTTCTTCGGTAGAGTTACAAATGTGGGCTTAAGCCAGTCTGACGGGATTTTGCCGGTTTGGTAGATTAGGTTGAAAATTGTCGTAATGAGGTTTAGAGCAGTGCCATCTTCGGAAGCTATGAGCTTAGGAGCTTCCGCACGCCCACTGTCGGGACCTAGAACTCTTTCGTTCTTCTGAAGTTTTATTGCATATTAATTTCGTCTTTAGTGATTTCGGGACCCTTTTCGTTATTCTGGGGAGAATCTGGTCGTGTATCATTAAAAAGATTCTTGACATATTCCTTCCACCGTTTTAGTTTTTCTTCGACTCCTGCTAATATTTTGTTATTGGAATTGTTTAAGATGCTGCTGTGCCTTTTCCGTTGCCTGCCTGAAACTTCCTTGATAGTCTCGTGTATGTACTTATCACTATAATTACACTGAACGTAAACTTATTGAATATACGAATTTCAAGATTTTGTAGTCTGATGAAGATCCTCCTTGCAGGACTACAGGACCGTGTGGCTTTTCAAAACTGATCAATTTTGAGGATTTGATGGAAATATATCGAGCAGTACAAGCATTTAACGAACCCGGGGAAATTTCTTAAAAAGTGCCGATAGGGCACTGAGAACAAACTTCTGGAGATCCGGTGAAAAGACTCGGTCTCACTACAGTTGCACAATGTCTCCGATCTGTGGCGAAACTCGGGGCCACTTCACACCAAAACTCCTCTCCCCAGGTGGCTACCGCCCAAGCGATCTACAGCTACCTGTAGTAACGTTGCGCCAATGTACAATAGGTTGTACAATAGGTGGCGCCGACGGCAATGTCAAATTTTAGCGCGAAGAGCCGCGTTCCGTGCTTTCAGACTGTTGTGTTCCGTTTAAAATTTTGGCGCCAAGTCCACCAACCAACGCGGCCCCCCACCGGACGCCTAGAGTCGGAGGCTGAGGGATGAGTCCGGCGCCGGGCTCCTCGTCGATGGTACTGGCTTTGCAAAAGTGAGGTTATGTACGAAATTTTATTGCCGAACCCGCCTAGTATATCTGCTCTTAAACTCGAAAATCTCCGCGTCCTAAACTCACCTCCGTCCGCGCCGTCCCCGCCGACGATCCGCCCGTCGACGAGACCGCTGAGGTGCCTCCTGACCGTCGACAGGTGCCTACAGTACGCGAGCCAGCCGTAGAAGGCCCTCGAGATGATCTGGCGCTTCATCGAATCGCAGACGGCCCTTATGCAGACGGCCGGCTGGCCGCCCTCGGGGCGCTGAGGCGCCGCCGGCGGCGGCTGCTGTTGCTCCATGCTGAGGCTCTTCGAGGAGCTCTCTGAGCTCGTGCTCGTGCTGCCGAGCTGGACGCGCGCCCTCGTCGGGAAGACGGCGTGCGTGTCCATCAGCTCGTTCCTCCTCACTGCGGGGACATAACTCAGGATAGCTCAGAAGCGATCACGTGCTAGTCGTACTTGACCCCCCACCCCCACCCGAACTTACGTAGGTCCTTGTGATCGCCGCTGTCGACGATCCTGAATACGTAGTCCCTCGCGGTCTCGACGTCCTCGGCGAGCGCGGGCAGCGGCCTCCTTCTCTTGCCGTAGCCGCCCCTCGGGCCGCCCGAACGCTGTGACCACAGCGGCGGGTCGAGCCTGCCGTGGGGCAGCAGGCCGGTTTCGATGCAGCTGAGGAACGCCAGCACGTGCCCGCCTGCGGAAGACGCGCAGGCGCGAGTCCGGTGAAGGGAACGTGTCGTTTTCGCGCGAATCCCACACCTGACACCAATGCATCGCGTACCGTTCGTCGCTATTATTCTGGTTCGCTTCGTGACGTGTAGACCCTGACAAGTTTAACTTCGAGATATATTGCGGGAAGATAAGGTTCTTGCCAGGACTGTGACATATCCAGGTAGCTGACGTGTTTTTCAAGCAATATAGGGCCATAAAATTAATATAAAGAAACAAAAGCAATGGCCATCAATAGAAAAATCAATCGAGCACCAGATATAGGTAACCAAAGGTAACGGCTGTTGAATTGTAAGATACCAAGTTAGAGTCCATAACTTGAGTTCTATTCCACTTGGGGCTCTAAAAATTTTGGGGGAGTTTCGGGGGCCCAAAAGGACCATTTTCCTCCAGTTTGGGCCACATCTAAAAAATATTCCAAATTCGGCGTGGAACGTACCATATATATACATATATCGGAGTAGCAGCCTGGGGGCGGAGAAAAAAACTCTTATCTCTTGAAGCGTTTGGAGTATATTCTTTTTTTTTTCTTTTCTTTTTTTCCTTTATTTTCTTTTTTTTCTCTTTTTTAATTTCTTAAGTGCGACACACATCTGTCGAAAATGTTATTTCCGGGTAGCTACAAAGAATTTGAAGGGTGAAAAGAGAAAAAAAAACCTCACATTCGAGTGACATGATTAGAATACAATCGAAGCTTTTCACGAGAAAAAATAGTTTTCTTTCTCCGCCCCCAGGCTGCAGCTCCGATATACTTAAAAGTTTTAAGTCAAGCTAGTCTGCCAAGACTACCTTTTGCCTAATATATACAGGGTGTTAGGGGTTTCACTGCCTTTATTTTAACAGGTGATAGTATTCATCAAAACAAACAAAAAACCATAACTATAACGGGGGTCCTAAAACAAACCGTTTTCGAGGTTTCGAATGTTTTTGCGAACTCTTCCTAAATGCCGTCTTTACGCTGTACGTAAAAGTAAACGAAATAATTTTAAGTGATTCAATTGATTCAATGATGTAATTACTACACTTTGATGTAAATCAATAGCGATCAGTAATTCAGGGCCACTAACAGCATTAGAAAAGGATCATGCTGTTATTGTTATGTTGTAATTTTCCATATGTACCTGGTATAAGTATAATACGTAATTAGAGCATTTATTTAAAATGTCCACCGTTGTTCTCGATGCACGCTCGAAACCTCCTGATCCAATTTTCGCGCACTCGCTGAAATATTCTCGGATTGGCGAGATCTTAGTGTAATAAAGCCTGAACCCGCTGTAGGTGGTAAGGGTATAATAATTGTTATCGTGAAGTTCTGTGGATGGTCCAGTTCGACACTCCCATTTCTTGAGCAAGACCTCGTGTACTGCGTCTCGGATCCCTTTCAACGGCGTCCGAAATATGTTCCTCCGTATTCACATCGATCTGCCGATCTGAACCATGGTTCTCAGGATGAGGAACAACACTACCAGTTTCAAGAAGACGTTGAAAAGACGTTCAATAAATGTTCTTCTGTTAGGCAGTCGCCGTTGAGGAAATCGTTCGTGATAAATACGACGTGCACTCGTAGAACTACAACGCGACTCCCCATAAATTAATAGCATATCGTGATATTCACGTATACTGAACATTTTAACAACCGAAAAATTTACACGCACCGAAAAGAAACCGTAACGATCACACGTATCTTTCGAATTCAAAATGCAACTATCTGGGTCTCTCATTTCGCGACGCGTGCGATGCATTCGCGGTGTTGCCACACCACATCACAGCCACTTTATCGAGTTCTATTGACTGGAAAAAATAAATTATTCTTTAAAGAAAGATTTGTTTCCTTAAAAATGAAACATAAATACATTAAAAGAATACATTTTATGGTCCCTTCATGTACAAAATTATGTGAAATTCTTTAATAAAACTGGACTTTCACACCTTAACATTAGAATTGCTAATTTTTTTCTCGAAAACGGTTGGTTTTAGGACCCCTGTTATATATGTTTTTTTTTGTTTGTTTTGATGAATACTATCACCTATTAAAATAAAGACAGTCAAACCCCTAACACCCTGTATATATATGGACACCAAGTCGAAAATGTAACCAAGTTCAAGTATTTATGTACCTGGATAACAACTGATAAGCATCCTGATACAGAATCTCAGACCGCGCATAGAACAGGCCAGATCAGTATTCACTAAAATTCGACCAGCGCTTTCTAACCAATCACTGAATTTTAAATTATGCCTAAGATTTGTTCATTGTTACATCTATTTCCGTTTTGCTGTAAGGATGTGAAGTACAGACCCTAAAGGCCGAAACTCTAAGGCGGCTGGAAGCATTCGAGATGTGGGCATACAGAAGGCTCTTAAAAATACCCCGGACAGACCACATTAGCATTGAAGAAGTTCTGAGAAAAACAAGTTAAGAACAGAGAGTTAGATGTTGCTATAAAGAAGAGGAAAACCGCGTACTTAGGACATGTAGTTCGGAGTGACCGAATGAAGCTGCTGAAAGTAATAATTGAGGCCAAAATGCAGACGAGGTAGAGTAAAACGTCAATTTTCGTGGTTAAAAAACATAAAACTGGAGCGAACAAGACACATTCCTTATTTCGAGCTGCTCAAGACCGGATCCATTTCGCCGAGATTGTTACCAATCTTCACTAAGGTGAAGACGGAACCAAAAGAAGAAGAAAAGGTCGAAGAACAGCTATTTCTCCATATTTTGCATACCAGCTACGTATGTGTTTGAAGTAAATTAAAGTAATAGTAGCGAAGGGTACGTAATGGTTTGGTGTCAGGTGTGGAGTCTCGGAAATGTGTATTACCTTTCGGGAAGTGTATGGGGGGCCGCTGGACGCCGTCCTGCCCTACGAGGATGATCGTGCCACCTGTCTCGACGTCCTGGTGGCAGTGGACGTAGACGATCTCGTCAAGGCGCACCTGGAGCGCGTACTCCCAAAAGACACTGGACAAAGCGGACGGTCATGGGTAAGTTGGCGGGCCCCGGGGTCTCCCTCTCCCTCTTTCTTTCTCTCTTACCTTTTGTCCTGGCCGTCGTCGACGAAGCCGTTCATCAGCTGGTTCGGCGTCCACTTGATCGTCAGGCCGTAGGGCATCTGGTGCAGGCTCAGGTAACTGCGAACAGGACAAAAATGTGAAATGTGACATTTTCAATGAGATTCTTGAGGAATTTTCGACTGCTTAAATATATTAAAGTCTTGACACGGAACATGAGCACAATTGACCAAAAGATACACCTTCCGCACGAAGTACATACTTGTAAAATATATCTATTTTTGACATGGAATAACACATATTCACTTATTCGCCTTTCTCCGATTCCGTCCTGTCGAAAGCCGCCGTATTTATCTGAAATCCGAGCGTACTGCACGTTTTCCCACTAGGCCGCTTTGGCTTGGGTTCTTTATATAAGACTATGAATTTTGATTTTACTGGGACGTATTTAGTCCAGTTTCGACTGGAAGGCTTGTTTTTTCCTTTTAATCATCACTTCTAGCTCTTCACTGTACTTCTCCAGATATTTATTCTTGTGTTGTTTAGCACCAAGTGCTTCGTTTGCTGATTTCGTTACCGTTTCTTTTAGATATTGATACAATTATATTGAACTCCATTCTTCACTCATCTGTAGTATATTCTGCAACCCGTTTTGATATAAGGCTCGAACACTAAATTGTTATAGAAGTTCTCCTACTTGTAAGTTTTTCTAACTCATCATCTCTTTGAATGTTGTCATTTTGATGTCTTCCTGTGTATATAAATTTCACTAAACGATGAGTACTTGCATATTCTGTCTGTCTGTATACTATTACATCTTGTGTAATGGTTTTGCTGGTTGTTCTCACTATTATTAACTCAATAATCGATCTTTCGTTCGTAATAGGTTCTTCCCATGTGTACCTTGTACATATTTATGCTAAAACCTTGTGATAGTTATTTCCAGCAACATCCTTCCGTTGTAGTTTTTATTTTCATCTCTTCCGATCCATCCAACTATGTTTTCGTCTTCATTTCCTACGTGGCTGTTAAAGTCACCGAATAATAAAATATCTTCTGTTAACCTTCCTTCTCTTTTTGGGTTGCATTGTCATCCATTACATATACACCAACTAATACTGTTGTTGTTGTTGGATAATTTTAATTAAATGACGATGGTAGCGTAGAAATCACATTTCTGTGACAGGATTCATTGACCCTCTTCCTCCCTTTGAAAACTTGTGGACGGTGAAACGGGCACCTCGATTTGTCTCGAAATGCAGAATTTTCCGAAAAGAGCGCCGAACGTAATGTCACGCCTAAGGCCCTATGGGCTATAAAGGGCTTAACTGCATGGCAACAGGGCTGCTTCCCACACATCTCGACGGGTGGGCAGATAGAGAGAAGTGAAATTGTTGAATTGTAGATAAAAATACCCCACATTGTTAAGTTTGAAGGTTTAGGTTCAAGGACGAAGCAGTTGAAAGTGAAGGACGGACCAAGCCCGATGATCAAACATCAAACATTAAAACTGAGTTCGTTGTACAAGTGGCTAACGACAAACTACTCGTCAGAATTATCGGTTTCTGAGAAAATTTAAACTTCTTATTAAATCCTGGGCAGTATACGCATTCGCCATTTAATAGGAAACAGAGAAAAAGTGCTTAGCCACAAAAATTAAAAAGAAATGCACACCAAATGTCATTTTAATCGAATGTGCGGTTGTAACGGTGTTATTTCCTGGGGTCATGTAATTGAGAACAGTTCTCCAGATCTAAGGACGTAAGAGTAAATAAGTAATTAGTGAATAATTCCGGTATTAGTGTGCAGAAACACCTCGCATTTGACCGTCATCGCGGTATCTCCTACGTTAACGCTCGTCTCGGTCGTCCTAAGTGACGATGTAAAGCGAAACGTTCACACTCACCCAGGTATCGGTTCGGTGAGGTCCGCGTTGACCGGCATGACGAGGACGTTGTTCTTGCCGAAGAGCAGCGTCGCCCTCGAGTTCTGGTGGAGGCTCTCGACGTAGTCCTTCGCGAGGTGCTGCGTCGACCCCGTCCTGCCGGCGAGCGAGTCCTCAGAGCTCGTGTTTAGCGACCTCCTGAAGTTCAGGATCGGCCTGCGCGCCGACGGCGGTGTCGAGTGACCGCTCGAGATCCTGTGCCTCTGGACCTGCGGGATTTGAAAATGCAAACCCGAAATTGAAACGCGCGAGTAATTGCAACATTCGGGATAACGCGAATTAACATAGCAACCACTCAGGTGGGCCCTGGGCCGCCTAATGACTCCCTACCAAACAAATAACTAGATTATTATATTTTCAAATTATGTTCATTCCGTTTGAGTCTCGATGTGAATAATCTATACAGCATTGCAATATGTTCTAACTACCGTGATTAAAAATTTTCTAACTCAATAGCATCGATAACGTTTGATTACTCCATCAGTTCGATAATCCTACTACATTGCTTCGAACTTCGTGAATTTTTGAATATTGATTTGAACTGTTTAAATATTACGATATGTATAAAATATTGGATATTTGCAATATCATTCCTCCTGTCGAGAAATTAGTTGGCTCTTTTTGTGTTGATTCGAATACAAAAATTTTTATTAGAATACTCATTTTTCGATTTCATTTAAACAATAATTTGATCTTTGTTTGATGATTCATTCAAGACAACAATTATTTATGTCCTGAGTTAATAAGGAAACAAAATTGTCATACAGACCTTGTTACTTCGCAAAATGTGTTCATTCCATTTAAACATTGATGCAAATAATCTATTCGCTATTGCAATATGTTTCGGAATCACTTGTTAAAAGGTTTTCTAATTCAACAGAGTCGATGAGGTATAACCACCCTATCGGTTCGTTAATACAACTACATTGCTTTGATCTTTCTGAATTTGGAGCATTAATTTAAATTGATCATATATTTGGTATCGTTTATTATTTCGAACATTAACAATTCTTCATGTCGTGAAATTGCTGGCTTATTTTTATTTGGCGATCGTTTTGCAGATTCAAGTACACAAATTTCTGATATAAATGATTTTTTGATTTTATTAAAAAGCAGTAATTTGATTTTTGTTTGATGGTTCAGAAAAAATTAATAAATAATGCTTGAGTAATGTGTCCATATAAAAACACAATTTGCATACAGAAAATCATCTTGTTAATCCGCAACTTTTAACCATTCTATTTGAGCATTGGTGCAAATAATTTATACGGTAGTGCAATGAGTTTATGAATACCTTGTTTAAAAGTTTTCTAATTCAGTAAAGTGGATGACGTGCGATTTCTTTATCAGTTCCGTAATCCTACTACATTAATTTAGACTTTGTGAATGTTTGAGCATCGTTTTGAACTGATTAAATAATACTTATCTTTTAAAATATTGGATATTTGCAATATCATTCTCCATAACGTGAAATTACTTGATTATTTTTGATCGCTCATTAGTTTCATAATGCAAGTACACAAATTACTGTTAGCACGTGATTATTTTTCGATTTCATTTCAAAATAGTAATTTGAGTTTTGTTTGTTAAGTCAAAAAATAGTAAAATTTGTATAAGTAATTAGTTAATATGAAAACACAATTGTCACTCAGACAAGCATTTTGTTATTTAACACATTGTGTCAATTCCACTTTAGCCTTGATGCAAATAATCTATTCGGTGTTGCAATATGTTTCCAAATCTCTTGTTAAAAGGTTTTCTAATTCGATAGGATCGGCCACGTATGATCACTTCATGTGTTCGACAATCCTGCTGCATCGCTTTGAATTTCGTGAATTTTTGATCAATGAATTTAACTGATTAAATAGTGTCGTTTAAAATTTGGGACATCTGCAATATTCATATCGAGAAATTACTAGTTTCTTCTTTTAAAAGTTGCAAAACTTATACAATAAAAGAAATTCTATTTGATGCAGATTTTAACAGTGACACGGTTACATATATGTCTATTCAGTAAGTAAATTTTTATTACTGTTGTGGTGGACACGTTGTATGGTTGAAATTGTACTTGGTAACTATATATATATAGGCGAGTTATTTACAGCTCTGGTGGCCGTTTCTCGCATCCTAATTTCCAAGCCTTTTTGTCGCGCCAGTCGCCTTCCTTTAACCCTTTTCTGTCCATGGCTTCTTTCACTTCTGTTTCCCAGGCGCGTTTTGGTCTACCTCTTTTCCTTCTATTGGGCGGAGACCACTCTAATATTCTTTTTGGCCATCTATCGTTGGACATCCGATTGACGTGCCCATACCATTTCAGTCGTTTTATTTCAATAGTTTCCAATGTACTTATGTCCATGCCCATTTCCTCTCTGATATCAGTGTTTCTAACTTTGTCTAATCTTGTTTTCCGGCAGCATCTTCTCCAGAAGTCCATTTCCATGGCGTTTATGCGTGAGCTATTACGATTCGAGATTTCCCAAAGCTCAGCTCCATAGGTAGCTATACTTTCCACTATGGTTTTGTAAATCCTAATTTTATTTGCTTTTGATATTTTCTCGTTTCATAGGGTGCTATGTAGCTGACGGATAGCTGCCCTTCCTTGTCCGACTCTGCTGATTATTTCCGCATTGCTTCCACCTGTGTCCGTCAATTTTACCCCCAGATGTTTAAATATTCGTGTGTTTCTGATTGTGCCGTTTCCCAAGATAAGATCAGATCCTGTTCCTCCCACTATTAAATATTCTGTCTGTGTGCTGTTGATTGGCAGACCCCACTCCTTGTATTCTTCATATAGCTTTCTAACCATATAGTGGATGTCCATCTCGTCTTCCGCCAACACAACTTGGTCGTCTGCGAAATGTAAGCTGAACACTCTCTTATGTCCTATCAGTACTCCGAGATTTGAGCACTTCTTACTCCAGCTTTCTAAAGCTCCTTTCACGAAAATTTTGAACAGTGTTGGGGCTATGCAACAGCCTTGTTTAAGACCTTTCGTAACGCGGAATTCTCGTGATATTTTACTACCCATTTTTACTCTGGCGGTCATATTTTTATACAGCTTCTGGACTGCTTTAATATAGTTCGATTTTATACCCTGTCTCTTCATGGTTTCCCACAGTCTGCTCAGGGGAACGTTATCGTAGGCTTTAGTTAGATCTATAAGACTGCGTGGGTCTCCATGTTATGCGCAAGTCTTTTTTCTACTGTCTGTTTGAATGTAAAGATGTTATCCACACATGACCTACCGGCTCTAAACCCGCATTGTTCTTCGTTGTCCTTAAACGGGCTTTCTATTTTCTGTTTTAGGATTTTCCCATACACTTTTGAAATGGAGTTGATAACACTGATTCCGCGATAATTTGAGCACGATCGTCTGTCGCCCTTCTTATAAATATTACTGATATAAGCGATGTTCCATTCTTCTGGTGGGTCTTCTCCACGGATAAATTGATTAAAGACGTATGCTAAGAGTTCGTACAAAATATCTGGTGCATACTTCAGTAGCTCAGCCGGTATACCTCCAGGGCCAGGAGCCTTCCCGTTTTTTAACTCAGAAACAGCTTTTTTTACTTCAGTCGGTGTTAATTCGTCCTCTTCATGCAGCAGACTGTCTTCCAGTTGGGTGGTCTCAGAGTCTTCTGTTGTGTTATGTAAGAAATTTGGTCTGTTTTCCGTTAGTAGATCCTCATAGTGTCGTACCCATTTGTCTAATTGTATGTTGTTTGGAGTTACTTTTTCTTTACTATTAGTCCTGAGGCTTTTCAACACTTTCCACGCTTCCCTTGACTTGGTCGACCCTATGTAGTTGTCTAAGTGTCCACATGTTCGATTCCACGCTTCGTTCTTTTCTTTTGTTACAACTTTTTTTGACCTCTCTATTTGCTCTCGCATATCGACTTCTATCATCTGGGTCTTTTGTGTTGAGCCATGTTTGGTATATCCTTTTTTTCTGGCTAACAGCTGATTCTACTTCTGGACTCCACCATTGGGGGTATTTTTCTTTTTTGTGATTGTCTAATTCTCCGATGGCTTCCGACGCTGCTTCGTGAATGATCCTAGTTATTTCATTATACATATCTACAGCAGATGAATAGTACACTTCTTTTAGTTTTGCACACAGGCGCCACTTATAGAGGAAAACGGTTGATTCACAGTTGAAGCTTTATAAGTTATACCTTGGGACATTTAGGTCCATAGCGTATTCTTGATGTTGTCGGTCGCCTCTTTTCAATGTATTGTAGTAGGGCAAATATATTTTTGCACGAACCAGGAAGTGGTCAGACCCGCATTCAGCTCCTCTATGCACTTTCACATCTTGAACTTCTAGATTTGTATTGTGTCTGCATATTACATAGTCAATTATAGATTTGAGCCGACGTGTGGGTTGAGTCCAAGTGTACTTATGGATGTCACGGTGTTCGTAGAATCCATTTAGTATTCTTAGCTGAAGTTTTCTCTTTAGGACGTTTAGCATTGTATATTTTTGTATATTTTTAGCTTTGTAACTACTTTGCTATTATATTAATTGAGATTGGTTAAAAATCTGATTGATATTCACAACAACTCCTGTTCAACAATCCAAGAGTTGTGCCATGGGCTTTTCATATCCGTTCAATTAATTCATTTTTGATTAAATTAGTCAAAATATTTCCACAATAAGGATAACAAGTAAATGCGTCGTCATTTTATATCATTTGTTGTTGATCATTTGAATGATCCAAGTACATACACCAATTTCTGTTGGGAGTGATTATTTTTCGCTTTTATTTAAAAAATAATAATTTGATTTTTGTTTGATGATTCAGTCAAAAAAATAGTAAATCATGTATAAGTAGCGAGTTAATATGAAAATCCAATTTTCACACAGACAACCACCTTGTTAATTTGCAAGAGGTGTCCATTTTAGTTGAGCCTTGATGCAAATAACCTATACGGCATTACAACGTGTTTTGAACTTGCTACTTTAAAGGCTTTCTAATTCAATAGTGTCGATCAGGTATGATCACCTCATCATTTCGATAATACTACTAGATTGCTTTGAACGATAAATTTGAATTGTTTGATGATTCAGTCAAAAAATAGCAAATGATGTATAAGTAATGAGTTAACACGAAAGTACAATTCTCACATAGACAGCCACTTCGTTAATTTGTAATTTCGTAAACCACAAAGAATTTGAATTGTATTTCACTAAAATTGTTTCATTCGTAGAAGAAACATAGACGAGCAAAACATACAAACCCAAGATAGGATTAGGAGGGATTGAAACTACAAAACGAATTTGGGAAACCATCGCAGTGGAAATCTCCGAAGCGTGTAAGATCACCGTCTACGCGCGAAGCGTGACAATAAATTTAGTCAGAGAAAGGAAGAACATGTGTTAATACCAGATGATACCAGACTAATAAAAATAACAAGAGACTATAGAAGAGATGGGCCCAAAGTTGGTTATCTTCGGAAGAGGACTTGACGGAAGTTTGAAGCGTGAAGAAGAACAGGGCATGGCCCTACAATAAAAGAAGAAGAAGAAGAAAGGAAGTTACGAGGAAGATGAAGGTTACGTTTTCGAACATTTATATTCTCTGATCGACGCTCACCAATTCATCCGCGGGCGGATCGGTCCAGAAGTGGTCCTGGCTCTTCAGCCTCGAGTAGTCGAGCGCGCACGGCCCGACCAACAGCGAGCCGAGTATCGTGCCGTAGTCCGGATCGGCGACGAGCGCGTCCTTGTCGTAGTACCTGGTCGCGTTCGTGACGAGGTAATCGATGATCTTCGCGAGCTGACGCTCGAACAACGCCAACCTAAGGATTTGAGTGACAACTTAACAACATTTTAAGGAACAACTAAGTAAACGAATGTAGGGTTGAGGTTCGTCTTATCGGACAATGAATTTGGGGTTTTTCTAATTCTAATACTAGGAAGTACTTTGAATAATTAGTACGAACATACCAGTTATTAGTTTAGGGGATGACTCGTATAAAAGGTATGGCCTATTGAAATTGTCATTTTTGCAAAGGAAGTTATGGGAATTAAATTTACAAAGTCACCAAAATCTCGTCACTAGTTAATCGAATGACATGGAAAACTTAATTTTGTCCATAAACTTTTGTTTTGTATTAGAGAAAAAATGCTTTTCGGGAATTACCACTTCTCTCTATGTGACACATTCACAGAACTGTATCTCTTACTATAATTATCAGCGGGCACTGATTTCTTTTCTAAAATACCTATAAAGTGTCCTCTATACGGTTTTCACCACATGTCACACGACATTTTGCGATAACTTATCGAATATAAATATAATACATTTCTTATGATCGCATATTACAAGCCCATCACTGCGACATTTAACACGGGACATAAAGAAATATGCGACGATAGATCAACCTAACCACAAAAGCAATGAAAATTCGGCGCTGGATAATCGAACGTAAGTACGGTGTTATATTCGCCGTTATAAGCAAACAGTTATAAGTAGAAGTAATTTAAATATAAGTGCAGTGTCAATATAAGTGGTCGAGCATGTATCTCGGATCTGTATCTGTACGCTCGGATCTCAATATACCTGCCTAAACGTTCGCATCTCCACGTATCTCCCTATATAATCGCAAGTCGGCAACATTTTTGTTTTTTTCCAAATTTGTAGTGGCGGCATTGATACAATATAAAGAATGAGCGTGTGCGTAGTACGGTATATTGAGCGTTTACAGAACCTTCGTAATGCGTAGAACGGGATCTATTGCCAATGGAGTCCAATCGTCACGTTCCGGCCAATTTTTGGCAATTGTGGTTGATAAGCTGAAAATGTTCCGATTTTGGTCAACGTCCATAATTGAATTTCGGCCAAGTCTGGTTGATTGCTGCAAATGTTCCAATTTTGGTCAATGTTTGTCGATGTCCCATATTCGACATTTCCGCCAATTTTGGATGATGTTCTGCAAGTTCACGGCCAGTATAATATATATACGTCATGTACAGAAACGAATGGTAGCTGGCGCGGTGCTATCGCAATCGTCACCCCTGGAGCAGGCAACCGACAATATAAATAATTGTAACACCAGTTGCCACCAAACAGCTGGCGCGGCGCGATATTTGGCCGTCCGGGTCGTTTTGTTTTTCGATGTTAACACGTCTCACCGAACCAGCGCTTCCGCGATAAGAAAGCTATGCTTCCAATAAAGCTTGGTATAGTCCATAAATCTGTCACAAGCGCAGATCTCTATTTCTCAGCCAGTCCAGTGCTCGAGAAGAGAGGACGTGAATCTCTTATAGCGATCATTCGAAACGAGTGTCCGGGCAGTACAAGACCATGTGTGGAATTATTTGTTCTTCGGCGTGACACTACATGCATAAGGGGCTCTCGAGATTATTCTCCATTGTGCTAACGATTTACCACAAACACCACGTCTAGTACGCACTCTATTCAGATTACACCCATCCCTCCTGCGAAGATCAAAGCCGGTGACTTTGGCTTTGGAGTTTTCAATTTCTGACGTCTTGGTTTCGCAATTGCGTTGGCTGTGCTCGATCCATTTATCCATTTATCCAAAATCCATTTAACATGTGATTAACTAATCATTTATTTTAACCAAAGGATTAGGAACTTTGAAGTTAGATTAGTGTTAACCGACCGTCAAAAGTGGGTGTGCCCCTTATTGAATTTAACACCTTTTCGGAGGTTCCATTAGAGATCTAATCAGCCGTTTAAGAGATTAAAAGTGTCTCAAAAACAATACGAATTATTACATTAGTAATTTAAACGCTCATTCATTTTCTAACCGCACTGAACGAATGGTGAGCTGATCTATGTGCAGTGGACTGTATGTGGACTCTCGTAGCTCGTCTCGGCTTAGGAGATGAATCTTGTCGACACGTTGTAAGGCTGTAGACGTGTAGACTGTCTTGTAGAATGGAGTCAGGCATAACGTGAACTCCGGTGTGGACCTGAGGGCGTATCGTGCAGGTCCGGGTTGCGTTACTTGTAGAATGAAGTCAGGGCGTAACTTGATCTCCGGTGTGGACCTGAGGGTGTATCCTGCAGATTCTGGTTGAAATTCTTGTAGCTTGAAGTTCTCGTAGATAGGAGACAGGGCGTAACGTGATCTCCGGTGAAATTTCTCAGAGCGTATCGTGAGAGCTTGTAGTTAGTGTGAAGTAAGGGCCTCACGAAATGTAGTCTCACAGATCGGTTTAGGATTAGAAGTAACGATCAAGACCAACAACACACCTTCGTTTTAAGCATACTAAGTATACTAATTTATTGCCAAATTTTCGGGATCTTTGATACACATTCAGTTTACATCATATCTATTCCTGACCTTACCGGAGAGCGTTCATTATCACGTTATATAAACGTTTTTGTTATGCTTACGCGACTAATTGTTTGGTATTTGATCTTGACCTTACCACGTTCGGTCCGCGTTATTCTTCATTTCTTAAACAAAACGTGTTTAGCAAAATGATTGAATTAGGACAAAAGTTCCCTAAATTAGTATACAATAAATTAAGTTTCCTAACCTAAAGATTAACTTAAATAGTGTTGACGTTAGCGTCAACACGCACTGTTATCAACTTTTGACACTTCGTTTAGTCGAAAAACAGTACATTTTCAGGGCGGGATTCGGCTTTAGTTCATTGAACTTTGACAGCATTTGGATTCAGTTTATTGAACAGTTTGACCTTGAAACACCCGTTAAATGACTTGATGACCATGAAAAACGTGAAATTTGAATGTTAGTGTATAATTGGACGGTGAAAGCTTATTATTATCATCGCTAAATTCATTACAATAACTTCTTGGAACAACGAAAAAGTGAACGTCAAAGTGAGCAAACAACATTTTTTTTAACTACACATTTCCTAAAGTTAATATTACTTTCCCCCATAGACTAGTGTGTTCTCTTTCACTAAAAAAGTTCTTAAATATTGGTTGTGTCCGCTGAGACGAACCTTTACCCGAATTTAAATCTGATCGTCGACGAGCGGATGGACACTTTACCTTATCCACAGGTACTTGGGGAGCGGGTTCGCGGAGGCTACCGCCACCAGAGAGTTGTTCTTCTTGAGTGTCGGCTTGGTGACGCTGTCGCCGCTGCTCGACGACCTCCTGTTCGGGTCTGAATTCTCGATTTCCTGGACGCGCCTCGAGATGTTCGCCGCCTCCGGGCTGTGTTTCGCGATCTTGTGAAGGAGCGCCGTCGTTGACGAGGTCTTGAACAGGCCGAGGGCGCGCCGGCGCAGACCTTAAAGTGAATTCTCGTAAGTATCGTAAATATCGATTTACGAAAAACTCGTAAATGCGTGAACACGTAGGATCGACCGCGATCCGCCATTTGAATCTTAACTACCTACGATAGTTAGATCGATCCCTTCATAACTTTCCGCTTCCTCTCAAATGAACTGTCTCAAAATACGAATAAGTAACTGAAATCCCCCGGAATTCCTCAAGAAAATTATTCTGCTGTATTATTTCCAAAATAAACGAACGAAACTGATGTTTCCCGCAATCTCGTAGCTTAGCGTAATTCTCAAACATCTCAATTCTCGACAAAATTAGTATTCTTCCGAATCCCGCGTTTCGTTTTCACGCACGTCGCGGCGTCCTTCTGCGTAATAACTACCCGGGGTAGTAGGGAGTAAACCCTCTAAATCTGGCGCCCGAGACGTCTAAATGGGATGAGCGATCGCAGATGCGCGTGGCGAATACACAGTAAAGTGTCTGGAAAGATGGAGGAATTGGTGAGTAAACTTTTAGGTGTGTGTGTGTGAAGAAACAAGAAGAACAACGACTGGAGAAGAAGGAACAAGCATAAGAGCGAGGGATAAATGAGGAAGTAAAAAAAGAAGAACGACTATAGGGAAAGAAAGAAAAACGAACGGCGACTGAAGTGGAAGAAAGATGCAAAAGATCGCAGACTGAAGAAGGCGAAGAAATAAGCAGAAGAACGAGAAATGGAGGACCTAAAAAAAGAAAAACGACTATATGGGAAGAAAGAAAAAGAACGTTGACTGAGGGGAACGAAAGAAGCAGAATAAGGAAGATTGAAGAAGAAGAAAGAGGGAGAACGACTACTAAAATGGAAGAAACAAGAAAGTGACCGATGAGTAAAAGAGGAACTCGAAAAAGCAGAACGACAGAAGGAGAAGAAATAAAAACATTATCAACGGCTTAAGAAGAAACTCGAAAAAAATATCGAGAAATGAGGCAGAAGAACGACGACTGAAAAAGAAGGAAGAAGAAAAAATTAGGCTGAAGGAGGAACTTGAAAAAGCAGAACGATGACTAAAGGAGATGAAATAAGAATATAATCGACGACTAGAGAAAGAACTCGGAAAAGAGGGTAGAGAACGGAAGCAGAAGAACGACGACAGAAGAAGAGGAAAAATGTGGACTGAAGGAGAAATTCGAAAAAGAATAACTACCATCGAAGGAGAAGAAAGAAGTAGAAGAACTCAACGTTAAAAAAGGGAGTCCAAAATGAAGGATAACTTACGTTTTTTAGGTATTTAACTTGAAATAAGATCGAGCAACTTCTGAAGTTGCGAGTTCGATACTTTTGAACTCCTGGCGAGGAATCTATTGAAGTTTCAAGAAGAAATATTAATTCACAAAAGTGTCTCGAACACTTTGCTTTAGATATTTAATTGGTGATAAGTCTAACAAGATCCGAGCTCGAAACTCCATAACATGTGAAGACGTAAGGAGTTGTACGAACATTTTCAAATATAAAATTCACTCATACAATTATCTTAAAATTGCAATTGCAACACTTTTTGAGAAATTTGACTTTAAATAGGTTTAAGCAACTTCAGGAGTTGCGCGTTCGAAACTCCTAAACTTGTGAAGTTGCGAGGGTGTATGAATTTTTTACGAATATAAAATCTCTCGTAGTGTTTCGAAATGAAATTGTATCTTTTTTAATAATACATCACTTGAACTAAGTCCGAGCAACTTCTGGAGTTGTGAGTTAGAAACTTTTAAACTCTTATGATGAGTCGCACTTGATGTTTTAAGAACGAAAATTTACTCACAAAAGTGTCTGAAATTTGTTTTGAATATTCAATTCGCGATAATTTCAAACACCTTTCGAACTTGCGAGCTTGAAACTCCTAAACTTGTGAAGTTGCGAGTTGTATTTAGATTTTGAAAAGAAAAATTCATAAAACAAACTGAAACTTTTTTAAAGAGTTTGACTTGTAGCTTCAAGAGTTGTGAGCTCGAAAAAAAAAGGAAAATTTACTCACAACAGTGTCTGAAAAATGCAATCGTGACTTTTTTGGAATATTTGAGTTAAACGTAGTTCAAGCAATTTACGGAGTTGCGAGCTCGTAACTCCTAAAATTTTAAAGATGAGAGGAGTTGTGTGAAGTTAAAAAAAAGTAAAATTCACTTATAAAAGTGTCTCAAAATCTAATTTTGGCTGTTATGAGATACTTGAGTAGAACCAAGTTCAAGCAACTGATGGAGTTGCGAGCTATAAACTCCTAAAGTTGTAAAATTACGAATTATATGAAGTTTTTGAAAAGCAAAATAAACTCATAAAAGTGCCTTAAAATCTAATTGTAACTGTTTTGAGATATTTGGCTTGAATTAAGCACAAGAAATTTATGAAGTTACGAGATCGAAATTCCTGAACTCGTGTCATAGCGAGAAGTAGTATGAAGATTTTGAAAATGAAAATTTACTCAAAAGTACTTCAAAATCAAATCGTAACTGTTTTGAGATATTTAACTAGAAACAATTTCCAGCAACTTACGGAGTTGTGAGCTCGAAACTCCTGAATTTGTGAAATTGCGTGGAGTTGCATGTTTTTGTAAAACAAAACTCTCCCATTAATGGATTTCAAAATGTAATTGTAACCGTTTTGAGATATTTGATTTGAACTAAGTTAAAGCAACTTATGAAGTTGCGAGCTCGAAACTTCTGAACTCGTGACATTACGAGTAATTATATGAAGTTTTTAAAAATGAAAATTCACTCGCAAAAGTGTCCTAAAATCATATCGTAACTGTTTCCTGGTATTTTATTTGAAGTACGAGCAATTTATTGAGTTACGAGCTAGTAATAGGCCGTGAGCCAAGCTTAAAAAAGTGTCTCATAGAAAACCACTTCGAATTTTAAACATAGATTGCCCTTCAGGCGAATAACCAAAATGTGCAAGTTTGGCAGCTTTGTAGTGGGGCGTTTAAGGGGCCACAGTGTTCAAGTCACCCCAAATTGAGGGTCCCAAAGTGCGATAAGAAACCAAATTAAATTGAATGGGTTGGTTTGTTCGTGATGCACAATTCACTAAAAAAATTATGCCAGACACATAGGGTGGGGCGGTCACCCCGCCAGACATCCCCAAACAGAGCAATTTTAGCGGCCCACTTTGACTGATAGGAAACCGGTTCATATTTTCAGCATAGCTTGATTTTTTAATGATTTACACAAAAACAAACATGCCAGACACGTAGGGTGGGCCCTTCGGTATGCCAGACAGCCCTAAAGTGCACCATTTACCGACTTCGGTAGAATCATAGGAAACTGGCACATACATATTTTATTCCTTATGATATGAAAGTACTGTACGATGAATGCCAGGCACGTAGGGAGGATCTTGGCTGTGCCAGACAGCCTTAAAGTGCGCCATTTACCGACTTCGATTGACTATTAATATACTTCTTTTTACAATACAATACAATGTCGTACAATGAATGCCAGACAGATTAAAATCCCATACTTCTCATTAAAAAAAAAACAAAAAAATTTCTGATAATATTTTCCTAAATAAAATGGCCCCAAGGTACGTGTCTGACATTTATACAGTCGAATAAAACTCTTCAAAACCGAGGTCTCAGTTAAGAAAAACACGGGTTTCCTACGATTCTACCAAAGTCGGTAAATGGTGCCCTTTGGGGCTGTCTTGCATCCCAAGGGCTCAGCCTACGTGTCTGGCATGTTCGTTTTTGTGTGATGCATTAAAATATCAAGCTAAGATTAAATGATCAGCCGGTTTCCTATCAGTCAAAGGGGGTCGCTAAAATTGCTCTGTTTGGGGATGTCTGGCGGGGTGACCGCCCCACCCTATGTGTCTGGCATAATTTTTTTAGTGAATTGTGCATCACGACCAAACTAACCAATTAAATGTCAGTTGGTTTCTTATCGCACTTTGGGACCCTCAACTTCGGGTGAATTTGACAATATACCCCCAATAAACGCCCCACTTCAAAGCTGCCAGACTTGCACATTTTGGTTGTTCGCCTGAAGGGCAATCTATGTTTAAAATTTGAAGTGGTTTCCTATGATTCTACCGATGTCTGTAAATGGTACACTTTGGGGCTGTATGGCATACCAAAGGGCCCACCCTACGTGGCTCGCATTCATCGTACGGCCCTTTCATATCAAAATGAATACAATGTGTAAGTGCCAGACAGTTTCCAATGATTCTACCGAAGTCGGTAAATGGCGCACTTTAGGGCTGTCTGGCATACCCAAGGGCCCACCCTACGTGTCTGGCATGTTTGTTTTTGTGTAATTCATTAAAAAATCAAGCTATGCTGAAAAAA
The DNA here is from genome assembly GCA_946251905.1 of Cryptocephalus moraei. Lineage (NCBI taxonomy): Eukaryota > Metazoa > Arthropoda > Insecta > Coleoptera > Chrysomelidae > Cryptocephalus > Cryptocephalus moraei. The sequence continues at coordinate 18,645,528 of OX276459.1, forward strand.
TTAACCGGTTTCCTATCAGTCAAAGGAGGTCGCAAAAGTAGCTCTGTTTGGGGTTGTCTGGCGGGATAACCACCCCACCCTATGTGTCTGGTATTATTTTTTTTGTGAATTGTGCATCACGAATAAACCAACCCATTCAATTTTATTTGGTTTCTTATCGCGCTTTGGGACCCTCAATTTGGGGTGACTTTGACACTGTGCCCCCATTAAACGCCCCACTGCAAAACTGCCAGACTTGCACATTTTGGTTATTCTATTCGCCTGAAGGGCAATCTGTGTTTAAAATTTGAAGATTTGATTATAACGCCGGAACTCGCAATATTGCGAAGGGTTGTATGAAGTTTTTGAGAAGGAAAATTTACTCGTAAAAGTGTCCCAAAAACTACTGTAACTGTTCACACTATTTGAGTATTTCAAAACCATCTTATAGGGAATAGAAAAATCTTCAAAATAACAGTTTATAAAACGGGAGTTAATATTTTGTTACTTAGATAATTGTAAATAAAGGAAAAAATATGCATTATTTCTAATTAACATTAGCTATTGTAAAAAACAAACATACAACTTTGAAATTACGTAAAATGTTGTGTCTTCTGTTACTTAATATGTGGTAAAAATTTCAAAAGGATTTATAAAATAGTTTTTGCAAAATTGTAATTGTTTATCCCAGAGGACTCTTTCTGCGTTATCATTATGCGCACAATATTGATGATACAATAATTTTACTAGTGCCGAAAGAAAGAAGAAGAGTTATTTCATCAAACGTAATTGTTTAACATCGAAAAAAATAATTATCACTATTGTTAAAAATCATCACAAAAACATGGTCATTTTTAGTGTATAAACAAATAGAATAACTTTATTGATATTATTTACAGCGAAATGATTGACAGCTATTTGAAAACCGGCGTTTGTACCTTTAGTTTAAAACAAAACAAAATTGTCCGAAATGAATTTAGGGCAAAGTTAGCTTTTTTTCTTAAAAAATTCATAATTAATTTGTTCATAATAATTAAGAAACCTAGCTAACGCCATGTTAAAGATAAAGAGTTAAGCTATTTGTTAAAAACATTTGGAAACTATTGAACTTCAACATCGAGTTTGGTGAAGCTTCAAATATACAGCCCGACGAGTCAGTGGTGGGGGAAACTTGAAATCTGCGAGCTCAAGAAATGAAGCGGTAACTTCAAATCGAAGCGGCAAGTAATTAATAGATATCTCTGGCAATTCTTAACCGATTTTGATGATTCTTTTTTTTAATTTGTGATACCTCTTCGAACATATTACAAATATGCAATCTGTTAATTAATTAGCTTTTAATGAACAAAGTACTTTGTTGAAACATTTCTTTTAATTTTCATTTTAAATATTTGCAGTATTTCTGAATGTTATTACTAACGGAAAAGATAGAAATCAGTTACGTTCACCCCAAAAAAACAAAATCACTATATAAATAAAGTAGTTTGTTTAAACATTTTTCCCAAATTGTTTTTACGAAATTTTTTCCTTCCTTTTCTTAAATAATTTTTCTTTAATAATTATTGTATTGCATGTAATAAACAAGTAATAACATTATTTTATTATATACAGATCGCTTCTACAGAGTCGCAGGATGGAATAAACGTAAGAGCGAGAGAAAGGCCATATATTTCTCGTTGGCTAAACAGAGAAAGAACTTTTGCGATGTTGCTAGCTCGCGAAACATCACATTCATCCGCTCCGCACACATCCGACAGGTAAAGCAATACGCGACCGCGATACGCGTTGACTTGGACTGCCTGCTCGGCCGTCAACGTTGCAAAACATCCTTCTCTGTCTTACTAACGAACTACTGTTAGTTTCTCGTTTGGTCTTGTTGATTTCCCACCATGCGTTTCGATAGAAAAGCTCCGTATAATAATAATGTTAATAATAATAATAATAATAATAATAATTTAGCCGAACTGACACTTCACGATTGATATTTATTTTGTGGCCAGTCTTACCGTTACAGTATAGTATAAGTTTAATTGCACGGGGAATAGAAATTTTTTAAAAGTCAGTCGCAGATCATTTTCAATAGTTTACTGAATTACAATTTTCATGATGACAAATGTGTCAATCAATACTGAATACCAATGGAATCACACAGAGCAAGTGAACAGAGGTGTGTAACTTATTTGTTAACTTTCATTTGATAAATCTTTCTTGAACCTAATATAAATTAAACTAATTAATTTTTAAAAACAGTAAAAAACAGGGACAATTGAATACAATTTTTGACACACCGTTTTTATCAATTATATTTAAAACGGATAGATACTTATCTTAAAAATATATTCAGTTCATTTTTAGGTGCTTTTTTTATAAACCGGAAGCACATAAAATGTTCTCAAATGAAACTTTTAAATTTAGAGAGATAAGTATGCAACACAGCATGAATTATTTTTATCTGTAAACTACTAAGTTTAAGAAAGTTTCTTGTTAGTATATGTTGATAATAAAGTATCTAAGAAATATTAACATAACATGTTTTTCTAGTTCACACGAATCTGGGAAAGATGAACTTTTTGTAAAAAGTTTTTAGGTATTACGTTTGTATGTAAATTTTATTGTAAATAATTATCAGTTTTTTATAACAATAATATGAATGTTTGTTTTATATAAACCTCCCAACACTTTTACTAATAAATAAGTAAACAAAAAATTTTTACTTAACGAAATAACTTTTATAAAAATGTTTAAACAAATTACTTTATTTATATAGCATTTATTTTGGGTACACACAAGTCATTTCCATGTTTTCCGTTAGTAATAACATTCAAAAATACTGCAAATATTTAAAATGCAAATTAAAAAAAAAGTTTAAACAAACTACTTTGTTCATTTAAAAGGTAATTAATTAACAGATTACATATTTGTAATGTACTCAAAGAGGTACCACAAATTAAAAAAATAATCATCAAAATCGGTTAAGAATTGCCAGAGATATCTATTTAATTACTTGCTGCTTCGATTTGAAGTTGGCGCTTCATTTCTTGAGCTCGCAGATTTCAAGTTTCTCCCACCAGTCGAGCTGCATATTTGAAGCTTCACCAAACTCGATGTTGAAGTTCAATACTTTCCAAACTTTTTTAACGAATAGAATAACTCTTTATCTTTAACATGGCGTTAGCTAGGTTTCTTAATTATTATGAACAAATTAATTGTGAATTTTGTTAAAAAAATGGCTAACTTTGCCCTAAAATGATTTCGGACAATTTTTTTTTGTTTTTAAATAAAGGTAAAAATTCCGGCTTTTCAAATACGTATAAATCATTTCGCTGTAAATAATATCAATAAAGTTATTCTATTTGTTTATACACTAAAAATGACCATGTTTTGTTGTTGATGAACAATGACCATTGTTAGAGTTATTATCCGTAATGATACGTCCATGGACGACAGGGCGCCATGGCTTTTCACCACTTAAAAAGCCATTAAGAGTTTTTTTTTGCTGTTCCAACTCTGACTGGACTAAGTATAACAGAACACACATTTTACGTAATTTCAAAGTGGTATCACAAGTGGTATGTTGATTTTTCAATAGCTATTGTTAATTGAAAATAATGCATATTTTTAACTTTATTTACAACAAGCCGTACCCGGCATGCGTTGCAATGCCACGTAAAGTTTGAAAAAAGAAAGATAAATAAAAATTATACATGACCCGGTGAACTTCGTATCACCTACATATATTTTTGAAAAATATTGTCAAAATGTAATACAAAATTTTTAAATGCAACACAGTTATACACATATTCAATTTAAGACTTTCTGATATACTATATTTTTTTGCAGTGCGTAAATATATAAAAATGATGATTTTGCGACTCGCAAACACGTGACGTATAATACCCATGCGCGAAACAGGGAAACTCCAAATTGATTCCGCAAACTGTCCTTGTAACTGCAATTGTATATTATCTTTTTAAATTTTTAATAACTAATTTATCAAAAACTATCGTGGAAGTGGGCATGAAAGTTTTCTGTAAAATATGCGTTGCACCAAACGAAGTCATTTGAAAGCAATTATTATATTTTTGGATGTTGGCCAAGGAATGTTTACACTCATTTCCCACCCCAGAAACTAATGAGCGTAATGGATCTGGTGGTGGGAACAATTGTGCCAATTTTACTTTACCACCAGCACAACATATCCAGTAGATTCACCGCTGTAATTTAACGCGTTATAATATTGACAAATGATTGTCATTTCTCCAATCGTTGCGGATTGATCCTCACAATAATCTATTTCCGGGTCGTAGTGGAATGCTACTCGTTCCAAATTTACAGGAACACTGCGTCTCCGGAATCGCTCTATTTCATTTTGTCTTGAAGTGCGCTCCATTTATTTTATATTTGTTGCTCGTAGTAGGTGTATGTATGACCATCTTGGTGTTGATTCTGCCATGTCTATTTCAGCTTGTCTAAGTAGTTTTTTTTGTTTGTTATTTTTACCTTTAGTTTGATTCGTCGGTAATCCTGTTCAGTCTGTTGTTTGGGTTCCTTCACTTCCGGTTTTGGGTCTTGTATTTGTACCTCATAGACTTGTTTCTTGGGTGTGTTATATTCCTCGTGTGACGTCAGGTACAGTCGAATTGTCTTGTAGTTTTCCTCCATCCTTTTGAAATAGTGTGATTTTATAAAATTGTGCTGATCGCCAAACCCAAGTTCATAGAACGCCTCGTTGTTCTCTTGGGCTTTCCCCCATAGTGCTTCTAGGTGATCAATCTTTTTTTGTAGGTATTCCTTGGTTTTTCTTGCACTTCCGTCTTTGTTGAAATTATTATGTAGTTATATGATCTCTTGGGCTATTTTTTCTTGTTCTTGAATTAATTCATCTGTGTGTTTTATCTTGTCGTAGTTGAAGTAGTTAACTTTGTAACTTAGTTCTCCGGATAAAGTGGATGTGACTTACTCAGGACTTTGCTTGTCTTCTTGACTTTCCGCCGTTGTGTTGACGTTGAAGTTTTTGAGTTGTAATAATTACTGGCGCCTTTTCCTCCGGCTGCAGTGATTGGATGTGTCCGTCGTTTCGAATTTGTAGAATTTGTAGCCTCGGTGTCCTGGTGAAGTTGCTTTGACTTACTCAGGACTCTTCTTGGTTACTTGACTTCCCGCTTTTGTTTTGGCGTCGAAGTTCTTGAAGTTTTTAAAGTTGAAATCACTGGCGGTTTTTCTTCCGGCTACAGTGACTCGATGCGTCCGTTTTTTCGAACTTGTAGTTCTCGCGCACTGACAAACTGATGATAGATTTTAATAATCGTCTTGACATTTATTTATTTGACAACCAACTGACACTATACTTTCATTTGTTTTATTATAAATGTCAAATTACAAAACGTACCTTTTTCAATATCTCCCTTACTTATTATTTATGTTTCTCACAAAAAAAACCTTCCCTGAAATATTTCAAGCTCAAAATGAATAAAATCCGTCCAGCCATTCTCGAGTTCAAGCCAGACAAACGAACAGCAATCCATTTATATATATATATATATATATATATATATATATAGATTATCTAAGCAACAAAACATTAAATCCTGTTTTATAAACCGTCATTTTGAAAATTTTTATTTCCCTATAAGATGGTATATTTAAATTATTCATCTGATTCTAAGATTTTATCAGGGAAACACAAATGCAAAAAACCACGTTTTTCGACCTTTAATTGTTAATAATTCAACAACAGCACAAAACTTTTGGTCGCAAACGTATAGGTGTTACTCCCGTAAACCCAGTGGCGGATCTAGCGGTTGGCGGTCCTGGCGGGCGCCAGGGGCCCCCAGCTTTCAGGGGCCCCCTGCTTCCAGGGGCCTCGAACCTTTGTAGTAATAAACTAGATCACTTTTTAACATTTATTCATGAAAACAAAGATAACATGAGATCCGCATCTCAAATTTATCGGGCTGCAAGAGAAATTTCGTCTACTTTTCCTAAGGTAGAGATTATTTTGAAAATATTTTTGACAATACCAATATGAAATGCATCCGGTGAAAGATCTTTTTTAGTTTTAAAACGCGACTTTATAACATGACTATTTTTCACTGTTTTTTGAGGTTTGCTTCCAAGGGCCCCGCAGTGGTACCGCCTGGGGCCTCCAAACGGTTTAATCCCCCCCTGCGTAAACCCATATTACACGAATAACTGCTTGGTTACCTGGATGAGTGAGTGTCACGAAAAAATCTTATTTCCCTGGTCTAGAAGGAACCGCGCTCGTCCCTCCCCTAACCTACCTTGGGAGAGGCATGCCTCGACGGCACCACAGAGGGACGTCACGCAGGCGCTCTCCTCGTGCACGTACTTCCTGGTGACCGACTCCTCCATCACCTGCTTCACCTCCTTCTTGACGGCCGCTATCAGCCTCTCCTTGAACTCGTTCTCTGGAAGAGGAGAACACGTGACACTGGATTCGTTCATTACCCCTGCGACGAGCGGGAAGGAAACGAAAGGGGCTCGGTCGGGAGTCGCTGGGCGGGAACGGCGAAGTTAGGTTAGGTGATCGTGAAGGTCGTGGACGGGCATCACGTCGTACTGGGACTTCCTGGAGGGAGGGAGGGACGAAGGAACGAAGGGAGTATTCCCGAGGGAAGAGAGAGCGAGAGAGAGAGAGAGAGAGAGGAACTCACCGTTCGACGACATCTTCATCGCGAGGAATGCGACGGAGGCGGAAGTCCCGGCGGAAGCGGCCGCGGCGGGCCGGATCGATAACGGGCGCGACGCGGAGATAACGGGACTCGGATCGACGTGTTCCCACTTTCTCCTTCTCTGCCACGCTTTCCACGAGGGGACGTGTACGTGTTCCGTCCGGGACGCGTGACGAGGGCGAGAGGGTCCCCGGGTCTCCCTCTACGGCGCCGATCGATCCGGTCGCGCGCGCGATTCGACGCGGAAGACGCGTCGCGGCGCCGACGGGGAGCGTCGCGACCCCGACGCCTCGACTCGGGAAGGTTCGTTCGATCGACGGCGACCGATATGCGACGTCGATCGTGAAACATGTCAGAGTTTTAAAGGAAAATTCGAATGTATTGGAGTATTTGTTGGCTGCTCGGGCTCCAGTTTTGGTAATGTTTTTCCTCACTGAATCTGTGTTTGATAAAAATTTAAAAAAATAATTTTTATCTGAGGAGACGCCTAGTTTTTGAGTAAAAAGAATGAAATGTTGACAAAAACATCGAAATTGCTTATTTTCGAATAGGAATTTCTCAGTGTTTTTTTTACTCGGTTTAAGGCCTAAATGTAGCTCGATGCTTGAACTAAACGATGACATTAACTTCGCGTCGAAATAATACCGAGAAATATGTAAAAAAACGATTAGAAACACAGACCATTAATATAACTAGACCCGGTGTTCCCATTAGAAACTGATCTTTGTTTACATGCCAACATAGCCGATAGGCGCGGTGTAAAGGGGGAAGAAAATATGGCCGCCTTTGACGAATTTTGACAGCGTACAAAGTAGCTATCCATAGGCGTATCAATAATAAGGGACAAAAAGGAAACAAAATTAAGAAAATAATTTATTTAATATTTAGATCAACGGGCAATGAAGCCCTTTACATGCTAGGTAACAAAGGTGCGAAATAAGTGACAAATGATAAATAAGGACATAGATTATCAAAATCATCATGACAGTAATAATGCATACAATAAGTATAGTCCAAGACCCATCTGTCAGAAATTTGCTTTAGATTGGCATAAGAGGTAACCGCAATGTTTTTACATGAATACCTCGGGAATAACGTCTAGAATAAGGATTGACTTATCCCCCAAAGCGCATCGGTCGGGAACATTGTTAAAAATGCAACAATTTAAAAAGAAATTAAAAAACGCGTTTTTTCCCGAATTGTTTTGCTTCTAACTTTTTATTTATTGAATTTAGAAGAAAGTTGAAGAGAGGAACAAGTTGCAGAATCTATTTTTACATAAAATGGCATAGGTTATAAATTCAAAAATTTATTAGCGGTTTTGCCAAATAGTAATAAACAACAAAAAATCGGCCCAAAACAGTGTTTTTTTAACTTATTATTTTAGGCACTTTAAAATGTAGTTAGGACTTCCATATCACAGGTACAAAATCCTCAAGTTATAATAAAAGAATCGAGTAAATTTCGTTTCGATCGGATTATTAGAGTTTGCACAATAATTTTGCAATCCAGAAAAATCGGAAAATATTGAAAATTTTCAAAATTGTTTAAATTTTTTTCCACTATTCGATTTTAATAAAACTAGCGGTCATAATATATAAGAGGGAACAAGCTTTCATGTACTTTTGTCAGAATTAAAAAATATTTATTAGAACGGATACAGTCATTGTTTAAAGTTGGTGTCGTTTTTTTTTGCTTATAAACAAATAGATTATCTCGGCGAATTTTTTGTTAAATGAAATTCTGAAAACATAGCAGGAAAGTACTCGGAAAGACGCTTCTTTTTATTCATAATAAGTTGCTATTTTGCTCCTTAGCTTCTGAGATATAACTCCTCAAAGTTGTTTAGTGTTTAATAAAATGGTTAATAATGGTTAATAAAATTACTATTTTTTCTCATATCTTAAGAAATAATTGTTTTTCACAGTAACCAGTATAATGTTTTTGTTGAAATTTACATTGAAAACATTGAAATTTAAATTCAAAAAATGTCTCGCTTCGAATTTTGACAAATTCATAAATTTGACATTTCTATTAAACACAGTTACAGGGTAGAAATTAATTACCTTGTAGTACTTTTAGGTTCAAAAACTTGATGCATCGGCAATGAAACAGCATCTCTCTTTAAATATCTAGCATTGTCGGTTGCACCTATTTTAGACACAAAATCATCTTTACTGAAATGTTTTGAGCAAATATAGGACGATTTTGTTATGTTAACATTTTCGCTAAGTCCCAAAACAGAAATCCAAATATTTCTTTTAATTGGATCTGCTGGAAACCTAAAATAATAACACTGATAGAACGCCACTGAGATTATACATAACCTCAAAAAATTTCATTAACAAATTTCTTTATTTACCTATGAAAAGACAATCCCGAGGCTTTCCCTGCATCGCTATAAACGTTGCATATCTTGCACCTATTAGCCATTGGTAAATGTTTCCTATTTTTATCAAAATTACTCCCGTTTAGTTTTGGTTTGGTTAGGTTAGCGTGTGACAGACTAGGACGCGATGTTGCCACGTTGCCTCTCATAATAAAGTCTATATTATTTTAGATTTACGTACAACTGACCAACCGCAGGCGAAGTAGGCTGGATGTATAACCAAATCGTAAGCCAGAATTCTTCATTTGCATTCATGCAACAGCGCAAAAAAACGCTTAAAATGTGCTAAGATCTTGTCAATACATTATTTTGTAAACAAACGGGTCTAGTTATATTAATGGTCTGTGATTAGAAACAAAGACGTTTTCCCGCCTTCGCCATATAGGCGCGGGAATGAAGCACTAAAATCGGCAAAACGACCGAAATTTTTGCAGTAAGATGGACCGAGATGTGTTTTTTGCATTCGGTTCGTAGAAGCGTCTACAGATTTTGTGAACATTAGTTATGAACGAGAGATGCAAAACTGCAGAGGTGCAGAAGAAAAATGCTTTTTTATACGTGCATGTGAAGATGGCGGTTGTTAAAAAATTTACAACTCGGTAAATAATAACGAAAATGAGTTCAATTTTGTTATTCTGGCGTTTTTTGGGTCGCTGAAAACGAATATGACATCGCTAGTGGTCTTCGAAGTACCTGGTGCTCAGGGCCGCTGGAACCAACGTCGTTTCCGGGAGTTTTTGGGGAATTCATTTTATAATTAGCCGAAAGGTCTAAACGCGGGGGTTTTTGGGGTCGCTGAAAACGAATATGACATCGCCAGTGGTCTTCGAAGTACCTGGTGCTCAGGGCCGCTCGAACCAACGTCGTCTCCGGGTGTTTTAGGGGAATTTGTTTAAAAATTGATCATAAGTCGTCACCTATAGATTTCTTTGACATTGTCTATAAATCGTATTCTTCCGACAACGTTTTTATAGTTTGAATATTGAAATATTGAAGCTTGGATTAAAAAAAATCTCTAAAGTACACTCATATTCAAAATTTTATTTCAACTATTTCTTTAGAAAATATGTTTCTTACAAATTGTTTCTATATTAATAACGTATATTAATGTGTAATAATAAGTATATATCAATCTTTATTTATATTATTATCTTCTTCATTTTCTTCTTCTCTAACTTCAAATTCTGCCTCTCTTGAATAATTTTCAATAATTGTGCAAATAGCACCGGCACATGTTTTACATGCAATGCTGCAAATTAGCCCATGCTTTCTGCAGCCGCATGAATTACAGCAATTTGTTTTGCAAGCACAGAATATTCAATTTAATATACTGGGTGGTCCTGGTTGCTGTGTCATTTTTATGGAGATTAATAAATTTTCTTTAAGTTCCCATCCCCAGTCAATTGGATTTAGACCATTTTGGTCCTCTCCATACAGCCAGTTCTGTACTTGTAAATACACTCTTTTTAAATGCTGAGAAAATGCATCTACCGTAGATAGAATTTTACCAAGGACAACTTTGCGATTTTTAGCAATCGCCATTAGATACATCCTGTAGCGAAACGTTTCTGATAATTGAATATTGGTCGGCTTGAATTCAGCAGGAATATGTGGCCTTTTAAAACTGAGTGGAGCATTGTACATTGCCAGAAGTAGTTTGCAGCCGTTTTCAATTACTTCTTCAATGGTTAAGCCTACTTCCTTAAATTTTTGCACGTGAATCGCTAGATCAGGAAAATTTTTAAAAGTATTCACAAACTTCAATTTTCCCTGCTTTAAAGTAGCGGATACCGTATCACATCCTGTTATCGCATGAAGCAATAAAATGTTTTCTAAAACAGATTGAAGGTGGAAGAAGTTAGATCAATGCTGCCAACAGCATATTCACGTGATATTGACCTTCAGCGACTCCAAAAACCCCCGGGTGTAGACCTTTCGGCTAATTATAGAATCAATCCCGATAAAACTCCCGGAGACGATGTTGGTACTATCGGCCCTGAGCCTAGGTACTTCGGAGACCACTGGCGATGTCATATTCGTTTTCAACGACCCTAAAAACCCCCGGCTTTAGACCTTTCGGCTAATTATAGAATCAATTCCCAAAAACTCCCGGAGACGACGTTGGTTCCAGCGGCCCTGAGCACCAGGTACTTCCGAGACCACTGGCGATGCCATTATCGTTTTCAGCGACCCCAAAAACCCCCCAAGTAACAAAATTGAACTCATTTTCGTTATTATTTACAGAGTTGTAAATTTTTTAACAACCGCCACTCGACGAAGCTCCGCAGGAAGCAATAGCCACATTCAAAATTGAAGTATTTAATTTAACAGTGGACAAGGTAGTTACTGCAATGGAATGTAGATTTTCGATTCATGCGGAACTTTATAAGGGATTTTATATTTTTCATCCTTCAAATTTTCCCCAACCTGAATATACAGAAAGCAGCTAAGAACAAGCTTGTTCAAAAATTAAGCACTACTATATACAGATGGAAAAAAAATGAACTGGAAATGCAGTTAAACGATTTTGCGTCAAAGTGGTCAAACTTATCTATGTCCTTGCCAGAAGAACCTATACGTGATAATATTGAACTAGAAAAAGAACCAAAATTGGATAAGTCAGACGACCCGTCAGATGATTTTCAATCTCATTACAAAACTTGTAGAAAATGAATTTTGTGCTGTTACAAAGTTTTAATGAAATATAATCTTTACCGTGAGGCTTATCCATCCTTACTGACTTTGTCGATGTCACAAGTAGCATATGAGCGATCTTTTTCAAAATTAAAATTTATGCTGAATAGATTACGAAGTTGCTTGTCTCAAGATCACCTAGAGGCATTTATGTTGATGGCTTGTGAAAAGGATATTTTAGTAGGCTTAAATAAAGAAGATATTATTAAATATCTTACAAATGAATGTAAAGGGCTTAGGGATATGATATGTTTATAATTTACAAAAAAAGTTGATTTTTTAATATTTGCTGGTCTTGTTTTGATTTTTGTTTTTTTTATTTTTGAGAATATGTTTTTGTTTCATTTGACTTCATTTTTCTCTCACTCCGCTACTCCTAGTAAAAATGAGAGTCCCAGACAGAGGCCGGTAATTTCGATTGGTGCCCGGGCCGATTTTTAGGCCCAGTCCGGCCCTGCTTCGAACATTTATTGTGAAACTGGCAATCAGTACTACGGGTAATTAACGGCCCTATTCAGGGCCAAAACAAATACTACAAATAGACAAATACTCAGAATTCGCTTTCTTTTAACAGAGAAAAAATAGAAATTAAAAGAGGTTAAGTGGGTTATTTTGAGGTTATGTATAGCTAGTAGAAACTCCTATTTTCGCAACCCGGGTTTTTTTATTTTACATGGGAATTCCACACCCGACTAGATGACAATCATTTTGAAACACATTGTATATAACGGGTGTTTTGTGCTAAATGCTAGCCAATTTTGGTCATATCAAAAGAAATTTTGATAAAAAACCCGCTACTAAACTAATGACGAGAAACGAGTTTTAATATTAAAATATCGGGTGTTTTTTTTTTAAATTTCACCTCATAGTAGGCTGTGGATAGTGTTTGTGAATGCGCCTTACTAAAAAATGTCAAAATTGACATAACCTCATTTTTTTAATAAAAATTGAAACTGCTCCAACCAGTTAATAGTGTCTTGAAAAAGACAGATCACTCATCTACGCCTAACTACTAGAGCCAAGCTGTCTTTTTCAAGACACTAGTAACTGACTGGAGCAGTTTCAATTTTTATAAAAAAAGTGAGGTTATGCCAATTTTGACATTTTTTAGTAAGGCGCATTCACAAACACTATCCACAGCCTACTATGAGGTGAGATTTAAAAAAAACACCCGATACTTATCCTATAATAATAGCGCTTTGTACTGATATGTGTATTGTGTGTTGCGACCATAGAGCAATCGTTGTCATCAGCGCAACCCGCTCAGAAAGCAATAAAACACAGGTCTTGGAAAATCATGAAATAAATTCGAATACGTGCGTTTACATCTAATACTAATTATGCATGTTAATATTACACTTCTGAAAATTAAAAATAGGGTATTTTTTATCATTTTGAATATTCACAGTTGTTTCTGAGACATGCACATCGATGTTTTCTTTCTCATTCGATGTCAGCTCATGTATACAAATTGAAGAGGCAATTAATTGACCTATTTTACGTTTGTTGTTTATAGAGTCTTCTACATAACTTTCAGCAACCGTGCTGCTCTTCCATCCTCCGTGGGGTTTTAGGGTAAGCAAATCAGCCCCCGAATTAGCAAGAAAAGTAGCCGAGGTCCTGCGAAAACTATGGCTTTTGTATAAATTGAAATCTGGCAATAGTAGGTATTCTGCGATCTGTTTTGATATGTTACCAAATTTGTTTTCCCTATCGCTTGGATGGTACATTTTCCCATTTGGTAATTTAGAAAATATGTATCGGAAGATGCCTTTAATTGTCGCAAGGACTCGTATACTTTGACAAGCTTGCAAAACTCGCCTTCGATGGTGAATGTACGCGGAATTTTAGTTTTCGTATCAGGAATATTTACAAGTATTTCTCCTTGATGTTGAACATCTTTCAGCATTATGTTTGCTAACTCCTCGCGCCTGCATGCACCGGATATACCAAAGATCAAAGCCACTTTAACTGCTAAATACTTACAGGAGGGAGCTTCATTGGTAAATTTCTAGACTTCTTCAGGCGATAACACTTTTGATTTCTTTGAGTTATAACCGTCTGATTGTCTTTTTAGTCCTTTTAAAAGCCAACGTTCCAAGTACTTCGAAGACTATTGTTCCGTGGGAAAGTTAAGATTGTCAAGCTTGTTTTCACAGAGGTTCTCTCATTCAGATTTTTATATTCTTTAATCTCACTCATCTACGCCTTATTAATAGAGCAAAGCTGGCTTCTTCAAGGCACTATTAGTAACTGATTGGAGCAGTTTCAATTTTTATTAAAAAAGTGAGGTTATGTCAACCCACTTCTATATTGACATTTTTTACAAAGGCGCTTTCACAAACACTATCCACAGCCTACTATGAGTATGAGGTGAAATTTAAAAAATCACCCGATACTTTCCCGCCCTCGGGCGGGAAAGTACATCCCCGCGTGGCGTAGAGATATCTAAAAATCACGGAGAACGACTGCTACCAAATGTGGCACAAACACGTAACCTGGTCACAGTTCACAGCCGAATCGTTTTTAGTATTTTTCTGCCTGGTGAAAACGATTGCTCTATGGTCGCAACACACAAATCAGTACAAAACGTTATTATCATAGGATAAGTATTTTAATATTAAATCTAATTAAGTTTCTCGCTATTTGCTTATTAGCGGGTTGCGACAAAAGTACTGTGTTCACCACGAGAGGAAACGAAATTTCAACTCGTGCGGAACACAAACTCCGCCCTCGTTGAAATGTTCGTTTTCCCGCCCTTGATAAACAATGTACTATTTGTGACACTTGTGCGAAAAATAAAAAATAGATTCGACCTGATTCGACCAAAAGTAGCTGTCAGCAAAGAATAGAGAAATCACAAGAAGGGAAAGTCCCGACCCTCTCTATTGTTTTGAGTAAACCGTTTTCAATGACCTTGAAGACTTATATTGGGGGGAAATCAGGGACGGACCACGCCGGACTGTCAACTATTGCGGCGACCCCAAGGGTCAGCGCACAGGTCCGCAAGAACTGTCGAACGGGTATTGATTCAAACATGTTTAAATAGATGTGTAACAAACGTGATCACACGAAACAGGTATGTGCCGTGATGTCCCGATGTTTTTTTAAATTCCATTATGAAAATTAGAATAAAAACCGCGAAGACTCTAATGTTTATACAAAATTCGCTACCTACGCCTCTGGTTACCATAATGATATTGAGGTAAATACAATGTGTTTCAAAATGATTGCCATCTAGTTGGCGTTGGAATTTCTGTGCATGTAATTTTTGATGTGCCGCGCTCTATTGATTTGAACCTATCTAATTCTGACAACAAATGACACTTCGAACATTTATTGTGAAACTGGCAATAGTACTGCTGGTAGTTAGCGGCCTTTTTCAGGGCCAAAACAAATATTACAAATAGACAAATACTCAGAATTTGTTTTGTTTTAACAGAGAAAAACCAGAAGTTGAAAGACGTTAAGGAGGTTATTTTGAGGTTATGTATAGCTAGTAGAAACTCCTATTTTCGCAAGGCGTTTTTTTTTTATTTTACATGGGAATTCCATAGCCGACTAGATGACAAACATTTGGAAACACATTGTATATTATGTATTGCACACCTATGCCACTGGTGCATTTTCCCCCAATGTTACCCTGCGCGGACAGATCTGCGCGACCATCGGACCTCTCTCTCTCTGTTTCCCTTCTTGTTATTTCCCTATTCTTTGCTGTCAGTTTGAGCGTTTTTTTTTTCACGAAACAAACTTTCATTAACTTGGTCACAGTATATGTAATTCTAACAGTATGCTCACTTCTTTGATGCCTATGAAAAAGCTGGCGTTTCTTGCGAGAGGAGAGGTGATGCGCTGTTCGAATAAGCCCAAGTGAGCATTACTGTTAGAATTACATATACTGTGCCTTGGTTACAGTGATTTCGGTAGATTTCTAAGATAGTTGGATTGTAACTTTGAATAATTCTGTAAATATACAATGAAATCCTAAAAGTGATTTTTTCAAAATATTGGAAACTAAAGGTTAGTGATAAAAAAAATTGAGACGTAAGTAATTAATAAATTAAAATCGATCGACAAATCAAAAATTTATTACTAAAAAACATTAAATTTGGTAATTGCTGTAACAGAAGAAAAAGCTAAACATCACATACTATTTTTCTAATACTTAAAAGTGAGCAAAAAATGGGTGCAGTAACATCACAGACCGTTATAGATCTAGTTCAATACCTATCACAAGCGTAGAAATTATGTTAAAAAACGTATCGTACAATATGAAAAAATGTACACATCGGAACTTCATTAGAGCTAATAATGTTAGTATTGTCACGATAAAGGCAGTAACAAGCCGGATGTCCCGACCAAGTACATTCATTTTACCTCGCTCGAGTCGAATATAACTTAAACCCTGGGAATGTCAACTCTAGTGCCAATATTATATAAACCTTAAAAACAACTGCCTATTCCTTATTGGAACGACATATGAGTATAAGTTAATCAATAAAATTCAATTTAGCTTCCAGTTCTCTTAGATTACAAAAAATGTACTTTTCGGGCTTGGTTTTTAATGAATCCATCAGTAGTAGGAGCGCGACGGTTCTGGCTCGCCTTTCGAACATAACCTCAATACTTAAAGGTATTCCGTTGTTCGTTTGCGCCGAAAGGGCATAAGACCAATTGCCAAAAGGCACTACGAACTATCCCCACACGAATCTGACCCACCCTAACCTGTACGACTTTCTTGTTCTTCCGATTGTGTTGGCCCCGGAAGAAGTGGTTAGTTACACAAAAAATAATGTAGAAACAGATGCCATGGGTTTCCATCCCCTCTCTAAATGTCCTAGGTGACCTAGGTCATTACTAGAGGGCGGATGTTCAGGCAAAAGAAAATCGCAAAAAGGCATTACAATATTAACAAAAAGGCAAATAAAACTTTAGAAAAAGGCAAGTCAAATTTTAAAAAAGGCAACCTTATTTACAAAGTTATATACAGAAATTTCTAAATAAAATTCTACACATCATTAATATTTACTTCCCAGGCGGTGATTAAGTAGTTCTCAATATTTTCAGACGCCAAACTTTGTCTTTTATTTGATACAATATCTTTGTGTTTTGAAAATGATCTCTCAACTCCATATATATTAAAGCTACAGTCTGTGTAATGTTAAGTTCCAATCTTCCTACTATCCCTTCATGGATTTTCGCCGCTTCCATATTTTTTTCCAATCCAGGATTTTTGCTCATTACTGCTTTTAATTTGGCACTAACTTTTTTACCAATATAGCCAGTAACGTTTTCTATGGAGACCTTAGCATCATTAAATTTTTTTATTGACTCTACTAAATTAAGAACACAGCTTTCCAAATTTTCTAGAGTTGTCTGGAATTATTTAAAATTTCAAACAAAAACTTCCTTAGTACAGGATTTTTTTTTCAAAGGTATTGATGCTGCAGCAAAGGCCTCGCAGAGCTTTTGGGAAAAATCACTTTTACGAGAATTAGTAATATTTTCGTTTAGCACCATTTTTAGTAGTTGTTTGTTTCGTATTACCTACTTCCAACACTTTTAAAATGAAGTGCGCTTGACAGATGCGGCGTTACATTATATTTTTTTGTTACATTAATCTCAAATAATAAATATTGTAAAATGAAATAATATTATCCAATTAATTATTTATTGTTTGAATTTTAACCGAAAACAAAAAATCCAACAATGTAACATAAATAAAATAACCATATGGATATTAAAATAATTTCGTTTTTTTCCGTAACTGTTGAATTTGTGTCTTTGGAAACTAGAACTTACCGACTTTGATCACACTTTACAAAAGATGCAATTTCCGTCAGCTGTTAAATTTTTGTCCAATTTGGCACATTTTTCTATATTTCTAACTTGAACTGGGACAATTTTTGCAAAATATCTCCGAGACTAAACACAATGATGTGAAGAAAACAAATAAGTAAAATTTGGGGAAGACTGCAATGTATCTGTATTCTTGTATCACCCCCCCCCCCCCAATTACCAAACTAACTAGAAGAATATTTTTGCAGTTTTGTTGTTTTAATACATTTTAAGGGTATTTCAAGAGATACCTAATCTTATTCTTATCCCATTCGATTCATATAAGCGGGTGGCCGGCGTCTCGTTAGTAGTCATTAACAATTTATTTGTATAGAAATAAACATTTCTTTACTTAGAAAATATAGGTATAATCCATTTAGTATTGAAACGTTTGTAAAAATGCAAATATTTCTAACACAGACAAGGATAAGGTAGGTATTCATTTTACGAAGAAAAAGCAAACAAAATGCGAAATACTAAGAAAACACCCGAAAAAGTCAAAAAGTAAGAAAATTGCGAAAAAGGCAGGCATTCAGGCATTTTCGACCCCCAGAAGCTATCAAACCACCGGCGGGGCCATCCCCACGACCTCGGCGAAGATAACTTGTCCAGTTTGCCGCCATTACGCCTACGCGGTCGGCCCTATCGTCGCCGCCATCTTCATATGTCTTCGTTACAGAATCTACGAGAAAAGAAACGAATTATGAGATTTTCTCAAAAATAAGCAGATTTAGTACTGACGGCGATTGTTTTCCATTTAAAATGAACTGTAACTGATCATAGAACGTCAAATTTGTGAGATTCTTTAAAAGTTGTTTGTACGGTGTTGCTTCTGGAATTCGTGTCCTGTGCACTGTCGCCCTCTCGTGGCGAAGGAAGGGATTTAGCACGGCAGCGCCACCAAGCGATGGAGACGAGATCTGCACCTAAATAATAAAATTTGAAATTTACTTAATTGTAATATATAATTGGATGGATGCTGGAATGGATATTACCTGAGAAAACATCCGATCAGGATGCTCACGCAGTTGACGCCGCTGCACTAACGCACAAGTGACTCTTCAAGTTATTGGAATGGGAGAAGCTATTATCGCATCGCAAACACTTGAAAGGTCTCTCGCTGGTATGCACCCGACAATGTTTCTTGAAGGTGCTCGACAGCGCGAACGTCCTGCCGCACTGCTCGCACCCAAACGGCCTCTCGCCCGTGTGCACGCGCACATGCCTCTTCAGGCAACTCGACTGGCCGAAGGTCTTTCCGCACTGTTGACAAGCGAACGGCTTCTCGCCCGTGTGGACGCGCGTGTGGCTCCTCAGGTCGCTGGACCTGGCGAACGCCTTGCCGCACCGCTCACACTTGAAGCGCGTCTCGCCTGTGTGAACACCGAGGTGGGCCCTCAGGTCGCAGGCCACGGCGAAAGTCTTGTCGCACTTGGTACACTCGAATGGTCGCCGGACGAGGTGTACGCGCAGATGACTCTTCAGGTCGCCGGCGCGGACGAAAGTTTTAGTACAATGCGCACATTCAAAAGGTTTCTCCGTGGCGTGGACGAGCGAGTGGCTCTTGAGGTGGCTCGACGTAATGAACGTCTTGCTGCACTGTTCGCATTCAAAAGGTCTCTCGCTGGCGTGAACAAGTAGATGGCAACGCAGGCGGCTCGGATCGACGCACCCCTTGCCGCACTGCTTGCACGTGAACGGCCTCTCGCCCGCGTGGACCCTCGCGTGGCTCCTCAGGTCGCCAGAGCGGGCAAACCCCTTGTCGCACTGTAGACACTGAAATGGCCTCTCGCCGGTGTGGACCTTCGCGTGGCTCCTAAGGTCGCCAGAGCGGGCGAAGTCCTTGCCGCATTGCTGGCACGTGAATGGCCTCTCGCCAGCGTGGACTCTGGCGTGGCTCCTCAGGTCGCCGGAGCGGGAGAACCCCTTGCCACACTGTAGACACAGAAACGGCCTCTCGCCGGTGTGGACCCTGGCGTGGCTCCTCAGGTCGCCGGAGCGGGCGAAGTCCTTGCCGCACTGCTGGCACGCAAACGGCCTCTCGCCCGCATGGACCTTCGTGTGGCTCCTCAGGTCGCCAGAGCGGGCGAACCGCTTGTCGCACTGTCGACACCGGAACGGCCTCTCGCCAGTGTGGACCTTCGAGTGGTTCTTCAGGTCGCCGGACCGGGCGAAGGCGACATCGCAGCTTAGACATTTGAAAGGTTTGTCGCCCATGTGCGTGCGTAGGTGAATGTTTAGATGGACGAGCTGCACGAAACTCTTATCACAGTGTATACATCCGAACGGCCTCTCGTCGGCGTGGACGTACATGTGACGCGCCAGGGTGTTGGAACGGGCGAACGACTTGTTGCAGCGCGGGCATGGAAATGGTCTCTCGCCCGTATGAACTCTCGAGTGAATCTTCAAATCGCCAGACTGGGCAAAAGTCTTGGCGCAACGCTGACACTCGAACGGTCTCTCATCAGTGTGGACACTCTGGTGACGCTTCAGACGGCTCGAAACAGCGAAGGTCTTCGTGCAGCTCGAACATTTGAACGGTTCCTCGCGCCCTTCCGGAACCTCTCGTTTGACCAATGGATGGTATTCGATGTCAATCGAAGGTTCATCTTTGAGCCTCCCGACGGCGAGGAGACAGTCGACGGCGGACTCGTTACTCTTACAGTTTTCGATGTAAGTCAAAAATCCCTCATAGCGCACCGTACATTCCTCACAGATGTTCCTAAGTGATTCCACCAACGAATTCTAGAAGACAGATTCTAATTACTTTCATGGAAAGAACGTTCCCATATCTGAAGAAACTCGAATGTTAATCGGGAAACTATCTCTTATAACAACTTTACAAACCGGTTTCTAGTGACATATGTGGTGTAACAAGGTGCATAACTCACTTCCTTGCTGATTACTCCCCAGAAACGCCATAACCTCTCTTCAATATGTCGTACCGGTGAATCTCGGAAGCACCAATCGCAAGTAGACGCTTCCATGTATCGACTAAACGATTAAAACTTTACCACACGGATTTACAATTTACACAAATACTTTGTTTGATGCATGATGCATATCTTTGAGGCGCTTTAACCTCATTCTTTGGCAAAAAGCTCAGAACACGACATAATGGCATAGGACACTAAACATACATACATTTCATAAAACAGACCCACATTTTGTTGCGCCCCCTAGCGCTCAGAGGTGCCTTCGAATCACTTCGCGTTTTGTGATTATGGTAAATTCATACAAATATAATAAATTCTACAACTCGAATCAATTCTAAATAATTTGGAACCCCATAAGGTAAATTGACCTACTTCAGAGCTTGCGTAGTCGATAAGCGGGATATTTCACAGTGTCACCAGAGCAGAACTAAGGGTTTTTGACTTCTCATGCACATGTGCTCGAGCTGACTTCTTGAAAATGGAAATGTTGAATTTATAAAAAAAATTGAAACCAGAGAGCAATATCATTTTTCACTAAAAAGGAAAATTGTTTATGTAACTTTTTAACTCTTTAACAACTTTTTTACTTCCTCGCGGCCATAGGAAAGCAAATGATTTTAGTTGGTTGCGATTTTATTGGTGGGCTCCATCGATACAATGGCATCAAATTGGGCTACTTAGACTTGGAAAGCATGTCAATTATGTATTGTAAAGAGCTCTCTTCCAAGAGTCGCGACTCCTTGAAATGAGCCTGAAGAAAATAATACTGTACCGGAAAGTCTGGTCTTAAAATGAACATAAGTTGGGAGGGGTGAGAGGTCCGTTCGGCGAACCGATTTGAGTGCTTATTCGAGATCCTTCGAGGCAACAAGAATGTTCTTGAAGCGATATGCGGTAGAGAAGAAAGAAGACGCCGACGGACCGATGAGGCAGTCATAAAACTGACACCGTGTCGACTTCCTGACCTGAGCGACCGTACGCGAAAGAGAAATAAACAACATCTGTGAAATATAAATTAGGTAATAAGTGTTAGTTATTAGTGTGAAGTAAGCTAGTTAAAAATTTAATAAATGGAGTGTCGTTATTTTGAACCCGAAAACCTTACAATACCATTACTGTTTCAGAATTTTACAACTTTTCATACATAATTGATTAAAATGACAACTCGAGTTACAATTGGGAGTATTACAATTCATAAACACTTGCTTTGTTCTTTTTATAACGCTTCGTATTCTTGTTATTACCACGTGTGGTTTGAGGTGGTGTTATCAAATTTACTGGTTTTTCTTCGATTACCTGCCCTAGCCGCATATGATTTGTTTCGAACTTCATTTAATAAACATTAACAATAAGAAAAACTTCGAACGATGTAGCAAGAAAAGACATTCTGCGCATGTACAAGTAGAGTCAATTTTGACAACTGTTTTAGAAACTTCAGAATTTTAACCAAAAATCGTATGTTCTATCTATTTGTTACAAAGCCGTTAAAATGATCTAAACCGCATTTAAAAATTGAGTAAAACGGAAGAATTCACGCTAGTGCCGAAGCGCGGTGGTAACGGAGGGGGCATTCCGCGTGGATAGCGTGTTCGGACGATACAATTATATCTGCCCTGGAGCTGTCAAGTAATCTCGGAACACTGAGAGCTGATCTGTCGCCCAATCGAACCCTAACTTCCGAGAGAGAATTCCCACCCGAACGTAATTTATGCTCTCAGATTGCTCCCAGAGTGCTCTAGACCTCTAGAGCGACCATCCGAACACGCTATCCGCATACCAGCGTCGGAGAAGCAGCGGCCTCCGCTCCGTACTCGAATTACGCCAAACAATAAAGGAAAAAAACATAAGGTGTTTTTGACAAAAAACTTAGCAGCAAACCAACTGAGTCAGGACATTACAATCAACCCGTAGTAATGCTTTATATTGTTTGCAACACGCGGAAAAAGATCGATTTAATATACTGTAAGATTCCTGAAATTATGAAGGAGGTGTACATATTAATTAATCTACGTTCTGACGGTGTTTCGATATCGGGTGTTTTTTTAAATTTCACCTCATAGTAGGCTGTGGATAGTGTTTGTGAATGCGCCTTACTAAAAAATGTCAAAATTGACATAACCTCACTTTTTTAACAAAAATTGAAACTGCTCCAATCAGTTACTATTGTCTTGAAAAAGACAGCTCACTCATCTGCGCCTAATTATTAGAGCCAAGCTGTCTTTTTCAATACACTATTAACCGATTGGAGCAGTTTCAATTTTTATAAAAAAGTGAGGTTATGTCAATTTTGACATTTTTTAGTAAGGCGCATTCACAATCACTAACCACAGCCTACTATGAGGTGAAATTAAAAAAAAACACCCGATATTACTTGAAATAGTGCAGTTACCTCCTAGCGTTTTCGTTTTTAATACCTTATATATAAAATGAAGTAAACCATTCTGATAATCTATGTGCAAAATATTACTCATTTTGGTCAAGGATAAAGGAGTAGAATTGACAGGAATTTTTAATGATTCACTAATTTATTTCAGTATAAGTCATAGCCGTATGGCATACAGTGTAACATTGCAGTAATTATAAATATGTAGAAAGATTGTTAAGTACACCGAAATGAGATTGACGGGTACCATATGATGCGCGTTGGCAAAATGTGGGAGTTGTGGAAACAGTTCATTGCAGCTGTGGTGGGTGCGAGTGAGCGCATGAGTGTCCACACGTAGCTTCTCTCTCTTTGTTCTGAGCATCTCACCAGCCAACCTTCTTTCGGCGTACTGTACATGTGAATGAAAAGAAGTAAATTGTGCATAGTATGTTTAGGATCTCAAATTGAAGTTTATAATATAACATATTGGAGTTTATAACATGTGCTCAAATAGCATATGTTATTATCATTAATGATGTTTTAAGTAGTAGTATATGGTACATAATACATTATTCTTCGAATTTAGTCAATCATATTATCTAAGATATAATTAAGGTAATAAAAGGTAGATAGAAACATAAGATAGAAAATATAAGGTAATAATAAGATATAATTTGTCATTTGCTTAACATATTTTATTCAAATCTAATTCGTTTGGTTGGTACATTTAAGTCATACTCAAGATGAATAATTTCAATATTGTGTGGTACATCGTCATTAACAATTTGTTTGTCGACTAGTAAATTTAAGTTATCAAACAGATCATTCGCTACATCCTCGTTATCATCTATTTCGTCGGCGTCATCGATTTCATTTGATTTAACAATATTTGAAGAAGTATCATGCATACAATTGGCATACAAATTTGAACATGGTAAGCCATTTTTACGACAGGTACATATAGCAGTTTTACAGCCGGTTTTACAATGACAAGAAATTTGTTGAAGTAATTTCGCAGGCATTGGGGAGTCAAACGTACCAACTGCAACTAAATTATTCTTAACGATTTTCCATCCCCAATCAATACACTTTACCTGCGTATTATCCAGCCACAATTGGAATTGATAATACGTACAGAAAGCGTGCTGTTGCACTGCACCTTCGGTGGGTGGCAGTGTCTCGAAGCCAAACTTTGATTTGATCTTTGCCTTGCTGAAGTGCAAATATCGTAGATCATTCAGAGAGAGATCTATTTTTTTAATTAAAGCTTTTTCGCCATTATTACTGTAAAGTCCACAAACCAGAACATATGCATTTTTAGAAATTTCTTCTTTGTTTGTAAAATACTTTGGCTAGAACATTTAACTCGTCATACTTAAAATTACCCAACAATTTATTTTTACCCTGCTTATAGAAGCACGGTGTCGTATTACAGCCAGTGAAAATGTGTAAAAACGAAGTCAAGTCCTTGTAGTTAAAACTACTGGAATTATAGGATTAATTGGATACTGGTCCTTTTCCTTCTTTTACGAAATAAACATTATTATATTCAGATGCAAATTGCGTAACCAAAACTAGAAGATCAATATCTTGACCCACAATCAAAACCGTTGTATCAGAATCAATTTTTGCTTGGTCAATGGCTGATTTAACAATCAATGTATCAGCATCTTCAAGGACTGTTTCAACTCCAAAATTAAATTTTTTTAGTTCATTTGAAAGGGTTACAATAATTCAAACTTTGTTCCTTTCATTGCCGAAAAATTGTTTCTGATTGCACGTATGTTTGGTGTTTGAATCAAAAACAATTTCGCGACCAGTATTGTTTCGACGAGCTCGTTCCACTCACTTTGTTGCTAGAGTTTGATCTTCTGGATACCCATCAAATACCGTTAAAGAATTGGATTTATAGGTACGGATCACATGAGACACACACTTTTTGCAATGCCACCTACAATTTCATTTGCATGCCACACAATCTTATGAATCAAGTACCCACCATCGACAACTTGTGTCATATTATCAGCGCCTGGAATTGTATTTAATGGAATGAAACCATTATAAAATACGGACTTATTTGTTTTCCGCATGCCATTTTCGTCGAATAACGCTAAAGGTACGGGGGAAAGTTCATAACTAATGTAATCCTTCATGTCATCTTGATTAGCAATATTTAAAGATATTCGTTGAAAGATCAGCAAGTCTCCATTTGATTACACACTTCCGTTATTCCATTATTATCCAATCGTTGATAAAATCCACTTAGCAATTGAACTTTCTGTCAAGCTTCGCCCGTGTGTTAAACCCCCACTACATTTCATAGCCCTCATTAATACCGGCTTTATGGTCATATCAGACCACACACCTGCCCAAAACTGTTTTGAACGTCTGATAGTAAAACATCCCTGTTCAACGTATTTATCGTATTCTACGAGATCCATTCTTTCTCTCAATTCCAACATTTGTTGCACATACAAGTAAGCACACTTTGCGTACAAATGATGACCTGATGCTTGAAAAATGGGCAACATAAGCTGCACTTTCATTTGGAAATATTGCAGCCAGAGTTGACTAGTCGGTCCGTTTCATTTTAATTGTTCAAAGCGATTTAGAAGTTTTTCTTGTATTTTTTTAACGTAGGGCTATTGAAAATACTTTTGGATTCTTCCTGCCCAATCTTTGAAAGATGTTCTTTAAGGAATGCTATTTCATGATCGGTTAATTCAATTGATTCGAAAATTATGCCAGCAAGTGTGGATTGCACTAAAAGATGTCTTCTCACAGCCCTCGAGAAAGCATGGCCCGTAAGAGCCTTTTCAGCACAGTTCTGCAAAAACTGCCGAGAAACCTTCTTTCAACCCACTACCTTGCATAATGTTCCCTATTGAGCCAAGAAATGACATCGGAAGTTACAACCCTCCTAAACGTATAATTACTGAACCTAAATTGTACGGATCGTCAGTAGGGTCAACAGATGCAATTATTTCACTTGCTTTCAGATTGAGTGGTTGGTCAAATGTCACGAAACGGTGCTATTGCCCATGTGCGTCACTCTTTCGTCTAGCTTCTACTAACGCTGTAAGTATGGTCAAATGCTAACTCGAAAGGGCACGAATAAAACGCAACGGAATACATTTTGTTGTTTGAGTTTGAAAGTCAGTAATATTTAGTTCGTGTTGTTTATTCATGAATCCGTGCCACCCCGGTGTACTTTTGGTGTCAGAATATGTTCCATTATACCAGTCAATTTATCGGTTTGAAAGAAAAATCAGAACTCATTGCATTCATTTCATCTAGATCTTTGATAATAATATTTTTCAATGTAATAGTATTTTTTTTATAAAATCAATTAGTGGAATAAATTCGAATTCACCAGTATGCATTTAATGAAAGCAAACTGCACTTTAGGCGTTTTATGGTTGAGTCAGATGTAACAGATGACGCTGGAGAGACGCACTTAGCACATTAGACCACCCATACAATGGAAAGTATTTTTTCCATCTATTGTAGCGGTATTAAGGCCGCCGCGCACTTAGGCGAAGCGAATACTAGAAATATTAAAACCAGAAATAGTAAAACAAAACACTAGTTTTCGCCGAGCTATAGAGGCAGAAGAACGGTTAGCTGTTTGCTTAAGGTAAGTACCTACACTTTATGTGGATATCATTCATTTATGTCGGTAGGTTTGAAAGAAAAAGTATTTAGGCATAAATTTATTGAGTGTAAACAAACGAAATACATTTAGAAACAGAAATACATTGAGTATAGATAAGTTTAAATGTAACTAAAATAATGGACCAACACTTTTTATTTCGATCAAAAGCAAAAATAGCCTAGTTATCTACCCATTCCCATAACGATATATCATGGTGTGATATAGTGTTATGGGATATCTCTCGTCCGTTCCCTCCACTTGAGATTATATAAACTCTGAGACCATCGAGGCCCGACTTCGATGGATCTGACTGATCTGAGTGAAAAAGAAGGGAGTGTAATACAGACCGTTGTCGTTGTATCATCGAATATTATTTCTGACCTTATTAAAGAAATTCCCTTACAATTATTAATGTATTTACGGGTTATTGAAATTTCCCTCCGTGTTATTTGAAACAAGACAGCGAAGAGTAAGTTGTATCGGGGATTGGTGAACGTGTAACTGTTTCCTGAGAAGATCTAATAAAAGTCTTGTTCTATATTTATCTATTTAACCAGCTGTATAATACATGAGTTGCATGTATAATACTACTACTACAATTCCGCTGCAGAGATGGATAACCATCTGTACGCACGCTGGATACAATATAATTATACAAAATAACTTATGAAACTAATTAAAGCTAAAACTTACCTAAAAGCGAAGTTTCTTACTTCGTGTCATTTAAAATAAATTTCGTTTATTTTATTTATACAACATATCTTTCAACCCAAAGACTTTTACGGTTTCCTTAATTTTTTCTTATAATTCTTATTCTCTATACACTTATTCTACTCTGCAATTTATTAAAATAATATAAAGCGGTATAATAACGTGAATTATAACGACCAATTGCCTTATTTAATTTCGGAAGTGAAATGCTGTTAAATCTGGTACACCTCACATTCTCCTTAGCTTCGTTTTGTAATTCTCGGCCTTTTCCTATTTGAGACTATTCTACTGTAATGCGAGAAGTAAACAAAGCTACACTTGTTTACTCGCTCCGAGTGAAACTCTACTTCAAAAGAACTACTACGTCGCGTAAAAAGACAGCTGCAGGAATTGTTGTTTACGAAAAGTAAATTGGTGACCTCCTGAACAATTGCTGCGTAGGCTTCTAGAATATACTAGAACGTTCTCGATCGGGGTTGGGAGTGTATATATAAGGGGGCTTGTGATCGAGGGAGTTAGTTAGAAGTAGAGAAGCAGAAGTGAACGCGACATACGATCCGAAAGCGGAGCAGTACAAATAAATTATGTAGTGTCTAGTCTAGTGAACAAGTACTATAGTGTGTTAAATAAATTAGTGTTAATTAATGTAAATAAATTATAAAATAAACGTTACATTGGTGTCAGAAGTGGGATCATGAAGAAGTTACGCGAATTAAAAGTGGCCGAGTTAAAAAAAGAACTCGAGGAACGGGAATTGGAAACAGGAGGGAGGAAGACCGAACTCCAGGACCGACTCTCGGCATTTTTGAAAGAAAATGGCCAGGACCCGGAAGTTTTCGAGTTCGAAGACGATGACATCACGAAGCAAATCGCCGCCCAGAGGGAAGAAATCGCCGCCCAGAGGGAAGAAAGCGCCGCCCAGAGGGAAGACATCACTGCTCAAATCGCCGCCCAGAGGGAAGACATCACTGCTCAAATCGCCGCCCAGAGGGAAGACATCACTGCTCAAATCGCCGCCCAGAGGGAAGAAATCGCTGCCCAGAGGGAAGAAATCGCCGATCAGAGGGAAGACATCACTGCTCAAATCGCCGCCCAGAGGGAAGAAATCGCTGCCCAGAGGGAAGAAATCGCCGATCAGAGGGAAGACATCACTGCTCAAATCGCCGCCCAGAGGGAAGACATCACTGCTCAAATCGCCGGCCAGAGGGAAGACATAATTACTCATATTACTGCTCAGATAACCGACCAGATGGAGGCTCAGCGTAAGGAGATTGAAGAAAAGATCAAGCATTTGGAAGAACGACTAGAACAAGTCAGTAGCGGCGAGGGGAAAGAAGGCGAAATTAAACAGAAGACGAAGCAGTTGGAAGAAAGACTAAGGCGAGTCAGTAGCGGCGAGACGAAGGAAGAAATAAAGGCGGTCGTTCAACAGAACTCGATATGCACCAATCGAGTGACGCCCCCAACGTTCGATGGAAAAATTCCGTGGGCCAGCTACAAGAAGCAGTTTGAGGCAGCAGCGGAGGCTAACGCTTGGTCCCCTCAAGAGAAAGCTGTTTCCCTAACGGTAGCCTTACGTGGAGAGGCGTTGGAAGTTCTTCAGACGCTATCCACCGAGGAAGCCGGGAATTACACGGAGCTGCTGAGGCGACTGGAAATGCGGTTCGGCCAAACACATCTGGAGCAAGTTCATCAATCCCAGATGTCCAATCGCCGCCAGAGATCGAACGAGACCCTGCAGGAGTTCGAAGCGGACGTGGCCAGACTAGTGAGGTTGGCGTATCCTACGGCACCGGAACAGATGATGGAGTGCCTCGCAGTGCAGACGTTCGTGAGCGGGTTGCGGGACCATGAACTGCAGATGGCCCTGAGGCTAGCTCGACCGAAAACAGTAATGAACGCGCTCGCCATCGCACTAGAACATGAGGCAGCAATGGAAGCCTCCCGCATTCACGGTTGTGCTCGAGCTGTTACCGAGGAGGTAGGCACAGAAAAACTCGTGGAGAAGGCCGTCCAGCAGATCATGGAGTTGCTGTCAGCACAGAAGACGCGGCCCAAAACAACGGTGCCGGCAAAGGCCCCGGAAAAACTAATGCGGGTCGATAAAAGGGAGGGGACGTCGACCCGTGGCAATAGGAACCCCCGTGCCAGTATAGCCTCGTTTTCCCACCAATTGGGGAGCGCGTACGTCGATGGCACTATCGACGGGAGATCCCACGCCATGCTTGTGGACACGGGAGCTACGAAGACGATCGTACGCTCGGAAGTTGTGAGGGACCGTAGGAAGATTAGGCCAAGTAGGTGGCAATTGAGAACTGCCACTGGGGAGAAGGCAGTAATACACGGTGAAGCGACGGTTAGCATGACGTTGGGACGAGTAAAGTTTGACCATCCTGTTCTCATAGCCGAAATTGAGGAAGACGTCATACTGGGAATGGACGTCATGAGGAATCATGGATTCCAGTTGGATTTCGGACATCGAGTGTTGAGGATCGGTCAAGAAGAATTACTGCTACACAATCGTGACAACTTTGTGTTAGACGTAATAATGGCAGAAGATGTGATTCTCCCGGAACGAAGCGAAACGATCACCTCTACCTGTCTGAGGGGTGTTGTGGAAGAGGGAATCCCAGCCGTGATCGAACCAGAAAACGATGACAATCGACTGGCTCGGGGGGTACTGGTAGGAAAGGCGCTCGTTACTCTCTCAAGGGAAGTGCCTGTGCGGCTACTTAACATCAATCAGTACCCGGTCACCATCAAGAAGGGTACGAAGCTGGGCACATGTATAGCCGCATCAGCCATCGTAAGGGGCGTTAGTGAGGAAGAAAGGTCCAAACACACTCCGCAGGACTTGAAACAAATCTTTCCCAGACCAGTGCGTTTCTCTCGCCCACACAGAAACAAAAGGCCCACGAATTAATAAATAAGTATCAGGACATATTTACCACCGAGAATGGAAAGCTGGGAAAGACGAAGGTCGTGACACATAAAATTGACACGGGCGAGACACGACCGATTCGACAAACAGCAAGACGACTACCTTTAGCCAAACGGGAGGAAGCCGAGAAAATTATCAAGGACCTAGAGCGGGACGGGGTCTCGCGCCGTCAAGCAGTCCATGGGCCTCGCCGGTAGTACTGGTGAAGAAAAAGGATGGGACTACTCGATTCTGTGTAGACTACCGGCAGGTGAACAGTGTCACCAAAAAGGACAGCTACCCGCTACCACGTATCGACGACACACTCGATACCCTTGCTGGATCCACGATATTTTCGACCTTGGATTTAAAAAGCGGCTATTGGCAAGTCGAAATGGACCCTGCCGATAAGGAAAAGACGGCATTTACCTTCGGTAACGGACTGTGGCATTTTACAGTCATGCCATTCGGACTTTGTAATGCCCCAGCGACGTTTGAGAGGCTGATGGAGAGCGTGCTAATGGGTCTGACGTGGAAAACTTGCCTAGTCTATTTGGACGATGTCATCGTGATGGGCAAGACATTCGAAGGACATCTGAAAAACTTAGAGGACGTCTTCCAGAGACTGCGAGGTGCGGGGCTGAAACTGAACCCGAAGAAATGTCAACTCTTCAGAAGGAAGGTCTCGTACTTAGGGCACGTAGTGAGCAGAGAGGGCGTCGCTGTTGATCCGGACAAGACAAGTACGGTGAAGGGGTGGCCAATACCGGTAGATAAACACCAGTTGAGGAGTTTTCTGGGCCTCTGCACGTACTACCGACGCTATGTCCGGATGTTCTCCGACGTCGCTAAGCCGTTGACAAGGCTCACGGAAGAAGGACGAAACTTCTGTTGGGATGAGGAATGCCAGTCTGCCTTCGACGAGCTGAAGAGGAAGTTGACCAGTGCCCCAGTGCTGAGTTTTCCTCTGCCAGAAGAACAGTTCATCCTGGACACCGACGCGAGCAATGTGGGAATTGGAAGTGTTCTGTCGCAGCGTCAGGAGGGACAAGAACGTGTCCTTGGATACTTCAGCAAGGTACTCTCCAAACCAGAAAGGAATTACTGCGTCACCCGACGTGAATTATTGGCCATCGTCAAGTCCATCGAGCACTTCCATAAATATTTGTGTGGAAGGAGGTTTTTGATCCGGACCGATCATGCTGCTCTTAAATGGCTCCTCCAGTTTAAGAATCCCGAAGGACAGATCGCTCGCTGGATCGAGAGGCTCCAGGAGTATGACTTTGTCATAGAACATCGGCCAGGACAGAGTCATGGAAACGCAGACGCACTCTCGAGAAGACCATGCCCTGATGAGTGTCCTCATTGTCATAGAGCTGAGGAAAAGTCCGAGAAAGTCTATCGAACGACCGTGGTCGCCGAGGAATGGACACCATCCTCGTTACGACAAGAGCAAGGAAAAGACCCGGTTCTCAAAGAAATCCTGGTTTGGAAAGAGGGAGGAGAGCGTCCTGAGTGGCAAAAGGTATCACCTGGCTCGCCAAAACTCAAGAGCTATTGGGCACAGTGGGACTCGTTAGTGGTTGAGGATGGACTACTAAAACGCGTACTGGAGAGCCAAGACGGGACGGAGGAAAGACGGCAGTTGGTAATTCCCTCCAGTAAAATCCCGGAGGTCTTGCGGCACCTTCACGACGGATCGTCTGGTGGACATTTAGGGATCAAGAAAACGCTGCAGAAGGTACGGGAGCGCTTCTACTGGATCAATTGTTCAGACGACGTGAAGGACTGGTGCAAAAAATGTACTACATGCTTTGCAAGTAATGGGCCACAAAGACGACCGAAAGCTCCCATGAAGCAATATAACGTCGGAAGCCCCTTCGAAAGGATCGCTATTGATATAGCAGGACCCTTCCCTGAGACCGAAAAGGGGAATAAATACATCCTGGTCGTAATGGACTATTTTACGAAGTGGGTAGAAGCGTACGCTCTCCCTAATCAGGAGGCAGAGACAGTGGCCGATGTGCTCGTGAAGGAGCTGATCTGCCGGTTTGGAGTACCCATGGAATTACACTCGGATCAAGGAAGAAACTTTGAGAGTGGTCTATTCCGGAGGATATGTGAGAAGTTTGGGGTACGAAAAACAAGAACCACGGCCCTTCACCCTCAGTCTGACGGCATGGTAGAACGAATGAATCGCACCCTCAACCGCTATCTGGCGAAAATGGTCTCATCACATCAACGAGACTGGGACGAACATGTGCCGTTCTTCCTGATGGCCTACCGCTCGGCCGTTCATGAGTCGACAGGACAAACTCCAGCCAAAGTCCTGTTCGGGCGAGAACTTAAACTGCCCTGTGATCTAATCTTTGGCGCTAGACCTGACGAGGACGTTTCGGGGGAAGATTACGTCTCCCGGATGCGGCAAAGGATGAACGAGATTCACGATCAAGTCCGGTACCAACTAAATATCGCCAGTGATCGCATCAAAGAGCGATACGACATCAACGCTAAAGAGGGTGGCTACCAAATGGGAGATCGAGTTTGGCTGTACAACCCACAGAAGAAACGAGGTGTGTCCCCTAAGTTACAGACCAATTGGGAAGGTCCCTATATTGTGAAGAAACGAATCAATGACGTGGTCTACCGGGTAAGCAAACTACCAAACGGCAAGCCGAGAGTGGTGCACTTCAATCGGTTGGCACCCTATGAGGGGTCGCACGATGAGGCGGAGGTTCCCCGAGTAAGAAACACGTTGGCGCAGGAGAACGAACTTTCGTTCGAAGAATTTATGAGCGCCTACGGGGGTACCGGAAAAGCACGGTATGGGATAACCTGTGAAAAACAACAGGATTTGTTCAGCGTACTTGAAGAATACTCGTTGGCCCATTGTGTGTCCGCCGACCTGGTAATGTCACGAGGTATCGCCACGGTTTTCAAGAAGAAGTACGGGCGCTTGGAACAACTCAGAGCGCAACTCCCGGAAATTGGCAAGGTTCTGGAACTACGTGACAACGTAAGACACATCTTTTATCTGGTTACGAAGGAGATCGGGTCCCTTAAACCATGTTATCATGATGTATGGCGAACCTTGCATAGGCTACGAGACCGACTGCTGGAGCTCGACATCAGGAAGCTAGCTGTCCCCAAGTTAGGTGCTGGACGAGATCAGCTGGACTGGAGGGTTGTCCGGAATATGCTGGAAGTAGTGTTGGAGAATACCGGAGTGGAAGTTTTAGTCTGCTGTTTTGGACCTGCACCATGTCGACTCGGGAAGACGGTCCCCTGTTATTTTGACGTCACGTCTCGCTGTAAGCGGGGGGCTAACTGCAGGTTCCTGCATGGGTCTACCAGGGATACGTTTCGAGACGAAACGTCTCTAAGGCGGGGGCAGTGTAATGCGAGAAGTAAACAAAGCTACACTTGTTTCCTCGCTCCGAGTGAAACTCTACTTCAAAAGAACTACTACGTCGCGTAAAAAGACAGCTGCAGGAATTGTTGTTTACGAAAAGTAAATTGGTGACCTCCTGAACAATTGCTGCGTAGGCTTCTAGAATATACTAGAACGTTCTCGATCGGGGTTGGGAGTGTATATATAAGGGGGCTTGTGATCGAGGGAGTTAGTTAGAAGTAGAGAAGCAGAAGTGAACGCGACACGATCCGAAAGCGGAGCAGTACAAATAAATTATGTAGTGTCTAGTCTAGTGAACAAGTACTATAGTGTGTTAAATAAATTAGTGTTAATTAATGTAATAAATGTAATATGTAAAATAAACGTTACACTACTAAGCTTAGCGAGTACAAATCAAATATCGTGTATTTTACCTTCTTTGTTTTGTTAATTACTTCATAATTCCACCGTAAATGCTAAATGATCTGTATCCCAAGTACTTAGTTTGACTTACTCTATTCAGTAGCCAATTATCGATTTTTATTTCAAAAGTTACAAGAATGCTCTCAATGTAATTTCCAAACGTAATGCACACTGTTTTATTGACATTTAGAGATAATATTGTAACGTTTATTTTATAATTTATTTACATTAATTGAACACTAATTTATTTAACACACTAAACTACTTGTACACTAGACTAGACACTACATAATTTATTTGTACTGCTCCGCTTTCGGATCGTATGTCGCGTTCACTTCTGCTTCTCTACTTCTAACTAACTCCCTCGATCACAAGCCCCCTTATATATACACTCCCAACCCCGATAAAGAACGTTCTAGTATATTCTAGAACGCCTACGCAGGAAATGTTCATGCAGCTGTTTTGTACGCGTCGTAGTTATTCTTTTGAAGGAGTAAACATGTGTCGCTTTGTTTACTTCTCGCATTACACTGCCCCCGCCTTAGAGACGTTTCGTCTCGGAACGTATCCCTGGTAGGCCCATGCAGGAACCTGCAGTTAGCCCCCCGCTTACAGCGAGACGTGGCGTCAAAATAACAGGGGACCGTCTTCCCGAGTCGACATGGTGCAGGCCCAAAACAGCAGACTAAAACTTCCACTCCGGTATTCTTCAACACTACTTCCAGCATATTCCGGACAACCCTCCAGTCCAGCTGATCTCGTCCAGCACCTAACTTGGGGACAGCTAGCTTCCTGATGTCGAGCTCCAGCAGTCGGTCTCGTAGCCTATGCAAGGTTCGCCATACATTGTGATAACATGGTTTAAGGGACCCGATCTCCTTCGTAACCAGATAAAAGATGTGTCTTACGTTGTCACGTAGTTCCAGAACCTTGCCAATTCCCGGGAGTTGCGCTCTGAGTTGTTCCAAGCGCCCGTACTTCTTCTTGAAAACCGTGGCGATACCTCGTGACATTACCAGGTCGGCGGACACACAATGGGCCAACGAGTATTCTTCAGGTACGCTGAACAAATCCTGTTGTTTTTCACAGGTTACCCCATACCGTGCTTTTCCGGTACCCCCGTAGGCGCTCATAAATTCTTCGAACGAAAGTTCGTTCTCCTGCGCCAATGTGTTTCTTACTCGGGGAACCTCCGCCTCATCGTGCGATCCCTCATAGGGTGCCAACCGATTGAAGTGCACCACTCTCGGCTTGCCATTTGGTAGTTTGCTTACCCGGTAGACCACGTCATTGATTCGTTTCTTCACAACATAGGGACCTTCCCAATTGGTCTGTAACTTAGGGGACAAACCACGTTTCTTCTGTGGGTTGTACAGCCAAACTCGATCTCCCATTTGGTAGCCACCCTCTTTAGCGTTGATGTCGTAACGCTCTTTGATGCGATCACTGGCGATATTTAGTTGGTATCGGACTTGATCGTGAATCTCGTTCATCCTTTGCCGCATCCGGGAGACGTAATCTTCCCCCGAAACATCCTCGTCCGGTCTAGCGCCAAAGATAGCGCCAATAGATCACAGGGCAGTTTAAGTTCTCGCCCGAACAGGACTTTGGCTGGAGTTTGTCCTGTCGACTCATGAACGGCCGAGCGGTAGGCCATCAGGAAGAACGGCACGTGTTCGTCCCAGTCTCGTTGATGTGACGAGACCATTTTCGCCAGATAGCGGTTGAGGGTGCGATTCATCCGTTCTACCATGCCGTCAGACTGAGGGTGAAGGGCCGTGGTTCTTGTTTTTCGCACCCCAAACTTCTCACAGATCCTCCGGAATAGGCCACTCTCAAAGTTTCTTCCTTGATCCGAGTGTAATTCCATGGGTACTCCAAACCGGCAGATCAGCTCCTTCACGAGCACATCGGCCACTGTCTCTGCCTCCTGATTAGGGAGAGCGTACGCTTCTACCCACTTCGTAAAATAGTCCATTACGACCAGGATGTATTTATTCCCCTTTTCGGTCTCAGGGAAGGGTCCTGCTATATCAATAGCGATCCTTTCGAAGGGGTCGCTCGTCAATGAGGACACTCATCAGGGCATGGTCTTCTCGAGAGTGCGTCTGCGTTTCCATGACTCTGTCCTGGCCGATGTTCTATGACAAAGTCATACTCCTGGAGCCTCTCGATCCAGCGAGCGATCTGTCCTTCGGGATTCTTAAACTGGAGGAGCCATTTAAGAGCAGCATGATCGGTCCGGATCAAAAACCTCCTTCCACACAAATATTTATGGAAGTGCTCGATGGACTTGACGATGGCCAATAATTCACGCCGGGTGACGCAGTAATTCTTTTCTGGTTTGGAGAGTACCTTGCTGAAGTATCCAAGGACACGTTCTTGTCCCTCCTGGCGCTGCGACAGAACACTCTCAATTCCCACATTGCTCGCGTCGGTGTCCAGGATGAACTGTCCTTCTGGCAGAGGAAAACTCAGCACTGGGGCACTGGTCAACTTCTTCTTCAGCTCGTCGAAGGCAGACTGGCATTCCTCATCCCAACAGAAGTTTCGTCCTTCTTCCGTGAGCCTTGTCAACGGCTTAGCGACGTCGGAGAACATCCGGACATATCGTCGGTAGTACGTGCAGAGGCCCAGAAAACTCCTCAACTGGTGTTTATCTACCGGTATTGGCCACTCCTTCACCGTACTTGTCTTGTCCGGATCAACGGCGACGCCCTCTCTGCTCACTACGTGCCCTAAGTATGAGACCTTCCTTCTGAAGAGCTGACGTTTCTTAGGGTTCAGTTTCAGTCCCGCACCCTGCAGTCTCTGGAAGACGTCCTCTAAGTTTTTCAGATGTCCTTCGAAGGTCTTGCCCATCACGATGACATCGTCCAAATAGACTAGGCACGTTTTCCACGTCAGACCCATTAGCACGCTCTCCATCAGCCTCTCAAACGTCGCTGGGGCATTACAAAGTCCGAATGGCATGACTGTAAAATGCCACAGGCCGTTACCGAAGGTAAATGCCGTCTTTTCCTTATCGGCAGGGTCCATTTCGACTTGCCAATAGCCGCTTTTTAAATCCAAGGTCGAAAATATCGTGGATCCAGCAAGGGTATCGAGTGTGTCGTCGATACGTGGTAGCGGGTAGCTGTCCTTTTTGGTGACACTGTTCACCTGCCGGTAGTCTACACAGAATCGAGTAGTCCCATCCTTTTTCTTCACCAGTACTACCGGCGAGGCCCATGGACTGCTTGACGGCTCGATGACCCCGTCCCGCTCTAGGTCCTTGATGATTTTCTCGGCTTTCTCCCGTTTGGCCAAGGGTAGTCGTCTTGCTGTTTGTCGAATCGGTCGTGTCTCGCCCGTGTCAATTTTGTGTGTCACGACCTTGGTCTTTCCCAGCTTTCCATTCTCGGTGGTAAATATGTCCTGGTACTTATTTATTAATTCGTGGGCCTTTTGTTTCTGTGTGGGCGAGAGAAACGCACTGGTCTGGGAAAGAATTTGTTTCAAGTCCTGCGGAGTGTGTCTGGACCTTTCTTCCTCACTAACGCCCCTTACGATGGCCGATGCGGCTATAGATGTGTCCAGCTTCGTACCCTTCTTGATGGTGACCGGGTACTGATTGATGTTGAGTAGCCGCACAGGCACTTCACTTGAGAGAGTAACGAGCGCTTTTCCTACCAGTACCCCCCGAGCCAGTCGATTGTCATCGTTTTCTGGTTCGATCACGGCTGGAATTCCCTCTTCCACAACACCCCTCAGACAGGTAGAGGTGATCGTTTCGCTTCGTTCCGGGAGAATCACATCTTCTGCCATTATTACGTCTAACACAAAGTTGTCACGATTGTGTAGTAGTAATTCTTCTTGACCGATCCTCAACACTCGGTGTCCGAAATCCAACTGGAATCCATGATTCCTCATGACGTCCATCCCCAGTATGACGTCTTCCTCAATTTCAGCTATGAGAACAGGATGGTCAAACTTTACTCGTCCCAACGTCATGCTAACCGTCGCTTCACCGTGTATTACTGCCTTCTCCCCAGTGGCAGTTCTCAATTGCCACCTACTTGGCCTAATCTTCCTAAGGTCCCTCACAACTTCCGAGCGTACGATCGTCTTCGTAGCTCCCGTGTCCACAAGCATGGCGTGGGATCTCCCGTCGATAGTGCCATCGACGTACGCGCTCCCCAATTGGTGGGAAAACGAGGCTATACTGGCCCGGGGGTTTCCACTGCTACGGGTCGACGTTCCCCCTTTCTTGTCGACCCGCATTAGTTTTCCTGGGCCTTTGTCGGCGCCGCTGTTCTGGGCCGCTTGCAAGAACTCTTCACATGGCCCACTTCGCCACAGTTCCAACAGCGAACTACCTTCTTCTTCGCCGACAGCATCTCCATGATCTGCTGTAGGACCCTTTCCACGAGTTTCTCAGTGTCTACTTCCTCTGTAACCGCTCGAACACGGCCGTGACCGCGGGAGGCTTCCATGGCTGCATCATGCTCCAGTGCGATGGCGAGCGCGTCCATTAATGTTTTCGGTCGAGCTAGTCTCAGGGCCCTCTGCAGTTCCTGGTCCCGCAGCCCGCTCACGAACGTCTGCACTGTGAGGCACTCCATCATCTGTTCCGGTGCCGTGGGATACGCCAACCTCACTAGTCTGGCTACGTCCGCTTCGAACTCCTGCAGGGTCTCGTTCGATCTCTGACGGCGATTGGACATCTGGGATTGATGGACTTGCTCCAGATGTGTTTGGCCGAACCGCATTTCCAGTCGCCTCAGCAGCTCATTGTAATTCCCGGCTTCCTCGGTGGATAGCGTCTGAAGAACTTCCAACGCCTCTCCACGTAAGGCTACCGTTAGGGAAACAGCTTTCTCGTGAGGGGACCAAGCGTTAGCCTCCGCTGCTGCCTCAAACTACTTCTTGTAGCTGGCCCACGGAATTTTTCCGTCGAACGTTGGGGGCGTCACTCGATTGGTGGATATCGAGTTCTGTTGAACGACCGCCTTCATTTCTTCCTTCGTCTCGCCGCTACTGACTCGCTTTAGTCGTTCTCCCAACTGCTTCGTCTTCTGATCAATTTCGTCTTCTTTCCCCTCGCCGCTACTGAGTTGTTCTAGTCGTTCTTCCAACTGCGTGATCTTCTGTTCAATCTCCTTACGCTGAGCCTCCATCTGGTCGGTTATCTCTTCCCTCTGGGCGGCGCTTTGAGCAGAAATATCTTCCCTCTGGGCGGCAATTTGAGCAGAAATATCTTCCCTCTGGGCGGCGATTTCTTCCCTCTGGGCAGCGATTTGAGCAGTGATGTCTTCCCTCTGGGCAGCGATTTGAGTAGTGATGTCTTCCCTCTGATCGGCGATTTTTTCCCTCTGGGCAGCGATTTGAGCAGTGATGTCTTCCCTCTGGGCGGCGATTTGAGCAGTGATGTCTTCCCTCTGGGCGGCGATTTGAGCAGTGATGTCTTCCCTCTGGGCGGCGCTTTCTTCCCTCTGGGCGGCGATTTCTTCCCTCTGGGCGGCGATTTGCTTCGTGATGTCATCGTCTTCGAACTCGAAAACTTCCGGGTCCTGGCCATTTTCTTTCAAAAATGCTGAGAGCCGGTCCTGGAGTTCAGTCTTCCTCCCTCCTGTTTCCAATTCCCGTTCCTCGAGTTCTTTTTTTAACTCGGCCACTTTTAATTCGCGTAACTTCTTCATGATCCCACTCCTGACACCAATGTAACGTTTATTTTATAATTTATTTACATTAATTGAACACTAATTTATTTAACACACTAAACTACTTGTACACTAGACTAGACACTACATAATTTATTTGTACTGCTCCGCTTTCGGATCGTATGTCGCGTTCACTTCTGCTTCTCTACTGCTAACTAACTCCCTCGATCACAAGCCCCCTTATATATACACTCCCAACCCCGATAAAGAACGTTCTAGTATATTCTAGAACGCCTACGCAGGAAATGTTCATGCAGCTGTTTTGTACGCGTCGTAGTTATTCTTTTGAAGGAGTAAACATGTGTCGCTTTGTTTACTTCTCGCATTACAATATGTTAGCGTCTAGCCAGTCTTTTATTTTATTTGTGAATTTGTAGTTTTTTTTGGATAATATCCCATGATTTACAATACAGTATCATCCGCAAAGGAATATATTGCACCACCCTTTTATTGTATTTCAAATAAATCACTTATGTATATAACAAATAATAGGACACCAAGTATACTACCCTGTGATACCCCTAAGGTTATAGGTAACCGGTCACTCTCTGTTTCTCGGATTTTAACTAATTGTTTTCTATTTTTTAAATAGTCTTTCAACACGTTTAGCGTAAGTCCTCTTATGCCCATAGCATTCAGTTTTTTAAATAGCATCTCGTAGTTCATAGTGTCAAACGCCTTAGCCAAGTCAAGAAAAACCGCTGCAACTTTCTGGTCTTTGTCCAACGACTCATTCGATAATTTAGTAAGCTTAGCAATTCCATCCTTTGTACCTATACCTTTCGTGAAATCAAATGACGATTTAGACAGTATTCTGTATTTTGTTAGAAAGCTTGTTAATCCACAATGCAGCAGTCTTTCGAAAACTCTGAGGCAAATTCGAAATCAATGTGATAAATCTATAGTTACCAGGATCACATTTATTTTCCGCCTCTAATATCGTTAAGTGCCTCCGCACACGGGTCGATCAGCGATGTGGTCGACGCGATTGTAATCGCAGATGTCTTTTCCCTCCACTCTCTTCCTATGCAGAGAACTCAGAGAAGTGTAGTACCAGTACCTAGTACCGCACACGGGTCGGTCTAGAGACGTACGACATAGGATCTCCTCGATTTGAATCTCATGCGATCGGGAGGGAAACGCAAATACGAGTGCATCGCGTGCCCCATGGAGGTAAGTTTGTGTAGTTCTTGTGATATTTATCTAATCTATTGTATATTGACCTCATTGAACGATTGAACGTGGGTGTCCGGTAAATGATGGTCAAAAAATAACCCCAAATAGGTGGCGGTTTTTCGAACACTTTTTCTTAATGCCGAAAATAAGATTTCCAGGTTAGTTTTCGAGAAAAAAAATGTAAAATTTTCACGGAGAATTCGCACATGCCACTGAAGCGAGCAAACTGCGTATGACACTGACAAATTGACATTGTCCGCTGGCACTGACATTCGCGTTAAATGTTGGGGAGGGTGTCGAGAGCGGGCTGGATTTTGGGGTTTTAAAAAAAAAAGATAAACATGCTCCGATTTCAAATTTTTTTACAGATGTGGTCTTCTCAGATCTTCGCCATACTGTGTTTTTTTTACTATCATTTACCGGACACCCTGTATAAACAGAATATAATAAAGTTTGTTAGCCATACCATTTACCTTCGCCATGTATTGTACCTGTACAATTACATATATTCCTAGGCTTTCAATATAAAATTCGTTGGGACAGTGGAGAGGTACCCAGAATTCTACAATTACAATCTCCAGGCGTACTCCAAGAGGGATGCTACGGAAAAGACGTGGAATAATATAATGTGGCGAAAGAAGTGAAATTATCAGGTAAAGTCTTTATTAAGAAATTCATCATCTGACAGGTGTAAGTAGAAGTACTAGCAAATATCAAGATAAAAATGAAAAATACAGTCAAGTAGTCAAATACAAGTCAAACGTATCTGAGAATATTTAAGTGCAATAATTCCACTGCCAAGGCAGTGATGCCCTTGGAATCAAAAAATAATGTGCTAAATAATCTCGTATAGCGTAAGCA
The DNA here is from genome assembly GCA_946251905.1 of Cryptocephalus moraei. Classification (NCBI taxonomy): domain Eukaryota; kingdom Metazoa; phylum Arthropoda; class Insecta; order Coleoptera; family Chrysomelidae; genus Cryptocephalus; species Cryptocephalus moraei. The sequence continues at coordinate 18,687,263 of OX276459.1, forward strand.
GTTGAAAAAATGTTTATTTTGGTTCGAGCTGGTAAACCAATGGGATTGGTGGAACTAGAGCTTCTCACATTTTTTTCCACATGTCGGGGCGCATATTGACACCCCTCTCTTTTCCTAACATAGTTATGTAGCACGCAAACACTTTTTGGTAGATTTATATCTAGTATTGCATTCGTTAACGAAGTAGAAAAAATAGGAATAAAAATGCGGTTTTCAGTTTTTTGGTATCTAGAGATCATACCTAATCATTTCCCAAAAATTTATATATATATGTATATATATATATATATATATGTATATATATATATGTATATATATATATATATATATATCGGATATAACGAAATTTGTCGGCAGGCTACAGGTCGCATTTTTTAAAGAATCACAACGAAATTTGGTACAAAAATCAGTTGGCCGAAAATCTCGGTCGAGTTCGTTAATGGGCCAAATCGGTCTAGCGGTTTCAAAATGGCGGCTTGTTATTTTCAAAAAAAAATCAAAAAACTTTTATTTCGCGTCTGAGAGAAATATGTTACTTGAGTTTTTTGTTACACTTATAGAGGCGAACGACTTTTGTATAAAACATTTTTTCGAGAAATGTACAGAAAAAAAGTTATTTTTTTCAAAAATAAATAAAAATAAGAAAAACCTTTATTTCGCGTCTGAGAGAAAAATGTTACTAAGTTGTTTTGTTGTTCTTATAGAGGCGAACAACTTTTATATAAAACAATCTGTAGAGAAACGTACAAAAATAAAGTTATTTTTGTTAAGAAAATTAAAAAATAAAAAAAACTTTAATTTCGCGTCTGAGAGAAAAATGTTACTTAGCTTTTTTGTTGCGCTAATAGAGACGAACAACTTTTGTATAAAACATATCTTTGAGAAATGTACAGAGAAAAAGTTATTTGCAAATATTTTAAAATTTTCTCGTTTGTATTTTTTCACACCTCGTATGCATTTTTTTTGACACATCGTGTGTTATGTTACTGTATATCTTACCCATAAATCTACCTTTCAGCCTGGCATGCCATGGGGTTTTTATGATATTATTGACCGTATTTTCATCGCGACAACGTATCGCAGTACTGAGCACTTGGAATTTTTCCGTCATCATTTCAAACGTGCATTCAATAGTCTTCCTTCCCCTGCTCAAACGATAGTTAAAAATTCGTTTTATATTGTCAAGAATACGTTTGGAATAAGGTCTTAGTAAATACCGAGACAATGGGAATGCTTCGTCTCCCACAAAGTAATAAGGGAACAGGCAATCATCATACTCATCGAAAGGTAGCTTAGATGGAGGTGGAATGTTAAGTTGTGAATTAGATATCAGGTTTTTAATTGCCGAGGCTCTAAAGATACCCCCGTCACTGTTTCTACCAGCGTATCCCGTTTCGATCATGGTGAAAATACCATCAGCATCGCAGCATCCTAATAGTACTATTGAGTGGTAGCCGTTATAATTAAAATTAGTCGAACCACTATTAGGGAGTTTTTCTATGCGGATATGCTTGCCATCCAAGGTCCCTATACAATTTGGAAGGTTCCATAGCATGTGAAAACGCTGAGCAATACTTTTCCATTGGTCACAAGAAGGGATGGGTATGTAGGTTTCTTTCAGCTCATTCCAGATAATTGTGGTCGTCTCAGATACTATTCGCCCAATTGTAGTCTCTCCTCGACAAAAGTAAAGTCCCAATGCAATGAATGTACAACCTGTAGCCAAATACCTGGAAATGAATAAAGAGATTATAAGTTGAAATCGATGATGGGGAAGACTCCCCTGTAATAAGCTAGTAATAACCTTTCCAATCAACTATTTGATACTGCCATACTGAACTACTTAACTGACCACTAACGCACTCATTTCACTTTCTTGTTCTAGTGAATGAATGCAAAGAGAAGTGGAGAAACTCGAGGAGTAATTTTGTCAAGAATCTAAAGCCGAAACCAAGTGGAAGTGGAGCAACGAAGAAAAAACCGTACTACCTCATGGAAGTTATGCAGTTTGCGATTCCCTTTGTAAAAATTGCCGGTAATCCTACTGGCAATTTACCTACAACGTCTGAAATTGCGTCTTCCATCTCAACCTTACCGACTTATCTTGACGATGTAGATAATATGGAAGAAGGAGAACGGGACATTGCAGAGGAAATTGTTGATGACCTCGGAATTACACCACTGCCTGCGACATCTCCCCTACTTTCAACTGAATCTTCATGGGAAAGTCAGAGGCACACTGTGAGGACGGTAACATCGCCTATGACATCTGAAACAAGAGGTCCACATGGTCAGATAAAGCTTTTTCAGCTTATTTTTCGGCAAAACAAGCTAAATTGTCTATCAGGCCCCCGGTAAAAGATGAGAGAGACAAGAGAGAGGAAGGAATACAAAATTTCTTATTGAGCCTCGTTCCAGACCTAATGCAGTTGAATGATGTTCAACTTAGAAGTTTTAAAAGGACAGCTTTGCTTCTCATAGAAATATCTCAAGTCAGTGCCAGTGACACAGGCCAGTGATCCGTCGCGAACAGACATGCTTCTAAACCGCCCGAACCAGTTCGACGCGCGCACCAACGTTCCGCCGCTCCCGGCTCGCCGGCTCCCAGTTCTCGGGTCGTCCCCGACGTGCACGCTTGTTACAACACCGTCCTTCTCAGGACGGTCAAGCTCACACGGGGCGCCCGTCGTCCACCACAAAATCCCGGCGCAGCGCAGTAAAGCGTTTTCTGCGGTCCTAGGAGAGGGAAGCAAGGGAGGACAAGGCTTCGGCCTTAACCCTCGTGCCCCCATACAGGGCTCCCTCTCTTTGAACCGGACTCGCTTGAGCCCAGCAGCTAGACCAGGTAAGTGATTAACACTCACACCCACGCACACGATTCACACTCACCCACGCACACCCACCCACTCTCACCATGACACCTGAAGAACTACACTCACTCATCACAAAACAACAAGAGACCATTGCCCACCTCAAAAACGAGATCACCAGATACCAATTACACATCAACACCCTCAATGCAAAAATCAAGAAAACCTCTCAAAAACCCGCCAAACGTCAAGTCAGCCCTCACCCACAAACCATTCCGGTAGCCACACAGAACAAATTTGATATCCTTACCGTCATGGACACCGACGACTCCGCCACACCACCAAACACCCTCACCGAACCCGAACCAAAACGACCAAAACCACAAACCACCTCACCACAACAACAGATCCAGAAACAACACAACACCCCACAACACAGCAACACACAGCAACCAACTCAACCCAACTCCAACAACAGACTCCCACCCATCTATTTACACGACACGAACAAGTGGTCAGACGCTTCTAAACTCTTCCGTACCCACAACGCTCAGTTCACCCACGCCAGAGTCACCCCACAGGGCGTACGCATCACCCCCACCGACGCCGAAAATCATCGTAAAATTTCCAAAATCCTGCACGAACACAAACTCGACGCTCACACCTTCACCCTCCCCGAAGACAAACACATACACATAGTCATCAGGGGACTACCGATCAACACAAACACAAACGACATCACCTCAGAACTTGAAACCCTTGGGTTCCACCCCAAAAACCTCGCCCGCATCAAGTCATTTCGCACAAAACTCGAGACACCTCTCATCTCATGCTCACTACCATCTAACGAAACCCCCATTTACGACATCACTAGCCTAAACGACCTCCGCATCCGTATCGAAACCAGAAACAAACCTCACCTGGTCCCACAATGCCACCGATGCCAGAAATTCTGGCACACCCAAGCAAACTGCAAGGCACAACCGAGGTGCGTGAAGTGCGGACAAGATCACGATACCCACACATGCACAAAACCATCAGTAACGGACGCAACCTGTGCTAACTGTAATGGAAAGCATCCAGCCAGTTACCGAGGATGTCCAAGATTCCCGAAACTTCAGAAACCACAATTCACAGAATCCACCCCACAACCCATCACGCCACAAACATCCCACATTTCATACGCCAACATCGCAAAATCAACTCACAACACATCCCAAAAACCCGACCGCGACACAATCATGAACATATTTCATACCATGACTCAGCAACTCGACCAAATCAGACGCCTCCTCCATGAATAACGCTCCAAACATTACCCCCCCTCCCCTCCCTCACCCTACTCACCTCAAACTCCTAACCTGGAACGTCAACGGGCTCAAGAACATCAAACAAGAACTGGAACACATTCTCAACACGCACGACATCGACATAGCCGCCATCCAGGAAACCAGACTATCCACTTTACACAAATTCACACTTAGAAACTACATCACATACAGAACCGACATAAACACAAACACCCACCACTCGACGGCCATACTCATCAAAAAACACATTAAACACCACCCCGGCCCAAACCCTCAAACCCAACATATCCACACATCATCACTCACAATTCACACGAAACACCGCGGACACATCACAATACATTCCGCATACAAACCCCCAAAATCACCCATCACCGACCAAGACATCCGCCACCTATCCGACACACCACACAGCACCATAATCATAGGAGACTTAAACTGCAAACACCCGAACTGGCACAGCAGACGACACAATACTAACGGCACAAAACTACACGACATAACACAACAACTCGGCTCTATCATCACGGCACCAACACACCCAACACACTACCCAGACAACCCAAACCACCTTCCAGATGTCCTAGACATAGCAATACTTTCCAACATCACACTCCACAGCAATATCTACACACTCCAACAAGGCCCCTGCGCCCACCAACCCGTCATCCTCGTCCTTCAAGACCCAAACACTCTCAGCACTCCCCCTCCTATTACAATAACCTGGAAAGACCTCCCCAAAGCACTCCAAACTACACTGAGCCCAGTCCCCAAAATCACCAGCAAAAAGACCCTCGAAAAAGCTGTCTCCAAACTAGAAGACGACATCCGCGCCGCAATCGACCTATGCACCATCACCACACACAAACACTATCCTCCAAAAACTACACAACTACCACAACACATACAAAACCTCATCACCACACGTAACAGAGCTAAACGAACATACCAACACACCAGAAACCCGATTCACAAACGACAATACAACGACCTGAACCGCGACCTCAAAACACAACTTCAATCATACCGCAACACACAATGGAATGCAAAACTTCAAACACTGAACACCAAAGACAACTCCATCTGGAAAATGGCTAAAGCTCTCCGTACACATAAAACACACACACACCCCCCATACACTCCACCGACGGAATAAAATACACAGACACTGACAAAGCTGAAGCTTTCGCTTTAGCTTACGAACGCCACAGCCGCCTCCTTGAAAATCACGACATCGACCCTGACCACGAGGAGGAGGTCTACGAAAACACCCGACACATCCGCCGAAACACATCAACATCCCCATTCACACCAGTCACTCCCAAAGAAATACACAACATCATCCGCACACTCAAAAACCGCAAAGCACCCGGCCCCGACACCATCAACAACAAAACATTAAAACTCCTTCCGCGTAGAGGGATAGCCACCATCACCGCCATCGCAAACGCCATCATCCGACTTTGCCACTTCCCATCCAGGTGGAAAGAGGCCACAGTCATCATGATCCCTAAACCCGGAAAAGACCACACCCTTCCCCAGAACTACCGCCCCATCAGTCTCCTCTCATCCATCTCCAAAGTCATCGAAATCCCTATCCTCGACATACTTCGCACCATCTCACATGACCTCCACGCCATCCCGGACGAACAGTTCGGATTTCGATCACATCATAGCTCAGAACATCAACTCATCAGACTAACCGAGCACATCACAGACGGTTTCAACCGCAACCGTGTGACAGGCGTCGTGCTATTCGATATCGAGAAGGCTTTCGATAAAGTCTGGCACGACGGCCTGCTACACAAAATGACACAGCTACAATACCCCATCACATACATCAGACTTATAAATTCATACCTACGCAACAGAATCATCAGAGTACGCACAAACAACACACTATCACCTCCACATCGACTCGAAGCCGGCGTCCCACAGGGCGCCGTGCTATCACCACACCTTTTCAACATTTTCATCCACGACATACCAAAACACTCAGACGTCACCCTATCCCTTTACGCAGACGACACAGCACTCACCGCACAATCCTGGCAGCCACACATAGTCACCCAAAAATTACAACAAGCCACTAACGACCTACTCGACTTTTGTGTCGACTGGAAAATCACACTCAACATAGACAAAACACAAGCCATACTCATACGCCGCAAACACAAACAACCACACTCACACATCAACATTGACGGACACGACATACCCTGGAGTGACGAAGTCAAATACTTGGGGGTGTACTTAGACACAAAACTAACATGGAAACGACACACACAGTACGCCAAACAAAAAGCCAACGCCATAAGATCACTCCTCTACCCACTCATAAACAGGAAAAGCCACCTCACACCACAAAACAAACACACACTCATCAAATCCACCATCAGACCCATACTCACCTACGCATCAACCGCCTGGGGGTACGCCGCAAAAACTCACATACGACCACTCGAGATCCTCGTAAACCGCATCATCAGACAATCACTAAACATCCCATGGTATATTTCAAACGCACAAATACAACACGAACTCGAAACACACATCACTCACAACATACATAAAAACACGCGCCACGAAAGTCTTCCAATCCATAACCACACACGAAAACCCACTCATCCGTAAAGCCTCCGACTACGACCCGGATCCAGACATCATTCGACCTCACAAACGGCCAAAACTGGTATTAACCAGTTAATCATTCCACCCAAACCCACACACACACACCCACACACAATTTTTTGTTTTTTCTTTCAGATATAGCTTAACAGCAGCCCGATCCTACAACCACATCCTGCCTCACGGCGCCAAGTCCGAACACTTCCCGATCGAGTGTCAGCCCTCGGGCGGATACACTCGTCCCCTTCCACCCCGGAGAGGAGGTTTTAGTTAGGGTAAGAATCCCACACTGTTGAGCCCGGCGCACCTACCGGGCTCTTCGCCTTTTGAAGGTTTCCCCTCTCTCGAAAAAAAAAAAAAAAAATCATAGATGAAGTTAATGGAGGTTCCTTAGACATTGTTCCTACGGATCGTAGTATGGTGCTACCATCCATTAACCAAGGATTAACTCATTTCTCCGCCCACTCCAACCGATTATCTACATTTCCCCTTCAAGGTATGACGGGTAATTTGTCAGAATTAAATCAACAAGTGCAAGTCCTCAAGAAGATTCTTCACAAACTTTTTAAATGCTTTTTCTATCGTTGGGAACTCACCTTTTTTATATGCAAATAATACTTTGAGCTAACAACTTAGTTTTATTGAGTTTTCAATAAAAAAACCTACCTTAAAGTTATTAGTATACGTTCTTCTGCGGTTACACATTTCCTCATATTTGTATCCACGTGGTGTATGGCTGGAGTAAGCGTATCAACTAGATGGATATATGATTCTTTCGGCATTCTATAAAATGTCAAAAATTTTGCGTCACTTTCTTGCATTTCTCGTGCACCAACAAATAAACGAGTATGAAAATTTCGTTCAATATACGGATGCACCCAGTGGCGGATCTATGGGGGGGGGCTACAGGGGCTATAGCCCCCCCCATCGGGAACCAAAATTTAACAAATAATAATACTAAATACATACATATTTGTAATATAATATACCCAGTACATAACTGAATCAGTTCTACCTCTCCTTCCTGGTTTTCTGTTCGTTCTTTGTCTCCCTGGTATACCTGAAGCACATTTCTTTTTTGGTAATTTTTCTCCTATTAACTGATTAAACGCAATATCGAAACATTAACAGGTATAAATACTCAGCAATTCTATGAAATCTTGCGGCTTGAAAATCCGCACGTAGGCCATTTCTGGTAGCTGTATCGCCCGTAATCGTCGGCCGAACTTAACGTAGACAAAACAAACCAACGAAAATTCAAACTCTGCTCGTATGGACTGGCGACCGAGAAATCAACTTTAATTAAACCAAACAAACTAAAACGAGTTAGTGAGAAACCCTAACGTGGCACATTTTTGACTACAATTGTACAAGCGTTTGTCATTTAAGCTGCAACTGTGCGTTGATGAGTGTCGCTTGATGCAGTGAGGCAGTGAGCAGTGACAAATAATTTGTGGCGCTATAAGCCGTAAATTTAACAGTGGCATTTTTGATCAATCAATAAAATATTTTACTGGTTTTGTGAGTGTTTGTAACGCTCTCTTTAGTAATTATAATTTTATATTGTTGAATTATTTAAAAGAGAACGAACAATTGCCACGACTAGCTCTGCGTGCAATGAGTTCCCTTTGTTTGATTTATCAATTCCTGGGTCGTGGGGAGAATTCAATTAACGTTCAAACGAATGATGATGGTTACACTGAGATTTAATTCCAGTTATAGGTTATACATACATTTTCGATCAACACATTAACAGAAGAAATAAGCCGCATTAATAAATTCGGTATACCATAAATTCACTTACGCCTATAAGGAGGCAACCAACAATACACTAGACTAACCAGCGAAAATAATGTCTATGACCTTATCCAAATTGACTTCGTAATTGTTATGGTCGCTTCGCTAACATAACCCTAATGTTACGTTACCCTGAGTTAACTGTTCTCTACAGGGAACGCCTACCGAACAACGGTTTACGGTTAACTGTGGGCAACGTAAACAAGCAAAAGAAAATAGTGTTACTAACAGTCCTTCAGAAGATGCAACAAATCAAATGTACAGATACTTCACTTATAAGTGTCACTATAAATTGGTCGACCAATATAAAAAACGATACCTGATCAGGGTTTATCGGCTTGTCGAAGAGAGGCGCACTCACGCAGGCTCTATCGCCCTCGTGCGTAGGGGGTCCTGTTGACTGGCCACGTTCGTTGTCGGATATAGCCACACTGCAGGTCGTAAAGGCTTTGACGCTGAAGTCGGAAGTTGATGATCCAAGGAACGCCGTTCAAGCACGTTCGTGTTTCCCTATTCACTGGTCTACACTTCACTATACAAATTTACTAGGCAACTGATCAATAGAAGTACGCAGACTTCTTGTTTACTTCACTTCAAACATTAACCTCTAAATCAGATGACCTTCACCCAGTGCCAAGCTACCAACTTTCAAGTTAACCTCAAATTCCGGCTAAATTGAACGTGGTTCGGCGCTGACAGCTTGGTCCTTTCTGCTCGTCCCTTCTCTCAAAATTTACCATCTCTACCGTTGCCTACGCGTGGTACGGCGCTCTCATTGGTTCCCCACCTATCACACCATATCACGCTCTACGCTCGTGGTCGCATATTTTCGGAATGTAATGTTGACTTAGGCTCTTCGCCCTTTACCGCGAGGGGGGAATAATTAACATTATCTTTACACGGGAATATCTCCAATAGTTTCCCATCCCCAACTTTGATTTTAGTGTCTCTATAAAGGTTCATTCCGAGGCTAACTCAAGGTGAAATTCGGAGTTGATCCGTTATCGCGGGGACGAGTAATTAGCTCCGCATCATTTACTTGCCTATAAACGAGCGATTTCCGGCGTCCAGAGCCGTACTAAAAAAGTAACCGTTACACTCCCCTTCTCCTCCGAAAGAGGTCGTCCCAGACCGATAGACGTTCACACTTCCATACCTCAGCAGTAATATCACCCGTCATCAGGGGATCTCGACGAATACACGATAAACATACACAATCACACTTTCACACCGACAACTTATCTATGGTCGAAACCGCGTACGCTCAAGGACCCGCCGTAGCGACAAAATTTTGAAATAAAAGGCCGAAAGGGGTGAAGAAGTTAAAATATTAGTCCAAGAGCGCACCTAGAATTCCCTAGCATTCACACTCGGCGAACCAGGTCCAATGCCCGGTTCCAGCCGGCTGCTGATAGGTGCCTAAACGCTCCTTAAAGCTCTATCTGAGCTGCCCCTATCAACAGACTTATAAATAAAGCGCTTTTTGGGTAAAATGTGGACCGCATAGTCCACGTACGTTCGGGGTGGCCCTGAAGGGACCGGATCATCGGCCACTCTTATGGCTTTACGCACTCAAAATGATCCAATGGCTTTACGCACTCAAAACGACCCAGTAGAAACGACCAATGCCTAATTTGATCTTCCAGTCAATATTAACCCTTTAAAGAAAATTATAGTATCCCCATCCAACGAGAACATAGGATCGGTGGTATCGTACCATCCGCCCAAGGCCAACACTAGCCACACTCAAGCCAGACTGCAACCAATCGAGAACAGTGTACCATCAAAATTTTAACCATAAAAGACATCAAATATCCCCAAGAAACGAGAATGACAAATCACAATACAACCAAACCAAACACTTAGAGGACTCTTACCTCAACCGCGGACTCGGTGCAGTGGTATTCTAGAACACAGCCCCCACCTGCAGAGCAACAAACCTTAGAGGACTCTTACCTCAACCGCGGACCCGGTGCAGTGGTATTCTAGAACACAGCCCCCACCTGCAGAGCAACAAACCTTAGAAGATACCTAAAGAAGCAAACTCACAAAGTCGCCAGTCATAAAAAAAATAGGGAGTGAAAAAGAAAAAAGGACAATTTTGGGCGCCACTTGTATCCTTTGGAAAGTGGGGAGGACCAAGAAAACCCATTGTAGATGATAAGTTTAGGTTAGTGGGGGAGGGGTTAGGCCATCAGTGCCCGATTCCCCATCAGAACATTGATATGGTTTAAGATCTTTTACGTGCCAGCGTCCAGCTGACTTACCATGTTCGTCAACTAACTCATATACCAAGGGAGAGACTACCTTCGTTACCGTGCACTCAGAATATTTGGGTGCTAATTTTTTTGAAAAGTAGTTAGCTGCATTTGACAAGAAATAGTTCTTTTTCCAGACCTTATCACCAAGTTCAAAAGAAAGGGGGCGTTTCCTCAAATTATACTGGCGAGCATTAACTTCGTAGGCTCGACGGAGACGTTCCTTAACTTCATCGTGTAATTCTGGCAACATTGACATGTCCTTGGCCCAAAAGAGGTTATTTTTAATCTCGAAATCGTTAGAATTAACAGAAGACCCATAGAAATTTCCAGAAACTGGCACATGCCGACCAAAGACTAAATAGGCGGGTGGCAATTGAGTGACCTCATGTTTGGCCAAACGCAAAGCTTGAGCAATTTCAGGCAGCTTCTCATCCCATGTCCTATGATTATCCTTAATATAGGAAGAAATGGCCGTAACTAACACACGGTTCACCCGTTCGGTTGGGTTGACTTGAGGGTGATAATGGGCATTAAACCAGATTTTAGGCACTTGGTATTGATCAAGGAACTTCCTCATTTCACGGGACTTAAATTGCACTCCATTGTCACACATAACTATTTCGGGAACACCAAACAGCAGAAAGACATTTGTACGTAGGTATTGAATGATGGCACTAGTAACTGCACGACGGAGTGGGTGGACTAACACAAATTTCGTAAATTGATCGGTCACTACCAGAACATATTGGTTTCCCTTCTTGCTAGCCGGAAAGGGCCCTAGTAAATCCATAGATATAGCTTGAAAAGGATAACTTACTTTCTTTTGACTGCCCATAAAGCCAGGACGAGCCACATTCTCACTCTTTTGGGAGGCACAAATTTTACAATTCTTCACGAATTTACTAACAGTTATTCGCATTTTAGGCCAGTAGTAGAATTCTTGAATACGAGCAAGAGTCTTAGCAGTACCTAAATGGGCCGCAGTAGGATCATTATGAAATTTATCTAGGACTAAAGGCCGAAGGTCAGTGGGTACTACCAGCTTCCAATCCGGAAGATTTGACTCAGTAGGCAGGGGGCTAGGAAGATGTTTATATATTCGATCCTGTTCCACTCGAAACTCAGGGAAGTGGTCAGGAGAATCAACAATCTGACTGATCATGTTTTCATACCAACGATCCAATTTCCAATCGGTAAAAGTGAGCACTTGAATATCTCTAGACAAAGCATCCGGAACAACATTTTTACTACCAGGACGGTGTTGCACTTCGAACGTAAATTGGGACAGCTTTAAGCTCCAACGCGAGAGACGACCAGTAGGTTCTCGAAGGTTATTCAACCACTTTAAGGAAGCGCAATCTGTAATAACGGTAAAAACTGTACCTTCGACATAACCTCTAAATTTCTCTATACCAAAAATGATACCTAATAATTCCCTTTCAGTGGCAGAGTATTTCCGTTCAGTAGCAGTTAGGGATCGACTAGCAAAGGCAATGGGATGTTCCTTAGATTCAATTTTCTGAAATAAAACAGCTCCTAGACCGACATTAGATGCATCAGTTTGAATAAAGAAAGGTTGGTTAAAATTAGGGGAAGCCAAAACGGGAGCAGAGGTAATCATTGACTTGATCGTTGCCAAAGCTTCATCCGCCTCTGGGGTCCATACAACCGATTGACCTTTCTTTTTAGATTTCAAAAGACCAGTTATGGGAGCTGCTATCGTGGAAAAGTTTTTCATAAACCGCCTATAATAGGAAATCATGCCAATCAATCTTTTAATCTCGGTGGTATTCGTCGGAGGCTTAAAGTCAACGATAGCTGACACCTTGTCCGGACTAGTACGCAGGCCATCCTGGTCCACGATAAATCCCAAAAAGGAGAGAGAGGGTCGGCAAAATTCACATTTTTCCAAGTTGATAGAGAAACCTGCTTCCATTAATCGATCTCGGACACAATTCAAAGTCTGTATATGTTCATTGAAAGTTGGAGATGCTATAATGATGTCATCCAAATATACGAAAACTTGATCGCCAAACAAATCACCTCTAAGCACTCTTTCCATGGTGCGTTGCAAAGTCTGGGGGCTATTAGACAGTCCAAAAGGCATAACCGTAAATTCAAATAAACCCATACCGGGCACGCAAAAGGCAGTCTTTTCTCTAGAAGATTTTTCTAACGGGATTTGCCAAAAAGCCTTTTTAAGATCAATGGATGTTAAGTACCTAGCATCTCGCAACCTATTTAATATAGAATCGACCTGGGGAAGAGGGTATGAATCTCTAATAGTGACAGAATTAAGTTTACGACCATCGAAACATGCTCGTAATTCGCCGTTTTTCTTCTTGACCAAGAGCAGAGGGGAGGACCAAGGCGACTTGGAGGGTTGAATCACTCCCAATTCCAACATTTCTTGCACTTCCTTATGTAGGTGCTCTTGCATGGCCGGACTTAACAAATATTGACGCTGTTTAAAGGGACGAGCATCGCCAGTATCAATATAGTGTTCAACTAATGAGGTTCGGCCCAGTTTAGGCAGTGAAATTGCTTTAAACCGATCAATGGCTTCACCTAATGATTGACTTTGTTCAGTTGTTAAGGCGGTACTAGGGGTAATAGCATTGATGGCATCAATTCCTTTCGTGACGGGCTCTCCAATAGACCATTGATTATTTGCAAAGTCCAAAATGACATTAAATTGTTTACCAAAATTAATTCCCAATATAAAAGGAGCCGTAATCGAAGGGATTATTAAGAACGAAACCAGTTTAGTAACAAAGTCCATTGTGACAGGAAGGAACACCTCCCCTATCACCTCCTGAGAAGAACCATCCGCCGTAGTGACTAGTATGGGTGCTGGCCTTGAGTCAATTTCCACACCTGCCCTCCGAAGTAATTCCATCCCATGACTTCCAATAACATTATACGACGCACCAGTATCCAACAGACAAGTAATGGTACTACCACATATCAGTACATTCAAGTAGGGTCGGTTGTCTCCCGACACCGGTACACAAATAGGGGCCAGTTGCGAACTTTGATAGAACTCTTTCACACGTTTCAACCAATCATTCCATTCTTCAATAGTAGGGATATACGGATTAGATTTATCGTGACAAGGTGCATCCGGATAAACACAAACCTGATTGGGACTGGGCTCAAATTGATTAGTTAAAACGGCTAACTGCGGTAAGGGTTTAGTGTCACTTTCTATTCTTGTGAATCTTCCGGTGCCATGTCGATTGACAAAATCTTTGGAGGCATGACACCGCGCCGCAAGTTTTTTTGAATTGCATTGAGGGCAAGTACGGATCGTAAAATTTTCTTTTCCGCAGCCGAAGCACACTCGCTTTCGTTCCGCAGGACAGTTAATAGAGAAATGCCCGAATTGTTGGCAATTCCAGCATTGATCCCGACGGTTTCCGCTCGGGCCCGGACGAGAAACGTCAGTTACCAAATTTACATTACCATTGGAATTTATTCGAGCCCTAGGTACTAATGCGTTTGCTGAAACAAAAGCTAACTCCGGTTCTACACAATCGTTACTGCGCCGGGGAGGTGGAACATAATGCTCAGCCCTAAACTTCTTGGCTTCTAACTTTAAACACTCCTCTTCAAGTTCAATGAGTGAATTTACCGTTCCTAACTGAGTGATATAAAACGGGGCCAAATTTCGAGTAATAATATCAAATTTAACTGGCTCGGTAGCGTCACCATATCGCCTAAACAGCGCTTGCATTGTGGATAGATATTCAATGATCCCTTCCGATGGATCTTGTGTTCGGTCTAGGATTTCTTTAAATAAGCGCGCCCGATAATCAGGAGGTTCAAAGTGTCTGCGCAATAATTCCGACAAACTTTTCCAATCGTCGAACCTATGTCTATTTGCACGATACCATACAAGCGCTTTTCCTGAGAACAGGTCGATGGTTGAAGCGAATAGTTCACCCTCCGTCAAACCACGAGCGAGTCGAAGTTCTTCAACACGCTCTAAGAAATTATACACTGAGCAAGTCTTTTCCCCATTAAACGTTATTCCCCATTTCTCTACACGAGTCCTAGTTAAAGGAATACTAGCTGTGACATTCGTCTCTGTATTTACCCTTGATTCAACCTGAGTTCGTTCTACCGTCTCTAGTCTAAATTGATCTAATAAGTACAAGGTTTCTACTAACAAGTTGACTAGTTCTTTACGTTGTTCTTCAGTCACATCCGTATTCAAAATATAATTGAGTCGATAATTCAAGTGAAATAATCTCGATTGCGCCCGGGAATGTTCAGCCTCATTGTTACTCTTCAGTGATTCCTTAATTTCCGTTATATATTTGCTAATGATAGTCTTTTCGGAATCAAAAATAAGTTCCATTTCTATTTCACTACCCGATTTACCGTCCATAAAAACTACTTGTCGTAGCACACTTCTCAAACAATCCACCGTTTTCGAATCATCCACCGGAATACCTCTACTTTTTAGTTCAAATATCAACATTTCTTTTAACAAATCACCCACTTGCATTTTTGGTTCCATTTTGAAGGAGAGACGAGTTTACAAAACCACCAATATATAACAAATCTTATCAAAGTTTACAAAGAAACTAAATCTCTCAACCAACATCTATTATTCTCTTCACGAGCCCCAGACGTTGTGCGCCAATTTGTAACGCTCTCTTTAGTAATTATAATTTTATATTGTTGAATTATTTAAAAGAGAACGAACAATTGCCACGACTAGCTCTGCGTGCAATGAGTTCCCTTTGTTTGATTTATCAATTCCTGGGTCGTGGGGAGAATTCAATTAACGTTCAAACGAATGATGATGGTTACACTGAGATTTAATTCCAGTTATAGGTTATACATACATTTTCGATCAACACATTAACAGAAGAAATAAGCCGCATTAATAAATTCGGTATACCATAAATTCACTTACGCCTATAAGGAGGCAACCAACAATACACTAGACTAACCAGCGAAAATAATGTCTATGACCTTATCCAAATTGACTTCGTAATTGTTATGGTCGCTTCGCTAACATAACCCTAATGTTACGTTACCCTGAGTTAACTGTTCTCTACAGGGAACGCCTACCGAACAACGGTTTACGGTTAACTGTGGGCAACGTAAACAAGCAAAAGAAAATAGTGTTACTAACAGTCCTTCAGAAGATGCAACAAATCAAATGTACAGATACTTCACTTATAAGTGTCACTATAAATTGGTCGACCAATATAAAAAACGATACCTGATCAGGGTTTATCGGCTTGTCGAAGAGAGGCGCACTCACGCAGGCTCTATCGCCCTCGTGCGTAGGGGGTCCTGTTGACTGGCCACGTTCGTTGTCGGATATAGCCACACTGCAGGTCGTAAAGGCTTTGACGCTGAAGTCGGAAGTTGATGATCCAAGGAACGCCGTTCAAGCACGTTCGTGTTTCCCTATTCACTGGTCTACACTTCACTATACAAATTTACTAGGCAACTGATCAATAGAAGTACGCAGACTTCTTGTTTACTTCACTTCAAACATTAACCTCTAAATCAGATGACCTTCACCCAGTGCCAAGCTACCAACTTTCAAGTTAACCTCAAATTCCGGCTAAATTGAACGTGGTTCGGCGCTGACAGCTTGGTCCTTTCTGCTCGTCCCTTCTCTCAAAATTTACCATCTCTACCGTTGCCTACGCGTGGTACGGCGCTCTCATTGGTTCCCCACCTATCACACCATATCACGCTCTACGCTCGTGGTCGCATATTTTCGGAATGTAATGTTGACTTAGGCTCTTCGCCCTTTACCGCGAGGGGGGAATAATTAACATTATCTTTACACGGGAATATCTCCAATAGTTTCCCATCCCCAACTTTGATTTTAGTGTCTCTATAAAGGTTCATTCCGAGGCTAACTCAAGGTGAAATTCGGAGTTGATCCGTTATCGCGGGGACGAGTAATTAGCTCCGCATCATTTACTTGCCTATAAACGAGCGATTTCCGGCGTCCAGAGCCGTACTAAAAAAGTAACCGTTACATGTTATTGGGTTATTTTAGAAAAATGAATTGCAAATTACAGACTATTTCAAATCCGAAGAAGAAACTAAAAAAAAGGCCCAAAATCTTAGAAGTGAACAGTACTAATGTTAAAAGTTCAACATCTAATTCAAGCGATGTATGTATTGCTAGTTCATCTAGATTTTCGCATAATTTACAGGCAAGCAATATTTTGATATATTATTTTATTATATTACCTAATCATTTTATTCGCCAAATTTTAATAGAATATTAAAAACTTCCATAGCAAGCCAGGCGCTAAGGTAGATTTATGGTTAGAATAATACTTTGTTTCTCAATTCAAATCTCTGTACATACATTTTTCACAATTATCGGGAATATCCAATTACTTCTTTTCCATTTCATAACCTCATTGCATTATTCGCGGTACCAAGCAAATAAAAATCATGGCATTTGCTCTGCGATTGATGAATTACGCGAGTTTTTAGTTTCATGAAATCCAAAAAACTTGTTTTCGATTTTAGGACAAGGATCAAAGTAATCTGGTACGTTTATTCGACATCTGTCTTGCAGTAAATAAAAGTTTACGCGATGAGGAGAAACTTAATTTTTTAATTAACACCTGGAAAACCGATAATACTTACCATTTTCCTTCACAACTCGAAGGCAAACAATATAGAAGATTTAAAATTGAATGGATGAGCTGGTATAAATGGCTAGCCTACAGTGAAATTGAAAAGTGCAGGGGCGCTTATTGCAAGATTTGTGTTTTGTTTGGACCATCTGAAGCAGGAGTTGGGGGTCAGGTGGGTGTACAAAATACTAATTTTGTTTATAGGGGTGTGTTATAACGTTATAATATATTTTTTTTATTTCTTTTAGGCGGTAAACACGCTGGTTAAAAAACCACTACCAAAATATAAAAAAGCAGTTGAACAGTTTCAGAATCATGACAGTACAAGTTACCACGGGTTTTCAGTGGTAAAGGCATCTAATTTTAAGAAAAATATGGAAGGAATTACAAGCATTGCTATTTAACTTGGACAAAAATCCGCAATTATTGACGCCAACAGAAAACGCCTTCATCCTATAGTTAAAACAATTATTTTTGTGCGAATAATAATTTACCCCTACGGGGCCATAGAGATGATGGTGAATTATTAGAGACCACAAACAAAAGAAACACAGAGAGTTTTAGTCAAGGTGTGTTTAGAAATCTATTGGCCTTTCGTATGGATGCTGGGGATGAAGATCTCAGACACCATTTAAATACGGCCAAAAAAAATGCTACTATGATAAGCAAAACAATACAAAATGAAATTATTGAAGCATTAGGAGCAGTTATAAGAGTGTAAATTGTACAGGATATTAAAAAATCTAAGTATAAAAATACTTAAAAACAATTCTTTGTGACAAAACGACAGATATAAGTACCAAAGAGCAGATGAAATTTTGTATCAGATATTTAGATACAGAAAATTACGTTGTTAAGGAAGAATTTTTAGGTTTCATCGAAGTAAAATCTACTACTGGACAGGATATTAAAACAACAATGTACAAAAAACTTAAGGATTTAGACCTATCTATTACGAACCTTCGGGGGCAAGGATATGACGGAGGTAACAATATGTCCGGAAAAATCAATGGCGTCCAAGCACTCATAAGAGAGGATCAAAACTTGGCCCTATACATCCACTGTTTAAATTTATGCGTTTCAAAAAGCTGCGAAATGCCATCAATAAGGAATATGATGGGAGCATCTGTGTCCAATTTTATTTCGGCATCTGGTAGGAGACTAGGGAGGGTTGATACCATGGGAGGTTTGATACGCTTTCAAATTTGCCGCCTAAAATGTGAATTTCCCCCGAGATTTGGCATCAGTGTAATGCTTTCTAGTCAACTGTCACTTGATATTCGTTTGTTGTCGTTTAAAGCACACTTAAAAATGTTAACGAAAAAAACTTGTTTTTCATACAAAAATTGAATATTTAGTCAAGGTAAGTGTAAGCATTTTATTAAAAACTAGTTCAGATTATCCTTTTTATGAAATCCAGATCACTTAGTGATGGGATTTAGCTATTATTTAAGATAGAAATGATTGCCAGAATGAGCGGTTAGTTTCTGGCGGTTCTTCGTTTAGTTAAACATGTCATGCAAGGAGGAATGATACAACCGAATTCGGGGAGACTTGATACATGTATCAACCCTCCCCACGAGTATCAAACCACCCAATAATAATTATTTTTTTTATAAAAAAAAATTCAGATTCAGGATGCCTTTTAAGTGAACAAAAAAAAACGAACAGGGTGCCGGCTTCACCTGAACGAATGAAAAAAAGCTGTACTTGAAGTTGTAGATGGGTGCAAGCTGAG
Organism: Cryptocephalus moraei; assembly: GCA_946251905.1. Taxonomy (NCBI): domain Eukaryota; kingdom Metazoa; phylum Arthropoda; class Insecta; order Coleoptera; family Chrysomelidae; genus Cryptocephalus; species Cryptocephalus moraei. The sequence goes on from OX276459.1 coordinate 18,706,439, forward strand.
AACCACGGCTACAAAATACGACCTCGACAAAATGACCCTAAGAAAAGGTATGTTGCAAAATTTAAAGAGAAAGGAGATGAGGCAAACTTTAGTAGTCCAAATTTTGCGACTTCACAAATTTTTACTTGTGAGGAAGAGAAGAGTCTAGCTAAATATTTGCTAACCGCCGCTAGAATGAATTATTTTACATCGAGAGAGACAAGAAAATTTGCTTATCTGTATGCCAAAGAAAATAAAAAGAAAATTCCACAAAATTGGTCAAAAAATGAGAAAGCTTCATACGAATGGCTCCGGGGCTTTATGACTAGGAACCTGGAGTTATCGCTTCGATCTCCGGAACTAACCAGTCTTTCCCGGGCGACAGCTTTTATCAAACACACCGTTGGGAAGTTCTACAATTTACTGAGAGAGGTATTGACTCGAGAAAAGTTCACACCAGATTCTATATATAATTGTGATGAAACAGGAGTGCAGACTGTCCATAAACCCTGCAAAATCATTTCAAAGAAAGGACAAAAGCAAGTGGCCAAAGTTACTTCAGGTGAGAGAGGCCAAACCGTCACAGTCTTGTGCACCGTTTGGAATTTCAATTTCAATTGGAAATTCAATTCCACCTTTCTTCGTTTTTCCTCGTGTTCGTGAACAAGACTATCTGACAACTGGAGCACCATCAGGATCCAGAGCTGTGACACATCCAAGTGGCTGGATGACCAGTGACAACTTCGAACTTTATCTTTTGCATTTCATAAACTTCGTAAAATGTAGCCTAGATAAAAAGGTTCTATTAATATTGGACAACTACAGCAGCCATTTATCTCCCAGAGGTCTAGACACCTGCAAGCAAAATGGGATAGTTTTGCTAACAATACCACCACATACAAGCCATCGGTTACAACCGTTGGACGTTGGCATATATGGACCTTTCAAAACATATGTTAACCAAGCTTGTGATGATTTTATGGTTCTACATCCCGGACAAACGATTTCTTTAAAAGATATGGCAAAGCTTGTTGGTATCGCATATCAGCGAGCTTTTACTCCGCTGAATATTACCAAAGGCTTTTCTAAAAGTGGTATTTACCCCTTCGATTCACACTTGTTTACTGCCGATGACTTTCTCACGGCGAGGGTTACCGATCGACCTGACCCTCATCACCACGAACGGACACCCGATGCAACTCCAGTACTTCCTGACGATGCAACTCCATTACTTCCTGACGATGCAACTCCATTACTTCCTGATGACGCAACTCCAAAACCTTCAGCTGATAATAGGAAACGTACCCCGGAACCCTCTTGCTCCTATAAAACTCCCGAAGAAATAAGGTAACATCTCCAGGCCCCACCAAGAAAAAAACCAACATCAGGAAGAAAACCTGCAAAGACAAAAATTCTAACAGACACACCGAACATGGAAGAGATTAGAAATGAACACCAAAAGCGAGAAGAGCAGCGAAACAAGAAACAATTTAAAAGAAATCTAACAAGCGAAAAATCAACGGAAATAATCAATTTAAAAAAGAAAAAGAAACCTGAATCTGAAGATAGTTCTTTGCCTGACCTATCTTTGTCGGATGACCTAACTGATATAGAGGACCAAATAGAATATGAAAGAGAAGAAGAAAGATTTGTTGCAGGGTTAGTAAACGTCAATGATTATGTGCTAGTTCAGTTTATGACAAAAATCGGTAAAATACTACGTTGGAAAAGTAATAGATAACATGGACGAAAATGGAGACTATTAGATTAATTTCTTGCGGCGGAAGAAACCTGGTTTTAAATTTGTTTATCCTGAGGTTGAAGATCAATCTCTGGTATTAGAACAAGATGTCATGAAGTTGCCACCTCCAAATTTTGTTGGTGGAACCGCAAGATCTACAAGAAAATTAGCTTTTTCTGTACGATTTGAAAAATTTGATAATGTTAACTAGTTAGTAATTTCTTCATGTAGTTAATTCAGACAATAATAAATGTTTTTAAAGTAATTCGTAGTCTTTTACAGTATCAGTTATCACCCGTATCAAGGCTCCCAGACACTGTATCAAACCTCCTCTACTATGGGAGAGTTGATACACTTGACAGTTTTTTAAAAAAACCTCAATATCTCGTTCCATGATCTGATTTTTCTTATTTTATCTATGCATAATTATTTGCAAGTTAGTTGGTTATGTAGGATACCACAAAGGCGATTTGTGAAACATTTGGTTTTTTTCCTTTTTTAATTAGAATATTAAATGTATCAACCCTCCCTAGTCTCCCCTAAACGAGTCGGAATGTTGGAAAAAAATATCCATGAATTACATATCACCGAGACAAAAAAATGCAAATTGAAGGCTCTTTGCAACACTCGATGGGTAGAGAGACATGAAAGTGTTATTACATTTAAGGAACTCTTTGTACCCATTTTAAGAACTCTCGAGGAACTAGAGGCTGACCGAGATACTAATGTTTCCAGCAAAGCCGCTATGTTTACTTCTTCACTGAAGCGAGGCGACTTTATAATTGCGTTACATGTACTAAGTGATTGTTTAATGTTTAATTCATACGTTGACTTTAAGTAAGTTTTTGCAAAGCCCAGAACAAGATTTGTCAACGGCTTTATCACATGTTGACCATATTAAAAATATATTTGCAAACATGAGAGCACAAAATAACTCATTCCAGTCAATATTTAACGCGGCAAATGAATTAGCCAGCGAGGTTGGGGCAACTATATATATGCCTCGAGTATGTGGTCGTCAAACTCTACGGACCAATTTCAGTGCGACAAGTCCAGAAGAATATTTTAGGACTGCTGTTTTTTATCCCTTCGTTGACCACATTATTAGTCAACTGGGAAGTCGGTTTGATGGCATAGGGCCTGTAATCACCTTAGAGGGACTTATTCCGGCTCATTTTACTAAACACGAAGACGTCAAAATAATAGAAGCTGCACAGGTCTATGAAGATGACATGCCGGGAACCATTCTAGAACTTCGTTCCGAACTAACAATATGGAGACAAAAATGGCAGAAATGTGATCAATTACCAAAAACTGCTATTGAGGCATTACATGAATGCGAAGAAGTTTTTTTTCCCAAATTTGAGGACGTTGCTTCATATTTTTGCCATTTTGCCAGTTACCACGGCAACTGCGGAAAGAAGTTTTTCTGTGTTAAAGAGGTTGAAGACATACCTGAGAAGTAGTATGGGTGAGGAAAGGCTAAATGGTCTAGCTCTTGCCCAAATAAACAAATCACGAAAAATTGATGTTGATATGGTAATTAACATGTTTTCTAAAATGAAGCCTAGACGCCTAGAAGTGGAAAATTGGAGTGACTAATGTTTTTTTCTGGAATTTTATATTTTTTTTTGATTTATCATTTTAATTTGTTATTTTTTATTATGAACTGGAGATAATAAAAATAATATTTTTTGATTGGTATTATTATTACTATTTTTTATAAACTTTTTACAAAAAGGGTTAAGGTTTAGCCCCCCCTTGATGTGTTTCTAGATCCGCCACTGGATGCAACCATAACCTGCGTCGCCTTCTTCTTTTCATTCGCCGGTGCCACAGAAACATAACAATGTCCTCCTCATCACTGGAACTGCTCATCCTTAAGCTTAAAGAAAACACATAAGAAGGCACGAAAGGCAAAGAAAAATGTACGTTGTTGTTGTTCGAATGTTGTCGAATTGTTCTAATCAACTGAAAAAAATCGACCCGTGTGCGGAGGCTTTAACACTTCTGTCAATTTGAAGCAACTAGAACATATTTCGCTACGAAAACAACTATTAAAAAGATAAGCCAAAGATTTCAGAAATTCGGTGTTTTTACTCAGTTGTTTTGTAATTACCGCATGAATGCCATCTATGCCACCCGCTTAGTTTTTCAATTCGAGTATTACTTTGTTCCATTCGTTAATACTAAAAGGCTCCAAGAACGTGGTACGTCCAGTCTCCTCAAGGGGCAGTACACGTTTTTTTTTCCTTACTACATTTGTTTATTAGATTTTATCAAAGTGAACATTCATTTGTCATTTGTATAAAGGCATAAGTGAACATTTAAATTACACGACTGAGTAAAACTCTTATTGCAATGTTAACATTTGAAAGGTTTTTTATCTGTATGAGTACATAGGTGAACATTTAAAGAACCTAATTGAGAAAATCTCTTACTTCAATGTAAACATTTGAGAGGTTTTATCCCTGTATGAGTGCGTAAGTGACCCTTCAAAGTACTCAAATGAGTAAACCTCTTACTACAATGTGAACATTCGAAAGGTTTTTCACCTGTATGAATGCGTAAGTGAACATTTAAATGATTCGACCGAGCAAAACTCTTATTGCAATGTGAACATTTGAAAGGTTTTTCACCTGTATGAGTGCGTAAGTGAACCTTTAAATGACTCGACCGAGCAAAACTCTTATTGCAATGTGAACATTTGAAACGTTTTTCACCTGTATGTATGCGTAAGTGATCATTTAAATTACCAACCATAGTAAAACTCTTATCGCAATATGAACATTTAAAAGGTTTTTCACCTGTATGAATGCGTAAGTGAACTTTTAAAGAACTTGACTCAGTAAAACTCTTATTGCAATATAAACATTTAAAAGGTTTTTCACCTGTATGAGTGCACAAGTGAGTCTTCAATCTACAAGAAAAATTGAAAGTTTTACCACAATATGTACACATATGGGTATTATTAACGTTCTTCCGGTGAACCATTGAGTCTGGTAGTACTTGGCATTTTAAGACATGTGACACTAACCTATCCTCCCCTTTGCCATCTGACGCTATAGGATAATCAGGATCAGACGCTTCTTCTTTTTTCCAAACGTTTTCTCCATTTATGAGACGGTCCTGAATGTCGATAATAGGTTCCTTTTTGACCTTTCCAGCCGACAATACTTTATCTATCGTGGAATCCATCGTGCTCTTCATAGGAGAATTTGAGCAGCCTGCTACCATTTGTTGTTCAATGAAAAGTCCACTTGACCCTGAAGGACGAAAGGAATTCGAATCTACTTCACTCGAAATTTCTGTTTTAATAAAGGGAGGATACTCGATGTCGATAGGAGGTTCATCTTTGACCTGTCCCGTCGATAGTAGCTCATCTACTTTGAACGCGTTAATCTTACACCGCTCGATATAAATCGCAAATCCCTCGTAGCGTGATTTACATTTGTCGCAGATATTTCTGTGGGATGTCACAATCGGATCCTGAAAATAAAGATATCAGTTAACATTTCCTGGATAAGTGAAGTGGTGCATCAAGACCAAATACAGTATTACAATTCCAAAAGTCAAATGTGTGATGGAAACTGCGCCTCATACTCACTTCGGTGCTGATTATCTTCCAGAAACGCCACAATTTCTCGTCGATGGTTTGCACTAGTGATTCTTGCAGGCACCAGTCGCAAGCGGTCATCACTTCTTCCGTACTACTCATGGCACTATAGAAACTGATCGAGCACTTTACAAATTGCAAAAAACTATTAGAAAGAGGCAAACAGATCACTTTCTGCTCCTCCTCAAGTACGCCTCTTGCACGCTTTGAAAGCAGAATTGATCAATACATCAATACATATACATAGGTCATAGGTAGGTTATGTCCAGGGTTATGTCGGATGTCGGATGTCACGTCACTGAATATTAATTCCAGAGAAGGCGAGGAGGGACACTTGTCACAGCACACGACATTAGTAATGACGTAGGTCATTTGGGAAAGGGGATAATAATCTATGGTATAGTCTTTACGAAGCCAGTGTAACTATTAAATAACTTCAACACTGTTTGGTATCGACCATTTAATGATTGAATAAAAAATAAATGAAAAATAAAACTTGTAGAAGAACTTAAAGAAAAACGTGGCTTGCAGTGGCTTGGTAGGTTATTGTCATCTGTCGTCAGTCATTCACCGCTACTGCTACCAACTCACGCAGAGTACTAATACCCAACGATTATAGACTACACAGGATTGCTCACTTCCATTTGACCAATGTTGGACAGTTTTGTGACGTCACCACCGGTGCTGAAGTCGTGCGTTTACGTGTTGAGATGTGGATGACGTGGATGTATATATCGTACCGATAGTACGTAGATCCGTAAGACCGTAAGATGATAACCTTATATTATAACCAGGGGACGGAGTATATGCGAAATGCAGATACATGCAAATTGTGCATATAAGTAACATTTTTCATAACCTTTACATATTTTGACAAAAACGTCATATTTTTTTGCATATATTTCGTATATATTCTTTCAAACGAAGAGATCTTACCAAACATTCCTTTACCACCACAACCGATTGTCACAAGATGGGGAACATAGATAAACACTTCTCTTATTTATGCAGAACATTTTAATGAATCAATAAAATTGATATTGGATCTAACAGATTCTTCTCAATGTGTTTTAACGTCAAAAGCATTATTTCAAAATAATGTAATGCGCGAAGTAAACAAAGCGACACATGTTTACTACTTCCAACAAATTACTACGACGCGTAAATAAAGACAGCTGCATGCATATATCCTGCCGGATTGTTGTTTACGAACAATAATTGGTGACCTCCTGAACATTTGCTGCGTAGGCGTTCTAGAAGCTTCTAGAACTTTCTCGATCAGGGTTGGGGGTGTATATATAAGGGGGCTTGTGATCGAGGGAGTTAGTTAGAAGTTGAGAAGCAGACGTGAACGCGACATACGATCCGAATGCGGAGCAGTACAAATAAATTATGTAGTGTCTAGTCTAGTGAACAAGTAGTTTAGTGTGTTAAATAAATTAGTGTTCAATTAATCTAAATAAATTATAAAATAAACGTTACATTGGTGTCAGAAGTGGGATCATGAAGAAGTTACGCGAACTAAAAGTGGCCGAGTTAAAAAAAGAACTCGAGGAACGGGAATTGGAAACAGGAGGGAGGAAGACCGAACTCCAGGACCGACTCTCGGCATTTTTAAAAGAAAATGGCCAGGACCCGGAAGTTTTCGAGTTCGAAGACGATGACATCACGAAGCAAATCGCCGCCCAGAGGGAAGAAATCGCCGCCCAGAGGGAAGACATCACTGCTCAAATCGCTGCCCAGAGGGAAGAAATTGCCGCCCAGAGGGAAGAAAGCGCCGCCCAGAGGGAAGACATCACTGCTCAGATCGCCGCCCAGAGGGAAGACATCACTGCTCAAATCGCTGCCCAGAGGGAAGAAATCGCCGCCCAGAGGGAAGAAATCGCCGACCAGAGGGAAGACATCACTGCTCAGATCGCCGCCCAGAGGGAAGACATCACTGCTCAAATCGCTGCCCAGAGGGAAGAAATCGCCGCCCAGAGGGAAGATATTACTGCTCAAATCGCCGCTCAGAGGGAAGATATTACTGCGCAGATAACCGACCAGATTGAGGCTCAGCGTAAGGAGATTGAAGAGAGGATCAAACAGTTGGAAGAACGGCTAGAACAACTCGGTAGCGGCAAGGGGAAGGAAGAGGAAATTGAACAGAAGACGAAGCAGTTGGAAGAACAACTAAAGCGAGTCAGTAGCGGCGAGACGAAGGAAGAAATAAAGGCGGTCGTTCAACAGAACTCGATATCCACCAATCGTGTGACGCCCCCAACGTTCGACGGAAAAATTCCGTGGGCCAGTTACAAGAAGCAGTTTGAGGCAGCAGCGGAGGCTAATGCTTGGTCCCCTCACGAGAAAGCTGTTTCCCTAACGGTAGCCTTACGTGGAGAGGCGTTGGAAGTTCTTCAGACGCTATCCACCGAGGAAGCCGGGAATTACAATGAGCTGTTGAGGCGACTGGAAATGCGGTTCGGCCAAACACATCTGGAGCAAGTCCATCAATCCCAGATGTCCAATCGCCGTCAGAGATCGAACGAGACCCTGCAGGAGTTCGAAGCGGACGTAGCCAGACTAGTGAGGTTGGCGTATCCCACGGCGCCGGAACAGATGATGGAGTGCCTCGCAGTGCAGACGTTCGTGAGCGGGCTGCGGGACCAGGAACTGCAGAGGGCCTTGAGACTAGCTCGACCGAAAACATTAATGGACGCGCTCGCCATCGCACTGGAGCATGATGCAGCCATGGAAGCCTCCCGCGGTCACGGCCGTGTTCGAGCGGTTACAGAGGAAGTAGATACTGAGAAACTCGTGGAAAGGGTCCTACAGCAGATCATGGAGATGCTGTCGGCGAAGAAGAAGGTAGTTCGCTGTTGGAACTGTGGCGAAGTGGGCCATGTGAAGAGTTCTTGCAAGCGGCCCAGAACAGCGGCGCCGGCAAAGGCACAGGAAAACTAATGCGGGTCGATAAGAAAGGGGGAACGTCGACCCGTAGCAGTGGAAACCCCCGGGCCAGTATAGCCTCGTTTTCCCACCAATTGGGGAGCGCGTACGTCGATGGCACTATCGACGGGAGATCCCACGCCATGCTTGTGGACACGGGAGCTACGAAGACGATCGTACGCTCGGAAGTTGTGAGGGACCGTAGGAAGATTAGGCCAAGTAGGTGGCAATTAAGAACTGCCACTGGGGAGAAGGCAGTAATACACGGTGAAGCGACGGTTAGCATGACGTTGGGACGAGTAAAGTTTGACCATCCTGTTCTCATAGCCGAAATTGAGGAAGACGTCATACTGGGAATGGACGTCATGAGGAAACATGGATTCCAGTTGGATTTCGGACACCGAGTGTTGAGGATCGGTCAAGAAGAATTACTGCTACACAATCGTGACAACTTTGTGTTAGACGTAATAATGGCAGAAGATGTGATTCTCCCGGAACGAAGCGAAACGATCACCTCTACCTGTCTGAGGGGTGTTGTGGAAGAGGGAATTCCAGCCGTGATCGAACCAGAAAACGATGACAATCGACTGGCTCGGGGGGTACTGGTAGGAAAGGCGCTTGTTACTCTCTCAAGCGAAGTGCCTGTGCGGCTACTCAACATCAATCAGTACCCGGTCACCATCAAGAAGGGTACGAAGCTGGGCACATGTATAGCCGCTTCGGCCATCGTAAGGGGCGTTAGTGAGGAAGAAAGGTCCAGACACACTCCGCAGGACTTAAAACAAATTCTTTCCCAGACCAGTGCGTTTCTCTCGCCCATACAGAAACAGAAGGCCAATGAATTAATAAATAAGTACCAGGACATATTTACCACCGAGAATGGAAAGCTGGGAAAGACCAAGGTCGTGACACATAAAATTGACACGGGCGAGACACGACCGATTCGACAAACAGCAAGACGACTACCCTTGGCCAAACGGGAGGAAGCCGAGAAAATCATCAAGGACCTAGAGCGGGACGGGGTCATCGAGCCGTCAAGCAGTCCATGGGCCTCGCCGGTAGTACTGGTGAAGAAAAAGGATGGGACTACTCGATTCTGTGTAGACTACCGGCAGGTGAACAGTGTCACCAAAAAGGACAGCTACCCGCTACCACGTATCGACGACACACTCGATACCCTTGCTGGATCCACGATATTTTCGACCTTGGATTTAAAAAGCGGCTATTGGCAAGTCGAAATGGACCCTGCCGATAAGGAAAAGACGGCATTTACCTTCGGTAACGGCCTGTGGCATTTTACAGTCATGCCATTCGGACTTTGTAATGCCCCAGCGACGTTTGAGAGGCTGATGGAGAGCGTGCTAATGGGTCTGACGTGGAAAACGTGCCTAGTCTATTTGGACGATGTCATCGTGATGGGCAAGACCTTCGAAGGACATCTGAAAAACTTAGAGGACGTCTTCCAGAGACTGCGAGGTGCGGGGCTGAAACTGAACCCGAAGAAATGTCAACTCTTCAGAAGGAAGGTCCCGTACTTAGGGCACGTAGTGAGCAGAGAGGGCGTCGCCGTTGATCCGGACAAGACAAGTACGGTGAAGGAGTGGCCAATACCGGTAGATAAACACCAGTTGAGGAGTTTTCTGGGCCTCTGCACGTACTACCGACGATATGTCCGGATGTTCTCCGACGTCGCTAAGCCGTTGACAAGGCTCACGGAAGAAGGACGAAACTTCTGTTGGGATGAGGAATGCCAGTCTGCCTTCGACGAGCTGAAGAGGAAGTTGACCAGTGCCCCAGTGCTGAGTTTTCCTCTGCCAGAAGGACAGTTCATCCTGGACACCGACGCGAGCAATGTGGGAATTGGAAGTGTTCTGTCGCAGCGTCAGGAGGGACAAGAACGTGTCCTTGGATACTTCAGCAAGGTACTCTCCAAACCAGAAAGGAATTACTGCGTCACCCGACGTGAATTATTGGCCATCGTCAAGTCCATCGAGCACTTCCATAAATATTTGTGTGGAAGGAGGTTTTTGATCCGGACCGATCATGCTGCTCTTAAATGGCTCCTCCAGTTTAAGAATCCCGAAGGACAGATCGCTCGCTGGATCGAGAGGCTCCAGGAGTATGACTTTATCATAGAACATCGGCCAGGACAGAGTCATGGAAACGCAGACGCACTCTCGAGAAGACCATGCCCTGATGAGTGTCCTCATTGTCATAGAGCTGAGGAAAAGTCCGAGAAAGTCTATCGAACGACCGTGGTCGCCGAGGAATGGACACCATCCTCGTTACGACAAGAGCAAGGAAAAGACCCGGTTCTCAAAGAAATCCTGGTTTGGAAAGAGGGAGGAGAGCGTCCTGAGTGGCAAAAGGTATCACCCGGCTCGCCAAAACTCAAGAGCTATTGGGCACAGTGGGACTCGCTAGTGGTTGAGGATGGACTACTAAAACGCGTACTGGAGAGCCAAGACGGGACGGAGGAAAGACGGCAGTTGGTAATTCCCTCCAGTAAAATCCCGGAGGTCTTGCGGCACCTTCACGACGAGTCGTCTGGTGGACATTTAGGGATCAAGAAAACCCTGCAGAAAGTACGAGAGCGATTCTACTGGATCAATTGTTCAGACGACGTGAAGGACTGGTGCAAGAAATGTACTACATGTTTCGCAAGTAATGGGCCACAAAGACGACCGAAAGCTCCCATGAAACAATATAACGTCGGGAGCCCCTTCGAAAGGATCGCTATTGATATAGCAGGACCCTTCCCTGAGACCGAAAAGGGGAATAAATACATCCTGGTCGTAATGGACTATTTTACGAAGTGGGTAGAAGCGTACGCTCTCCCTAATCAGGAGGCAGAGACAGTGGCCGATGTGCTCGTGAAGGAGCTGATCTGCCGGTTTGGAGTACCCATGGAATTACACTCGGATCAAGGAAGAAACTTTGAGAGTGGCCTATTCCGGAGGATATGTGAGAAGTTTGGGGTACGAAAAACAAGAACCACGGCCCTTCACCCTCAGTCTGACGGCATGGTAGAACGGATGAATCGCACCCTCAACCGCTATCTGGCGAAAATGGTCTCGTCACATCAACGAGACTGGGACGAACACGTGCCGTTCTTCCTGATGGCCTACCGCTCGGCCGTTCATGAGTCGACAGGACAAACTCCAGCCAAAGTCCTGTTCGGGCGAGAACTTAAACTGCCCTGTGATCTAATCTTTGGCGCTAGACCGGACGAGGACGTTTCGGGGGAAGATTACGTTTCCCGGATGCGGCAAAGGATGAACGAGATTCACGATCAAGTCCGGTACCAACTAAATATCGCCAGTGATCGCATCAAAGAGCGTTACGACATCAACGCTAAAGAGGGTGGCTACCAAATGGGAGATCGAGTTTGGCTGTACAACCCACAGAAGAAACGAGGTTTGTCCCCTAAGTTACAGACCAATTGGGAAGGTCCCTATGTTGTGAAGAAACGAATCAATGACGTGGTCTACCGGGTAAGCAAACTACCAAACGGCAAGCCGAGAGTGGTGCACTTTAATCGGTTGGCACCCTATGAGGGGTCGCACGATGAGGCGGAGGTCCCCCGAGTAAGAAACACGATGGCGCAGGAGAACGAACTTTCGTTCGAAGAATTTATGAGCGCCTACGGGGGTACCGGAAAAGCACGGTATGGGGTAACCTGTGAAAAACAACAGGATTTGTTCAGCGTACCTGAAGAATACTCGTTGGCCCATTGTGTGTCCGCCGACCTGGTAATGTCACGAGGTATCGCCACGGTTTTCAAGAAGAAGTACGGGCGCTTGGAACAACTCGGAGCGCAACTCCCGGAAATTGGCAAGGTTCTGGAACTACGTGACAACGTAAGACACATCTTTTATCTGGTTACGAAGGAAATCGGGTCCCTTAAACCATGTTATCACAATGTATGGCGAACCTTGCATAGGCTACGAGACCGACTGCTGGAGCTCGACATCAGGAAGCTAGCTGTCCCCAAGTTAGGTGCTGGACGAGATCAGCTGGACTGGAGGGTTGTCCGGAATATGCTGGAAGTAGTGTTCAAGAATACCGGAGTGGAAGTTTTAGTCTGCTGTTTTGGGCCTGCACCATGTCGACTGGGGAAGACGGTCCCCTGTTATTTTGACGCCACGTCTCGCTGTAAGCGGGGGGCTAACTGCAGGTTCCTGCATGGGCCTACCAGGGATACGTTCCGAGACGAAACGTCTCTAAGGCGGGGGCAGTGTAATGCGCGAAGTAAACAAAGCGACACATGTTTACTACTTCCAACAAATTACTACGACGCGTAAATAAAGACAGCTGCATGCATATATCCTGCCGGATTGTTGTTTACGAACAATAATTGGTGACCTCCTGAACATTTGCTGCGTAGGCGTTCTAGAAGCTTCTAGAACTTTCTCGATCAGGGTTGGGGGTGTATATATAAGGGGGCTTGTGATCGAGGGAGTTAGTTAGAAGTTGAGAAGCAGACGTGAACGCGACATACGATCCGAATGCGGAGCAGTACAAATAAATTATGTAGTGTCTAGTCTAGTGAACAAGTAGTTTAGTGTGTTAAATAAATTAGTGTTCAATTAATCTAAATAAATTATAAAATAAACGTTACAATAATATTGTGCACCAGCAATTCATTTTTATAAAAACTAATTATAGCTTCGTTCCGGAAACGCTAATTGCTTTACAAAAAAAATTCTGAGCCACTTGTAGATTCTTTGCAGATAATTACAAAATTCAGATAGAAATGTTAAAGGAAAAATTGAAAAAAATGCGATAAATTAGAATGTTTTGGAAAAAATGTGGGTTATAAAAAACTTTTACATCTTTTATGGTTTAATCCCCAAATTGAAATATTGTCCCGTAACATCGATTGATGTCACCGTCTGGCGATACGGTGATAGACACTGGTGATAGAGGGTGATCGAGGAAAGTATACCCTTTGGTGGAACGACCCCTTTCGACCCATTAAGCATATTCCGACATTTGCATACGATTACGGAGGGGGCATCTCGATTTATGCCAGCATCAACAAGAAGGTGCTACGACTGGTCATAAACGCTCGCAGTAACTTTTTCCGGTTTCCCGGGCTGTCTCAGTATGTCCCTAAAAGGGCATACGAACATAGATTATCGACACTGTTGGTGTCATGGGCCCACGATCTATTACTATAGATGTAAATTTCATGGAAACCGTAGGAAGCGAGATATTTGTGAAAAACTATTTTTTTGTGAAATTTGATCTTCAATATCTTAAGACGAGGATACGAGATTTTACAAAACTTTGAGACAACCTTTAGTATGCCAAAATAAAGGTTTTTACGAGTTTACAGCTTTTTATCTCACTCCGAGGCTATTTAACTCTATTTTATCTTAAATGACTGTACTATAGGTCGTATAGCCACGCTTTCTGCCCAGCACCGGTGGTGACGTCACAACGTTTGTCAGGCAGATTCGGCGAACTGAGCAATCCTGGTAGTGTCTATAATCGTTGACTAATACCAACATAATTAGAATTTCAAATACTATTTCTAACACTCCCACTTATTTGAAATTTTACAGTACGTCTAACTGCTAACAACAAAAAAAACTTTTACAATACAGACAAATTTAGTCTATCAACCAAATTATTTAAAATATTCTTTGTCAGTGGTTTAGTAAGCAAGTCTGCTAGTTGCTCACTAGTACTCATAGTTAACACATATATTGCCCTTTTCACACTCGTCACGCACAAAATGCACTTTCACATCGATGTGCTTCGTTTTGCTGTGAAATTGCTGCGCCTGAGTTAGCTTAATGGTTGATTGATTGTCCACCTTCATCTCCACCTTGGTTATTGGAATCTTCAACTCTCGAAGAAAAGATTTTAACCACAGAGCTTCTCGAACGCCAAATGCTAGTGCAATATATTCAGCTTCAGTTGTTGACTGGGATACTACACTTTGCTTTTGACTCTTCCAAGTTATCGGACCATGGGCGAGCATGAAGATATAACCGCTAGTTGACTTCCTGGTGTCTATGCATCCGGCATAATCAGCATCGGTGTAACCGACCACATCAATTTTGCTTGTTTTTGAATATACAATCCTGTAGGATGTGGTATGCTTTAGGTATCGAAGAATTCTTTTAGCTGCTTGCCAATGTTCATCGTTCCAGTTATTGAAGTGTCGGCTTACTTGATTTACTGCATAAGATATATCTGGTCGACTTGACGTTGCTAAGAAGATCAACGATCCAACTAATTCACGGTAAGGTTGTTTTTGATTACATCCAGATGTATTGGTTGATGATAATTGACTGCTTGCAACTGCTGGAACAGTTGATGGCTTTGCATCTGTCATGTTGTACTTCTTTAACAAACGATTTATGTAATTTTTCTGATGCACTATGATTTGACCAGATGGCAAATCTTGTTCTATTTCCATACCCACAAAATGCAATTTCCTATTATTCAGGTTTATGGTAATTTTGAACATCTGTAGTAAAATTTTTACAAGTTCATCAATGGCATTTCTCGATTCTGACATTATTAGTCCATCGTCAACATAAACAGCTAAATAGACGACTGATTTTTCAAACTGCCCCATGAACACACACTGATCAGTCTTCAATTGTTTGAAATTGTATTTGTTAAGGAATGAAACAAACTTACGGTTCCAGCATCTTGGTGATTGCTTCAAACCATACAAACTTTTATTCAGCTTGCACACAAAATTTTCTTTCTTCTTGTTCACGAATCCTATTGGTTGTTTCATGTAGACACATTTTTGTAGATCACCGTAGAGAAATGCTGTCTGGACATCAAAACTCGCTATTATCATGTCTTGCTCTGCTGATAAAGCAAGTAATATTCGAATAGAATCATACCGCACGACAGGCGAGAAAGTCTCTTCAAAATCTACTCCTTTTTCTTGAGTAAAGCCTCGTGCCACGAGTCGAGCTTTATAACGTAGTGCACTATCACCCTCAGAAGTTTTCACACGAAAAACCCATTTATTATCTATTACTTTTGCATTTTCAGGTAGCTTCACTAATTCCCAGGTATTATTTCCTTTTAATGAGTCCATTTCTTCTTCCATTGCTCGTTTTCAATTTCTGGAGTCTTCACACTTTATAGCTTCATCATAAGAAATAGGTTCAAATATTGTGCAATAGTTTGAACTTATGTCATTATACCTGCTGGGACGTACTATTTTTGTTCGATCACGTAGCTGTCTGTCAGTAACTTCTGATGGAGGTTCATTACACTCTAAAAAGTCATCATCACTTTCTGCTTCTTGTATGTCATCTGAAGAACTATCCGTCTCATTTCCATTGTTGTCTTCTATTTGTTCTTCCTGCATTTCTTCTGGTTCGATGTCCTCAGGTATATTGAACTTAATTGAATAAGTCTCTTTCTCACATGCCATCATTTCATCTTCATTGAAGTTTACGTTGCAGCTAACTTCTATTTTTCTTTTGATTGGGTCCCAGATTCTGTAGTTTGGAGAATAACCCTCATATCCAACGAATAACAGTTTTCTGGACTTTGGATCCCATTTTCTACGAAATTGTGGAGGTGTAGACATGTAGGCGGGGCTGCCAAAAATCCTTATATGTTTCATTTCAGGTTTTCTATTAAACCATTTCTCATATGGAGTCATATTTTCTAACTGGTTTGTAGCTGTACGGTTAAGTACGTACACCGCAGTGTTCACTGCCTCGGACCATTAATTAATTAATTAATTCTTCCATCTCTTTGTTCATATATTCACCCATTCCTCGATCGCTTCTTAAGATTTTTATTTTATTGCCAGTCTGTCTTTCCACATATGCTTTGTACTGCCGGAACTTCTCATATACTTCTGACTTGTGTTTCAGGAAGTAAACAATTCGATAACTACTGCAGTCGTCCTTAAACAGTACAAAGTATCTAGATCCACTAGGGGAATTGATAGTTATTGGACCACAAACGTCAGAGTGAATCATTTCTCCTGGTTTTTCACTCCTGCCCCGATCCAGTGTCTTATGCGGTTTTCTTGCTTGTTTCCCAAACTGACAAATTTCACAAAAGAAATCTTCTTTGCCATCAATATTAAGACCATTTACCAATTGTTTGGTTTTCAAGAGAGAATTTGTGTTGATATGACCTAGCCGATCATGCCACAACTTCAGTACATTTCTATTATTGATACTCAAGTTACATTCTTGTGGAGTTTTTGGCATAAATTTCATTACCCATAGGTTTCCTTTCCGTACTCCTGTACAAGAGATTTTTCCTTCATCGTCATGAAATTCACATCGCTGTTTACTTGAATGTTGAGTAAAGCCACGATCTGTCACTGAAAATAGGTTTCGGCTAAGTTTTGGAACATACAGCACGTTATACATGGTTCGTTCATGCCATTGACCTTCAGCAAAAGCTAGTATTTCTATGGTACCTTTCCCTGTCGCCTCTATCAGCTTGTCATTTGCTATTCTAACAGATATAGGATCTCGTAAGGTTTCTATGGACTTGAACCACTTCTTTTGCCCTGACATATGCATGCTTGCACCTGAGTCACAAATCCATTCAGTCTTCTCTATGTCACAACTTGCACTGTACATGGAGGATATGTCACATAGATATGCTGAGCGTGTACCGGAACTGCTTCCCTCTTGCTTTTCTTCCTTTTGTTTGGAATCTGCTAATCTTTTTCTGCATTCTCGTACCCAATGTCCTTTTTTCTTGCAGTAGTTGCAGGTGGTTTTTCGTTTAAGGTCTTGAATAGAGTCCTTTTTCTTGATT
Source organism: Cryptocephalus moraei (assembly GCA_946251905.1). Lineage (NCBI taxonomy): Eukaryota > Metazoa > Arthropoda > Insecta > Coleoptera > Chrysomelidae > Cryptocephalus > Cryptocephalus moraei. The sequence goes on from OX276459.1 coordinate 18,723,478, forward strand.
TTTGTAGATTCCAGCTTGCTCTGAAGTGCTTTCACCTCCAAAGCCAGACGTGACGTTTCGGAGTCATCGTTGAGTGTTCTCGTTTCTTCTTTTAACAAACGTGCAGAGAGATTTTCAAAAGTTTGCTGTTCACTGCTCACAGAGTCCCATGCAGTTCGAAAGGTGTTGAATCTCGACGGTAAACTGCTGATTGCTTTTGAGAAAATCGCACTTCCACTAATTGTTTCCTTGACATCCTTCAATTGACGTACTAATAGTTCAATAGATGAAATATGTTCAGCGATTTTCCCACCTTCTGGCATTCTATACTCGTAGAAACGTTGCCACAATAGTTCTTTGGAAATCTCCGTTTTCTGTTCGTGTATGTTCATCAACTTGCTCCACATTTGTCCTGCACTCTCACAGTTGATTAAGTACAGCATTTGTTCTTGATTGATTGTAGACAGCAAAATCACCTGTGCTCTGAAATTTTTACTATCCCAAGTCTTCCATTCTTCACTGGTTTTGTCCGTTGGTTCTGCTTCACTGCCATCCATTATGGATAAAAGCTTTTCTGCCTTGAGTAGAATGGTGACGCTGAATTTCCACAACTGGAAATTAGATCCATCGAATTTCGGTATGCTTCCGGAATCGAACTTTACTGCTGCTGAAGCCATGTCTGATTTTTACGACTTGAACGTAACTACACGACTTGAACGTGACTTACGTGACTACACGACTTGAACGTGACTACACGACTTGAACGTGACTACACGACTTGAACGTGACTCTGTTTTTCTTTAGCGATGATCGGCCCTTATGTGTCTGGGCCCATAACCTATTAAATAACTTCAACACTGTTTGGTATCGACCATTTAATGATTGAATAAAGAATAAATGAAAAATAAAACTTGTAGAAGAACTTAAAGAAAAACGTGGCTTGCAGTGGCTTGGTAGGTTATTGTCATCTGTCGTCAGTCATTCACCGCTACTGCTACCAACTCACGCAGAGTACTAATACCAACATAATTAGAATTTCAAATACTATTTCTAACAGTAACAACCAACATATATACAAGCTTATACGGGTATCGATCAATAACAACATATACGGCATGCTAGATACATGCTACGTTATTTAGCGAACTTGTCCTGTACAATCCTCCTACTTCAGTTTTTGCGACGAGAAATCGCACGCCTAAATATTGTCAATAGTCGACTTTTCTCGCTAGTGCTGTAGTCTGTAGCAGGGTGGTCTGTAGTGGATTCATAAACGTTTGGACGACTGCACCGCACCGCGTGGCGAAACACCTGTCCCTTGAGTATGTGACCAGTGTTGGCCCGTCTGGACCAACGAGACAGAGGTGTTACAGCGCGTACGATATCTGATGAGCTAGAATTCCAAGAACTTACTAAGCCAATAAACCCCTTCTTATCGGAACTACTGTAACAATATACCGCGATAAAGGCGTGCCTTAAAAATTTCGACATTATTGTCAATGTCGAATGCACGTAAAAGCTAATATGGTAAGTGCTACGACCGCGCCGTCAATGACTTTCAAACGCTGCTGATACTCCCGCGATTGTCGGATACCGACAAAGGTAGCTACACGTTTTCTTGGAATTTTACCTCATCACAGTTTGAACAAATAGTAGAGAAGTATTTTGTTTGTTTTTAAATTAATTTTATAATTATATAATTTGCCGTTCGTTTTTATATTTATAATAATAATTAATTGTAATCGGAATGGCGTTTTGGAGACCATGGGCGACAGAAACAGTGCAAGTTGATGTGGAAAACGTAACTACCCAACCCTCTTGCTCTTACTCGTCTCCTTCTTGGGAGTTTGCAAATAAGGATCTACATCCTCAATTACAAACAGCAATTTTAAATATGTTTAAGCGCCTCCAACAAAGACACCCCGAACAATCGGTTCGCGGCTTAATTTTAGAAACTTCAGACTTGACATTAATTCCATATTCTTCAATTTATAAAATAATTTAGCGAGGAATTGTAGATCGTCATCAAAATAGATTAGGTAAACAAAAGAAGTTCAAAGCATTAGATGACGCTGCTAAAGACGTTATACGCAGAACCGTTTACGATTTTTATGCTAGAAACGAGGTGCCCACGTTACTATCAATTTTTCAAAAATTACAGTCTTTTGAGGAATATAAATATAAATCTTTAGACACTTTAAGGTCAATTCTGTTAAGTTGCGGATTTAAACGTAAAAAATTAGATTCTCGAATGGTCATCATGGAGTCACCTCGTATTGTTGCTCTGCGTCGGGATTATTTGAGACAAATTAGGTCATTTCGGGAATCAGGGAGCAACATTGTATATTTAGACGAAACATGGTTTGACACCGATGAAGTAATTCAACGTGGTTGGGTTGATGACAACAACAACTGTAAATTAAATGCACCCAGTTCTAGGGGAAATCGGGTGGTAATTTTACGTGCAGGAAACGAAAACGGTTTTGTGCCTAATGCTTTGTTTCTTTCCGCCAAGAATATCAATAAGAGTTTCGCCGATTATCATCAGGATATGGATGCCGAATTGTTTGAAAAGTGGTTTAAACATCAACTTCTGCCCAATATTCCTAATAATACAGTTATAGTTCTTGATAACGCTTCATATCATTCTCCTCAAATTAATAAAATTTCTAATAGTAGTTCCAGGAAATCACTATTCATAAAATTTCTTCACAGCAAAAATATTCCTATAGCTTCAAACATAAAAAAAAACTAAAACTAAAGCTAAAAATAGCTACAAAAAACAGCTTCTTGAAATTGTTAAATCGGGTACTTTTAAAAAGGAGTATGCTGTTGACTGTTGATAAGCTTGCTGAGGATAAAGGTCATTGTGTTCTTCGACTACCTCCCTACTACTGTATTTTTAATCCCATAGAATTAATTTGGGCTAACGTCAAGGATCACTTGCGGAAAACAAACCACAGTCCTACTTTCCCTAGCATTGTTTTTGAGAACATTGAAACCGTCTTTAGGGATGATTCTTACAAACAAATTTGGTAAAATTGCGTTTCGCATGTAATTAAAAAAGAGGAAGAATATCACGTTTTACCACCTATTAACCCCATTGTCATTCGTCCCGGCTCCGAATCTTCTTCTGAAGATTACGATTAAATATTTTGTGTTCAAACTCAATTATTCCTTGCAGGATTATATTTTGTTTCTTACCTTTTTTTTTATTTCCCATTATTTATTTATTTTATTTATTATTTATAATATTTTATTAAACTCCTAAGTCCTATTTATATTTTTATTTATTATAGACCGGGAGCCCGTCGACATATTGTCACACCATAAGTACGCCGACCAGTTTAAATATAATTCGATAGAGGAGTACTTCCTGTTTACTGAATTGACCGTCAGACGGGCTAATTTTGGTGGGGGCGGTTCTGAGAGGGTAGCGAAGAGCCGGAAAAAGCCCGAAAAAAAAGTAATGTTACGCCGGTTGAAATTTTGAGAATGTGTTAATTATGGTTTAAGAAACATGAAATCAAACGTCAGACGCTCTGATCATGGGGGGTTCTGTGTCAGTCGTCATGTTGACTATGCGAAATATCTCGAATTCTAAATTCATGTTACGCCGGCTGAAATTGAAATATGTTATACGTGTAATGATCTATTATGCAAAATTAATCGTCAGACGAATGTTCTTTGGGGGTAGTAAAGTCGTCAGCCAGCTTATTACCGTTTCGCGCGCTACCAGTCCAACGCACCACCGTGCGCTCGGTATATCAGTGACTGACGGTTAATCCCTCGATATATTGACGTCTGACGGTGGTTTTTATAAAGTACAATGACAATGCTTTTACGTGTGAAGATCTCAAGCGGCGTAATATGGTATTTATGCCAATTTACCTAGGTGAATTCAATACAAGAGGTGCCACGGCCTTGTTTTATATAGCTGCATGTTTCATAGTGAAAAGTCGATCACAGTATGATTTTGCCTGGAGCATTAAAGAATAAAAAGCGAATTTGCATAAACAACGAACAAGTTTGTTACATATATTTTTCACTATAATATCTATTTACTGAAATATCAACAAAATTCAACAATAACTCTGGTATAAAATTTAAAAAAAAAACATTAATATTAATACTAAGTCCTTTCGGTATTTTTACAAGTAATTGTATTAATCGAAAACTAAATGATTGGAAAGTATTTCCGTATTTGTATTTAGTGACTATCGCTGGCATCCTCATCAGAATCCATTTCCGACGATGAAACGTCATTTTCAGAGTCGCTAAAGTTCCTTCAACAAAAGTATTTTAAGGAACCACCACATTTATTGCAAATGAAACAAAATGGTTTTACGCCTGACATTTTTCATATATTAGTACTTTTAAACTCCTAAAATATAGTTCGATGTGATTGGTTTTACACACCCAGTAACTGAACGGCGGAGTCGGCGGACTACATAGCTGGACTGGTATGTATGTAATAATTTAATTCTGTTGTGACGGAATGGTGCACAAAGGATCTTTTAAGTTTACCGACCGATTGAGGTATTAAAAGGGACCGTCCTTATCTCCGCTTTTTCTTAGGAATTTGTTTTAAAAAAATGGTAATAACATGATTTAAATGAACGCATTAAGAATGAAATAAATAAGATGTTTATCATCAAATAAATCATATGCACTAGCATCGCGTCTTCTTGCCCTTTCCAACGAAACCTCACTCAATGTGATTTAATTTATGTAAAGTTAGGCCCTCCGCACATTAAGCTACTAAAAAGAAACGAATTACAAACTGAAATAACTAAATAAGAAACTAAATGTGGAAAGTACCGCAATTCAATGTCCCAACGTGTTAGAGAGAGAAGTACATTTTCGGACACAATATGGCGGATTAGAGCTACAATCTGCCTGTTTCATGCCTATTGTTGTGTTTTGTGGATTGTGGGTTATGTGTCATAGTGTGTCATATTTGTTTATTTTATTGTATATAGGTGTAAATTAATTATTATGTACATTTTTCTCTCGCGAAATTTCGTTTTTACCTTTTGGGAATAAAAATGCCAAGTTGTTGTTTTATCTTTTAAAAGGAGCAAATTTTTGTTTTCTATTTTGAATTTCACGCGTCGCGGCGCGGACACAATATGGCCGCCCATTGCGGTACTTTCCTCATTTAGTGACTTTAGTTGCACGTGCATTCGTTGCAGCGGCGTTTTTTCATGTGGCGTTTGATGTTTTTCAAGAATAATTTTTTTATTGTGTAGTTTGTTTTATATTTCGTTTAATAATAATATATTACTGCATTCAGTTTTAATTTATTTTTTTTTATTTTTTTTATGACAATCTCATACATTCTATGACATTATTTATATCATTATTTTAATCCCTACTTGTTACGCCTATGTGACGACAAACACAGCCCGTTTCGCGCCCTTCAAACATAATTTGAGGTGAAAGCAATGCGTGATGTTCACGTGTTATTTCTCTCTGTTGGGCGATCCGAGTTTTTTTTTATAGTTACTAACTGGTTTGCGACGCATCAGTGATCAGTCAGTCGGAAGTCGGAACTCGACATGCACAGTTTCTAGTCGACTGAAACTTCCAGTTTCTCAAAAGAACCACACAGAGGGGCGAAAATGGCTGAAGTTTGTTGAAGTTCTCTCGCAGCAACAAATGCTCTGCAATTAATAATTCATTCAAATTTATGGGTGAACCCGATATCTCCTTCTCTTGTAATAATAAAGAATAACATCTTCATCACTTGAGCCACTCGACATTTTTAGCACTGAATGCAATTGGTTTTATTCCAATGTATCGATTACATAATATAACCACAGTCGCGATAAACAAGGAATGACTCGATTTTATAGATTTTAGTAGCATCGTGTGCGACTCGTAGTTGGTAATTAGTTGGTAATTTGAGTTTCTAAAATAATTAGTTTAGTTTCTTTTTAGTATCTTAATGTACGGAGGGCCTTATCGTTTTTTGCAAATTCGCTTTTTATTCTTTAATGGTCCAGGCAAAATCATACTGTGATCAACTAACTTTTCACTATGAAACGTGCAGCTATATAAAACAAGGACGTGGCGCCTCTTGCATTGAATTCACCTAGGTAAATTGGCATAAATACCATATTACGCCGCTTGAGATCTTCACACGTAAAAGCATTGTCATTGTACTTAATAAAAACCACCGTCAGACGTCAATATGTCGAGGGATTAACCGTCAGTCACTGATATACCGAGCGCACGGTGGTGCGTTGGACTGGTAGCGCGCGAAACGGTAATAAGCTGGCTGACGACTTTACCCCCAAAGAACATTCGTCTGACGATTAATTTTGCATAATAGATCATTACACGTATAACATATTTCAATTTCAGCCGGCGTAACATGAATTTAGAATTCGAGATATTTCGCATAGTCAACATGACGACTGACACAGAACCCCCCATGATCAGAGCGTCTGACGTTTGATTTCATGTTTCTTAAACCATAATTAACACATTCTCAAAATTTCAACCGGCGTAACATTACTTTTTTTTCGGGCTTTTTCCGGCTCTTCGCTACCCTCTCAGAACCGCCCCCACCAAAATCAGCCCGTCTGACGGTCAATTCAGTAAACAGGAAGTACTCCTCTATCGAATTATATTCAAACTAGTCGCAGTCGGCGTACTTATGGTGTGACAATATGTCGACGGGCTCCCGGTCTATTACTACTCCCATCCCAAATCCTTTCTTGGCAAAGGTTACTCACACCTCCTCGCTGGTCTTTACTACTGGACAGTAAACTTTAGTACACAGTAAACACTATTCCACTATTCTCTTATGTTTAACTTTAACCAGTAGCAATTGAAACAAACTACAAAATCTGAATTTACCGAGGACATTCGAAAAGAGCCCGTTAGCTCTATACCAAACACATGGGACTTATTTCTTTGCTTATTCAGAAACGCACTGGTATATTTTAAAATGCAGGTGTACGTATTTGTGCAGTCGCCCAAGTAAAATCGTATGTGTGAATGTATGGATATCTACAGACAAAGAATTAAAGGGTCCATTGGGTCGTAAAATTTTTTTTAACCCCAGCGGTATTTCGTTTGTGTCTTCTTCGTCATCTATGGAGCAGGTGTTCTTATTCTTCGGCATTTATACTCGAGAAGCAGTGGTGTGTGTATGTGTGTGCCATTTATTTATACTATTTGAAAGTGAATTCATTGTTAGAGTTATTATCCGTAATGTTACGCCCATGGACGACCAGGAGGCACCACTTAAAAAGCCATTAAGTGTTTTTGTTACCGTTCCAGTTCGGATTGGACAAAGTATACCTATTTACTTTTTTTTTATTATTTTACAATTCATGTAAAATTATTCTATGAAATTTTACTGACTTAGTGAGTAAAAATATTCCGCGGTCCACAAATAGATTTTTCGAGTATTTTGGACTTTATTGTTGTTTCCGCTGGAGTGTAACGGCGTTTGTCCACCACCTCCGTCACCGAGACGTCACCGAGAAACGAGATTATTCGTACCAATCGTACCAAGTTCAAAATGACGTGACGGACGTGGTATTGGTACGAATAATCTCGTTTCTCGGTGACGTCGCGGTGACGGCGGTGGTGGACAAACGCCGTAAGAGTTAAATTGCGACCAAATCTAGTAATTCATATTATTCGCGTCGTAAAATAGTGTTTTTGATTAGTTCACATGCTACACTGTTTATATGCGGTGTGACGTCAGACGGCGTTTTGGCGCCAATTCCTAGCGTTTTAATTTCAAATGACTTTTTTTGCTTGAATGTTTTTTATTTTTTTTTAATATTAACCTAAGATTTATAGGCATATAATCTCTCATTTAGTCAGTTTCCAAAAAATGTGAAAATACCTAATTGCGAAACCTCGGAACCCGCCGCTATAGTTAACGGATTTTCGTGAAACCTTTAGTAAAATCGTTACATTATAATAACCGGCGATTTCAGTGCAAAACTCGGACAACGAAAAGAATGAGATCCATCAAAAATTGGAAATTTTGGATTAGGGCGTCGAAATGAAAGAGGTGAGAAATTAATAGAATTTTTATAAAGCGAACAACTCTACTGCAAGAACTCATTCTTCAAAAAACAACCCCAAAGAAGATGGACATGGAAAAGTCCTGACGGTTACACAAAGAACGAGACGATAGATCTTTAAGCTCTACGGCAATTTTTAGTGGCCAAAAACGGCAAAAATTCATTTTTTGGAAGCATAGCTTCCTTATGGCGGGTTTCGCTCGAAGCGCTGAAATCGGTGAGAGGTGTAAACGCCGAAAAATCGTCACGATCGCAACGGCCAATTATCGTGCTGCGCTAACTGTTTAGTAGCAACCGTGTTACAATTGTTTTTTTTTGTATTGGTTGCCTGCTCCGTGGTAACACTAGCTATCAATCGTTTTCGCAGAAAGGTTTAATCCCGGGCGGTTTTTGGGGTCGCTGAAAACGAATATGGCATCGCCAGTGGTCTGCGAAGTACCTGGTGCTCAGGGCCGCTGGAACCAACGTCGTCGCCGGGAGTTTTAGGGGAATTAATTCTATAATTAGCCGAAAGGTCTAAACCCGGGGGATTTTGGGGTCGCTGAAAACGAATATGACATCGCCAGTGGTCTCTAAAGTACCTGGTGCTCGGGGCTGCTCGAACCAAAGTCGTCTCCGGGAGTTTTAAGGGAATTGATAATATAATTAGCAGAAAGGTCTAAACTCGGGGGTTTTTGGGGCCGCTGAAAACGAATATGACATCGCCAGAGGTCCTTGAAGTACCTGGTGCTCAGGGTTGCTCGAACCAATGTCGTCGCCGGGAGTTTTAGGGGAATTGATTATATAATTAGCCGAAAGGTCTAACCCCGGGGGTTTTGGGGTCGCTGAAAACGAATGACGTCGCCAGAGGTCTCCGAAATACCTGGTGCTCAGGGCCGCTGGAACCCACGTCGTCTCCGGGATTAAATTAGGGAGTTTAATTAATAGAACGAGTGTATACGTCTCATTAAACGAATGTAATATACTATTTTGTCTACTTTATTACTATTTATTATTAATTCATTAAATTTTGGCTCTTCAAATTTTTGTATAAGTAGATAAAAGTGATTTATTTCGGAGTCGCGCTAACAGTTTGATGGCAACTCGTGTTACAATTGTTCGTATTGTCGGTTGCTTACTCTAGGGGTGGCGATTGTGGGCTGAATTTGAGAGTGGCTAGAACGGCGCGATAGCGCCGCGCTAGCTACCAATCGTTTCTGTACATAACGTATATATATAAAGCTATGCTTCCCCTCCCGGTCATTCCCAGAGTGCCTCATTTCGTTTTTTAAATACTATGTTTAATGCTTGTGCAGTCCCTTAAGTTGTCATTAAATTATATGCGTGTGAGTATTTTATGTAGGACTATGTCGATGTCTAATTATATGTGTGTAGGTATATGTATTTGTGTGAGAGGGTTTTTGAATGCAGAAACTCATAAAGGATTGAACAAAATAACAAAACAAATGAGTCTGTCTAAAGAAAACTAAATCAGTTAAATATACCCCCGAATTCAAAAGTGAGGTTGTCGGGTTTGAACCAGTACCTCCGTTAATTTTCAAATTTTGACACAAACGTTCGTACTTTGACCCCGACGACCACTTAAGTCAGCTTAGGTTAAGGTGCACGATTTTCATGCGATTTTAGATAGCTTAGAGCAAATTACAGGTTAAAGACATGGTATTTTGGGTTGGCGTTGACTTAACAAAACACCAAAAATATATATCCGGGATTGGTGTACATGAAACTGTTTCCTGAGATGATTTAATAAAAGTCTTATTGTATATCGAAGTGAACATTTATTTGTCATTTGTATGAATGCGTGAGTGATGCTTTAAACTATGGGAATGAGCAAAACTCCTATTACAATGAGAACATTTAAAAGGTCTTTCACCTGTATGAGTGCGCATGTGATCATTTAAATGACTAGACCGAGTAAAACTCTTATTGCAATGTGAACATTTGAACGGTCTTTCACCTGTATGAGTGCGCATGTGACGATTTAAATCACTTGAGGAAGCAAAACTCTTGTCGCAATGTGAACATTTCAAAGGTTTTTCTCCTGTATGTTTGCGTAAGTGCACATTTAGATGACCCAACTGAGTAAAATTCTTATCGCAATGTATACATTTGAAAGGTTTTTCACCTGTATGAGTGCGTAAGTGACTATTTAAAGTACTCAAATGAGCAAAACACTTGTTGCAATGTGAACATTCGAAAGGTTTTTCACCTGTATGAGTGCGTAAGTGACGATTTAAACCACCCGACCAAGCAAAACTATTGTTGCACTGTGAACATTTGAAAGGTTTGTCACCCGTATGAGTTCGCAAGTGAATCTTCAACGAAGAGGGGCAATTAAAAGTTTTACCGCAATATGTACATGTATGGTTATTATTAACTTTCTTCTGATGAATTATAGAGTCTGGTAGCACTTGACGTTCAAAGACTAACTCAGCCTTTGTGTTGCCCTCCGTCGCTGTAAGATAATCAGGATGGGACGCTGCTTCTTTCCAAATGTTTTCTTCATTTGTGAGACGATCCTCAATGTCGATAAAAGGTTGTTTCTTGACATCACCAGCCAACAGTACTTCATCTATCGTGGAATCCTCGCTCTTCATAGGAGAATTTGAGCCGCCCGCTAGCATTTGTTGTTCAATGAAAACTCCACTCGACACTGCAGGACGGAAGGAATTTGAATCTACTTCATTTGACATTTCTGTTTTAATTAAGGGAGGATACTCGATGTCAATTGAAGGTTCGTCTTTGATCAGTCCCGTCGATAGTAGCTCATCTATTTTGGACATGTTGATCTTACACCTCTCGATGTAAATCGAAAATCCCTTGTAGCGTGATTTACATTTGTCGCAGATATTCCTGTGGGATGTCATAATTGGATCCTGAAAGGAAAGATAATGGTTATGTTTCGTGGATAACTGAAGTGGCACAGCACGGCCATATACATTATTACAATTCCACAAGTCATACATGTGATGTAAACTGCACCCCACACTTACTTCGGTACTGATTATTATCCAGAAACACCACAACTTCTCGTCAATGGTTTGCACTCGTGCTTCTTGCAGGCACCAATCGCAGGTAGTCATCACTTCTTCCGTATTACTCACGGCGCCTAATGTATCGAAACTGATCGAGCACTTTACAAATTACAAAAACTGTAGAAAAACGCAAGCAGATTAAGTTCAGCGTGCTCCACAGATCACCCTAGCTAGGTTAGGTCGGTTAGGTTTAGGTGTTAGGTTAGATTTACAGAACATCTAAGTCATAGAGATAAAAGAGAGAGGAGGTAACAATTAGGGAGAGGGGGTAATAAATTTTGTAGACGGAACCGGCCATATTGAGAAGCCACTTTTCGAACGCGTGCTTGAGATTGTTATTGCTGAATTGTGCAGTGGCAGATCTACGGAGGGAACTACAGTCTAACATTGGGAACCAAAGTTGAACAATTAATAATAAATCTATACTAATATTATAAAGAGGAAAGATTTGATTGTTTGTTCGTTTGTTTGTATCGAATAGGCTCCGAAACTACTGGACCGATTTAAAAAATTCTTTTACCATTAGAAGCTGACATTATTCCTGATGAACATAGGCTACTTTTTACCGCAGGAAAATGCTTCATTCCTACGGGAAAACGGGTAATAGGTTGAAGATGGCGGAAAAATGAAGCCGGCTGGGAGCTTTGATCGAAAACGCTGCCTAAATCCTTCGAGATAGAACAAAACAATGTGTGGTGGAATTGTTCCTCTTCTATAGATCTACAAAAAAGTCCGCGATGGCATATGTCTAGCTTTTAAGGATAGCCTACTATACCCATTTTAAAGTTTAAAATAATGGTCACATAATATGGTTGCGATCATCCACGCACGCACCGTGGTCGTGTCTCTCTTGACGCTCGCGCTCCCACCACCTTTACCCCCAAACTTTACGTTTAATATCCCCGATGCTCACTAAGAATGGATTTGGCATAATTTTGAGTTTAACGGGCAGAATTATTCAAAAATATTGTTCGAAATGACATTTGTAACTATGATTAAGGGCGTGGAGCGATGTATCAATGTATCCGAGTTGACATGACAATTGCGTTGTCATTATAGATAGCTTGTGTTATTTCTAAAGTCAAAACGAAAATAATTCACCTATCTGATACGGAGTACGGACTAAAGAAAGTATCGAAAGGATAGACTGCATATAATTCAAATACATGAGCGAGTGAAGCCGCTACGGGTTAGCTGCTATAATTGATAAAAAGGGGTATCGGCGTGATAATATAACCGTTAAATATAAGTGTAAGTAAATCCGAACAGGTTCATGACCGAGACGAGTGAAAAGACGTAAACTTCCGAGGGTGCGTCCAATTTCACATACTACCATATGGTAGATATGAGTTATAAATCATATCGCACCGGTGTGTGCAATTGCATACGTATCAATTCTAATAACAGTGTAGGAAAGCCCACATTGAGAGGCGTAAGTAGGAAAAGAATTATAATGTTTAAGGTTTAAGTACAATCAAAGGCGAAGTGAATTAAATTTCTTTTGACTAGAGATCAGAAAGAAATAAACCAGACTACGCAACATTGAAATGAGAGAGCAAGCGAAGCTGCGACTGGTCACGGCTTGTACATATATAGTTTTAGTACAACGTGATCAAGAAATACTGTTTAAGTTGGCAATCCCAAATTTTACTTTAAAATGGTCGATCTGGAACCACTTCCGGTTCCTTGACAGCTACTTCGACGTTTAACAGTGACAGCATTGACATTTTATCGGCGATTCAAATTTTTATTATTAAAATATTAAAAATGGTTATTTACATTAGAATAGGATATTTTTAATGGCATGGCTTATTTTCGAAGTGCAGTTTTCTGGATGGCAGTACTCCTTGGAATCCACTTTGCACCAGTTTGAAGATTGTTTCCTGAAGTTGTGTTCACTTTTTTAAACGTTTTTAAACAACACACTGCATGCGCATAGTTCAACGATATTTGAATACAGGCAATGTGATGAAAGTAAGGCCACCTAATAGACCCTCCGTACTCACTGAAAATGTGGTGCAAGACGTCAAGGCCCGAATGGAACAAAGTTCTCGCAAATCGGTTAGGAAGCATTCCCTCCAAACAGGTTTGATCCTTATCAAAAGTTCACCAATTTCCACTTATTCCTAATTTCCCGTATTCCGTTTCGTGACTTTACAGGTTTGTCATATGGAAGTTGTTCCACTGTGTTGAAGAGCAAATTGCAATACCACCCGTACAAATTTTCGATGGTCCAATCCCTAAATCCTCCTGACCGTCCACAACGGGTCCTGTTCTGTAACTGGTTCAATCAGGAAATGAACGATGGTGACGTCCTGGATAAAACCTTTTTTTCCGATTAAGCCTGGTTCAATCTCAATGGCTATGTTACTTCTCAAAATTACAGAATTTGGTTTGGTGAAAATCTACATGCTGTTAGAACAACAACTTTACATCCTACTAAAGTTGGTGTCTGACTGGCAGCCATTCGTTACCCAATTAACCGTAGACGAGCGCGAAAATTTCTACTTTCAACAAGATTCGGCTCGTGCCACAATGTAAAATTTGCGGGAAGTTTTTGGCCATCGAGTCATAAGTACGGGAATCTGGCCAAGTAAGTCGCCAGACCTGACACCTCTGGACTTTTGTTCCTTTGGGCACCTTAGAAACAAGGTGTTCAGTAATGTTCTACATACACGTGAAGAACTGGAAACTGCCATTATCGAGGAAGTTGCAAATATTTCTCCTCGCATGTTAATTAATGTCTTCGAGAGCCTAAAACGGAGAGTGAATTTATGTTTAGATCATACTGAGGCTCAATTTGAGCAGTACCTTTAAATATTGAAGTTTTTTCTGGTGTGGTTTTTTAATCGTAAATAAATTCACATAACCTAAAATATTTGTGTTTACTTAGCTGTAGCTGTCATGCAGAGTGCAGAGACTTCCGGTGTAGCGTTACAAACCCTTAGGCAAAAAAATCCTCCAGGTAGGATTGCGAACTTAAACAGTATTTCTTGATCACTCTGTATAATATACCCACTACATAACTGAATCAGCTCTTCCTCTCCTTCCTGGTTTCCTGCTCGATCTTTGTCTTCCTGGTATACCTGGAGCACATTTCTTTTTTGGTAATTTTTCTTCATCAACTGATTAATCCCAAAATCGGAAATTTTTTGTTTGTTTCTGTATTCCAAAGAATGAACAACAGCGTAAGGTTTTAAAAACTGATGTAGGTAATTTTGTTATGAACTATATTAGTATAAATATGCGATAAATTAATCAAGAAAATTTAAAAAAATCTTTATTTAATTCGTATTGAGCATCCTTCGTATTGTTTCATATTGTAACGTTTTCGGGGATCACACTTACCAGAGGAACTAGAATTCCATAAACGACGGATGACCAAAATAACCAAACTTTATCGAACTCTCCAAAAATGGAATATATTCACCCAAACGTCTAAATTGACATTCAAACAATAACAAAATAAATTAGACAAGGACACTCCCGATGTCGATGTCGGCGCCACTCGGTCGTCCTGCAAGTCGAGAAGCTACGGGGGCATTAGATCTCGTTACACTGCCCCCGTCTCAAAGACGTTTCGTCCCGAAACGTACTTCCATGTACTTCATCTGCTGTTCATGAACTTGTCGTACTTGCTGCTCCTGGTCATGATCTCCCTCATATGGTGCCAGACGGTTGTAATGTACCACTCTGGGCTTTCCATTAGGAACTTTGGCGATGCGATAGATGACGTCATTGATCCGGGTTTTGATGACGTAAGGTCCCTCCCACACCTTTTGTAACTTCGGTGAGAGCCCACGCTTTCTCTGTGGATTGTAAAGCCACACTAAGTCGCCTTCACTGTAGAGGCCATCACCTGCCCTGACGTCATACCGATCCTTCATCCGGTCGCTGGCGATCTGCAGGTTGCCTCGAACCAATTCGTGAATGGCGTCCATTTTCCTGCGGAGCTCGGTGACATAGTCTTCTCCCGCCAGATCTTCTCCAGGCTTACACCCGAACTTCAAGTCACATGGGAGCCTCATTTCTCTGCCAAAGAGAAGATTGGCCGGAGACTGCCCAGTTGACTCGCTCACCGCCGATCAATAGGCCATCAGGAAGAAGGGGAGGTGCTGGTCCCAGTCTCGCTGGTGTTGAGACACAACTTTGGATAGGTATTTGCCCAACGTTCGGTTCATCCGCTCGACCATTCCGTCCGACTGGGGATGTAACGCCGTAGTTCGGGTTTTGCGTATGCCAAACTTCTCGCAGACCCTCCGGAAGAGCTCGCTCTCAAAGTTCCTGCCCTGGTCGGAATGCAGTTCCAGAGGTACTCCAAAGCGGCAAATCAGCTCTTTTATTAGTGCGTCTGCCACGGTCGCAGCTTCCTGATTCGGTATAGCGTACGCCTCCGCCCACTTTGTGAAATAATCCATGACCACAAGGATGTACTTGTTCCCACCGTTGGTCTCGGGAAATGGTCCTGTAATATCCAGGGCAATTCTCTCAAAGGGACTCCCTACATTATACTGTCGCATTGGAGCTCTTTGTTTGCGATGAGGACCATTACTGGCGGCACAAGTCGCACATTTACGGCACCATTCCTTTACGTCGTCGGAGCAGTTGACCCAGTAGAACCTGTCACGAACTTTTTTTAGCGTCTTCGTCACTCCCAGATGGCCTCCCGAGGCTCCATCGTGTACCAAACGAAGTATCTCTGGCACCTTACTCCTGGGGATGACCAACTGCATTCTTCGCTCCGTGCCATCATGGTTCTCGATCGTCCTTTCTAGCAGCCCATCCTCAAGTACTAATGATTTCCATTGGGCCCAATAAGACTTGAGGGTTTTCGAGCATGGAGCCACCTGCTGCCAAGTGGGTCGCTGCCCTTCCGTCTTCCATGTCTTGATCATTTTTATTCCCGGGTCGTTATCCTGTTGTCGTTGGATTTCTTCAGATGACCAGTCCTCACTAACGATCGCAGTTCGATACGTAACTGCTTCCTTATTCTCTACTCTAGCGCAGTGTGGACAATCCAAGGGGCAAGGTCTTCTGGAGAGGGCGTCCGCATTTCTGTGACTCGTTCCGGCCCGGTGTTCAATACTGAAATCATATTCCTGGAGCCTTTCGATCCAACGTGCTACTTGGCCCCCCGGGTTCTTAAACTGTAGCAGCCACTTCAATGCCGCATGGTCTGTCCTCACCAAGAACCGTCGGCCATAGAGATACTTGTGAAAATGCTCTACAGACTTGACTACTGCTAGAAGCTCTCTCCGTGTGACGCAGTAGTTCCTCTCTGGTTTTGACAGCACTTTGCTAAAATAACCTATGACGCGCTCTTGTCCTTCTTGTAGCTGCGATAGGACTCCGCCAATGCCAACGTTGCTAGCGTCCGTATCCAAAATGAACTGACCCCATTCAGTTGGATATCCAAGGATTGGAGTGGTCGTCAGACATTCTTTCAACTTGTCGAAGGCTGCCTGGCATTCTTCGTCCCACTGTAAGGTGCGTTTCTCTTCAGTCAGTCGCGTCAGCGGTTTAGCTACGTCGGAGAACATTCGCACATATCGGCGATAATAGGTGCACAGTCCTAGGAAACTTCGGACTTGATGTTTATCTTTGGGGACTGGCCATTGTTGAACTGTCCGTACCTTTTCTGGGTCTGCCTCCACCCCGTTGCTGCTCACTACGTGCCCCAGATAGTGTACCCTTGCTTGAAGCAGGTGACACTTCTTGACATTCAACATTAAGTTGACTTCTTGAAGTCTTTTGAACACCTCCTCCAAATTACTCAGGTGTTCCTCAAAGGTTTTACCGACTACAATAATGTCGTCGAGGTATACCAGACACGTCTTCCAGGAGAGTCCTCTCAGCACGTTTTCGATGACCCTTTCGAACGTTGCAGGCGCGTTGCATAGTCCAAACGGCATCACCTTAAACTGCCACAATCCGGTACCAATGGAAAACGCCGTCTTCCCCCTGTCGGCAGGGTCCATTTCGATTTGCCAATACCCACTCTTAAGGTCGAGGGTAGAGAAGAGCTTGGAACCCGTCAGCGTGTCTAGCGTGTCGTCTATTCGAGGCGAGGGGTAGCTATCCTTTTTCGTTACGTTATTTAACTGCCTATAGTCCACGCAGAATCTAGTGCTCCCATCCTTCTTCTTTACTAGGACTATCGGAGACGCCCAGGGGCTATTAGATGGCTCGATCACCCCCTCCTTTTCCATGTCCTCAATAATCTTCTCTGCCACTTCCCTCTTTGCTTGTGGCAGTCTCCTGGCCGGCTGTCGAATAGGTTTCGCATCCCCTGTATCGATCTTATGTTTGACGATGCTCGTCCTCCTTGTCTTGCCAATTTCTGGAGTGAATATGGCTTGGTAACGGTGTAACAAGCTGCCCAACTTCTTTCTCTGTAGAGGGTTGAGGGTATTACTCGTCGCTGAGATCACCTGATCAAAATTGACAGGGCATCGTCCTTTATCTGCTGCTACCTGATGAATTATTGATGCAGCCGACTCGCAGTTCCCCACTCTGGTACCCGCTCTTAGAGTTACAGGGTATTCGATTACATTAATCAGGCGAATGGGGATCTTGTCGTTCGGTGTTACTAACGCCTTGCCTACCAGGATGCCTCGGCCCACCTCCATGTCATGGTTCCAGGGATCCACCATCACAGGACACCCTCGGTCTATGGCACCCTCGAGTCTAGCCACTACAATTGACTCGCTCCTTCCAGGCACAGTCACATCTTCCGCCACAATCACTCGTCCAAATATTTCCTTCTGAGGATGGAGGAAGATCTCTTCCGTACCCACCTTCATCGTCCGTCTATGAAAGTCCAGTTGGATGCCGTGATTATTCATAATGTCCATTCCCAGAATCACATCTTCCTCAATGTCCGCCACCATCACACGATGCAGAAATTTCGCGGTTCCGATCTTAATCTCTACGTCGGTCTCCCCATGAACGGTGGCTGTTTCGCCCGTAGCTGTTCGTAACCGCCATCTGGAGTTGCTCAGCTTATTTCTCCGATTCTTTAGTAGATCTGGCCGTAGGATCGTCCTAGTCGCCCCAGTGTCTACTAATAAGGCATACTTTGTCCCATCGATTTCTCCGTCTATGTACACACTACCACTATGATGTCGGATGGAAGCTATGGAAGCTAGGAGGTCTTTATACAGATGTCGGGTCGAAGCTGCCCCCTCGGAGCTGACCCGTTCTAGTTTTCCTGCCTCTCTGACGTGACCGGCCCCTCCCTCTTAGGCCGCTTGCAATTACGACGAAGATGGCCGACGTCACCACAATTCCAACAGCGAAGAGGCTTTTTCTGCTGTTTCTCTACTAGACTCTTTATGGCGTTTACCAGCTGCTCGATGGAGTCCCTCTTGGTGCCTTTACTGGAGTCCTCCGCGTCGTTCATCGCTCTCACTCGACCCTGGTTTCTCGACGCTTCCGTAGCGGCCTCGAACTCTAATGCCATGCTTAAGGCATCTACCAAACTTTTAGGCCGCGCCAGACGCACCGTTCTTTGAACATCCAGGTCGCGTAGGCCATCGACGAAAGTTTGTACAGCCAGGCATTCCATAAACTGCTCGGGAGCCGTTGGATAGGCGAAGCGAACTAACCTGGCCACATCGGCCTCAAACTCCTGCAGACTCTCGTTCGCTTTTTGTTTCCGAGTCTTCATTTGGGACCGATAGACTTGATCTAGGTGCGAATGTCCGTACCTCGTTTCTAACCGTTTTACCAGCCCTTCATAGTCGCCTTCTTCTTCGAGAGTGACTGCTTGAAGAATGTCCAGCGCTTCCCCTCGTAGTGACACCGTTAGTGCTCCAGCTTTATCTCTCGATGTCCATCCGTTGGCGCTCGCTGCGGCTTCGAACTGCTTCCGGTAGTTGGACCACGATGTCTTACCGTCGAAAGTTGGTGGCTTCAGTCGTGCAGACGCTCCCAGACTCATCCTTGCTAGCTCCGCATCTGGAGTCAACTCCTGGTTCAGCTCTTCTATTGAATCTGGTTGCGAAATATTCGACTGTGCGCCCTGATTAAGTAAGCGCGCCTCCAACCGCCTTATTCTGTCTTCCTGAGCGGAGATCTGGACCATGAATTCGTCTTTTAGTACGGAGATTTGTGCTGTCACTTTTTCCGTTGTCTTATCATCCTCAAAATGGAAAACGTCGGGGTCTTGACCGTTATCCTTTAAGTACGTCGCTAGTCGGTCTTGGAGGTCCTTTTTCTTCCCTTCGGTTCCCAAATCACGTTCTTCTAGTTCCCTTTTCAATTCTGTCACTTTTAATTCGTGGAGTTTCTTCATTGTCCTGAATTATTTTCAAGTATCCCACTTCTGACACCAATTGTAACGTTTTCGGGGTTCACACTTAACAGAGGAACTAGAATTTCATAAACGACGGATGACCAAAATAACCAAACTTTATCGAACTCTCCAAAAATGGAATATATTCACCCAAACGCCTAAATTGACATTCAAACAATAACAAAATAAATTAGACAAGGACACTCCCGATGTCGATGTCGGCGCCACTCGGTCGTCCTGCAGGTCGAGAAGCTACTGGGGCATTAGATCTCGTTACAATATGTTAGCAATTTGTGACATTTTATGGAAAATAAAACTGCTTCATACAAATTATTATTTCATAATTTTTGTTAATGGGGAGTTTTTGCACACCCTCAGAAAGTAACCTTATACCCTAAACGCAATACCTTTAAACTAATAGGTCTTGCGATTTACGTCAAACCCAAAACAGAATTTTTGCAGTCCACGATTCGGTAAGTCTCCTAAAATGATAATTCGCGAAGTTCCTGTACCAATAGATGGCGCTATACAGAGTTATATTTTAAAGTCACTAAATGGGGAAAGTACCGCAATTCAATGTCCCAACGTGTTAGAGAGAGAAGTACATTTTCGGACACAATATGGCGGATTACAGCTACAATCTGCCTGTTTCATGCCTATTGTTGTGTTTTGTGGATTGTGGGTTATGTGTCATATTTGTTTATTTTATTGTATATAGGTGTAAATTAATTTTTATGTACATTTTTCTCTCGCGAAATTTCCTTTTTACGTTTTGGGAATAAAAATGCCAAGTTGTTGTTTTATCTTTTAAAACGAGCAAATTTTTGTTTTCTATTTTGAATTTCGCGCGGCGCGGCGAGGACACAATATGGCCGCCCATTGCGGTACTTTCCTCATTTAGTGACTTTATTATATTTCAGTGAACAACAAAACAAAGTCACTTTATTGAGAGGTTAAGTTTTAAGTTATTTTACATTGGCCGTGTTTTTAAAGTGTACCAGCTGCTCGAACACAATGTGTTCAAACAGTCAACAGAACACTTGAGCATTTGCTCGATCAGTGACATTTAAAAACGGTACCCGTGCAAGTTTAAGGTACAAGTTGTAATGTTTGGACTTCTAACGATTTGTATACATCTCAAAATCTACAATACAAATATACTTTATATACTATACAAATATACATCTACAAAACAAAATGTTAAATCCTTATTTAATTACTCTTCTCGTTATAATGGATTTGGATTTGATTAATATGATTTTTTTACTCAAGGACTCCAATTTTACACATACTATTTAAGAAAACATTTCCATATTTTGGTCACTTCCATAATTTTAGTTTGTTTTGACCTATAATTTTTAGCTTAAATTACAATACATTCAATTCGATGTCCCATTTTCTGTCTATTCGTTGTTCTGTCGTTTCACACACCGATGCACCGTCTCACGACCCGGTGCATGAAAATTGTGTTCGAGCAGGTGTTCGAGCAAGTTTGTTAATTTTAAAACGCTCGACTGTTTGCTCGAACTGCATTTTAAAACGCTATTTTCCTGTTCGAGTACTCAAACCGGTGTTCGAACACTTTAAAAACACGGCCTTTATTTTAAGTTTTTTATAATGAATTGAGTGTTTTTGGACGTATTATTTATTTATAGACATTGGTGTTTCATTCTGTGTATTCCTAATCGGCACTTCAACTACAAACTAGCATATATTTTGTCACCGGTTTTCCAATCTTGAGTACACACTGCCAAGCTTTACATAACTTGGGATCTGATGGAAATGAACGCAAAGAAATATCCTTTGTACAGTATGTAAGTACACTGAGGTACACTACATATTTTTCTTGATTTTGTTGCGATTGTTTTATGGATAGACTGCATGGTTAATAGTTTTACCTACAAAAAATATTGCTTACTTATTTATTATTACTTCACATTAACGTCTAAAGAGTTGAATACAAAAGAAGGTATTCAACTTTTGCGCCGCTTACCTTAATAAACTGTATTGAATCCAAACAGTTTCAAGTTATCACCTCTTCACTCTACTCAATTATTATCTCTGATGACAACGAATAACGATGATTTTAATTAACATTTACAGTACACAACAGCACAATTTATAACAAAAACTAAAAAAAATATGCTAATATATTGTAAAAATTACAATTTTTAAAAAACATGCCTACGTTTATAACAACCACGTGGCTTTGTTGTTCACTGAGTTTGTCGAAGGGTCTGAGGGTGCCGAAGGTTGATCATAGATGTCGCACCCTTCGGGGAACTTCGCGAATATTCGTCTTTTTCTTCAATAATTTGACTCAAATGAAGAAGAAGAAGAAATAATCTGTTTCAGAGACTTGGCCTACAGTAGGTTAAAAGTTAAGTATGAAAACAGCTATCAAAAATGTTCAACTTCTAACCTTCTCATCTTCATCCTGTCCTCTTTTTTAAAGAGTCCAATTAATAGTTGAACCCTATTTTTAATTGCTCTTAAACTAAAGGAACAATTAAAGGAAGAGTTAAAGTTGTCTAAAATCACACTCCACTTTTTTTGGTCCATAAATGGATTTTCCGCCAACACATCCTTAATTAAACAAATGTCTTGGGCTAAAGAAAATCGGTTTCTTTGCTTATCCATGCTCACAGTTAAAAAATAATACACACAGTATAGAAATTAATTAAAATAACTAAAACCACATGTAAACATAACCTCTTCTTCTTATTTTCCCTTGTGGGTGTAAACATAACCTCAAATTCCAACATAACGACAAGGTGTTGGGTCGACTTTAAATCGATAGATTATAAGGTCGACGCAAGACGCTACGCGGATACTTTAAACCTTATAAGGACTGAGCATGCGCACTACACTCACTAGTAGCGTCTAAGGTCTACCGTAAGGTCGCCAGGTGGTGTGCAAAATCACCAATGTAATGCTACGCCACTGAAGAGAAAGATTTCTTACAGGAAGTCGGGCGCCATTATTCGTCAGGCCGCCCATTAAAAACATATTCAGCGTTCCTGATAAAAAAAAATCAGAAGCGTAGCTGGATCCGACACAAAACTTTTGAGTCCAAACAAAAGTTCGCCAGATCTATGGTCTGGCCCCAAATTTCAAGAGTTGTGTGGAAAATTCAAATTTCCAGCACAATTCTCGTGCAAGGTTGCTTCAGCATTGTGTTCAACCGTTGTGGACTTTCAAAAACATCAACAAAAGCAACAATTTGGGTGAGAGTCGCTTCTTGGATAAAAAATGTGCGTCAAGCGAAGTCGTCTGGGCTCCAAATTTTTGGCTAAGTATTTTAGTGAATTTTGAGTTTTTGAGCCGCCGGGGACTTGGGAAATGCGCTACTTATATAAAAATAGGATACCAACCTTAGTGACACTGATCCACAGTCAAATTCAAGAAAAAATGTCGCTTATGGTTTGATATTGACTGGCGAACAGTGGATTTCTGGGGGCTCAATGAAATTTTTTTGATATCAAGGGATTTTTGCCGGATTTTACCATTTTTTTTCTCGGAGCCCTTTGGTCTGGCTAACTTCTGTTTGGGCTCCAAAGTTTTGTATCAAATCCAGCTACGCTCCTGATTTTTTTAGTCAGGAACACTGAATATGTTTTTAATTGGAGGCCTGACGAATAATGGCGCCCAGACCCGTCAACAGTGAACCGTGCTGGATGAACTATTTTTTAGCAGTTTCCAAAAGTGCATTTCCAACAACTTTTGTTTGAAAGTTTTTTCATAAAAATGGGTATTTTTACAAGTTATGGATGGTTGAATTTTTTTTTTTTTGGTGCCAAACCTGAAAACAATTTTTTTTCTCGGAGCCCTTAGGTCTGGCTAACTTCTGTTTGGGCTCAAAAGTTTTGTATCGAATCCTG
This sequence comes from Cryptocephalus moraei, assembly GCA_946251905.1. NCBI lineage: Eukaryota > Metazoa > Arthropoda > Insecta > Coleoptera > Chrysomelidae > Cryptocephalus > Cryptocephalus moraei. The sequence goes on from OX276459.1 coordinate 18,746,723, forward strand.
CTACGCTCCTGATTTTTTTGGTCAGGAAAGCTGATAATATTTTCTTTTTGGCGGCCTGACGACTAATGGCGCCAAGACTCGTCAATAGTGAACCATGTCGGATGAACTTTTTTTTAGCAGTTTCCAAAAGTTTAAAGCATTGCAAACAACTTTTGTTTGAAACTTTTTTCATAAAAATGGGTATTTATACAAGTTATGGATGGTTGAAAATTTTTGGTTTTGGAGCCGAACCTGAAAATTTCAGTTTTCAATTGTCCATAACTTGAGTTCTATTCCACTTAGGGCCCTAAAAATTTAGGGGGAGTTTCGGGGGCCCAAAAGTACCGTTTTAGTTGATTTTGGGCCAAATCTTCTACAGCCTGTTGGGCCGTTTATCGCAACCTTCGCGCCATTTTTTTTTATTCTCCCAATCCTATTCTTGTAAATTTCTCCTTTCCATGGCTAAACAGATTTCTTCTTTCCATCTCTTTCTCGGTCTACCTCTTCTCCTGTTTTTGCTCGGTATCCATTCAGATATCCGTTTTGGCAGTCGCTCGTCATTCATTCGCATTAAATGTCCGTACCATACCAACTGTTTTTTTTTTCGAGTTATTCGTTAATGTCTTCTATGTTCATTTTCCGTCTTATTTCTTCATTTGATATTCCATCTATTGTTGTTTTCGAACAGCATCTTCTCCAATATCCCGTTTCTACAGCGTTTATTCTGCGTTTCATTTCTTTATTTAGGGTCCATACCTCCGCTCCATAAGTTACACAGCTTTCTATAAGTGATTTAAACATCCTGATTTTAGTTCTTTTCGATATAAGTATACCCCATAGAATGAATGCAATGTTCTGGTTATTGCTTTTCCTTTTCCGATTTTTTTAAGGATGTCTTCGTTATCCTGTCCCTTTTCATTTAAATGTACTCCCAAATATTTATATTCAGTTGTTCTCTGTATCGCTCGTATTGGTGTTTTTATGTCTTGTACATTGTCATTACCAATTGCCATGTATAGGGTTTTTTGTGTGTTGATCTCTAATCCTCATTTTTCATATTCTTCGATTAACTTTCTCACCATATAGTTTGCATCTTCTTCGTCCTCTGCTACGAACTTGGTCGTCCGCAAATAGTAATGTATATAAGTATGTATCTCCCATCTGGACACCCATTTTGCTGCATTTCCTAATCCACTGTTGCAGTGTCGAATTTAAACACAGTTTAAACAAAGTGGGCGATAAGCAGCATCCCTGACGTAGGCCCTTATTTACTTGGAACTTTTCAGAAAGCCCAGATTTCGTTTTTACACAACTTATGTTATTTCTATAGAAAGACTTGATCGCATCGATGTATACCTGTGAGATGTTATTTTCCATAGCTTTCCATAATAATGTCATTGGTACACTATCGTATGCTTTCTTTAGATCTATGAATATTAAATGTAATTCTTGTCCATATTCCTGTTTCTTTTCCATGAGTTGTTTTATACAGAATATATTGTCCACGCAAGATCTTCCCGCCCTAAAACCACTCTGTTCTTCTAACACCCGCCCATACAGTCGTCCTTTCGAAGAGGTCACACTCAAACCTCTATAATTTTCACACAACTTTTTATCGCCTTTTTTTATATATAGAGATAATATGAGCAACCTTCCATTCAATTGGAACTTCTTCTCCTTTTAGGCATTTATTGAAAATTTCGGCTATGTATTCTAAAGCGATTTGAGGTGAGTGTTTCACTAGTTCGATAAAGATGCCTCCCGGGCCAGGTGATTTATTATTTTTCATTGTCTTCATAGCTATTCTAATTTCCTCTACTGTGACTGGTTGTATTTCTGTAGTTGTTTTTGTTGTATAGTCTATGTTATTAAATTGTGTTCTGTCTTCCGTAAGAAGTGATTCATAATATCTTTCTTGTTCCTTCTAATATTATTTATGACATTCCAGGCCGTTATTGATTTGCTACTACCAATTTGTACATCTATTTCATCACATTTCCTTTCCCAGAATTCATTTTTTCGTTTTCTAATTTCTTTTTTAACCATATAACTGTATCTGGTGTACATTTTTCTGTCTTCTGGGCCTCCTGTGGCTAACCATCGGTGATGCAGTTTTCTTTTCTCTTCAGTTATTTCAGTTAACTAATCACTCCACCAATAATGAATTTGTTCTGCATTTCTCTTTTTCTTCACCTATGGCTTCCATTGCGGTTTCGTGGATTTTTGATTTCAAGCTGTTATACATTTTCTCTGGTGTTTCAATAATTAGTTCATTTATTTTTTTTGCAAGTCTTAATTTGTACAGAAATATTGTTGACTCATTCTGGAAGCTTTCTAGATTATATTTTGGGTAGTTAGAGCTTTTTGTTGTTAAGGCGTGATCTTTATTACATGGGGTAGTCCTATAGTGTGTATAATTTAATAGCACTTTAGCTTGCACTAAGAAATGGACTGAACCACATGTCACTCCTCTCATCACTCTTACATCCATGGGTTTAATGTGTGAATTTTGTTTGATTACCACGTAATCAATAATAGATTTTAATTTCTTCGTGGGCTGACACCATGTAAATTTGTGGTTGTCTAGATGTTGAAAGTGACCATTTAACACTTTTAAGGAATGGTGTTCACATAGTTCGATTAAGCGCGTTCTATTGTTATTTACTGTGATTTCTTCATACGGTCCAATAATTTTGTTGTTTTGTTTTTTTCCCACTCGTCCATTAAAATCTCCCATAATACAAATTTCCTTTTTATTTCCTATATCCTCCAGAACACTTGTCAAAGTCTCATAAAACTCTTCCTTTGCCTGTACGGCAGTGTCTTCAGTAGGAGCATACACTCCTATTATAACCACGGCGTGTCCTGAGACATTTAATTCTAGTGACATAATTCTTTCATTTACTGCTGTCCATGTTTTGATTTTGTTTTTCTATTTCTTATGTATTGCTATGTCAACTCCCGCTTTTGCCCTTTTAGATTTGTCCACTCCACTACAGAATAGCACGAAATCATCAACGATTTCGTTTCCTTGCCCTTTCCTCTTAGTCTTGCTGAGTACTATCATATCCGTTTTCAACTTCTTTAGTTCTTTAAAGATTTCTTTTCTTTTCGGACCCATACCTTGGACATTCCAGCAGCCAATACTCATTATCCTTTTTCGTAGCTCAAGTCGTAGACCGTTTCTTCCGTCCGTATTCCGAGGCTTTGCGCTAGGTTTTTTAACACTATTTTTTTTATGAGTATCGAGGAGTTAGCTCGATGTCTCACCCCCCACCTTGGAGGACCAGGGTTGATTTTCAGAGAATCCTTCTCTTAGATGAGGTGCTTTCTCCACAGCTAAAGAGCCCCATCTACCCTACCTGTTGGTCCGTGGGTGGTATTTCATTTCCCACCTACCCACCGGTCTAACTATAGACCGGTTAGGGCATTCCCCTATCCGCCATCTGGGGACGCGCCCTCTAGGGGTTACAGGCTCCCCCGGGGGATTTATAACATTTATAAAATATATTATTAACTTATTTTTAAATGTTTTATTAACATTTATAAAATATTGAAAAATTGATGGTTTATTTATCGATTTTAATTTATAAAAAACCAAATTAACTGCCTTTTTATTATCTACAACTTTCCTATTGACCACTTTTCTCTAAAATGCAACCGGAAAATTCTATGAGGAAAAAATCGATTTTCACACCTTAACCCATTGTTTATAAAAAAAAAACCAGGGACATTCTAGCTGTATATGGTCATACAGTGATCTTCCTATAGGTCCCCCCTACCATTTAAAACTTTCAGATATCTGTAGAACAAAATATCAACTTTATTTTTTTTGTAGCCTGGCATATATTTGATATTTAAGGGTTTTAACTGAAACTCAGAACAAAACTACAAATGGGATATTAGGGAATTTACAACACAAATGGGGATAGCTTAGAGTAAATTACAGGTTAAAGACATGGTATTTTGGGTTGGCGTTGACTTAACAAAACACCAAAAAGTTATATCCGGGATTGGTGAACTGTTTCCTGAGATGATTTAATAAAAGTCTTATTGTATATCGAAGTGAACATTTATTTGTCATTTGTATGAATGCATGAGTGACGCTTTAAACTATGGGAATGAGCAAAACTCCTATTGCAATGAGAACATTTAAAAGGTCTTTCACCAGTATGAGTGCGCATGTGACGATTTAAATCACTTGAGGAAGCAAAACTCTTGTTGCAATGTGAACATTTCAAAGGTTTTTGTCCTGTATGTTTGCGTAAGTGCACATTTAGATGACCCAACTGAGTAAAATTCTTATCGCAATGTATACATTTGAAAGGTTTTTCACCTGTATGTATGCGTAAGTGAACATTTAAAGGACTCAATCCAGCAAAACTCTTATTGCAATATGAACAACTGAAAGGTTTTTCACCTGTATGAGTGCGTAAGTGACGATTTAAACCACCCGACCGAGCAAAACTATTGTTGCAATGTGAACATTTGAAAGGTTTGTCACCTGTATGAGTTCGCAAGTGAATCTTCAACCAAGAGGGGCAATTAAAAGTTTTACCGCAATATGTACATGTATGGTTATTATTCACTTTCTTCTGATAAATTATAGAGTCTTGTAGCACTTGACGTTCAAAGACTAACTCGGCCTTTGTGTTGCCCTCCGTCGCTGTAAGATAATCAGGATGGGACGCTTCTTCTTTCCAAATGTTTTCTTCATTTGTGAGACGATCCTCAACGTCGATAAAAGGTTGCTTTTTCACATCACCAGGCAACAGTACTTCATCTATCGTGGAATCCTTGCTCTTCATAGGAGAATTTGAGCAGCCCGCTAGCATTTGTTGTTCAATGAAAACTCCACTCGACACTGCAGGACGGAAGGAATTTGAATCTACTTCGTTTGACAATTCTGTTTTAATTAAGGGAGGATACTCGATGTCAATTGAAGGTTCGTCTTTGATCTGTCCCATCGATAGTAGCTCATCTATTTTGGACGTGTTGATCTTACAGCTCTCGATGTAAATCGAGAATCCCTTGTAGCGTGATTTACATTTGTCGCAGATATTCCTGTGGGATGTCATAATCGGATCCTGAAAGGAAAGATAACCCTTATGTTTCGTGGATAACTGAAGTGGCACTGCAAGGCCATATACATTATTACAATTCCATATAAGTCATACATGTGATGTAAACTGCACCCCACACTTACTTCCGTACTGATTATTATCCAGAAACGCCACAACTTCTCGTCAATGGTTTGCACTCGTGCTTCTTGCAGGCACCAATCGCAGGTAGTCATCACCTCTTCCGTATTATTCACGGCGCCTAATGTATCGAAACTGATCGAGCACTTTACAAATTACAAAAACTGTAGAAAAACGCAAGCAGATAAAGTTCCGCGTCCTCCACAAATCACCCTAGGTTAGGTTAGAGTTAGATTTGTTAGATGTACAGAACATGCAGAACGCAGAACATCTACATACTCTTCTTCTTCGTTTCGATCTATGGGCTTGGCTCGGATACTGGTCATCTACCCAGCTTCGATGACTATGCTATGCCAACCTTTGGTATTTATTTTCTATTGGAACTGCAGCGTTGTCTGACTCGAAGTCATGCTATCAGTTCTTGCTGTTAAAGTCTTTTTTCTTGTTTCTAGAGGGTTTTACTCACAGAACATCTATATTAGAAGTGCAAACGACTGAACTTCGTTCTATACTTGGCGGCAAATTTGAATTGAAATTCTCGGGGAATAGGCTCTTAAAGAATACAAAAATATAAAATTATCATCTTTATTTATAACAGTTTTATACAAAATAAGAGTGATTTATATCGATTTCCAGTAAAATAGGTAGAGGTCTGTTACTTAGAAAAAGAACACCGTCATCAACTTCGCGCAGGTTTACGTCACACCATACAGCTATCTCTCTTTACCAGCATCAGTGGCGTATGTTTGAATTAAAGGTTAGGGAAATTTACTAATTGAAATAAATATACTTGGGGCTATACCACAACTTTAATAGTTCTCTATGTTCTTCTTTAAATCAAGGTTTAAACACTACACAATCCAAAATCGCCAACAATAATAACACTAAAACGAAAGAAAAAAAAAATGTGGCAGTCGCGGGACTGACCGACAAAAGTAACTACATCTTACGGCGATTCTTTTCAATTACAAAAAATCATTTTCAGTAGCATCCCATTCTAAAAATGAAACTATTGGCTTGTGATAACTAAAATATGAAATAAAAACTTTTAAATAAAATTTATCTAGATATCTTGTAAAAACAGTGTCAATTATTGTTCCATATATATCTTGTTGTGCTTATTTTATTATCATTAGACGTTTTTAATAAAAACTTATCTTTTTAAACGTCAATTAATGGTTTTGATGATTTTTCAGCAAAATTGGTATTGGAAGTCTACACTCAAAATCATTGACATTTCATGTTTTGACCAAGTATTCTGGAACCTTCGTCGTTATAAATTAATAAATTTCTGTGTATAAATGGGATAATTTCTTGCACAGTATTTATTGGTGAAATATAAATAGCGATTATTAACGTTGTTGGTCCACTCTCGTTATTACAATGAAATATGTAACGTTTATTTTCTAATTTATTTACACTATCCTAATTATTCACTACACACTACTTCATTTATCTTAGACTATTACTGAACTAATTTATATAACACACTTAACTACTTTCTAACTAATTAATTTATATCACTCTTAAATGTAATTTATTTTTACTGGTCCGTTTTTCGCTTGTTTACTATGTCGCGCTTCACGTCTAATCTGGTCTCTCCGACCGCAAGCCCGCTTATATACATTTCAATTGTGTTCGCAATAGTTCCTGAAATTACTCGAACCTTCTTTTTTTATGTAGGAAGGTCTAGAGAGGTCACAGTCTAGAGATTTGACACAATTTACTAATAGTACCGTTAGCTAAGCCATCTGAAACATCAATATTTGTATTTATATTAAAATGTTTGCCAACAACAAATATTCCTTCATATGGCAATCCTCCAGTTTCGTATTGTATAGCTACTGATACGATTTTATTGTCTGCACTACTCAAAATACGATTGTTGTATCCTTAAATTTCCGTGTTAGTTAAGAAAAGTCTTACAGCATTTGTACACTTGCTGTCAGCTTCTTTTTTTGTTAAAAATCTGGATTGTATCGGTTACAATACTTCTTGATTTAACTTTTGACCATCTCCAAACTTTGTTAAAGCTTTAAAAGAATGGGATGAATTATAAATGCCGTTGTCGGCGCCGTCTAGCGTTCGACTGTTCGACTTGCCGTTCGTTTCCGTTCGACATAAACAAACTTTATATTTTTCTGTTCGCCGTTCGTAGAAGCGGCCATAGTAAGTGGACGGAGCTAATGAGATTTCGACTTTCTTTGTCACGTGACTGCCACCCAAACCAGCGCGTTCATTTGACTGATTAGAGACTGTATACAAACACAAAGTGAGCCCTAGAGCTCCTATTGCCTGGTAATATTCTGAATTCGTTACTTTAAGGTCATCATATAAGGTCATATATGTTTAAAGTTTAAAGTTGTGTTTGTCCACAGTGTTTGTCCAACGCAAACGGCAGACGTCCAGTTTATAAATATCCAACAAACGTTTCTACGATGAGCAACGGTAAACGACAGACCGAACGGCCAACGCAAACGTATAACGTCTAGTTTATAAATCCAGCTTGTCTTGTCTTGTCTTATTAAGTTAACGTCTCTTTTTCGCTGCTGTGGCCAATTTGGACGGGACCTACAGTTTAACGTGGGCTCCGAACCACGGTCCTCGAGCACGGTTGTACCCCTTAAGGCTCTCACCCCAGTTGATCCACTCCGTGCTCTACCGACTCAGGGTGTGTGTATCCTAGTCCCGCCCTCCTACAGGATATCCGATCCTATCCAGCCTGGTTACCGGCGTGAATAGGAACGGGATTTTGGATACATTTTACACACTTCCCGCAACAATCACAACATCCATGGATTACGTGGGATTCGAACCCACGACGACAGTGATCGCCTGACTCAAAGCCAGCGCCTAAACCACACGACCACCGCCGCCCCTAAATCCAGCTTTATGACCCAAATGGCGACACGGAAATAGTTACAGTACTTACAGTGCCAAATGAAGATGGCGGAGTTACAGTTGTCAAACGCTTGTCAATTGCCATTTTAATTTGTCACGGGAGGAAGTTCAAGTTCAATCGTAGTACATAAAATGTTGCCATTACAAGATTTCGTTTGATTTATACCTTTATTTCTCCTACAAATTTCACAAACTACTCCACATACAGTCGAATGCAAAAATTTTGGTTGTTTGTCATGTCATGTCATGTCAAACATGTCATTTTTTTCAAAGAGATGCAACCAAATAGCAACATTTGAATTTACCGCGCAATTTTGGAATCAAAATGGCGGCCAAATTGCGCTACTTTGGATATATAGTGACTTTATACAAGTCTAAAGTCACTTAGTGGAAAGTATCGCAATGGGTGGCCATATTGTGTCACGCCGCGCCAAATTCAAAGTAGAAAACAAAAATTAGCTCGTTTCGAATTCTATGTTTCGACAATCTCCATAATCAAAATAGAACAAATATATTGGGGCGGCGGTGGTCGTGTGGTTTAAGGCGCTGGCTTTGAGTCAGGCGGTCACTGTCGTCGTGGGTTCGAATCCCACGTAATCCATGGATGTTGTGATTGTTGCGGGAAGTGTGTAAAATGTATCCAAAATCCCGTTCCTATTCACGCCGGTAACCAGGCCGGATAGGATCGAATATCCTGTAGGAGGGCGGGACTAGGATATACACACCCTGAGTCGGTAGAGCACGGAGTGGATCAATTGGGGTGAGAGCCTTAGGGGGTACAACCGTGCTCGAGGACCGTGGTTCGGAGCCCACGTTAAGCTGTAGGTCCCGTCCAGTTTAGCCTTGCAGCAAAAAGGAGACGTTAACTACAATTCACACACAAAAAAAAACAAATATATTTGTTTATATACATTTATTGATACAATTTGATTGGATTGAATAATTTTCGGTGCAGTACTTCAATAAAGTAGAGCTTAACCTCACATATTCTTGAATTTTCAGACAAGTCTTTCCTACCTATAAGATTTATCCAGAGACTCGTTTTATTAATGTTGTCTTTACCTAAAATTTATATATCTCACCTAATTGAAAAAAATATATAAAACCTTTACCTGTAGGCAATCGAAATAACCAATTTTTGCTTCCATTTTTACAAGATAGGATACAACAACTTGGCCTTTTTATTCCCAAAAAGTAAAAACGAAATTTCAAGAGAAAATAATATACATAAAAATTAATCTAAACAAATATAACACATAACTCACAACCCACAAAACACAACAATAGGAATGATACAGGCAGATTGTAGCTGTAATCCTCCATATTGTGTCCGAAAATGTATTTCTCTCTATAACACGTTGGGACATGCCACGCGGAGAAATACAAAAATCGGTAGACCGATCGGCAAAATTCGGTAGATTTCGGTAGATTTAAAATGTGGTAGTTTTCATGAGTTTTTATAACGAAATAATATACTAGAGAATAATATAAAGTAGTGGTAAAGTAGACAGTTGAGCTGCGCGAAGTTTTAGCGGGACCATTCAAATATTTACCAGGTAAATTAATACTGAAAACATCGGTCAAATACATATGCCGTCAAACCACTGACATAATTAAATGAGGGAAAATTGAATTAGTAGTGTTTAATACACGAGAAGACGCAAAGAAAAACAGTAAATAACGAGATATACACAAGGCAAATAACACACGACAAACGCTGAGACGAAATAGCCTCACTTTAATTTCAAAACAAACGCAGAACGTCTTCTAATTTCAGGTTTAGCGGTTTTTTGTTTCATATATATCAGTATCATATTTTTAGTTCGGAGTTAGGAGACTTAAGTCAGCCACCCACGAAAATCCTCTACTTCTTCCCATTGTTAGTTATATTTTTGGCAGTATTTACGTTTTCTAATGTCAGAACTAATACCAGCCATTGATTCACTTCTACTTCCACTATCACAACTCATTTTAACAAATAATAAATTTTGTAAACTCAACAAAGCGCAGCGAAACTATCGAATCGCCATAATAACGAATAGCAAAAATAACAGCACAACAGCACGTAAAAATCGGCGACTGTTGTATTTATGACAGCTCGGTGGAACCCCAACTCAATCGGGGAAGTGCTCAGTTCTGTTTAGATTTTAAGATTCGATATGTACACATCTGCAGTTTTGTAATTTCGTGGACAGATGGCGGCATCTTAAATTTTGATCGGTGACCTCTGAGGGTGCTCTGAGATCTTTTAGAAAATTTCCGGAAAAATTCGGTAGAATTTGAAGTCAGTTCCGCGCAGTTACCGTTCATCCGTGAAACAGGTGACAGCGAAAGTGACACAGAGAGAGTGCGTATACTAACACTACCTTTGTAAAACCTGATCCTTCCATTGGTAAGTGACAAAACTAAATTAATCAGCAAAAGGAACAAACAAATAGAATCATGACAACAAAAGAGGGGGGAGAAACTCTCCCCCCTGTAAATACTCACACTAACAATAACCCTAATCCACCAATCAACAATAAAAAAAACATCGAATACAAAAATTCCGACAGAGCTCCATACATAGTAATGATTGAATCAACTGAAAAATCCGGTAATAACATAGGTAAATACAATCATCTAAAAATAGCTAAAGACATTCACAACCTCAAGTTAAAAGACATGAAAAAGATACGAAATAAAGGCATAAATCGATTGGGCATTGAATTTAGTAACCATGTGGCCGCAAATAATTTTTGATGCGAGAAGTAAACAAAGCAACACATGTTTACTCCTTCAAAAGAATAACTACGACGCGTAGGACAGGTGCATGAACATTTGCTGCGTAGGCTTCTAGAATGTACTAGAATGTTCTCGATCAGGGTTGGGGGTGTATATATAAGGGGGTTTGTGATCGAGGGAGTTAGTTAGAAGTAGAGAAGCAGAAGTGAACGCGACATACGATCCGAATGCGGAGCAGTACAAATAAATTATGTAGTGTCTAGTCTAGTGAACAAGTACTATAGTGTGTTAAATAAATTAGTGTTAATTAATGTAAATAAATTATAAAATAAACGTTACATTGGTGTCAGAAGAGCGGATCATGAAGAAGTTACGCGAATTAAAAGTGGCCGAGTTAAAAAAAGAACTCGAGGAACGGGAATTGGAAACAGGAGGGAAGAAGACCGAACTCCAGGACCGACTCTCGGCATTTTTGAAAGAAAATGGCCAGGACCCGGAAGTTTTCGAGTTCGAAGACGACGACATAACGAAGCAGTTCGCCGCACAGAAGGATGACATCACGAAGCAAATCGCCGCCCAGAGGGAAGAAATCGCTGCCCAGAGGGAAGACATCACTGCTCAAATCGCCGCCCAGAGGGAAGACATCACTGCTCAAATCGCTGCCCAGAGGGAAGAAATCGCCGATCAGAGGGAAGACATCACTGCACAAATCGCTGCCCAGAGGGAAGAAATCGCCGCCCAGAGGGAAGACATCACTGCTCAAATCGCCGCCCAGAGGGAAGAAATCGCCGCCCAGAGGGAAGAAATCGCCGCCCAGAGGGAAGATATTACTGCTCAAATCGCAGCCCAGAGGGAAGAGATAACCGACCAGATGGAGGCTCAGCGTAAGGAGATTGAAGAGAAGATCAAGCAGTTGGAAGAACGACTAGCACAAGTCAGTAGCGGCGAGGGGAAAGAAGACGAAATTGATCAGAAGACGAAGCAGTTGGAAGAACGACTAAAGCGAGTCAGTAGCGGCGAGACGAAGGAAGAAATAAAGGCGGTCGTTCAACAGAACTCGATATCCATCAATCGAGTGACGCCCCCAACGTTCGATGGAAAAATTCCGTGGGCCAGCTACAAGAAGCAGTTTGAGGCAGCAGCGGAGGCTAACGCTTGGTCCCCTCACGAGAAAGCTGTTTCCCTAACGGTAGCCTTACGTGGAGAGGCGTTGGAAGTTCTTCAGACGCTATCCACCGAGGAAGCCGGGAATTACAATGAGCTGCTGAGGCGACTGGAAATGCGGTTCGGCCAAACACATCTGGAGCAAGTCCATCAATCCCAGATGTCCAATCGCCGTCAGAGATCGAACGAGACCCTGCAGGAGTTCGAAGCGGACGTAGCCAGACTAGTGAGGTTGGCGTATCCCACGGCACCGGAACAGATGATGGAGTGCCTCGCAGTGCAGACGTTCGTGAGCGGGCTGCGGGACCAGGAACTGCAGATGGCCCTGAGGCTAGCTCGACCGAAAACAGTAATGAACGCGCTCGCCATCGCACTAGAACATGAGGCAGCAATGGAAGCCTCCCGCATTCACGGTTGTGCTCGAGCTGTTACCGAGGAGGTAGGCACAGAAAAACTCGTGGAGAAGGCCGTCCAGCAGATCATGGAGTTGCTGTCAGCACAGAAGACGTGGCCCAAAACAGCGGTGCCGGCAAAGGCCCCGGAAAAACTAATGCGGGTCGATAAAAGGGAGGGGACGTCGACTCGTGGCAATAGGAACCCCCGGGCCAGTATAGCCTCGTTTTCCCACCAATTGGGGAGCGTGTACGTCGATGGCACTATCGACGGGAGATCCCACGCCATGCTTGTGGACACGGGAGCTACGAAGACGATCGTACGCTCGGAAGTTGTGAGGGACCGTAGGAAGATTAGGCCAAGTAGGTGGCAATTAAGAACTGCCACTGGGGAGAAGGCAGTAATACACGGTGAAGCGACGGTTAGCATGACGTTGGGACGAGTAAAGTTTGACCATCCTGTTCTCATAGCCGAAATTGAGGAAGACGTCATACTGGGAATGGACGTCATGAGGAATCATGGATTCCAGTTGGATTTCGGACACCGAGTGTTGAGGATCGCTCAAGAAGAATTACTGCTACACAATCGTGACAACTTTGTGTTAGACGTAATAATGGCAGAAGATGTGATTCTCCCGGAACGAAGCGAAACGATCACCTCTACCTGTCTGAGGGGTGTTGTGGAAGAGGGAATTCCAGCAGTGATCGAGCCAGAAAACGATGACAATCGACTGGCTCGGGGGGTACTGGTAGGAAAGGCGCTCGTTACTCTCTCAAGTGAAGTGCCTGTGCGACTACTTAACATCAATCAGTACCCGGTTACCATCAAGAAGGGTACGAAGCTGGGCACATGTAAAGCCGCTTCGGCCATCGTAAGGGGCGTTAGTGAGGAAGAAAGGTCCAGACACACTCCGCAGGACTTGAAACAAATTCTTTCCCAGACCAGTGCGTTTCTCTCGCCCACACAGAAACAAAAGGCCAACGAATTAATAAATAAGTACCAGGACATATTTACCACCGAGAATGGGAAGCTGGGAAAGACTAAGGTCGTGACACATAAAATTGACACGGGCGAGACACGGCCGATTCGACAAACAGCAAGACGACTACCCTTGGCCAAACGGGACGAAGCCGAGCAAATCATCAGGGACCTAGAGCGGGACGGGGTCATCGAGCCGTCAAGCAGTCCATGGGCCTCGCCGGTAGTACTGGTGAAGAAAAAGGATGGGACTACTCGATTCTGTGTAGACTACCGGCAGGTGAACAGTGTCACCAAAAAGGACAGCTACCCGCTACCACGTATCGACGACACACTCGATACCCTTGCTGGATCCACGATATTTTCGACCTTGGATTTAAAAAGCGGCTATTGGCAAGTCGAAATGGACCCTGCCGATAAGGAAAAGACGGCATTTACCTTCGGTAACGGCCTGTGGCATTTTACAGTCATGCCATTTGGACTTTGTAATGCCCCAGCGACGTTTGAGAGGCTGATGGAGAGCGTGCTAATGGGTCTGACGTGGAAAACGTGCCTAGTCTATTTGGACGATGTCATCGTGATGGGCAAGACCTTCGAAGGACATCTGAGAAACTTAGAGGACGTCTTCCAGAGACTGCAAGGTGCGGGACTGAAACTGAACCCTAAGAAATGTCAGCTCTTCAGAAGGAAGGTCTCATACTTAGGGCACGTAGTGAGCAGAGAGGGCGTCGCCGTTGATCCGGACAAGACAAGTACGGTGAGGGAGTGGCCAATACCGGTAGATAAACACCAGTTGAGGAGTTTTCTGGGCCTCTGCACGTACTACCGACGATATGTCCGGATGTTCTCCGACGTCGCTAAGCCGTTGACAAGGCTCACGGAAGAAGGACGAAACTTCTGTTGGGATGAGGAATGCCAGTCTGCCTTCGACGAGCTGAAGAGGAAGTTGACCAGTGCCCCAGTGCTGAGTTTTCCTCTGCCAGAAGGACAGTTCATCCTGGACACCGACGCGAGCAATGTGGGAATTGGAAGTGTTCTGTCGCAGCGCCAGGAGGGACAAGAACGTGTCCTTGGATACTTCAGCAAGGTACTCTCCAAACCAGAAAAGAATTACTGCGTCACCCGGCGTGAATTATTGGCCATCGTCAAGTCCATCGAGCACTTCCATAAATATTTGTGTGGAAGGAGGTTTCTGATCCGGACCGATCATGCTGCTCTTAAATGGCTCCTCCAGTTTAAGAATCCCGAAGGACAGATCGCTCGCTGGATCGAGAGGCTCCAGGAGTATGACTTTGTCATAGAACATCGGCCAGGACAGAGTCATGGAAACGCAGACGCACTCTCGAGAAGACCATGCCCTGATGAGTGTCCTCATTGTCATAGAGCTGAGGAAAAGTCCGAGAAAGTCTATCGAACGACCGTGGTCGCCGAGGAATGGACACCATCCTCGTTACGACAAGAGCAAGGAAAAGACCCGGTTCTCAAAGAAATCCTGGTTTGGAAAGAGGGAGGAGAGCGTCCTGAGTGGCAAAAGGTATCACCTGGCTCGCCAAAACTCAAGAGCTATTGGGCACAGTGGGACTCGCTAGTGGTTGAGGATGGACTACTAAAACGCGTACTGGAGAGCCAAGACGGGACGGAGGAAAGACGGCAGTTGGTAATTCCCTCCAGTAAAATCCCGGAGGTCTTGCGGCACCTTCACGACGGATCGTCTGGCGGACATTTAGGGATCAAGAAAACGCTGCAGAAGGTACGGGAGCGCTTCTACTGGATCAATTGTTCAGACGACGTGAAGGACTGGTGCAAGAAATGTACTACATGCTTTGCAAGTAATGGGCCACAAAGACGACCGAAAGCTCCCATGAAACAATATAACGTCGGAAGCCCCTTCGAAAGGATCGCTATTGATATAGCAGGACCCTTCCCTGAGACCGAAAAGGGGAATAAATACATCTTGGTCGTGATGGACTACTTTACGAAGTGGGTAGAAGCGTACCCTCTCCCTAATCAGGAGGCAGAGACAGTGGCCGATGTGCTAGTGAAGGAGACGATCTGCCGGTTTGGAGTACCCATGGAATTACACTCGGATCAAGGAAGAAACTTTGAGAGTGGCCTATTCCGGAGGATCTGTGAGAAGTTTGGGGTACGAAAAACAAGAACCACGGCCCTTCACCCTCAGTCTGACGGCATGGTAGAACGAATGAATCGCACCCTTAACCGCTATCTAGCGAAAATGGTCTCGTCACATCAAAGAGACTGGGACGAACACGTGCCGTTCTTCCTGATGGCCTACCGCTCGGCCGTTCATGAGTCGACAGGACAAACTCCAGCCAAAGTCCTGTTCGGGCGAGAACTTAAACTACCCTGTGATCTAATCTTTGGCGCTAGACCGGACGAGGACGTTTCGGGGGAAGATTACGTTTCCCGGATGCGGCAAAGGATGAACGAAATTCACGATCAAGTCCGGTACCAACTAAATATCGCCAGTGATCGCATCAAAGAGCGTTACGACATCAACGCTAAAGAGGGTGGCTACCAAATGGGAGACCGAGTTTGGCTGTACAACCCACAGAAGAAACGTGGTTTGTCCCCTAAGTTACAGACCAATTGGGAAGGTCCCTATGTTGTGAAGAAACGAATCAATGACGTGGTCTACCGGGTAAGCAAACTACCAAACGGCAAGCCGAGAGTGGTGCACTTTAATCGGTTGGCACCCTATGAGGGGTCGCACGATGAGGCGGAGGTTCCCCGAGTAAGAAACACATTGGCGCAGGAGAACGAACTTTCCTTCGAAGAATTTATGAGCGCCTACGGGGGTACCGGAAAAGCACGGTATGGGGTAACCTGTGAAAAACAACAGGATTTGTTCAGCGTACCTGAAGAATACTCGTTGGCCCATTGTGTGTCCGCCGACCTGGTAATGTCACGAGGTATCGCCACGGTTTTCAAGAAGAAGTACGGGCGCTCGGAACAACTCAGAGAGCAACTCCCGGAAATTGGCAAGGTTCTGGAACTACGTGACAACGTAAGACACATCTTTTATCTGGTTACGAAGGAGATCGGGTCCCTTAAACCATGTTATCACGATGTATGGCGAACCTTGCATAGGCTACGAGACCGACTGCTGGAGCTCGACATCAGGAAGCTAGCTGTCCCCAAGTTAGGTGCTGGACGAGATCAGCTGGACTGGAGCACTTCCAGCAAGTCCGGAACATGCTGGAAGTAGTGTTGAAGAATACCGGAGTGGAAGTTTTAGTCTGCTGTTTTGGGCCTGCACCATGTCGACTCGGGAAGACGGTCCCCTGTTATTTTGACGCCACGTCTCGCTGTAAGCGGGGGGCTAACTGCAGGTTCCTGCATGGGCCTACCAGGGATACGTTCCGAGACGAAACGTCTCTAAGGCGGGGGCAGTGTAATGCGAGAAGTAAACAAAGCGACACATGTTTACTCCTTCAAAAGAATAACTACGACGCGTAGGACAGGTGCATGAACATTTGCTGCGTAGGCTTCTAGAATGTACTAGAATGTTCTCGATCAGGGTTGGGGGTGTATATATAAGGGGGTTTGTGATCGAGGGAGTTAGTTAGAAGTAGAGAAGCAGAAGTGAACGCGACATACGATCCGAATGCGGAGCAGTACAAATAAATTATGTAGTGTCTAGTCTAGTGAACAAGTACTATAGTGTGTTAAATAAATTAGTGTTAATTAATGTAAATAAATTATAAAATAAACGTTACAATATCTACATCCCGTTAAATCAGGTGACCAGTAGAGGTGTTATCAGATACATAGACACGGACTTCACTAACGAGGAAATAAAAGAAATGACTAACAACACAGTAGACATAATAAACATCATGAGACTTAACAGAAGGGCCAAAATCGATAAAGAAGTCAAATACATCCCCACAAAATCAATAGTTTTAACTTTTAGAGGTAAAGAAATTCCCAGATATGTTTACCTTTGCGACCTACCATACCCAGTATCAGTATTCATCCCTCCAGTAATTCAATGCTACAAATGCTTTCTATATGGACACACCAGGAAACAGTGCAGAGGCAAAATTAGATGTTACAACTGCGGAAAAACAAAAAACGAAGAAGAACAAGAAGACAATCATGAGGACTGTGGGCAATGCTGTATCCACTGTAAAAGCCCAGAACACAAATCAACTTCAAAAATATGTCCGGAATACCTAAGACAAAAAAAATATTAAAAAAACCATGGCTATGGAAAACCTAAATAATTACGACGCCTCCTTAAAATTCCCAAAAACAACATACAACAACATAGAACTAGATAACCACCCAAGAGATTTCCCACCCCTCCAACCGCGGCAGGAAAATCCAATAATCACCGTAAATCAAAGGAGATCAATAATTAACGAACAACCTCACGTATCGAAAAGAACATATGCCAATGTCAGAGCCTCAAACTCAGAGCCTGAAAGTGCAACAGAGAAATCATATTCAATTAACCTAACGGAATTTAATAAAACAATGAATAAAATTCAAAAAGAAAACAAAATACACAAAACATCCAAAAAAGAATACGATAACAAAACCGAGGAACTGTCAACTGAAAGCGAGATGGAATACTAATAAAAACACTTAACAAAGCAAACATCACATGAATACACAAAAAAATTTAAAAATAATACAATGGAACATCAGAAGTATCAATAGCAACAGAATAGAGCTTATCAACTTACTACACAAAGAGAATCCAGATGTAATAATTCTTAATGAAACATGGCTACAAAATAGAAATCACTTTAAAATTAACAATCATCAAATTATAAGAGATGACAGAAACACCCCAGGAGGAGGCATCGCCACCATCATCAAAAACAATATAAAACATAAACAAATTCACGTAGATAACATCACCATCAACAAAAATAAATTTCAATTTATCATAATCAAAATCAATAACCTAAATATAATCAACATCTATGCAACCCAAAATGCCCAAAACAATTTAGACAGCAAAAACATAGAATTCATCATAGACAAAATAGAAGGGGAGTACATTATATCAATGGGAGATCTAAACGCGAATAATATAAAATGGGGAAGTTCAAAAACAAACAAAAATGGGAATGAACCAGAGAAATAGAGAGGGGGAGAACGCTCATCAACCTTCTGCGCATCATAATTACCGAGGGACACCATGGTGGCAGCCCAGTGATATGTTAAAGAGGGGATATGACCCGGAGAGGTTGTGCACGGGCATAGGTCGGCCATATTGCTCACTGCGCTCTGTCAAATTTTTATTGTCACTGGATTGTGATATTTTTCGGAGTTTTTGGTGTTTATGTTAACTTCTACACTGCGATTACATTTACAAGTAATGGCTTCATGTGTGATACGACGTAGCTGTACGAGCAACGGACGCATAGACAAGAAGGATCTCACTGGAAATACTGGAATCACTTTTCATAGGTTAGTTTCAACATTGTACAGAGTTGTATTCAAGAAAATTTACTTGTACATTTCTGACTGCATTTAGTTTTGAAAAATTACTTTTTAAATACACCTTTCATGTATTATATTGTCTTTATTATAATTGTGAAGAAATGATTTACAGATAATATTGTATTAATGAAATAAATCAGTTTGAGAATGAAAGTTGTATTATTATGATTTTTAATTTAAATCCGGACCTGACATTTCGCCATATTGGAACTAGCGAAAGACACGCCTACCAGGCCCACTTTCTTATGTTAAAACTAGCCATTGTGTCATATCCCTAACCTAACATATCACTGGTGGCAGCCATTTTGACCCATTGATTTGTGTATTGTGAATATATAGATGTTCTGTGTGTGAATTTGTGTATATTTTTCACCTAACCTAACCTAACCATATAAACAAACTCTTTATCTATGATAGGTACATTTCAACCAGTTTTTAATTAATTAGTGTTTTTGAACAGTAATTATGTCGTGCGCCGCGGATGATTGTACGAGTACAAAACGTTTTAAACTTGAAGCAATTACTTTTCATCGGTTTGTTATCTTTAGTTTTAATGATTCTTCGACTAATGATGAACCCATTACAGATTGCAGCAAGGACCTATTTTTAAAAGATGGGCAGAAATGGGGAAACCAAATACTTGGCAGTGGTCAGAGAACAAATTCATTTGTTCGAAACATTTCAAGGAGAGCGATTTTATTAAAAGCAAATAGAAACGTCGACTAAAATTTAATGCCTTGCCATCATTACATCTCCAGTCAATAGTGGAATTTCCAGGACCATCTAATTTGCATGGGGACAATGAATTGCAAGTGTCGAAACTATCGTCAAGCTCTTCTTCCGATGTTTCAATAGAAAAATCTGCACTAAAAAGATCACGGAGGTAAAGAATTAGCATAACTAATAGCAGCAAAATTGTGACAATTTTATGTTGCAGTAAGGCGTCAGGTCAGAGCAGTTCCTGCAGTACAGACAATAGTACAAAAGGAAAACAAAATTTTTAGAAACGATTCATAACTACAGGTTTTTTGTTCTTTCAAAGTACTTAACATATAACATTAATTTAACTGTTTTAGCGTGTCTCCTGGGAAGTTCAAAAAAAATATACAGAACTGCGAAAAGTGCAATCCAAATCAAGAAAAAGTTGTATGTTATTGCAACTGAAGACATTAAAAAACTAAAAAGACAGATCACAACATTAAGAATTATGGTTGATGATTTGAAAACGAACACAAGCTTGTCAGAAGCGGCCCTTTTCCATTTGGAGAAGTGCTATAAAGATATTTCCCATGTGTTAATGAGTAGATACATAAAAAATATGCAAAGATAATAATGATATGTTATACGGAGTAAATAAAGGCTAGTACATTACAAGATGAAAATAAATCAAATACTAAAGCTTTAAAGATAACTTAAAAATGCTTAATAAGTACAGTTAATATGAATAGAATACATAAAAGAAGTAAAATAGTAATTTGCTATAAAGTGTAATTACTACCAAATAAGTGTACAATTATAAATGTAATAATTAGTCTTAGTAATTAAAATAGTCTAGTTTTAAGCGCCACCCTACACACCGTTTTTGTAAAACCCCTGTAGGATACATAGTATATTCAATGTATATTTTTATTTTTGCATTTACATAGAAGAATTTTGTATATGAATCTGTACTACTATGTAAAAAAGACAATAAATAATAATAATATTGTCAATATCTCAATAAGTCACTGTTTTCTAACAACATTAAATAAAATTAATGTTTATTGTTGTCAATATCAATAAATTACTAATTTCTAGCAGTACTGTATTTTTCGTTTTTAAATTTTACCGCGCAAAATCTAAAACCAACTAGGTAAAATTAAGCAAAATCCCTAGACGGCTGTTGGCATTTCTGCCCAATGGGTCAAAATGGCGGCCTTCAATATTCCGCTGTTCGCGCAGGTTGATGAGCGTTCTCCCCCTCTCTATTTCTCTGGAATGAACTCTATAAAATAATGGAAAAATACGAATGCATGATTCTTAACGAACCTAAAAGTACCAGAATTTCCCCTCCGCCCAATAATAACATTAGTACGTTAGACCTCACAATCATATCAGAAAAACTGATACTTAGAACAGACTGGGAAATTATATCCGATAATGGAAATAGCGACCACTACCCAACCAAAGTAACAATAAATAACAATAAACAACTAACGTCAAAACAAGTCACCAACACATATAAACCGACAAGACTTTTTAAAAAAGCGAACTGGATATCATATCAAAATTGGATTGAAAATAAACTAAATACCAATAACCCGCATAACATACAACATCTAATGGAAACAATGGAATAAGCCGCGACTAAACACATACCACAAAACCCTCCAAAAGGAAACAAAATAGTATATAGAACAAGCCACATATGGTGGGACGAAGAATGCTCTAAGAAAGTCAAAGAAAGGAAAACACACCTGAAAAAATACCTTGAAGAAACCACAATAGAAAACTATATGAAACTAAAACAAATATGCGCAATTACCAGAAAATTTTTAAAAAACAAGAAAAAACAAAGTTTCAGAAACTTTTGTCATACGATAAACAGAAAAACGGATACAAGAAACGTCTGGAACACCATCAAAAAATTTAATAACAACAACCTCAAACAATTTAAAAAAGAATTACCCAAAAAAGAAACCGCAATAGAAATTATAAACAAAATGGCAACAGTTGACTACCCACCAGATTTTAAGTATATACAAAACACAGAAGATATAACTGAATTCAAGTACAACGAAATAATAAATACATTAAAAAACAAAGATACAGCAACCGGAATGGACAACATTTCATACTCAATGATAAATAACCTTCCAAGTATAGGAAAAAAACTACCTATTAAACATTTTTAATCCAATTCTAGAAGGACAAAACATTCCAGACAGATGGAGACAACACAAAATATTTTCATTCCTAAAACCAAACAAACATCAACTAATACCAGAAAACTATAGATCAATCACTCTAATACCATGCCTTACAAAAACCCTAGAAATGATGATTAAAAACAGAATAGAATGGATAATAGAAAATAAACAAATATTAAACGAACTTCAAACCGGTTTCAGAAAGGAAAAAAGCACTCTTGACAATATCGTATACCTAACAACGTACATACAACTGGGACTAAAGGCGGAAACAGACTATCGTCACGTCACGTGAGCTCACGTGCTGTCACTTTAACTCACGTCACGGATAAAAAGTGCGGAGTAATATTTCACATGGTATTTAAATGTATTAGAACCAGACTGAGGTTACGTCAAAGTGACGTGAGTTAACGTGACAGCACGTGAACTCACGTGACGTGACGATAGTCTGTTTCCGCCTTAACAAACAACAAAAAAGTAATTGCAATACTATTGGATATTAAAGCAGCCTATGACAATGTGAACATATACAAATTATATAACATACTAACAGAAACACAAATAATACCTCAATATATAACTAACTTAATACACAAACTACTAGAAAATAGACAAATCACGATAACAGATAACCAACAAAACAACCACGGACCTATAGCAACATCAAAAGGACTCCCCCAGGCAGGGATCCCCTCTAAGTCCAATACTTTTTAACCTATATATCCATGAGCTATTCAAAATAATTCCCAAAACATTCGAATTATTATCATATGCGGACGACTTAATATTACTACACACAGGGGAAAACAACCCTGAAACCATAAATACAACTAACAAAGTACTAGACATAATTAACTCGTGGCTAACAAAACACGACCTAGAAATATCTAAACAAAAATGTGAATCAATAATTTTCTCTAGAGGAAAAACAAAATACAATATAATAAATCCAATCAAAATCAACAATCAAATCATCAATTACAAAAAAGAAATAACATATCTAGGAGTAACTTTCAATTACAATTTAAAATGGGACAAGCAAATAGAAAATATAAATAAAAAAGCGAGTTGTAACATAAATATATTAAAAGCACTATGCGGAACATGGTGGGGATCAGATCCGATAACTTTAAAACTAATCTACAATGGACTAATTAGGACTCACCTAGAAGATAACGCAATAATACTCATACCAACATAAAAAAAAAACCTAAAGAAAATGGACACCACTCATAATCAAGCACTAAGAACGATAACAGGTACCATGAAAAGCACACCAAAAAAGACATTATTAAGTGAAACAGGAGAATATGACCTAAACACCAGAAGAGAATTAAAATGTGTAAACATCTTAACAAAATGGAAAAAAATAAAAAAAACACCCTATAATAGCAAAATTAAACACACTGAAAGATCTCATAATAAATAAACACAAATACTGGCAAAACAAAGAAATACCTCCTCTCATAAAAATCTTAATAGAATTGGACCAAAGCACAAACAATTACCAGACATACAACACAATTCCATGCTTTGAACATAACTATTTCCTCCAAATAGAAAATATACATATAATAAAATTGAACCTAAAAAAAGATGAAGAATACAACAACATCAAATTTCTTATGGAAACAGACAGATACAAAATGGAATACTTATTCATCTTCACAGACGGTTCCAAAAACAACGAACAGGCAGGATACGGTGTACACATTCCCGAACTTAACACAAATTACTCAGAAAGACTACCAAATAACACTTCTATATTCACAGCAGAACTTTCAGCCATACTAAAAGCACTAGACATAATAGAAAAAAATAATATAAACAAATCCATCATATTCACAGACTCCAAAAGCACATTAGAAAAACTAAACAAAACAAAAATCGACAATAAAATAGACGGAATCACACTCAAGATCAAAGAAAAAATACAGCTGCTCTCAAAAAATAAAAAAATTAAATTTGCATGGATACCGGGACACAACAATATCAAAGGAAATAACACAGCGGACACACTGGCAAGCATAGGAAGAAACCTGAAAACTCCAAAAAATATGAAAATAGAATTAAAAGAAGTCACAAACAGAATAAAAGAAACAATTATAATTAATTTCCATAATAACTGGATCAATAGCACAAAATATAAAGGAAAATGGTACGCAGAAATCCAAGAGAAATTCGCAACGTCGCCATGGTATAAAAAAACAGAATTTATAAACAGGAGACACATAACAAACTTAATTAGGATGAGAATAGGACATTGTCTCACCAATGAACATCTCTACAAAATAGGTATTAAAAAAACACCATTCTGCGAATGCGGACAAATAGACGATTTAAACCACATACTATTTCAATGCCCCATCAACGAACTTAAAGAATTCGATCCATATAGAGAAATCCAAAAAGATATGAAAACAGGCCCACTAAATGCTCAAACAATACTACAAAATCTACAAAAAAAAAACATAATTATCAAAATTAATTATTATCTAAATAAAAACAAAATCAACATTTAATAATGATAAATAATTTCCTTTCCCAACCCCTAGGGATCCAACCGAGGCAGACCTGGGGATTGTGTTTAGATCTGCTACTGCCCCAGATCGTGAAAAGTTTTAAATCCTTTGTTGTGACGTCCTTAACATTTCGCACAAAAAAAAAACAGTTCAACCAGGTATGAGTAAAAACTCAGACACACGTCAAGGTGACCTGTAATTATCTAGAGAAAATCGCCCTGGCCAACAGTCCTAGTAGACTAAGGCCATAAACAGAGGAAGAAGAAGAAGAAGAAGTCAGTTCCGTAGATGGGTAGATTGAACGCGAAATCGGTAGATCTACCGAAAAATCGGTAGAAGTGGCATCACTAAATTGCGGTACTTTCCACATTTAGTGACTTTATACAAGTCTCCCCCACACCCCACAATGAGACGACTCTCGAGAGAGAGGGTGTGAGGGAGGGGGGGGATGAGATCGTGACGTAGCGTCAACGAACGAATTTCCGCCTTTTGGCGGGAATTGTTGATGTACCTACTATAGAGTCGGTTCAGAAAATTAACAAGTTTAGTTGTCTGATCTATGGTTGTCTGTTTACAAGCGTTCAGGAAAGTCGTTGACGGTGATAGTGGACTTTTAGTTGATGGTTTATTTTAACGTATCGCTATGGTTATT
Source organism: Cryptocephalus moraei (assembly GCA_946251905.1). Lineage (NCBI taxonomy): Eukaryota > Metazoa > Arthropoda > Insecta > Coleoptera > Chrysomelidae > Cryptocephalus > Cryptocephalus moraei. Next base: position 18,771,624 of record OX276459.1, read on the forward strand.
CAGGTTTTTGATATAAATTTGTATAAACATATTTCGGTGATCTATTACAATTATGGAAAGACACCTTCCCTGCTCACCTCCCAAAAAGAGATCTGGAACATACTTAAGCTGCGGGGAGAAAACCATTATTTTAAATGTATATAGAAAAGAAAGAAATGAACATCTTTAGTAAAATCTTAGTAAAAGATAAATTATTGTCAAGGCGATCATCCTTAATGCGACCCTGTACTTATTCGGTCGCTGGTCGCGCGGAATTTCGACGTTTGTGTTTCATGGAACTTGTGATGATTCGTGATATACTGTTTTATGTTCCTTCCCGCCAACCACATAACCTTACCGCTTACCGTACAATTTCTTGATCAGTCAAAGTCAAATATGTATGTTTTAGTTTTTAGTCTAGTCAGCAGTTCCAGCAGTTCTTTGAGAACGTGTAACCGTGTAAGATTTTACGTTGTTATAAAGCGTACTCTATAAGATTCAAGTACTGCCATTAGTACCATGAATAGTATGGAAGTGGGTACTTGCAATTGGTGCTTCAAATACTCCCCAGTACGACCTATCGAAGAGAGGTTATGGCGCTTCTGGAAACTAATCAGCGCAGAAGTGGGTACAATCTTTGTGGATACTGGAAGAAAAACCCAGTCTTGACAACATGTTTATGTTGATTAAAAAGAAGAGTCTTTCTTCCACATGATTAATGGCCAACCTTCATGTTCTGTGAAATTTATATGGGATTCTCAGCTGTGCTTCTGTAACCCTTATATTCCCTTTCAGGACCCAGTCGCGTCGTTCCACAGGAGGAACATCTGCGAGAGATGTAAGTCACGTTATGAGGACTTCTCGATTTACATCGAATGGTGTAAGTTCCACGCGTCCATAATCGATGAATTACTGTCCAGCCGGAACGTCGAGGACGAACATTCCATCGATACCGTGTACAATCCGGTAATTAAAGATGAGGAAGAATCGGATTCCGGATCGGTTGGAGACGAGAACTTACCAACGTCTGTAGAGATCAAACTGGAACCCCCGAACGACATTGAAGAAGACGGTGAGGTGACTGAGGAACCGTTCAATCGTTCATCCTCCCCACAAAAGGTCAATGTTTGCCATCGCACGAGCGATGGGCGTTTTAAATGTTCATATTGCAAGAAGACTTTCAGGTGCCGTCACGGTTTGAAAACACACACGCACATTCACACAGCCGAGAAGCCTTTCAGATGTTCACACTGCCAAAGGACTTTCACTCAGTCCGCCACTCTGAAGCAACACTTACGCACTCACACGGGTGACAAGCCTTTCGAGTGTGCACAGTGCAAAAAGACTTTCACTCAATGTGGTTCTTTGAATAGACACCTACGCACTCATATTAATGCGAAGCCGTTTAAATGTACGATCTGCAATAAGAGTTATACTCACTCGAGTACCCTGAAGGGTCACTTGCGTACTCATACAGGCGAGAAGCCCTTTAAATGTTCACAGTGCGGTAAGACTTTCACCGAATCTAGTACGTTAAAGGGACATTTACGTACTCACACAGGCGAGAAGCCCTTTAAATGTTTGATCTGTAATAAGACTTTCGCCCAGTGTGGTACTCTGAAGGGTCACTTGCGCTGTCATATGAAGGAGAAGCCTTTTAAATGCTCACGATGCAATAAATCTTTTATCGAGTCTCGTGGTTTAAAAAAGCACATGCGAAAGCACGCAGGCGAAAAGCCTTTTAAATGTTTACATTGTAGTAAGTCTTTTGCTTCACATGATACTTTTAAGAAGCACTCACTCATTCATACTGATGATTTAACTGATCTCCCTCGTTAAGTTGATTGCATGTATTTAGTTTTGTTCACCTTTAATGATAATTTCTGAGAATCTAACCATCCTTTTAATTAAACCCTATCGAGCTTTCTCTTCCATACGCACATTACAATACTGAGTTAGGTACCGAAGATGTCGTTAGCGTTAGTCGAATACGACGAAACATACCCCTCGCATACAAGCAATACTAAAATTAGGGTGAATGTCTACATAAGCCACTTAAATGCCTGTGGTCCCTGACAGCAGCTATCATTGTGACGTCTACTACCGTCTACTGAAAACTTATGACATTGTACCTCGCTTCGTACAAGTATCGTACTACGGAATAAGAAATACGGCCGAGCTGTCAAAACGTACAAGTGAAAGTTGCGCGGGGTCCAGTTTACATTGTGAAAGCTACGTCGATCTGGAGATATTCTAGCACATCGCTCGGTACTATGTTCTTGGCCACCTCGTCTCTCTATCTCATACTCTGCCGCCTTTCTTATTTTGTCGTGTTGCGCTTGCAGCGAATCGGAAAACCTGAAAATGGAATGTAAAGAAAGACGAAAGGTAGGTAGTGAGAGAGAGAAGACCTGATAACATATCTATATTTCTCTGTATACCGTCTTCTATCGACTTCTGTTTCTGCTTCTAATCGACTCTGTGTCATCAATCAGAAGCAAACTTGGACAGATATAGATATGTGAGATATGTCTGCTCAAAATCTATTCAATTTTCTTTCTCTCTCATTGGAAGTTATGCACAAAAAATTCAATATATCAAATTATCGGTAAGTATAATGTCTTCAATGACAAATTGTCAAATATTGTCATTTTAAATTTGCTACTTTCGTATGTGGAAATATTGTGTATATTTTGTTTAACTTCTTCTGGAATACATATATTGTAAGATATATGGTAAGTTATGTTACACTTTGTTTCATTTTCTTCAGTTTTATCAAACGTTTTGTAATTCAAAGTAGTATTCATTTCATTCAAAATTCAGAAATACACGAATATCTTCCTTTTGTGATATCTTTAAGGTCAAAAACATATTTTTATAAATTGTTATAGAAAACTTTGAAAGAACTTTCTCTTTAAGTAACATTGAATTGAGTTTTGGCTCTTTGCGTAACTGAAACTGTATAACTCTTTTGTTAAGAGTATTGTACTCAATTTGTAGTAGTGCATTAAATAACTATTTCCTATTGAACTGAAAAAATATGGTTCAAAAAGTAAAAAAAAAAATTAATTTGAAAACAAAGTAAATATTAATAAAAATGAAAACAAAGCACCCATTACTATAGTATTAGATACATACAGTCAAAATCATGAGAAATTTAACAATTTTAGAAATACTCAATGAACGAGTATTTCAGTATTGGCTATATGTGCGGCTAGTATAAATAATATTACTTATTGGGATTCAATAATAATTTATGATTCTAGATTTAGGAAATCATTTACTTTACATATTAAACCAGTAAAAATGCTTGGCTGTTCTGCACCAGAGCCGCCTTATTTACTAAGTGAGGAAGTAGTATATATGTAAATGGATTAGAGATGTATAATCAAAAGATGGATTGTACACCTATGTAAATGATTTTAATATGCAAGGGCAGTTTAACGCAGATCAAGAAAATTGTGATATTGCTACAATTTTTTTAAGGAATATACTAGGGGTACTCACAATGTTATTTAGCATGCTACTATACTACAATACTCGCGGTATAATTCTGAAACAGTTTTTTGTAAATAACTGAAATCTTGTTTCTTTTCTTTGGTTTATTTCTTTTATCATGCCTATATATAACCACAGACAATTCATCTTTATTTCATCATTAATACCCAATAATAACATTCATGAAATAATTAAAAAATTCAACAGTTTTCATCCGAAGATTCAGTTCACATGTGAGCTTCCTAACAATAACAACCTACCATTTCTGGACGTCTGCATCTCTTTCAATAACGGATGTTGCATCACAAATTGGTACAGGAAAACTACATCTTCTGGAAGATATCTAAACTTCCTTTCTTTTCAACCCACGAGATACAAGAGAGCTGCCATTATTAACTTGGTCGACAGGGCATTTCTACTCTCCCACGAATCTTTCAGAGCACAAAATAGAAACTTTTGTTAAGAACATGTATCCCATACAGTTTATATTACACAACATACATAAGAGAATAGATCAATTAACAAACAATCTTAATAATAATAATATCAATATCCCAACTTCTTCACAGAACACAACACAAATAACAAAAGATAAACTTTTTATAAGACTCCCATACCATAACAACATGGAAAATTTCACTTTCAAAACCCTGAAAGCCCTAAACATATATCCAGCTTGGTATTCATTATATTCCTTCAATAATCTCATTTTCTCCAAAATTAAAGACCCAACACCTATAAAAAACCAGAGTTGCGTAGTATATCAGGTCACATGTTCTGATTGTAACCCTCCTAAGGTGTACATTGGAGAAACACAACAATATATAAAAGAGAGATTACTAAAACATCAGTTGAATATCACTAAAAATAATTCATCACATTCCGGTTTAGTGGAACATGCAATAGAGAACAATCACAATTTCGATTTTGAAAATGTTTCAATATTAGAACGTGAATCAATTTGGTTTGAAAGATTATTCAAAGAGGCGGTACATATTAAAACATCAGACAATACTGTAAATAGGCAACAAAATTTTCAAAATTTTGCTCAGGCATATTACAAATTATTCAAATAAATTCAACATATAAAAGCTATCACATTTTCAACACAAATATACAGATTTTATCCTTCATCTTTCATTTTTTGACGGTAGATTAGCACTCACGATTTTGAAGGTTTCTATTATTATTTATAATGGCCTTCTAATAATTTTTTTAAAACAATCGATATACAGTTATCGAAGTCAAACATGTCAAGTTTTATATCTTATGACATGTAAGTGATACTTTTTTAGTTATATAAGAAATACTTAACTTATTTTTTCGAGCCATGAATATGTTAAAATTTAGAATATAGAATTAAAGAAAACGAATGTAATCGAAAATATTTAAAAGCCTTAATAAGAAGCGACATTATTCTAAGTAAGACGCAAAAAGTTTTAAATATAAAAAGAATGAAGTATGTTCGATTATTTGAGGAATATAAAGCACAAGAAAAATTTAATGTTATAAAAAATGAAACAGGCTCGATTATCAGAAGATTATACAGCACAAGAAAAATTGAGGAACAAAAAAGAACACAGCAATCTAGATTATTTGAAGAATATAAAGCACAAGAAAAATTAAATAACATAAAACGAATGAAGCTTAAAGAACATAGAACGAATAACGCAAATCAGATTGTACAGATTATACAATGTGTTTCAAAATGATTGTCATCTAGTCGGCTGTTGAATTCCCATGTAAAATAAAAAAAAACCGCCTTGCGAAAATAGGAGTTTCTACTAAGCTATACCTAACCTCAAAATAACCTACTTAACCTCTTTTCACTTTTGGTTTTTCTCTGTCAAAAGAAAACAAATTCTGAGTATTTGTCTATTTGCAGTATTTGTTTTGGCCCTGAAAAGGGCCGTTAATTACCAGCAGTACTGATTGCCAGTTTCACAATAAATGTTCGAAGTGTCACTTGTTCTCAGAATTAGATACGTTCAAATCAATAGAGCGCGGCACATCAAAAATTACATGCACAGAAATTCCAACGCCAACTAGATGATAATCATTTTGAAACACTTTGTATAAAAAATTGGAAAAACTAAAGAACATACTAAGGATTCAAAAAATCCGATTGTCTAAAGAATACACAGAAGCGAAAAAATTAAAAAAAATATGCAACGAATAAAGAAACTTCGACTGTCTAACTATTTTTATAAAAGAGAAAAAAATATCAAAAAACGAATAAATGCATTAAGGAATATAGAATAAGAGAAATTATGTACATTATGAAAATAATGAAAAGAAATAGATGTATAAAACAGTATCATACTAGAGACTAAAAAATGAATAAAAGTAGAATGTAAATTATTAGCAGAAATATAGAATACAGACAAAAAGAACAAGCTAAAGATAAATTATTGAACGAAGTGTGAAGTGGCCTCTTTAGAGAGTAGACTGTATAGATTTCTCTATGGCTCGTGAATGGCTGCGGAGATTAATCTTGTCTCCAGGTTGTAAGGCTGAAGACGGTCTCGTAGTTTGGAGATCAGGGCGTGACTTGATCTCTTGAAGTTCTTGGAGTTGAAGTTCTAGTTGTGTGGTGAGAGGGCGTGACGTACTTCTCCAGGTGGATCTGAGGGCGTAACGTGCAGATCCGGGGTTGAAGATCTCGAAGTTAGATGTTCTCCTAGCTTGACGATCTCGTAGAACTCTCAGGGCGTAACGTGAGAGTAGTCGTGTAGGGTGAGGTTAGGTCTCCCGACTGCAGTCTCACAGTCGGTTTTAAGATGAAGGGTGACTTTTAAATCAAGACCAACAACACACGTCGTTTTGAGCATACAAGTATACTGGTTTATTACCAAAAATTCACAAGCTTTTATACATCTTCAAATTACATTGGTTAAATGGCAAATTAAGTTTTGTTATCTTTCGGCGTCCTAGATTGTGATTTCCCTGACCTAGCTGTGAGCTTGACCTCACCGAGCGCGTTTATTATCATATTACGAGAACTGGTGTTATGCTTGCGCGACTGATTATTGTTGTAAGATTTTGACTCAGACTCAGTTGTTTTAATACCCTCTTTAATAGTTATTAATTACTTAATAATTGATTACTTTATCAGCAAGCACACTAGATTGGTTTCCTGACTAAGTTGTTCTAATTAATGTTTGATTACTTAGTTTGCAAGTAGAATTTTCACCTAAGATGTTTTTAATAACAAGTTGCTCTCATTCCCTATTTAATGGTTATTAATCCCTAATTGATGAATATGTTTCCTAAACTCCTTATTAAATCCCTACAAGATGATTATGTTCCCTAAATCTCAATTTAAATCCCTATAATTCTACTTAACTCTCTTTAATGTTGATTAGAGAGTCAACCATTATATTATTAGTATTATATTATTTAGAATTATATTATAAAGAAAGACGACAAATTTATGAGCAATTATTGAAAGAGAAGTCAACTATGTCATATTTGAAATTAGATTTCATTAAAAGTCGCAAACATTCACCTGAATATGGTTGCTTCTGCTGCGAAGGTATATTTTTCTGAATTCTGTAAATAGATTTAATGTAGAATCATTGAGGATTTCATTTACTGACATAGAACACAAATATTTTTCAAACAAATATGTAACGTTTCATCTCCTTACTTATGTACAACATGTAAAAGTTCCTTTTCAAAAAGAAAAGTTCCAAGATTATCAACTAGTAATGGATTCAAATTTAAGGATATTCCAGAACGTGTTAAAAAATTGTCTACTTTAGAAGAAAGATTGTGTTCTCCATATATTCCATTTATGCAAATGAAACAACTCAAGTCATTTGCAGTGAAACGGGTAGTTATGCTCAAAAATAAGTAGTTTACAACAACTTCCGTCTGACTATGAAGATATATACATGGAAAGTATCATAAATAAGTATTGTACACGTTCATCCCATTTGAAAAATTTATGTTTGGCAGAATTTGTTGCTTAGGTAAGGTAAGTAAGGATTGTTTTCAGGTATACCAAGAAAATTCTACTATTATAGAATTAAATGTAAAACGATATTTTACAACAACAGATGAATCTTTATATGAAGCTATAGAAGCAGTTCAAAATAACCAGGGTGATGTGAGGTATCGAAAATATTCAATTTAAAAATGAAAACAACGAGAATTATGAAATTGACACTTTAGAACAAGGTGGTGTCGAAGTAAATAATAAGAAAGAAGTGAATAGATTTAATAGGTATACCGAAAACAGCAACTACAGAAAAATTGTATGATTTGATGGATGCATTAAACAAAACAAAGAGTTTGTGCTGCATGTATTGAACTGTTTTAAAGCTGGAAAATTACCATTTAAAATTTTCTTAAGTGGATCAGCTGGTGTTGGTCAAAATACTGTTATAAATGCTATTTATCAAGTTAGAACAAACTACTATGATAATTTGCCAGGAGCAAACAAGGATAAAATTGATGTTTTGTTGTGTGCACCATCAGGAAACGCTGCATTTCTGATCAATGGAATTACATTACGTACTGCTTTTGCATTGCCTGTGGTATAGTTTTCAGAAAATATGCCACAGTTGAGTAGTGACATTGCTAATAAATTCGAGAGAAATTGCTTTATTTAAAACTGCACATAATAGATGACATATCTATGGTTGGTTCGACTTTATTCAGTAGAGTTGATAATACGAGATTACGACAAATTATGGGAAAGAAAAATGATGTTGGTGGTGTTCCTGTTATAGCAGTTGGAGATCTGAATCAACTACCACCTGTTATGGATTCACCGATCTATAAGTTTGTATCAAATGAATTTAAATCATTAATTGACATTAATCCTTTATGGGGTTTACCATAATTTATGAATTTTATGAATTAACAAAAGTCATGACACAAAAAAACGATTTACCTTTCATAAATATTTTAACTAGCATTGCGAAGGGTATTATTACTGACGGTGATAAAAATCTAATAAATTCGCGTGTAATTGAACCTAATGATTCCAGATAGCACTATAAAATTATTTAGGTAGGTACACGTAATGTAGATGTTGAGGAATATATTGAATTGAAAATAAATCAACAGTCTGGAGATGAATTTATATCTACTGCAGAAGATTTCATAGCTGGAAAAGCATCAGAATTAAAACTCGAATTTTAAATTCCATTAAAAATAAAAATAAATGTGAATTGAATGGCCTTCCAAATGAACTAAAATTGAAACTAGGTATTAAATATATTGTAACTGTACCAAAATCAGTTTTACTTCACGAGTGACTCATCGCCACAACAAGTTGCGAGTGGCACACCCAAAACTCATAAAATCACATCCTTACTTCGAGCGATTCGCCGCTTTAGCAAATTTTCAACGTAAAGAGAGAGACAGAGAGAATAGGCTAATTTATTTAGCCTATTCCTCAACTAATTAATTCATGTTAAACACATAACGTGCTAATTTATTTGTACATTTATCCCTAGTCGGCTTATCGCACTTTTTCACTCACGGCGGCGGCGTGCCACGAGCGGTCGTGTCTCATGCGGTCAATGTGAAAAATCGTGCCAGATGCGGTCACTCCAAAAATATTTCTACCTGATGTACAGGTGTCTTCCCATGTGCGGTCGTCATTTCCGAATTCACCGAATTTGTCGGTAAACACCCTCGGCCGATATGGAAAATTGATTACTATGGTTTTCGATGTTTTGAGGCGTGAAAAGAGAATATATGAGATTTGTTTTGTCCTGTAAAGCATGAATTACTTGCGAGAGGGCAAAGGAAAAACAATGTACCTATTTTCAATTTGGGTAAATGTCCAGATCTGCCAATTCTCCTATTTTTCGCAATTTTTCTCGAATTTTAGCAGAAAACCACTATTTAGAGGTGTTCCAACCGGAAATAATCAACGCACCAAAGGGATAGTGGAGTAAAAAAAGGGTGTTGGGTGGGGTAATGGGCAGCCCTGTATGTTTGAAGAACCGTGTGCGGTACGGGCCGAAGTGAGAATTGTGACATATCAAGAACATGCGACGTTGCCAAGCGTCGCTCCAAGTACGAATAGCTGGGAATTGCGCTCAGTAGGTTGGGGGGGGGGGGGGGGTGTGTCGAAATCGAATGACGTAATGCAGGAAGACGTACGTACGGGAAATTGATCGAGAAATGAAAATTACACGAGTAAGCCGATAAGGAGAAATGCTTTCAAGAGGGCAAGGATAAACATTGTACTTACGGAAAGTAGTAGGCGGGCGTATACATTTCCTCAGCTAGCGTCCAGAAGTGACGAAAGCGTAGAATGTCGCTTGGGTATCGCATCATAAAGAGGCACTCCGTCATGTACGACTCGTAATGGCGCTTTAAACCGGCACCCCCTTCGTAAATTTAGGAGACAGTAATTATCTGCACCTAGGACACGCGCAAGATGGTGACCATGGCGGCATAGGAACTCAAACAACGCGCTCAACTTTATGGCGATTTCGTTAAAATATTTACGGACGTCTATCCGACACCCACAGCAGGAGGGGATGTTCCGTCGTAACCCGGAGGCTTTGAATTCGTTTTAGTTGCTGTAATGCGACGCAGAAGGCGTTGGTTCCGATATTTCCTACGTAAGAGTAGCGCGCGACCCGAACGAAAGGCAACAAGTGGTGTCTGTACCTAAGGGAGGAAGCTCGAAGAGGTCGGGGTGGCGTTGTTTATCTTATCGGACCAATCAGAAACGCCCGCCGGGCGTTGTCCATTGACACCTTACATAGAAGTATTGTCTGTGATAAGCATTGCGAAAAAACTCTCGTTCACGCGATATTAGCGGTACATGTGAAGTGCCAGTAAGGAAGGTTACCTGTAACCATAAGGAATCACAGGTGTACAGGTGATGTGAGAGGGGTGTCGTTTGCGAAGAGGAGCGCAGGGTTGCCACGTGTACCCGCTAAATTTCCTGGACAAGTGATGGCGAACAGAAAAGTGGTGAGGGCCTGGAACGAATTTTGCGACGTTATCAGCGCTATACCAGTTAAATTGAACCGTCTGATGCGACAGAAAGTGATGTTCTCCGATTTGAGCTACGGCGATCGGTGCTATATTGCAACCTTCTGCTACCAAAATGGCATCGCACCTAATATTGTAGAAAAAGCATTGCGGATGAATGTACATTGTACTGAAGCTAAAGTTAGGAAGATAATAGAGTTGTGCAAGTACTGGGACGCGCCTGAGGACACGGAGCCGAGGTGGTGTTTGAATAGAACGGCATCGTCGCAAACGGGATGGACGGGTGATCTGTTTGAGTAGGTGGCGCAAGCGTACGAACGATAGCCGTGTAGTGACTGTGACGTGTCTGACGAAAAGATATGCGCGTAGTTATCGCGACGTGTGTGACGTAACCCGAAGCTTCATCGGCAACAATGTACGAACTTAAACACATATGCCACTGTTCGGAATGGCGGCAGTAGACGGGAGCGTACGAAAAATGCTCGTATTAGATGACTGAGATAGACAAATTTTTCTTCGGAAAATCATGTCGGAGGTACGCGGAATGCATTGAGGGGTAGGCGAGGAGCGTACTGTGAAAGTTTGGTAAGGTTCTGTAACTCACACACGGAAGTGGTAGATCTGAACATTGACCTCAATTTGTATTAACCATTAACATAAAGTATATGTAAAAGTATTTGTTACCTTGCGAAAATACTTTCGAGGGATTACATCTGGGACGTTTTTCGATTGTGACCGCATAAGACACTACCGCTCATGGCGAGCCGGTACCGAGTACCCCGATAAATTGGCCTATCCTGGGATTTCGAAACTATTGACCGCACATGGCACTGACCGCATCTGGGAAGACACGACGGCGGCTCCAGGTCTACACTGCCTCCCATGGAACCGTCTCGTAATTTATATCGCTAATAATGTCTTCTCGAGAAGCTTCCTGGTTATTCTTTCTCTGATTGGACGTTCCCGATTATTCGAGAAGAGAGTTTTTATGGTCGAAGCGGTCTACTGAATTCTCCGAAGCGGTCCCCTGTGAACTGCGCCCATTTCGTCAGGTAAGAAGGAGCACGCTTCACACTGATGTTTACATTTCGCGTCACAATAGCATATTTGCAAACTTAAGTCTTACTGCTGATGTGTATGAAACTTTTTATTCGTATTATAAACCGATTTATATAATTTTACCCATAAATTAGGAATACCTAATTAAATTGTAATGGAATTTCACTAAGTAGGTATCAACATTTGTTTCAATACGTTTAATTTTGCTCACGTTATCAATAATCCAATAACAATATAGGATTAATGAACTCAACCAAGTCCACTGCACTTTCACCTAGATAAATGAATGTGTTAATAAATTACATTAAATCTGTTAACTTTGCAAAATTTGTAAATACTACTTTACTTGTAAAACAACAGTTAGTTACCACGGAACTGCAGAGTAATAAAGATAAGTTTTGCTCTACAACCTTATCTTAATTATGGACTTTAATTTTTTCCCTAAAGTTAAAGTTACCTAAACCCTAAAGCTGATACCGCCGACCCATAACATCACATGAGAAAACTGATCCGATCAGGATGTTCACGCAGTTGACGTCGCTGCTCTAACGCACGAGTGACTCTTTAAGTTATTGGAACGGGCGAAGCTCTTATCGCATCGCAAACACTTGAAAGGTCTCTCGCCGGTATGCACCCGACGATGGTTCCTGAAGGTGCTCGACTGCGCGAACGTCTTGCCGCACTGCTCGCACCCAAACGGCCTCTCGCCCGTGTGCACGCGCACGTGCCTCTTCAGGCAACTCGACTGGCCGAAGGTCTTCCCGCACTGTTGACAAGCGAACGGCCTCTCGCCCGTGTGGACGCGCACGTGGCTCCTCAGGTCGTTAGATCGGGCGAACGCCTTGCCGCACCGCTCGCACTTAAAGCGCGTCTCGCCCGTGTGAACGCCGAGGTGGGCCCTCAGGTCGCAGGCGACGGCGAAAGTCTTGTCGCACTCGGTACACTCGAAGGGTCGCCGGACTAGGTGCACGCGCAGATGGCTCTTCAGGTCGCCAGCGCGGGCGAAAGTCTTAGGACAATGTGAACATTCGAATGGTTTCTCCACGGCGTGGACGAGCGAGTGGCTCTTGAGGTGGCTTGACGAGATGAACGTCTTGTCGCACCGCTCGCACACAAAAGGTCTCTCGCCGGCGTGGACAAGTAGGTGGCGACGCAGGCGGTTTAGCTGGACGAACCCCTTGCCGCACTCCTGGCACGCGAACGGCCTCTCGCCCGCATGGACCCTCGCATGGCTCTTCAGGTCGCCGGAGCGGGCAAAGCCTTTGTCGCACTGCCGACACCGGAACGGCCTCTCGCCGGTGTGGACCCTCGAGTGGTTCTTCAGGTCGCCGGACCGGGCGAAGGCGACATCGCAGCTTAGACATTTAAAAGGTTTGTAGCCTGTGTGCACGCGTAAGTGGACCTTCAAGGTGCCCGAGTGGGCAAAGGCCTTGTCGCAATACGAACAATCGAACGGCCTGTCGCCCGTGTGCGTGCGTAGGTGAACGTTTAGATGGACGAGCTGCACGAAACTCTTATCACAGTGCGTACATCCGAAGGGCCTCTCGTCGGCGTGGACATACATGTGACGCGCCAGGGTGTTGGAACGGGCGAATGATTTGTCGCAGCGCGGGCATGGAAATGGTCTCTCGCCCGTATGAACTCTCGAGTGAATCTTTAAATCGCCGGACTGGGCAAAAGTCTTGGCGCAGCGCGGACACTCGAACGGTCTCTCACCAGTGTGGACACTCTGGTGACGCTTCAGACGGCTTGAATCGGCGAAGGTCTCGCACCCTTTCGGAACCTCTCGTTTGACCAATGGATGGTACTCGATGTCAATCGAGGGTTCGTCTTTAAGCCTCCCGACGGTGAGGACACAGTCGACAGCGGACTCGTTATTCTTACAGTTTTCGATGTAAGTCAAAAATCTCTCATAGCGCGCCGTACATTCCTCACAGATGCTCCTAAGTGATTCCACCAGCGGATTCTAGAAGAAATATTCTAAATACTTTCATGGAAAGAACGTTCCCATATGTGAAGAGACTCGAATATAAATCGGGGTCTAGCTAAATCGGAAAACTATCAATTGTAACAACTTTACAAACCGGTTTCTAGTGACAATGTGGTGTAAAAAGGTCCATAAAGCTGGATTCATAGTTGCAGTAACGTAAGCAGTATAAGAAGTAAGCCGTAAGAATTGGAAAAGTAAAAAAAAATGATTCACAGTTGCGGTAAGGTAAGGCGCTTTGGTTATGTTTAAATTTATAACCTCGAAAAATTTCGTGATGTTAAGTAAAAGAATTTGTTAAAATGGACACTGAGGAAGTTTTAATTGTTGCTGGTGCACTTTTGTGCTGTTATAAATTATTAAGTTCCTCGCGCAACAGACGCAAGATGAAAACCAGAGTGATAAATAGGAACCGCGGAAAAGTCGGTTGTTTTTGGTCATACTTTTTGCCGATGAAAGCAAACCATCCGGAAATGTTCTTTAAATATACGAGGATGAGTGTGGAATCGTTTAATAAACTGTTGAAATTAGTCGCTCCACATTTAAGAAAACGAAAACTGCCTGATGGTATAGGGCCTGAAGAACGATTGGCGAAAACTCTTCAGTAAGTTAACTATTTCATTTGTACATGTAATGCTATACTTTAATCCTGTTTTTCAGTTATTTTTCCCAAGGAACCTCGATGCAAGCGATAGCTTGGACCTATCATGTTGGACACTCTACTGTTCATTATATAATAATTGAAACAGCTAAAGCTATATGGAAAGCTTTATCTAGTGAGTATCTTAAGCCTCCTTCATCTGTAGACGCTTGGCAAAAAATTGCGACCAATGGAACTTTCCAAACTGTTTGGGTGCCCTGGACGGCAAACACATAAATATTCAGGCTCCAGCAAGATCTGGAAGTTAATATTTTAATTACAAGAAAACCTTTAGCATAGTGTTACTTGCAGCTTGTGATGCCAATTATAATTTTACCTTAGTCGATATAGGGGCATATGGAAGTGAGAGTTATGGTGGAATTCTTAGTAATTCAGCATTTGGTAATATGCTAGACGAAAATCAATTCAATATACCACCCCCAGCAAGACTCCCAAATTCAAATGTTCTGCAACCATATGCCTTAGTAGCTGATTATGCTTTTCCTTTGAAATCATATTGTAACGTTTTTACCTACGCGAAAATTACTACACGACACGAGTTGCCTTACTTAATTTATTTTGACCACTTACACGCTAATTATTTATTTGTACACTTACACTACACTTAACTGCTAATACTCTAATTTTTCTTATCTCACTTATTAATACTTAACAAATTAATTTATATTGCACACTGTTTATTTATCTTACCGCCGGCCTGGCCGACATCCGTCGACCAGTCTACCGGCGACTGTTTACGACTACCGTCGACTGTCTCTGTCTCGCTCTCGGTGTGCTATTTATAGCCGTATGGGAAACCCAGAATGATCGAGACGTTTTCGGTCCTTTGTTCGGGAACCTTCCTGATATTGCTGGAATGCTCTACGCTAAAATGACCACATCAATAATTGTACGGTTTATGGGAATTCTTCATTTAAAATTTCTACAATTTTAAGTTTTTTATAATATTGTTCGGGAGTGGGCATCTCAGCCAAAGATAACCCGACATACTGACCGAAAGCAACATTTTTATCAGGCTTCTGCTTCTCTTTGAGAAAAGAATTTATTGCACTTAGCGTTTCCTC
Organism: Cryptocephalus moraei; assembly: GCA_946251905.1. Taxonomy (NCBI): domain Eukaryota; kingdom Metazoa; phylum Arthropoda; class Insecta; order Coleoptera; family Chrysomelidae; genus Cryptocephalus; species Cryptocephalus moraei. The sequence continues at coordinate 18,786,841 of OX276459.1, forward strand.
AACTTCCATGTCAACATTCTGCTGGTTTAGAAGAGGGCCCTGCTTCTTCCAAATTTGTTTCGGTTCTTGTTGTACTTGTAGTACTAGTCGTGGCTTCTTGTGGTTCCATTTCGCTATCACTTGGCAGAAGCTGCTCAAAAGTATTCCATGGAGAATGCTGAGAATATTTCTTCATTGCAGGAACATGTGTCACTCGCCTAAAATCAAATAAATGATTGTTACATCTGTTTGCTACCGCAATACCAATTAAATTATTACTTTCTCGTGGCAATATGCGGAGCCATGAAGCTCATGGCTTCATATAACGGCCACTCTGCTTCCGGGTCCTCCGATTGTGATCCTGTTGGTTGCTTCGTTTTTAGTCTTCGAACTTTTGAATACTTCTCTCTCAAATTCTTCCACTCTCTCTGGGCATCCTTCACTATTAAAATCGGGGTGTTAAATACATAGTACATTAAACTTACCAGATTTTGTAAAATAATATGAAGCAAATTTATGAAATAATAATACCTGTAATTTGGAGTGCCGTAACTGCCGCCGTCCATGCCTCTACTTTTTTTAAACCATCTTTATACTCGTTCTGTTTCTTATCATAAAGAAACGGATAGTGTTGGATTATGTCGATTAATAATCTTTTTTCTTCCGCCATTTTAACGGTCACAACTCACAACCACGCCCACGGTTCAAATAATAACAATAAGCAAACAAACAACAAAGAAACAAAACAGCACAGGAGCACATGATGCCCTTGAAACAACGATTATAGACTACCAGGATTGCTCAGTTCGCCGAATCTGCCTGGCAAAAACTCTGTGACGTCACCACCGGTGCTGGACAGAAGATAGAGATTTATTAATTTTACTGTAGTAAACAGTACCTAAGCTTTATCACTTTGTCAACTGTACGGCTTACGTACGTACTCTACGTAATCCATATTTACGTACGATATCCACATCACGTCGTGCACAGATCAACACGTAAACGCACTTCAGCACCGGTGGTGACGTCACAAAACTGTCCAACATTGGTCAAATGTAAGTGAGCAATCGTGGTTAGTCTATAATCGTTGCTTACGGCATACGTAGTAGTATAGTCTTTACGAAGCCAGTGTAACAACCAACATATATACAAGCTTATACGGGTATCGATCAATAACAACATATACGGCATGCTCGATACATGATACGTTATTTAGCGAACTCGTCCTGTAGAATCCTCCCACTCCAGTTCCACGACGAGCAAGTCACACGCCTAAATATTGTCAATAGTTTCCTTTTCTCGCTTGTGCTGTAGCGGATTCATAAACGTTTTGGACGACTGGATCTTTCCTAGAACGTCTCGAACACGTGTCTTCAGTCTTTTACCAGTGTTGGCGCGGTTTACATCACCGAGACAGTTTATAGAGGTATTTTGTTTGTTTTTAAGTTAATTTCATTATAATTTGCTGTTCGTTTTTATATTCATAATAATTAATTGTAATCGGAATGGCGTTTTGGAGACCGTGGGCGACAGAAACAGTGCGAGTTGATGTGGAAAACGTGATTACTCAACCCTCTTGCTCTTCCTCGTCTCCTTCTTGGGAGTTTGCAAATAAGGATCTACATCCTCAATTACAAACAGTAATTTTAAATATGTTTAAGCGGCTTCAACAAAGACACCCCGAACAATCGGTACGCTGCTTAATTTTAGAAATTTCAGACTTGACATTAATTCCATATTCTTCAATTTATAAAATAATTCAGCGAGGAATTGTAGATCATCATCAAAATAGATTAGGTAAACAAAAGAAGTTCAAAGCATTAGATGACGCTGCTAAAGACTTTATACGCAGGACCGTTTAACATTTTTATGCTAGAAACGAGGTGCCCACTTTGCTATAAATTTTTCAAAAATTACAGTCTTTTGAGGAATATAAATATAAATCTTTAGACACTTTAAGGTCAATTCTGTTAGGTTGCGGATTTAAACACAAAAAATTAGATTCTCGAATGATCATCATGGAGTCACCTCGTATTGTTGCTTTGCGTCAGGATTATTTGAGGCCAATTAGGTCATTTCGGGAATCAGGGAGCAACATTGTATATTTAGACGAAACATGGTTTGACACCCATGAAGTAATTCAACGTGGTTGGGTTGATGACAGTAACAACTGTAAATTGAATACACCCAGTTTTAGGGGAAATCGGGTGGTAATTTTACATGCAGGAAACGAAAACGGTTTTGTGCCTAATGCTTTGTTTCTTTCCGCCAAGAATATCGATAAGAGTTTCGCCGATTATCATCAGGATATGGATGCCGAATTGTTTGAAAAGTGGTTTAAAGATCGACTTCTGCCCAATATTCCTAATAATACAGTTGTAGTTCTTGATAACGCTTGATATCACTCTCGTCAAATTAATAAAATTCCTAATAGTAGTTCCAGGAAATCACTTATCATCGAATTTCTTCACAGCCAAAATATTCCTATAGCTTCAAACATCCGTACAAAAAACAGCTTCTTGAAATTGTTAAATCGGGTACTTTCAAAAAGGAGTATGCTGTTGATAAGCTTGCTGAGGATAAAGACTACCTTCCTACTACTGTATTTTTAATCCCATAGAATTAATTTGGGCTAACGTCCAGGATCGCTTGCGGAAAACAAACCACAGTCCTACTTTCACTAACATTGTTTTTGAGAACATTGAAACCGTCTTTAGGGATGATTCTTACAAACAAATTTGGCAAAGTTGCGTTTCGCATGTAATTAAAAAAGAGGAAGAATATCACGGTTATCAACCTATTAACCCCATTGTCATTCGTCCCGGATCCGAATCTTCTTCTGAAGATTACGATTAATTATTTAATATTTAAACTCAATTATTTTACAATTCATGTAAAATTTTTCTATGAAATTTTACTGATTAAGTGAGCAAAAAATATTTCGTAATTACGTTCCCCTTTCTCGTCGGCAGCCCGTTGTTACACTGGCCTCGTAAAGACTATGGGTGGTATTCAGAAACGTTCCTTAAATTTTTCTTAACTTAAATGGTTCCTTAAGTCCAAATTTGTATTCAGAAACCTTCCTTAGCAGAAAGAAATCTTAACTCAAAAAAATTCCTAGTATTTCTTAAGTAATGTCATTCTCCCACTTAATTCTATTCCTCAATTCTCCTTAGTAAAGTTTTGTCTTACATTTAAAAATTATTTAAGGAATACAGTCAACCCCGCTTTTAATTGACCCGGATATAATAGACCACTGGCTATAATTGACTAGATTGTCATCTATCTATACTATCAGGTTATTCTTTAACACCCCTCATATAATTGACCTCCGCTATAATTGACTATTTTGAACGGGCCCGTGGGGTCAATTATATCCGAGGTTGACGTATTTAAGGTAGCTCGATAGCTACCTTAAATATTTCTTAGCCGAAACGTTGAGGTTAGGTCGATGACAGTAGAGGGTATTTCGTTATTTGTTTTGATTTTGAAGACGTTTGAAAATGAGAACGACGCTTTCGATGACTATTGGAGAAGTGAGCGATATTATTATGAGAATGATGATTTAGATGAGTTTCTCGAAAGAATTCACCGCCCAGTATGTGCCCGAAGGTATATTAGGGAAACGCCGCCCTATGAATTGGACGAGTTTGAGTTTAAAAAATTCTATTGATTTACGAAACAGTGTGTAGTTAATGTCATTCTCCCTTGAACAACATAAATCCAAGAAGTACAAAATCTACGAGGAATGCCCCTTACTCCTTTAGAACAACTTTCGTCACAACACGATTTGAGTTGAATTCCACTGTCACCTCCCATTTCCTTTTTATCACTGCTGCAGTTATCACATCCAAACGTTTGCATTCAACAGTGCTGCAATTCCTTGCCACGAGCTCCTTAAGCAACGCCTTCTCACTGAAAGTAAAATTAATCCTTCTCTTCTCCATTTCAACTTGAACGTCCTCTAACTTGAAGCGCACGTTTAAAAATGAGTAGAAAAAGGCAGTGGGGCCTTTATACCTACTTAGAATTACCCACATCTCTACCCTCTAGAACTGGTACTGTTCTTTTAAATTTACTGTAATGACCATCGCTATCATTTAACTCGTCTTTCCCCTATTCTTCTAAAGTGGTCCTTTATGTGTATTTCTCTCTCGTTAATGTGATTTGAACACTACCTGTTTCCTAATACTTTTTACTTTTAAATATCTTTATTAAGCGTCATCTGCAACATGTGTGCTTATGTTACAATATCATCTTGTGCTACATCTAATGGTCCTAGCATGCTGATGAGGGGGAAGGCTGCGGCCCTCTTGATTCCTCCGGTGGTGGCTGCCAATTCTGGTTATGGTCACAGGAAACCGCAGAAAACCGCGACTCAGCCATGCATGTAGGCCCGTTTCGTCCTGGTGGACATGGGGCCATCGTCATCTTCGGGGACTGGGATTGGCAGCTGGGCTACCTTGGGATCCGTTTGACGGTGTAGTGGGTCGTCGGCCTCGCCGAATCGGGTGCTCCTTCTCGAGTTTGTGCTGCTAGGGGCTCCTGCTGGGCCCCTGCTCGCGGAAGTTTCCTATTACCTTTACCATCTGTCCCTTAAATAACCATATTCCCTTCAATACACGCCCGACGTTTTCCTATTGTATTCCTAGAATTCCAGGTATACCGTCTCAAGTACACAGTCACAATACTCCTCAATTTTAGGACATTTAGGACTTAACAAATAACAATTAACCAAATATCCAAAATGTAAACAATGAAAAATAAAGGTTGTAGGTTAGTTTTTGACAGAGTTTGACACGAAACGAAAAAATAGCGACTTAAAAATTTCTCAGCCAAGATTTTTCTAAGGGAAGTTTCTGGGTAAATACACATCGTTACCGTTAAGTTAAGAAAAATCTTAACTTAGCTAAGGAAAACTTAAGAAATATTTAAGTGCCGTTTCTGAATACCACCCTATAACTGTGAATGACCCTATTGATTATCATTTGTTCATTTCTCTTAATCCTTAATACTTCTTACGTTACTGCAACTATGAATCCAGCTTAATAACTCACTTCCTTGCTGATTACTCCCCAGAAACGCCATAACCTCTCTTCAATATGTCGTACCGGTGACTCTCGGAAGCACCAATCGCAAGTAGACGCTTCCATGTCACTTAAAATCACTTATGGCAGGAGGTACTGCGTATCGACCGAATAATTAAAACACTTTACCACACGGATTTACACAAATTCTTAAATACTTCGAGGCGCTTTAACCTCATTCTTTGGCAAAAATCACAGAACACGAAATAATGACATAGGACACTAAACAGACCTACACTTCAGATGAAACTAATGCGCGATGAAAGTGTGACGTCAGAATTTGGTAACCATGGCAACTGTTTCAACACAATTTTTTTCTTATAGGAGATTAACATGGGAAAATTTTCAAGCAGCTGATAACCTACGTAAACGAAATTTCTTAACTATCAGCTGTGAAAAATAAGAAACATTGGAGTATGTAGTTTTCTTGTATATAAACGAATACATGATTGGTTATGGAGGAAGGAAGAAAAAAGTGATTTATTTCGGAGGTGGCACCTCAATTTAATTCAAATTTGACGCCATCTGTCAGAAAATATGACAAAGACAGTTTGTGAACCAATCAGAAGCACAAAAATAAGAGGCGTGGTCGTGAAAGCCTGAGAGAAGGGAAAATCAAGGTTAACCTGTTATGTCGTAGTCGCTTCTGATTGGTTAACAAATTGTCAATTTCGTATTTTAACAAGTGGCACCAAATTTGAATTAGAGTGAAATGTCACCTCTGTAATAAATCACGTTTTTCTTCTTTCCTCCATAACGTATCATGTATTCTTTTGTATACAAGAAAAGTACATACTTCAGTGTTTCTTATTTTTCACATGTGATAGTTAAGAAATTTCGTTTATGTACTTTACCAGTCACTTGAAAATTTTCCCATGTTAATCGCCCATAAGAAAAAAATTGTGTTGAAACAATTGCTGTCAGTTGTCATGGTTACCATCCCCACTCCCACATGTTCTACGTCATTACTTTCCTCGCGTATGAAACACACCCACTATTTTTGCACTGACCATGCCGTAGACATAGACCATAAAATATATAGACACGCCCTGTTCCAAATACGCTGAAGTAAACATAAAGCGGCGAGTGTGACGTCACTTGTGGGCAAGCAGCAGCAACTTTAAGCTGTACGTGTAATAAGATTGGCATTCAAATAGGTCATATTATGATGAATGATAATGAATGTGATTAAGAAAAAAGTATTTTCTCCACGACCATTAGTGAATGCAATAATTCCAAAATCGTTCTGAAAAATTTTATAATAGTTTGTTTGGAAATAATAGAAGTAATGACATTTGGCGATTGATCCCTTTTTTTTTGAGAAACTGTTGAGTGTTTTGTGTGGAACAAACGCATTAGAGTGCCTAGAAAGGTAGAGTGTGGACAACTATGTAACAAGCACTGATTGGTTCATTTGAAATGTTGGTCCATAATGGCGGCACCAATAAACAAGCGAATTGAAATAGCGCGAATTTGAACTTCATTTTGTATGTCCTGTGCTGTAGTACATGGGCGGCGCATGAAAGTGTTTATTTGCAAGGCGATGGTTTTTCAGAAATAAAATGCTTCGCCTTGTTTATAAGAGAATAATTATTTGATTAGTGGTGTCCACTTGCAATAACCATGTTTTGCGTTATATGCGTAACAAAAACAAACAAAACGAAGAAACAAACAAAAACTTAACCCAAACGAGAAATTAACTAGACAGTGTAATATAATAATGAGACTGGTTTTTAGTTCTTGGAGTTGATTCAGGTTAGTACTATAAAACATTAGCAAATCAAATTTAAGAAAGGTATATTATTTGTTGATAAGACAAATTTATGGGGTTTGTGATATGATGACACCCTCAAATAAAACATTGGGACCTGTTACTATGAAAAGTGAAATAAAATAAAAACAGATATTTTATTAACACCTTTTATTGTATTGCATGCATTGCCATAGACTTACTGCTACGTGTATGTTTTACATTTAAAATTTTTATTTTGTGCTTGTAAATCCTTAACTAAACCGAATAAACCTAAAAGTGATTTTTTTAAATATCATGACAAGTTTCTAAATTACATTGCATGTTTCTCATTTTGCCATAATAAAATTGAACCATATTAATGTCTGACTTCAATTGAGTTAATGGGGTTATATAGTTCCTAAAAATTACTTCCATTTCAATAAAAAATTGAAATATGTCATTCTTCACAAAGAAAAGAGTTGCGTCAGTATACCTTTTTAATTGTGTGCACTTGGCATGAGGAATACGTATCTGGAATTTCATAAATGGAACCAGCTGAATCCAAACAGGTTTCACAAGTCACGTTATTGGAAGCAACACGTGTAACAATATAACCAGTATTAAAATAGAGGACATTTAATTCTGTGGCACATATATTTCTTGTGAATGTAACGATGTCAAGCTCCAGTGGGATGGGCATAACTGAAGTTTTCAGTTTAGTTTTGTTTAAAAAATATGAAAACTATGTCGTCTACGCCATAACTGGTGTTCATGAGAGATCTCAAATATTTAGATACTGCAACTACTTTTAAATTTTGTTTAAACTGCAATGCAGTGGGTACAGGCTGCCTTGCTCTTATGCATGAAAAAAAAATTTCACACAGTCTGTCGTAAAACGACCTGTCAAGACAAAGCGATAATCATGTTCATTGATTAGGTAATCACTTAATTCAATTACTGTTTTCCTTGTAATAAGAGTTCCACGCTGAACAGGCTTAAATGTTCCCTTTTCCTCGATTTTCATATGTTTGAAAAGTATAATCATTGAATGTAAAAAGGCTACTGCCTCCATATATTTGAATTCAGAAAATTCACTTCCGGGGGTGAAGCCCAAAGCCCAAAGCTAAAGGTTTCGATCGGGAACTAACCAGAGTGAACCACTTTGCTACCACTTCAATGAACATGGCTGTCGTACGATAACTATCTTTTTCTGAGTTTTCACCCGCAAGGAACCTTAAAGAGGCGCTTGTATCCCTTGATAACACATTTTTCGCTTTATTGACTTTCATCCGATCGAAATGTCCAGAAGTCAGTTCATCTACTTTAATTTTTGGTGCTAATAGCAATTTTGCTGAAAGTCAGCAAGTTCACTGACATGGCAGCTGCGAACTGTTGCTTCTGATAAACCGTTAGCATGCACAAAGGCTGAAGGTAATTTGATTGTTTGATTGTTAATGAGGGCAAATTTAAGGTTTTTTAACAGGTGCCCTGGATCGGGTTCAAACCACAGTTTTCGATTGCAACTGAAAGGGTGAGGTACGGAATTTACAATTTCTGAGTTAGGCCCAGCAATACACACCTCAAAGGACTTCCACATGGCCACATTCGTAGGTTCCATATCTCTGCTAATTAAATACACGCGTATATTTATCTCTTCAGCTTGTCTTATAATATCCAGGATGATTGGTTGCAGCTGTGCTCCGTTCATGCTCTGCGGGGTGAGATAATATGCCACAACACACTTCCACCTTGAAAACATTCCACAGAGCATGAACACTAACCTGTGTTTCATATTGACTAAAATATAAAAATTTAGTTATTTGCTTACCCAAACACACTCAAACAAGTTCTCTATCACAATTTTAGTTTAAATGCCTATGTTCGGTTTGATTATTGTAAATGTGATGTACAATGTACCTGTGCTTGTGGGAATAGAGGATACCCCAATGTAACTGTCTGTCGAAGGGTCGAAATCACAAGATGGTTTTAGAGCCATTTCGTCAAGTGCTAATACAGCATCTCTCTCTCGGTCATCAGCAAACTCGGCTGTGGATAGAGCCAGTAGTTCAAAGCTTCCTTTTGAAATACCTTCAGTGAAATCAATACCTTCCAGTCTTCTTCGCAAGGTCCGTGCTGATGGGATTGTAATATTGTGGGCTTTTAATTCATCGTAACCAGTAGAACCACAAGCAAATTTTAATCGTAGGGATTTTTGAACTGTTTCATTTGACCATTTCATTCCCCGGGAGGTTTTTTTACTTAGAGCTTGGATTTGGTCGGCGTTCAATATTTGCTTTACACCTGATTGTAATTGTGTCAGCTGTGCTTTCAGCTGCTGAATTACCCTTCTCTGCCGATGATATGTCTTCATCCACTGCCTTTTTTGTTTTGTGATTTTGCGCACAATATTATTTGCAGTTTGGATCTTCTTCTTGGCACAAGACAATTGCTTTTCCAATTCTCTGATTCTACTCTCATATATATTCCCGTCGTTTATGGAGAAATCTGCAGTATTACTTCTTGATTCCCAATTTTCTTCATGCTGATTTGGAATTTCATTGTCGTCAATGTGTTCGTCATAGGACCTTTCCAATTGGTCTGTAATTAAGGGGACAAACCACGTTTCTTCTGTGGGTTGTACAGCCAAACCCGATCTCCCATTTGGTAGCCACCCTCTTTAGCGTTGATGTCGTAACGCTCTTTAATGCGATCACTGATGGCGATATTTAGTTGGTACCGGACTTGATCGTGAATCTCGTTCATCCGTTTCTGCATCCGGGAGACGTAATCTTACCCCGAAACGTCCTCGTCCGGTCTAGCACCAAAGACCAGATCACAGGGCAGTTTAAGTTCTCGCCAGAACAGGACTTTGGCTGGAGTTTGTCCTGTCGACTCATGAACGGCCGAGCGGTAGGCCATCAGGAAAAACGGCACGTGTTCATCCCAGTCTCGTTGATGTGACGAGAGCATTTTCGCCAGATAGCGGTTGAGGGTGCAATTCATTCGTTCTACCATGCCATCAGACTGAGGATGAAGGGCCGTGGTTCTTGTTTTTCGTACCCCAAACTTCTCACAGATCCTCTGGAATAGACCATTCTCGAAGTTTCTTCCTTGATCCGAGTGTAATTCCATGGGTACTCCAAACCGGCAGATCATCTCCTTCACTAGCACATCGGCCACGGTCTCTGCCTACTGATTAGGGAGAGCGTACGCTTCTACCCACTTCGTAAAGTAGTCCATTACGACCAGGATGTATTTATTCCCCTTTTCGGTCTCAGGAAAGGGTCCTGCTATATCAATAGCGATCCTTTCGAAGGGGCTTCCGACGTTATATTGTTTCATGGGAGCTTTCGGACGTCTTTGTGGCCCATTACTTGTGAAGCATGTAGTACATTTCCTGCACCAGTCCTTCACGTCGTCTGAACAATTTATCCAGTAGAATCGCTCTCGTACTTTCTGCAGGGTTTTCTTGATCCCTAAATGTCTACCAGACGATTCGTCGTGAAGGTGCCGCAAGACCTCCGGGATTTTAATGGAGGGAATTACCAACTGCTGTCTTTCCTCCGTTCCGTCTTGGCTTTCCAGTACGCGTTTTAGTAGTCTATCCTCAACTACTAACGAGTCCCACTGTGCCCAGTAGCTCTTGAGTTTCGGCGAGCCAGGTGATACTTTCTGCCACTCCGGACGCTGTCCTCCCTCTTTCCACGCTAGGATTTCTTTTAAAACCGGGTCTTTTTCTTGCTCTTGTCGTAACGAGGATGGTGTCCATTCCTCGGCGACTACGGTAGTTCGGTAGACTTTCTCGGACTTTTCCTCGGCTCTATGACAATGAGGACACTCATCAGGGCATGGCCTTCTCGAGAGTGCGTCTGCGTTTCCATGACTCTGTCCAGGCCGATGTTCTATGACGAAGTCATACTCCTGAAGCCTCTCGATCCAGCGAGCGATCTGTGCTTCGGGATTCTTAAACTGGAGGAGCCATTTAAGAGCAGCATGATCGGTCCGGATCAAAAACCTCCTTCCACACAAGTATTTATGGAAGTGTTCGATGGACTTGACGATGGCCAATAATTCACGCCGGGTGACGCAGTAATTCCTCTTCGGTTTGGAGAGTACCTTGCTGAAGTATCCAAGGACACGTTCTTGTCCCTCCTGACGCTGCGACAGAACACTTCCAATTCCCACATTGCTCGCGTCGGTGTCCAGGATGAACTGTCCTTCTGGCAGAGGAAAACTCATCACTGGGGCACTGGTCAACTTCTTCTTCAGCTCGTCGAAGGCAGACTGGCATTCTCATCCCAACAGAAGTTTTGTCCTTCTTCTGTGAGCCTCATCAACGGCTTGGCGACGTCGAAGAACATCCGGACATAGCGTCGGTAGTATGTACAGAGTCCCAGAAAACTCCTCAACTGGTGTTTATCTGCCGGTATTGGCCACTCCTTCACCGCACTTATCTTGTCCGGATCAACGGCGACTCTCTGTTTGCTCACTACGTGCCCTAAGTAAGAGACCTTCTTTCTGAAGAGCTGAAATTTCTTAGGGTTCAGTTTTAACCCCGCACTTCGCAGTCTCTGGAACACTCTGGAAGACGTCCTCTAAGTTTTTCAGATGTTCTTCGAAGGTCTTGCCCATTATGATGACATCGTCCAGATAGAACTACCCCAATAGCACGTAATATTAAAAAAATATTTTATCAACATTTATATCTTAGTTAAATATTTGCTAGATAATAAAAATATTTAAAAAATGTTTGCTTTTTAATATTCATTTGTGAAGATTAACATAATATTAAATAAACATTTATAGTTTATATTATTTACCAAATATTTTATTGATGTTAAATTAATATACCGATATTAATGTTCATAACTAGATATTTATCTCAGATCATTATTACATAAGATGATGTTGATATTTTTTAACTTTCATAAAAATATCGATTACTTTAAAACATATTTTTCTTGAACTGACTAACTGCTCTATATAATTCTTCGTCTTTATTAAGTATTGTTTATATGTTTATTTTTTTAATACCTGTCCCTAGACATGCCACAATCCCATCATTTTGTGTTTTGTGTTTATTGCAATTCATGAATTTGTGTGTTGTGGTTGTGAGGTTAAATCAATTGCTCATGGTAATATGTAAATCGTTATTAATCTATATAAGCATTATCCGGTTTATGTAGTATTTAATTCAACGTGATAAATGAATGTAAGTGATTCGTACTGATGTCCCAAGTTGAAACGAAAGAGGCTCCGTATACTTTACATATCCTCGGTTTAGTGAGATTTAGTTTTCTGGTCTGACCTAACCTAACTTGTTTGGCGGGATTTATATCGCCTGCAACCTGTATAGTAAAAAGATAAGTAATCTATTGGTAATCTCGTGATATTTCCCTTGAGAAGATGTTTGATTACAAATACGCATTATCGTATTTATTGTTTTAAATTTTAGTGTGAGGTTAAGTACAGGCTGAAATCCAGGCCAATATTTGTAATATCATATAAATATTTACTAAGCAATATTATATTGATATGTTTAAATTATATTTATTTAATATTATAATCAAACATTTATGAAATATTTGTCAATCTGTCTCTCGCAATATGAAATAAATATTGTTTTTTATTATTAAATAAATATTTGTGTGCTATCTGGGTAGGCACGTTTTCCACGTCAAACCCATTAGCACGCTCTCCATTAGCCTCTCGAACGTCGCTTTGGGCATTACAAAGTCCGAATGGCATTACTGTAAAATGCCACAGGCCGTTACCGAAGGTGAATGCCGTCTTTTCCTTATCGGCAGGGTCCATTTCGACTTGCCAATAGCCACTTTTTAGATCGAGGGTCGAAAATATCGTGGATCCAGCAAGGGTATCGAGGGTGTCGTTGATACGTGGTAGCTGGTAGCTGTCCTTTTCGGTGACACTGTTCACCTGCCGGTAGTCTACGCAGAATCGAGTGGTCCCATCCTTTTTCTTTACTAGCAGTACCGGCGAGGCCCATGGACTGCTTGACGGCTCGATGACCCCGTCCCGCACTAGGTCCCTGATGATTTGCTCGGCTTCCTCCCGTTTGGCCAAGGGTAGTCGTCTCGCTGTTTGTCTAATTGGTCGTGTCTCGCCCGTGTCAATTTTATGTGTCACGTCCTTAGTCTTTCCCAGCTTCCCATTCTCAGTGGTAAATATATCCTGGTATTTATTTATTAATTCGTTGGCCTTCTGTTTCTGTATGGGGGAGAGAAAGAATTTGTTTCAAGTCCTGCGGAGTGTGTCTGGCCGTTCTTCATTACTATCGCCCCTTACGATGGCCGAGGCGGGTATACATGTGCCCAGCTTCGTACCCTTCTTGATGGTGACCGGGTACTGATTGATGTTAAGTAGCCGCACAGGCACCTCGCTTGAGAGGGTAATGAGCGCCTTCCCTACCAGTAACCCCCGAGCCAGTCGTCCGATCCGCATTAGTTTTTCCGGCGCCTTTGCCGGCACCGTTGTTTTGGGTCGCGTCTTCTTTGCTGACAGCAACTCCATGATCTGCTGGACGACCTTCTCCACGAGTTTTTCTGTGCCTACCTCCTCGGTAACAGCTCGAGCACGACCGTGAATGCGGGAGGCTTCCATTGCTGCCTCATGATCTAATGCGATGGCGAGTGCATCCATCAACGTCTTCGGTCGAGCTAGTCTCAGGGCCCTCTGCAGTTCCTGGTCACGCAGCCCGCTCACAAACGTCTGCACTGCGAGGCACTCGGCTCCGGCGCCGAGGGATATACTAGCCTTACTAGTCTGGCTACTTCCGCTTCGAACTCCTGCAGGGTCTCGTTTGATCGTTGACGGCGATTGGACCTCTGGGATTGATGGACTTGCTCCAGATGTGTTTGGCCGAACCGCATTTCCAGTCGCCTCAGCAGCTCCTCGTAATTTCCGGCTTCCTCGGTGGATAGCGTCTGAAGAACTTCCAACGCTTCTCCACGCAAGGCTACCGTTAGGGAAACAGCTTTCTTGTGAGGGGACCATGCGTTAGCTTCCGCTGCTGCCTCAAACTGCTTCCTGGCCCACTGAATTTTTCCGTCGAACGTTGGAAGCGTCACTCGATTGGTGGATATCGAGTTGTGTTGAACGACCGCCTTTACTTCTTCCTTCGTCTCGCCGCTACTGACCCGCTTTAGTCGTTCTTCCAACTGCTTCACCTTTAGTTCAATCCCATCTTCTTTCACCTCGCCGTTACTGACCTTTTCTAGTCGTTCTTCTAATTGTCTAATTCGCTGTTCAATCTCATTACGATGAGCCTCAATCTGGTCGGTTATTTGCGCAGTAATATCTTCCCTCTGGGCGGCGATTTGAGCAGTGATATCTTCCCTCTGGGCGGCGATTTGAGCAGAAATATGAGTAATTATGTCTTCCCTCTGGCCGGCAATTTGAGCAGTAATATCTTCCTTCTGGGCAGCGATTTGAGCAGTGATATCTTCCTTCTGAGCGGCGATTTGCGCAGTAATATGCTTCGATATCTCGTCATCTTCAAACTCGAAAACTTCCGGGTCTTGGCCATTTTCTTTTAAGAACGCCGCCAATCGGTCCTAGAGTTTTTGCTTCTTTCCTCCCGCTTGCAGATCTGGTTCCTCGAGTTCTTTTTTTAACTCTACCACTTTTAATTCGTGGAACTTCTTCAAGGTCCGCTCTTCTGACACCAATGTAACGTTTGTTTTCTAATTTATTTACACTAATACTACTAATTGTACACTAGACTAGACACTACTTAATTTATTTACACTATTACTAAACTAATTTATATAACACACTTAACTAATTAATTTATATCACACTCTAAGGCCCGTTTGCACCAACTTTTTTTAAGTGTCAATTAACAAAGGGACATTTAAAATTTAATTGTAACTTAATTTTAAATCATTTGCACCCAACCATTTTCTCAGTACTTTAACTAATGGTCATTTAGTTCTTTTACAATCCGGCAACGTCGTATCTTTCAAACAATTTTTGTGTTTCTTGCTTGGTAGAACACGGACACGGAGGTTCCAAACGTTTCAAAAACAGCATTTTGTGCTTTTTTGTTTGTATTTTGAATAACGTCAATCTTTTGATGGGTGATGCAGGCTGCAGGCGGAGGTGCGTGTGCGTAGGGTAGTGCGTTTGAGTTTTTTTTGTTCGTGTGCGATGGAGCAAGAAGAAAATCAAGGCAATAAACGGAAGAGAGGGTTAAATTTTAGCCCCAGGGAGGTTAACCGTTTATTTACTATTGCTCTGAAATATAAAAATGTCATTGAAAACTTATTGCCGCTGCTGGCATAAAATCTTAGTGTCAGGAGCAATTGGTTCATTGGAGACAGGCTATTATTTCTAAAAAATCAAAGTTGTTTAAGAATGCAACGTATAGCTGCAGTAATGTGTAATATCTACATACCTATCATCGGGGTACTCTAATTGATCTTCAATTTGTGTCAGAAGTCGAAGAACTGTAGGTTTTGTTAACCGAAATCTCTTGAAAAATTCCATTTCAGGCAACTCCTGAGAGTGGTTAGGTCTAAGAAAAAATCGTCTGGGATATCCCATATCTACAAAATCAAGGACTTCTAAATTATCATCCAGAAAATCCTCCACCAGGATATTCTCCAAAATATCCAAATTTTCCATTGAAATGAAAGTATGGGTCCGATATCAAGGTGCTACTTATCACTTTAAAAAAAATTCTGACTCTTTTGGTGTCAACTCCAACTGTCAAAAGGAATGCAATTTAAGGTTAAAGTATGATTAAATACCATTTAAATGAGGAAATTTGCCAGTTAGCAAATGAGAGGATAAGAGACCTTTAAGAGTCTCTTAATGTTGGTGCAACACACCGAAAACGCTAATGCCACGTTAAGGAGCCTTTAGCCTAATTGACACTTAAAAAAAAGTTGGTGCAAACGGGCGTTAATCGTTAATTTATTTCACTTCAATCGCATTCGCTTTCGCTTGTTTACTGTCGCGGCTTCCGTCTACTAATAATCCCTCCGACCACAAGCCCGCTTATATATACATCTCAATTGTGATCGGGAACCTTCTCGCGTATTCGTGTAATTACCAGTATTTGCTCCATAGTTCCGGAAGGCACTCGATTGTTCTTTTAATAATGTTTACGTTACATAAATTACTTTCCCCAAATAATAATCCGGGAGTATTCATGGAGCTGTCTTTTTTTTATAGAATTCCATTAGGCGTCGCGGCAATCCTTTTGAGGCAAGCCGCCGAGGTCTAACGGGAGTAAACACATTTCGCTCTGCAGTTTACATTTCGCGTTACAATATTTTTTAATTCTGACAAAAGTACATGAAAGCTTGTTCCTTCTTATATATGACCGCTAGTTTTATTAAAATCGAATAGTGGAAAAAATTTAAACAATTTTGAAATTCGATTTTCCTGGATTGCAAAATTATTGTGCAAAATCTAATAAACCGATCGAAACGAAATTTACGGGATTCTTTTATTATAACTTCAAGATTTTGTACCTGTGATATGGAAGTCCTAACTACATTTTAAAGTGCCTAAAATAATAAGTTGAAAAACACTTTTTTGGGCCGATTTTGTTGTTTATTACTATTTGGCAAAACCGCTAATACATTTTTGAATTTATAACCTATGCCATTTTATGTAAAAAGCGATTCTGCAACTATTTCCTCTCTTCAACTTTCTTCTAAATTCAATACGTAAAAAGTTAAAAGCAAAACAAGTCTGGAAAAAACGCGGTTTTTAATTTCTTTTTAAATTGTTACATTTTAAACAATGTTCCCGACCTCTGCGCTTTGGAGGATAAGTCAATCCTTATTCTAGACATTATTCCCGAGGTATTCATGTAAAAACAATGCGGTTATCTCTTATGTCAATCTAAAACAAATTACTGACAGATGGGTCTTGGACTATATTTATTGTATGCATTATTACTGTCATGATGATTTTGATAATCTATGTCCTTCTATACTTTTTGTCTTTTACATACATTTGTATACATTTGTCTTTTATTTCGCACCTTTGTTACCTAGCATGTAAAGGGCTTCATTGCCCGTTGATCTAAATAAATAAATAAATTATTTTTTTAATTTTGTTTCTTTTTTGCCCCTTATTATTGATACGCCTATGGATAGCTATTTTGTACGCTGTCAAAATTCGTCAACGGCGGCCATATTTCCTCCCCCCTTTACACCGCGCCTATCGGCTATGTTGGTATGTAAACAAACATCAGTTTCTAATGGGGAAACATATTAATGGTCTGTGGGGTTGACAGCTGACAGACACCATTGCCAATAAATCCAATAATATATGTTCTGTGATTCTACGTTCTGTTTTCTGTTACGCCTTCCGCTGTTTGGCTGTTTCGCTGTTTGCTCCTTTGCTGTTACCCAGAGAAATAGCTGTTACCACAGGCTGTACGTTGTTACCACTTACCACATAATCTTGCTTTCCTAGCGCTTTCCTATCTTTTATCGGAAACTGTGATCGAAAAGGTGCGAGGTTGGCGTAGCTACCACGACTTAATCGTGTAAAGTGTACCATCAATTTCAGTTTAGCAAGTGCTGCCGTTAAACCGTAAGCAAAATGAACTGTACGAAAGCCAGTACTTGCGACTGGTGCCTACAAGAAGCACGAGTGCAAACCATTGACGAGAAGTTGTGGCGTTTCTGGAGAATAATCAGCACCGAAGTGAGTATGAGGCGAAGTTTACATTAAATCGTTGACTTGTGGAATTGTAATACAGTATTACAATATTGTATTTGGTCTTGCTGTGCTCCTTCACTTATCTACGAAACGTAACTGTTATCTTTCCTTTCAGGCACCGATTATGACATCCCTCAAGAATATCTGTGACAAATGTAAATCACGCTATGAGGGATTTTCTATTTACATCGAGAGGTGTAAGATCAACACGTCCACAATAGATAAGCTACTATCAACGGGACAGGTCAAAGACAAACCTCCCATCGACATCGAGTATCTTCCATTAATTAAAACAGAAATTTCAAACGAAGTAGATTCGAACTTCTATCGCTCTGCAGGGTCGAGTGGAATTTTCATTGAAGGGCAAATGCTATCGGGTTGCTCAAATTCTCATACAAAAAGCCACGATTGTACAATAGACAAAGTACTGTCGGCTGGAAAGAACAAAAAGGAACCTTTTATTGACATTGAGCATCATTTGACGAGTGAAGGAGATGTTTGGAAAGAAGAATTGTCCGAACCTGTTTATCCTAGAGCATCGGGTGGCAAAGGGAAGGATGGGTCCTTTCGGGTTGGCTTGCGACGCCAATTGCTACCAGACTCTATGGTTCACCAGAAGAAACTTAATAATAATCTTATGTGTACATATTGTGGTAAAACTTATAATAAGCCTTGTGAGTTGAAGATTCACTTACGGACTCATACAGGTGAGAAACCTTTCGAATGTCCCCATTGCAATAAGAGTTTTGCTCAATTGAAATCTTTAAATGCTCACTTACGCACTCATACAGGTGAAAAACCTTTCAAATGTTCACAATGCAGTAAGAGTTTTACTACGATGAGTCATTTAAATGTTCACTTACGCACTCATACAGGTGAAAAACCTTTCAAATGTTTACATTGTAATAAGACTTTTACTCAGTTGGGTCATTTAAATTCTCACTTACGCACTCATACAGACGAAAAACTTTTCAAATGTGCACATTGCAATAATAGTTTTACTCGGATGGATTCTTTAAATCGTCACTTACGCATGCATACAAGTGAAAAATCTTTCAAATGTTCACATTGCAATAAGAGTTTTACTACGTTAACTAATTTAAATGTTCACTTACGCACTCATAAAGGTGAAAAACCTTTTGAATGTTCACATTGCAGTAAGAGTTTTACTCTGTTGACTAATTTAAATGTTCACTTACGTACTCATACAGGTGAAAAACCTTTCAAATGTTCACATTGCCATAAGAGGTTTACTCAGTTGAGTAATTTAAAAGTTCACTTACGCATTCATACAGGTGACAAATAAATGTTCACTTTTTTCGTAAAGTTTCCATATTAGGTCCTCTAGTTTTTATTATGTATATTAATGGCATGTTCGATATGTGTAATAATGTGTACGCTTTTGCCGATAATACACTTGTAATTGGTATTGAGAAATACTGGACGTATGCTTTGATACATATGAATAGAAATATTGATCTACTTAATGACTGGTTTATTGAAAATGAGTTGATAATGAATATCAAAAATACTGAGTATGTTACTCTCGGGTGCTATATCGATAGTGTACCTTTCAATACTAACATAGTAATTAGTGAAACTAGGATTAAAAGAGCAAATAATGTAAAGTATTTGGGTATTCAAGTAGATTGTCACCTGAAATGGGATCTACATATCAAGAGAGTAGTAAACAGATATATAGATACTTTTTGTACATTATAAATAAACTTAAGGAACTACCTGTTAAAGTCTTCCAAATGATATATTATGCGGGTGTCGGTAAATTAATCGACCACAATTCATCGAAAATCAATTATTCGAAAACTCGATTGATCGAAGAAACTTATCAAGGGCGGAAAAACGAACAATTCGACGAGGGCCGAGGGCCACTTCCGCACGAGTTGAATGGTCGTTTCTGCCCTTGGTGAACACTAAGTACTATTTGCGCAACCCGCTAATAAGCAAATAACGAGAAACTTAGTGTTAATATTAAAATACTTATTCTATAATAATAACGCTTTGTACTGATATCTGTGAAAAATAAGGAACATTGAAGTATGTAGTTTTCTTGTATATAAAAGAATACATGATACGTTATCGAGGAAGGAAGGAAAAAGGGATTTATTTCGGATTAAGCATATATTTAATACTGGGGATTAGGTCGACAAATGTATGATTTTTAAGTAGATTGTACATCGTGTAGGTACAGTGTTGAGGGTTCTTTGGGAAATACTCGAAGTTTTGTAAAAATTTGGAATAGTTGTAATGGACCACGCAAAAAATAATTTAACTTGTGGGAAGACTAATTCCTTTTAGGAATTATTTGCCTTGAAAACGATAACGAATTTGACATTTTTATGTGAAGTTTTATACATATAGTATAGAATTAATAAAAGTTGCGGTGCGCATCATCAAAATTTATGACATCGGCACTTCGCAATGTTGCCTTTTCCATTTGCCATTTGTTTTTATTTGACATGACGGTTTGGCTAGTAAATTTATAACTGAAATACAACGTGATCAAAAATGACTGTTTGAGTTGGCAATACTGAATTTCATTTTTAAATGGTACAACTGGAGTAATATCCGGTTGGTGACATTGACAGCGGTCATTGACAGATGCCATTTGCTATTTCAATATAAAATTTCTGGTATTCTTTTCAAATTTAGTTATTTAAAATGGTTTTCACGTTACAGCACGATATTTTCATTGGAATGGCGTACTTTCGAAGCGGGATTTATAACCCAATTACTGGTTGGCAGTACTCTCTCGAAGCGACATACCAGCAATTTCAGGAAGTGTTTCCGGAGACTTTGGTCACTTTTGCTGTCTTTCAGCAACATTGCATGCGAGTAGTTGAACGTTATTTAAACACAGGCAGTGTAAGCAAACAAAAATCAACTGGTAGACCTTCTACTCTAAACGAGGAAGTTGTCGAGGATATCAGAACTCGAATGCAAACAAGTCCTCGCAAATCCTTAAGAAAGCTCTCCCTTCAAACAGGTTTGTTCCTTATGCCTCCTATTCAACCAATTTTCATTCTTATCCATAAGACTTCCACTTTTCCATGTTGTTCTAGTTCACGGTTTTACAGGCTTAACATATGGAAGTTGCTCCACTGTGCTTAAAAAGAAATTAAAGTACCACCCTTACAAAATTTCCATCGTCCAGTCATTAACCCCTCCTGATTACCCGCAGAGAGTTTTATTTTGCAATTGGTTCAATGACATATTAAATAATAATGATATCCTTGACAATACCTTCTATTCCGACGAAGCCTGGTTTCATCTCAACGGCTATGTGAATAACCAAATTACAGAATTTGGTCAGGTGAAAATCCTTACGCTATCAGAGAGACACATTTACACCCGGTTAAAGTTTGTGTTTGGATGGCAGTGTCAAGTACGCGGGTGTATGGGCCAATATTTTTTAATTTTACCGTCAATTCGGAGAGATATATACCTCCAACACCTTTTGAGGCCTTTTATAAACCAATTAACAGACGAAGAGCGTCAAATTGGATATTTCTTAACAATACTCTGCAAGGGCACATACGGCTCGTGCTACTATGGGATATTTAAGAGAGAATTTTGGCGACAGAGTACGGTATTAGTCGGTGCATTTGGTGAAGCAGGTCACCAGATCTCACTCCATTAGATTTTTCGTTATTTGGACTCTTGAAGGACAATGTCTTTAGGAACGTATTGCATACTGAAAAGAGCTACAATAGGCAATAGTTCAGGAAGTGGCAAACATTACCCCCAATATGCTGGTGAATATCTTCGAGAGCCTAAAAAGAAGAGTTAATTTATGTCTGGACCAAAATGGGGGGCATTTTGAGCATTACCTTTAGCCGGTTTAATTAAATCTTTGTTCTGTATTTCGAGTTTCATTTTTAAGGGTTAATTTTTATTCACATAACCTACAATCTTATCGCTGATTGTTCTTCTTCTCCTTTTATTTGGCCTTCGCTGCTATGGCGATCCAGCCACTTAAATAACGCTGATTGTTTTGTCAAATAAATGAAATAAACATATCTGCTTGTCAAGGCCTATCAACTTTAAAAAAGTTACCTCATTGAACAGCTTCTGGCGAGCGGGTCGCGCAGGGGAGGCGGAGTTCGTGACATAGACTGGCGACACAGGTCTGAGTTTTATTACCTGTGTTTAATCTAACTCTGGTTTCATCTATGCTCTGTATTACTCTGACAATTCGGCGTTTGGCTGGCGTTTTCGTTTGTAATTGACAACAGTTTTGAGTTTTTCAAAGTATTTTTTGCAGTCGCCGGTCACCGTGTGACGTAGATGACGTTGTGGTAGGTCAGCATCGCTTGAGGCAACCTATTTAAAGTTGATACGCCTTGTCTGGTTGTAGCATTGCAAACCCTTAGGCAAAAAAATCCTCCAGGTAGGATTGCCAACTCAAACAGTCATTCTTGATCACCCTGTACAACTGAAAATGTACCTTTTCTTTGTCCTTCAAGAATTTTGCTCTGAGATTATTGTGAAATTATTAAATAATTTAAAATACATATGTATTGGTATACACCATTAGAAATGAAATTGAATCATAATATGTTAGGATGAGTTAGTACATGGAATTTAGTCAGTGTGATTTTATTAGTATTATTATACATTTACATTATATACTATTATGCTATTATACAATTATTTATAAACAAAATAGATACTAAGGGGGGAGACAGTTCTCTAATTGACCCAAATGAAACACAAGTTTCTGACGATCTATTTACTAGCCGACATTTCTTCAAGATATATCAGACATAGTCATGGCATTTGTTCTAGATGTCCTAGGAACAATTAATTGGACCATATGGCAAATTTAACAACCACTAGTACCTACTAATGATGATTTGTGCAACATCTATGAATCCTTACTTAATGGGGCACACATCAGTGGTTTGAATTGTGTATCGAGAGGGATGTTATTTCAAACAAATAGATAGTCTTATTTCAAAGAAATAGAAACCTCTTAACGTGATGACATGTTCATGTAGATGTTAAAGAAAATAGATATTAAATATTTCCTAGAAATCACTATCACTCTCTGAGTCACTGTTCAAGTTAATCACTAAATTGTTAACTTCCATTCTATCAAACATTCGTTCATGATTTCACCATTTCTCAATTACTTGTTCTGTATGCCTGATGGAGTTCATCCAGACCACAAGTGTAATGGTAGGCAATGCTTCTTTCCACATGTCCAAACAGTTTTTGCATTTCCATCTCAACCTACGTGTTGGTTATATAGGCGAATCAAATTAGATTTTTTTGTAAAAAACTGTGTAGACGGGTTTGACAGTTGGAGAGGGTGGTTTGAGTTATTACAAGAAGCCTTTCATCTAAAGATCCATCAATTTTTTTTTGTGGAACCATTATCAAATTAACAATTAAAGTGCCAAAATCACTCTTTTATTTATAACTCCAAATGGGTTTGAAATTTAGACGTTTGCGGTCAACAGTGAACTTTTATAGAAAACAATTATGTTTAAAATGAGACTTTCTAAATTAAAATTGCACTATAAATAAAAAAGTTATTGCAAAAATGGAGGCAAAATGGCTATTTTTAAATATTGTTAATAACTTTTTAATTAGTTGTTCGAATTAAGTGAAATGTTTATAATTTGTGAGTTGTAATGTACTTTATAAGTATGCAAAAAATGGGCTCGATCGGTCTAGTAGTTTTTGCAAAATTCTAATTGTTTATCCCGTTTCTTGAAAAAATCGACAATTTCTAAGCCCTATCCAGTCGATATTTCGAAATGGATCTTAAGAAACTTGGGCTTAAGAGTAATGAATAAAGTCACTAGTGACTAGTAATGAATATAGCCTCTCTACTTTGAATAGTAGCGCCTTCATTGGAGCAAAATCACGTTGGTTGCACTGAATGTCACTAGGATTTCAGCAGAACAGTTGACATTGACAGTACTGGCAGATTGGTTTTTGCATTTAAGTACATAATTATCAGCAAAATGCCCGCTTGTTGTGCACGTAAATGTAAGAACACTTGGGCAAAAGGCTTCCACTGGTTCCAGCTGTTTAGGATAAATTAATGATATAAGTTTTGAATTTCCCTCGTAAAGGTAGGGACTTTTTTCGTCTCGACGTTGGTATCAAGTTCAATCGTAATAAATAAAACGTTGCCATTACAAGTTTTCGTTTAAGTTATACCTTTATTTCTCCTAAAAATTTCAGACATTATTCCACATACAGTCGAATGCAAAACATTTTGGTTGTTTGTTGTTTTTCATGTCATGTCAAGTCAAACATGTCATTTTTTTCAATAATATGCAACCAAATAGCAACGTTTGTTCCACATTCGAATTTACCGCGTAATTTTGGAAACAAAATGGCGGCCGAATCGCGCTATTTTGGAGATATAGTAACTTTAGTAATGAAATAAATATTGAAGAAGATAGGTTCTCTATTAGAAGAATACAGATTGCTCTCATAGTATTATCAATTTTAGTTTAGTTATCTAAATGGGGCGGCGGTGGTCGTGTGGTTTAGGCGCTGGCTTTGAGTCAGGCGATCACTGTCGTCGTGGGTTCGAATCCCACGTAATCCATGGATGTTGTGATTGTTGCGGGAAGTGTGTAAAATGTATCCAAAATCTCGTTCCTATTCACGCCGGTAACCAGGCCGGATAGGATCGGATATCCTGTAGGAGGGCGGGACTAGGATACACACACCCTGAGTCGGTAGAGCACGGAGTTGGATCAACTGGGGTGAGAGCCTTAAGGGGCTACAACCGTGCTCGAGGACCGTGGTTCGGAGCCCACGTTAAACTGTAGGTCCCGTCCAAATTGGCCACAGCAGCGAAAAAGAGACGTTAACTTAATAAGACAAGACAAGACTAGTTATCTAAATTTCCATCAAATTTTCCCAATAATTTTTTTCCCCCGAAAAAATCCCAAAGAAATACCCTAAGCACAAAAAATCCCCTCATTTTTGGGGAAAATACTCTAATCTGGCAACCCTGCATTTACGGTCAGCACTTTATACCGCTTTCAAAATAGGCATTATCAATGACGTCGCACGGTCACATGATCATCACCCAGCCATGACCCAGCACGCATCACGATTCTGTGTTCTGTCATGTCTACCGTTCCGTGGTACTTCATCTTTATGATCTGTGTCCCGCGCATGCGGGACATGTGCTCATTGTGCTCAATGTGCTGTTATTCCATGTGATTCATGCTTCTTCGTCCGGTCGTCGTTCGTCGTCTTTCCTTTTTCACTTTTCGCATCGCCATCGCATTATTTATTTCCATACGGTCGTCGTTAAGTGTCTGGTCTGGCTTTCTTTTGTGTTAACAATACATATAATAAGTGGAGTGTGCCGTAACTAAATCAAGGGAAAGCCTGAGAGTTCTCGTAGCCAATATGGGTAAGCGTGATCAAGTTATTAGGGATAGGGAATCTTTAAAGAGTAGCGAAAGATTGATAGAGATTTTCAAGGCTTCCGGAATGTTTGGTAATCATGTGGACGAAGTGCGAGGCAATCTTCACTTGTATTTGTTAATTTGGAAAGCAGCTTATCCAAGGCTTTACAAGCCTATTCTTATTTGTTGTGAGGGGTTCCAAAGCAAAATGGAAGCGATACTAAATTAAAGACTGTAAACAGCCACGACTATTTCTAAGTGATTCAACTTTTAAGTTGTCTTGTCTTATTAAGTTAACGTCTCTTTTACGCTGCCAGGGCCAATTTGGACGGGACCTACAGTTTAACGTGGGCTCCGAACCACGGTCATCGAGCACGGTTGTACCCCCTTAAGGCTCTAACCCCAGTAACTTTTAAGTTACGACTACTACTAATGTACGGTTAAATAAGAGCTGTATAAATCCACCTTAACTAGTTCACTAAAAAAGTAACATGGCCGACGTGGTTTTTGAGAAGTTCGGATTCTTTTACTTACCTAATTTATTCTATACTTATTTTGTTTTTTCTCCCTTCAAGAAAGGCTACTTGCGGTTAAACCAACCCATTTTACCTCTTAACTCATTAAGTTGTGGCAGCCATTTTAGATTGCACATTTCGGACTAGTTCCATAATTTGTTGCTTATGCCGTTAACCGAATATTAAGCTACGATTGCCACCAACAATATCGAAGTCAACTATCGAGAGAAGCTTTTAGAAAAAAGTCAGAAAAAGTTTCACAATGATGGAACTTGCAGGACATCAAGGAATAAAGCTTTGGCAGTGAGTTAGTTTGGAACATTTGTCAAAGTAATTAGAAAAAATAATTTTAATCAGCAACAAAGTATACCGTCACGCTCGACTCGATAGCCCTCTAAAATGGCTGCGGCAACTTAATAATATGTAGGTATTAATATTGACATTACTTTCTTAGGAGCTCTGCTGAATGTATTTTTATAGAGTACAAGTGCTTTAAGCATTTTTCAGTTCTTGGAGGTTTATTGAGCAGGTGTCTTTCAGCTTCTTTTATTATAAATGTCCTCACTTTGAACTACGATCGAATACTCTCCCTACGCATTCTTAAATGGGATGACCTACCTTGTGATAACTCATTCGATAGATCATTTCATCACGGATTCAGCTATACAATTCTTAGTTCAGATCTGTTATTATTCTAGAAGTAAGGCACTAAAGTTTAATAGCCATTAAGGTAGAGTTTAGTGTAAGAAAGCCATTAGGTGAGGTAAAATTCTTAGCTGTGGACTGTTTCTCTCTTGACTTTCTGTAATGGCTCTCTAGCAATTATTCTGCACTGAATGATAATTCGTTCACTATATCTACTGGTTTGGTGTTAAAGATTACAGCTTTCATATGGCCCCACAGGAAGAAATTATAACTTGTTAAATCTGATGATTCTAGTGACCATTTTGTTGCTTCTCCGCTGCAAATTGATTGATTCGAAACGTTCCTAACATTCACCGAACAATGTAGTGGTGCACCATCTTGAGTAATTCTTTTTCAATTAGTTTCGTGTTTCCATGAATATCTCACTGATTTTCAGCTTCGGATGTAACTAATGAATCAGTGATATTCTCCAGAAACTCCAAATACATTCAATTAGCTGTTCGGTGTTTCATCAAAGAATATTTCTCAGACATCTCCTAAAATTCCTGCACAACATTTAATTACTTTCTCATATGAGGTACTCATATATGAGAGAGTATTGTAAACGGGTCGATTTTTCGAAATTGAGTTATTAGCATTTCTGTACGTTTTGAGGTCCCCTGAGTCCAAAAAACAAGTTTTTGGAAAACCGTCTGTATGTATGTGTGTATGTGTGTATGTGTGTATGTGTGTCTGTGGTAGGATTTTCTCAAAAACCAAAAACCACAAACGGTCAAAACTTTGTATTTAGACTTTGTACCATACCAGGACGTAAGAATAAGCTTTTCATTAAAATCGGCCAGGATAAAAGGGTTGTTTACTCTTGTCATTTTTCGGTTTTTTGAATTTTTCTCGAAATTCGCTCCAAGATTTTTTTTTTCAATTTTGAATATTTATTGTACGAGTAAATACCTATAAAAAAGTTTCCTAACGATTTTGGCTAAATCTTCTGTGAAGGGCACTTTATACTTGTCAATTTTCGGTTTTTTCAATTTTTTTCGTAATCCACTCAACGAATTTTTTTTAAACTTTGAATATTTATTCTGCTATTGAATATGTATAAAAAAGCTTTCTAACGTTTTTGGCTGAATCTTCTGTGAAAGATACTTTATACTTGTCGATTTTGGGTTTTTTGTATTATTCTCGGAATTCGTTACAAGAATTCTTTTTAAACTTTGAAAATTCATTGTGTAATTAAATATGTATAAAAAGGTTTGTAACGTGTTCGGCTAAATCATCTGTGAAGAGCACTTTATACTTGTGGTTTTTCGGTTTTTGAATTTTTCTCAAAATTTGCTACAAGAATTTATTTTAAATTTAGAATATATATTCTACCATTGAATTGGTATAAAATAAACTTTTTTTTTTGCTTAAATTAACCGTATCTATTTCCCGTTTGGATTAGGCAAATGCATATTGAAACACCCTATATATGAGAAAGTACTCTGATGAACACATCACGATTTTTTTTAAGGAGTTTCAGTATGCTCTTCTCAAAAAATGTATGGATTCACATCGCACCAATATGGGACTTTGTGTTTATTAACTTAGCTATTCAAAGAAAAATGCATTTGTGAACCAAAGAAGTATTCTTCAGAAGGTTTTTGTCCGTTTCATCATAAGGATATCAAGATCTCACGAAATTGTTAATCTCTTATCGTAACCATCCTCACCCAGCTTCTGTAGAACCTTCCATTTGTAGGGATAGAGTTTATTAATTTTCAGTACTTCGCGTACCTACTTATGATTGCAGAAATCTGACACGAACAACTGGTCGGAACCATATTGAAATGACCTAATTCCTCAATCTGAGCCATTTCATTCACCAGTCTGTTCCTTCTTATTTCTTATTTGTCACTGATCCCATTTTATCAAATTTGTGTACAAGTTTTGTTACTGCTTGTGGTCTATGTTCACATTTGGATATTTGTCATTATATTCTTTGGCCGTTTCTCAAGAACACTTCTGGTGAGAACCTTACATAAAAATAAAATCAACTTACAACTTTGAAATTACTTAAAAAGTTGTGTCTTTCTATTACTTAATATGCGATAACAATTTCAAAAGGGTTAATTGAATAGTTTTTGAAAAATTGTAAATGTTTATCGCATAGGACTTTTTTTGGCATTAACATTATGCACACAATAATGATGAATGATGATACAATAATTCTACAGATACCTAAAGAAAGGGGAAGAGTTATTTTATCAAAATTAAGTATGTGATAACGAAAAATTTAATTACGTATCACCATTGTTAAAAATCATAACAAAAACATGGTCATCTTTAGCTTATAAACAATTAGAATAACATCGTCGATATTTTTTGTGGTAAAATGGGTTTTACATATTTGAGAAGCTGTCATTTTTACCCTTCTTTTAATCTTTTAAAACAAAACAAAAAAATGCGTCCTAAGTCAATTCGGGGCAAAATTAGCAATTTTCCTTTAAAAAATTACAGCTAATTTGTTTATAATGATTAGGATACCTAACTAACGTCATTTTAAAGATAAAGAGTTGAACTATTTGTTAAAAAAATGAAAAGTATTAAACTTGAATATTGACTTTGGTGAAGCGTTAAATATGAAACTCGACTGAAGATCGCTCGAAGTCAGTGGTGGGGAAAACTTGAAATCTGCGAGCTCAAAGAATGAAAGGTAACTTCAAATTGAAGAAGCAAGTATTTAATAGATATTTCTGGCAATTATGTATTAACGGATTTTGATGATTCTTTTTTAATTTGGGGTACCTCTCCAGTACATTACAAATGTACAACTTGTTAATTAATCACCGTTTATATTGTTAAAAGTAATAAACATTTTTTTATTAAAAATTTTTGGAAATATTATTGGATATGTACTTAATAAAATTAAAAAGAAATCCATAAATTCCTTTATTTAGAAGGTTTAAAAAAAATCTTGAAAAATCATAAATTTTTTCAGCCGTCACAGTGGCTATCTCCCTTAATTATTATAAATAAACATAGCTGTGATTTAAAAAAAATGCTGACTTTGCCCCAATTGACTAAGGACAATTTTTTTGTCTTAAAAGAAAGGTAATAATGCCAGCTTCTCAAATGTGTAATACCCATTTTACTACAAATAATATCGGCGAAGTTATTCCAATTGTAATAAGCTAAATATGACCATATCTTTGTTATGATTTTTAACAATAGTGATAATTAATTTTTACGACATGAAATTAATAATTTTGATGAAATAACTCTTCCCCTTTCTTTAGGTATCCGTAGAATTGTTGTATCATATTTATTGTGCGCATAATGTTAATGCAAAGAAAGTCCTATGCGATAAACATTTACAATTTTGTAAAAACTATTCACTATTCAGATTTTCACAATACCTATTGTCACACGCCTGAGGACCTAGGGTCCGAAGGGAGTGCTCGGGTTGGGGGTGTAGCTCGGTGGAAGCTAAAAAGAAAGCATGGTAACACATAACAATATTTATTTGGACACTAAATATAGGGGAGAGAACATCGTACAAAATTAAGGTAAATGAGCAAAAGATAAGAAATGATAAAAAAGGTCAAAAGGGAGGTGGTTGCTTACTCTAGGGTGACGAAGGGCGGCAGGTGCGAGGCTCCTCCAATTAGCGGCATGCCGAAAAGGACGGGCTCTCAGACGGGCAGCGTGACGTGATTCTAGGTGACAGACTGACTAACTCCTGATCGTTATGATCCCGCTGTATAAATACAAGCGGGATGTTTACGAAAGTGATGTCGTACCTGTCCGAGAGTCGTATCGTCCTTCGGTTTAAGGTCGCCTCGGTGCTGAATAAGCTTAGACGGCGACCTATTTTCGCTAATTGGGGCCGCATCGCGACACTACTGTTAATTAAAAACAATGCATATTTTTACCTTTATTTACAATTATCTAAGCAACAAAATATTAAACCAACTTTTATAAACTGTCATTTTGAAGATTTTTCAATTTCCTACAAGATGGTATCTTTAAATTATTCATCAGATTCTAATATATTTTCAAGGAAACAGAAATGCAAAAACGCGTTATTCTACCTTTAATTGTTGATAATTAAATTAAACAATAATAGCACAAAACTTTTGGTCGATAACGTATTGGTTTTACCCCCGTAAACCCATTTTACAGGAATAACTGCTTGGTTACTTGAATGAATAAAAGTCATGGAAAAATCTTATTTCCCTGAGCTACTATTACTAGAGGTCAGTTAATCACTTTGAACATCTTTCATAACTTTGACTTCTTTCACTGAACGTGTAGAAGTAATCGCTTTGTACGTCTCATGTAGTTTTGACTTCTTTTACTCTACTATTACTATTATTTTATATATTTTTGAGTGTCAAAAAATCCTTTATACAATCTTGAGTAGAATCCTTAAGGTATCACTTATATCTTTTTCAATGAGGTATCACAAGGTAGGCCATTCCTTTTAAGTATTCTTATGGGTAAGTGATAACATATCTCAGCGATACGTCAGAAGAGGTCCTCCATTTGATCAAAATCAAAATTTTTTTGGGAATTTAAATATCACTGGATATATTTTCTTCAATACAAGATATGTTCAAATAAAAGGTTGTAGATTTCTCAGGACCGTAAAGTACAAATACAAATAATGCTATAATTTCATATAAGTACTTTTTTTCGATTTAACCCTTCGATAAGTCCGTCTGACACTCGACTAGGTCTAGTACAATTTTTAGGACTTTTTTACACACTTTTTAGTACTGAAAATGGTAACTTTGCGTACTTACATGAAATTAAGTACAATTTTAGTACCTAATTTTGAAACCGTAATCCATCTCCTGTGTGCAGCATTGTTGAAATTTGTAAGAGTATTTTGAACATTTTCATAAATCTAGTTGTGTCATTAGGTTTATATCAATTCCTGAGTATTGACATATAGAATTAGTTCTTTAACCTTGTCTTCATTGTTTCACATATCTTAACATAAATTTTGTAATGATCGTTTTGCTCTGTAATGATATTAAAGGTTTTGAGGAGAATATACTGTACATTGCACATTTGATTGGCTATATGACTATGTACACATTATTGCTGAGCTTGTCTAAATATAATGTTAGGGACCAGCATAGGGAGCAGCCTTAGATGGTATTTCAAATAATAAATATGGTTGTAGTGTTCAATTTACATACATCTCAACTAGTGTAATTTGTTTTATATTATATAATTATCATTATTTCAATGTAAATGCAATGAAACTTATATAGTATTGATATGTGTAGGGACAGTAATGTGTCACACTGAGATAATGAATATTTTTAGTGCACAGTTTGTTTGCATACTTCCAAATCGCAATACAATAATTTCCATCTTACATACTTCAAACTAGTCTTTAATTTATGGATCAAAGGGGATTTCTTCATAATTTGAACAATGCATCAATAGTAATTAGTGGATTTATTTTTTCAGGTGGTGGTTATGTAGCTGCTTCAAATTTCGCCAAAGAAAATGATCCTGACATGAAGAAACGAGGAAGGGAAGATCCGGAACTTGGATATGGTTGATTTGATTATGAACAACACATGCAGCCTTCTAGATTTTCTGGTAAACCACAATGTTGAGAGAGTAGGACGTCGAGGAGGGTCACTATCGTTGGCTATGCAGATCGATTCTCTCAACTTCGGTGAACTTACCTTAGGTGAATCGAGTGTGTTTTAGATTAGAATTTAAGATGTACTTATGTATTTATTCATTGCGCAATATGTATTTTAAATATTGATTTTATTTTCCTCTTAGGAACCACACACAAAAAAAATTATTTTATAGTAGTACGACATATAAAGTGTCCACTAGCAAATATAACATGTTAAACTTGAATGGTTCCTCAGAGGGCAAAGAATGTAACACAGTTGTTTAATGCAGCTGTCAGCAAGAGAAATAAGTACAGTTCGGTCTGTGTGCATTGCTTGAACCTCTACGGTAGACTTTGAAATACTTTTGTATTTGTTTTATATTTTTACTTTGGTTTTATTCTAGTTGATTTCAAATTTGTTGGAAAGCACAGCAGACGATGGAATTCTTGAGGTATTCTGATATCGACGTTGCATTATAAGGTGTTTTGAATTGGGGGTTTTAGTGTCCCGTTTGTTACCAATTGGTGTTTAAAAGGTTTGGAGATTATTGCTATTACCAGTATATACTCGGGTTGTGTGAGCATTTTTTATACTCCAAATGATTTCTTTAATTGTTTTGAAGCGACAATCGAAGCACACGTTCGTCGAGGGGGGCAGAGGTGCGATTGCTAGGAATGCAAGGAGGAGGCAACCGACTCTTGAAGAGAGGCTTATGCAACCTGAACAGGGAACCACTTTTAGCATTGGAAAAGAAACGTTGGCTGATGAACCTGTCCTGTGCATTGGGGCATCGTGTTACTGTGTTGGTATGAGTAATGAAGTCGGATTTTTAGAGAAACTACTTTTATGGCAAACTCTTGAACTTAGTGTCCTAATTTTCTAGATGAGCAGAAACTGATTTCCACCATTCCTCCTCGCTTGTTTCGTTTTCTTGTTTTGATACATACACCTCTCAAAATAACTGAAAGGAATGACTTGAAAGAACAATTTTGGTTTTATATCTAAGGAATTAAACAGGAGAGACAACTCCTGTGAGAAGTTTCATCGACATTTTACCAATGGATTGACGTCGAACAACTTTCCATTGTTCCTTAAATATTCTAAGTATTTCACGTGGAGTTCAAACACTTAACGAATACTAACAACTTTTATTTGTATTTGCATAAAAAATCTTGTGAATATTTTCTTAATTTTTACAATTTAAACCATGTTAACTTATTGAACAAGTCTTCCTAATAAGCGAGAAGTCTAAATTATAAAACAATGCTGTTATTGTAGGTGCCTAGATTTGGTGTAAGGTGCAAAATTGAAAATGTTAACTATAACGGAGTAAATCAAATGGTACTCGTCATCATAATTATTTTCACCATCCTTCATTATGTTTCCAATAATGGGTTCATTATTTGATGGTTGATAGTTGGTTTGTGGTTGTACCGACCATAAGGTCCAACGCTTGTTTTGGTGATTATCATTTCTTATGTTGCTTGGGAGAGATGCAGATTGCGAACTATAACTGAGTAAATCAAATGGTACTTACCTAATCACTATTGGTTGATTACTAGTTTGTGGTGATACTGACCATGAGATCCAACGCTTTTTTGGAGACTATCGTTTATGTTGTTTGGGAGAGAGGTAGATTGGGATAGATTTCACAGTTCATGTGGAAAGTTAGGTGACATTACTTTGGCTCCACGCGTCAATATTTTGTGGATTGAAGGTAACAGTATGCTATAATCACACATTGATACTATGATATGTGTACTCGCTAAACTTTGGAATATCTATGCTCGTTCTGCTAGAAATGCTGTCAAATTACTATGAACTTACCAATTAGCCCGTCTTTGATTCTTGTTAATCAGAAAAATCTTTCTAGGCCTTCAAAAACTTATTACCAGCCTTGGAAAAGTCTACCAGAAAATCTATTTCTTCCCTGAACATTGTTTTGGTTCCATATTGGCAGTTTTTGCTATCCTTTCTCCCATGAAGGTCTTGTCATGTTTCTCTATAGGTCGTCAGATTGGCGTACTATAGAGATACACAGTACAGGTATTCTTTTTTGATATAAAGAAGTTTATAAGAGCGGTTGCTCAGTGGTGTAGATGTAGTATCCACAACCCCTGTGAGGTTTGCCGGTCTGATGCAGAGGAGAGATGACCATGCGCCTACGGCCTGGAGGGATGCGTACTTCGGTATCACTGTCGCTGGTATCTCCAACGACGATCAATCTATCATCCTTCATATCTGAACCTGTACAGGAAATACCTCTCAATCGCGGTTCCTATATCTAACTCAACTACCAGGCCGTACCAACAATTTTTTTTATGGTATTTCATGGTTAAGGGAGTTTCATGGTTAAAAAATTTTAGTATCCTGTCTGGTACTATTAGTTGCATTCATACTTAAGGCGGGTGGGTGGTGAAGTTGGCCAGTCTTTTGACTCTGATATTTGTAAGAGTTTCCTTTTAATTGTTTCTAGTGTACAGTCAATGTTTGAAACGTGAGCCAAGCTGGTTCGAATTTATCCTATGGGCTCATTATGAAACGCAGTATTCCAGTCATTGTACCACAGATGACCTCTCTTCAAAAACTACTTCAGTTTCGTACGTCAAGACCATATCATTAGTTTGGATCAGGCGGTCAGAGATGTTCTCTTCTCTCTGATATGGAGGAATACAATAAGCTACCTCAGGTCACTGTCTGAATCATAACGTCCTGACCTTTTATAACAATTCTTTATTTGACATTGGGGATATGGAAATAACAGGACGAAAAATCTACAAAGTCTTGAGATTTATAGGTTTCATACAACATGCACATAGATTGTCATGTTTTGCCCGAATAGCATTTATAATTAATGCTTTATCAACCATGCCCAGTACATTAATGCAAATACAAATAAATTTGCAGTTTCACAGCGTCAAATATCAGGTTCCCTTGAAAATCGAACCCGTTTCAACAGGATTGTGCATGAAAGCAGCAACTAAACACTTTGGGTCTCTCCACTCTGTACACATTTCAAAGTGTGCCGAACCGAACTCTACCCAAATTCAGAAAACCACTTGGGGCTAACGCAATCTAGCAATCTCGGCCGTATATCCTATTGATTAGGTTCATAATATGTGTTGTGCTCTAAATTTTCTTAGGTGTTCCAGAGGAAAATCGGCTTGCTAAGAAAACGAGACATAAGAGATTCGTGGAAAGGATAGAACTGGCGGAAGTTTGTCAGCCCCAGGTAGGGCTGGGATTTGAACGAAGTAGAGTTCCAGTATTTAACTTACCTGGGGACACAAATTTCTGCCAAGAAATGATAGAAAAGTTGGTGAAAATGGACCAATCCTAAGAGAGAATTAAAATGAAATGAATAAACATCTAAAGAACAATATCTTTCAGTAGGGGAAAGCTTGCCATAGTCAAACGAGAGAACTTTAGTAAATACTAAAGAAGCCCAAGAGAACTCAATAGATGAAATGGGATAATAAAGTAATACTACTGATGTTAAAAAATTTCAATAGTTTCTTCAAAGTGTATCGAATGGATCGAATGAAAATTAAGGTAGAAAAATAACTGCAACTTTCTAAAAATGAAAATAGTGAGATTTTTTCAATGTCATTATGGCCCAATAAAATCTCAAAAATCTCCCACGTAATTTACTTACCAGTCGGGTGAAAAAGGGCGATGAGGGCTTCAGGGCAATGTTGTGGGTTTAGATAAAAAACTATGAATATATTTTTATTTGTAACAACTTTTTATTGAAAAAAGTATAACATGAATGAAAAGTAGAAAAAAAATGAAAACATTTTCAATCTACGAAGATAACCATATGTTTTTGGTATATGAGCAGCACACATGAAGGTCACATTTTGAGCAAGCACTGCGTTTGTGATTTTTGTAAAATTTGCGCATTGAACGAAGTGTGAAGTGGCCTTTTTTAGAGAGTGGACTGTATGTAGGTATCTCTCGTAACTCGTGGGTGCCTGCGGAGATAAATCTTGTCTCCAGGTTGTAAAGCTGAAGACGTTCTTGTAGGCGGAGATCAGGGCGTGACGTGATCTCTTGAAGTTCTTGTACTTTGGAGAGAGGGCGTGACGTACTTCTCCGGGTTGGATCTGAGGGCGTATCGTGCAGATCCGGGGTTTGAGGTTCTAGTAGTTTGGAGAGAGGGCGTGACGTACTCTCCGGGTTGAAGTTTGTTAGGTTTTGGGTTGTCGGGTTAAGTGGCGTGAAGAAAGATCACAACACACTGTCGTTCTGAGCATACATCGTATACTGGTTTATTGTCCCAAATTTCAGAGCTTTTATACATCTTATTTTACATTAGTTAAATGGGATACTATTTGTTTTCTTACAATGACCTAGCGTATCAGAAACTGACCTTAATTGGAGCGCGCTTGTTATCACGTTCCGTAAACGCCTTTGTTATGCTGACTCGGTTAATTATTGTGATTTGAACTTGGTTTGTTGACGTTCGGTCGGCGTTGTTATTCTTCGTAATAAAATAAGACGTGCTTTTTAGTTGAATTAGATATCCCAAAAACCTTGTTACCTAAGCTGCGTCAGTGATTATTATCTGTTTGTAAAATAAAACGTGTTGAAAAGTTCCCAAAATTAGTTCACCATAAATTACAATTTCTTAACCTAAAATAATGTTAACGTTAGCGTCAACACGCATGTTTACTTTGAGTGACAAATAGTTTCTCTGAAATTATTGGATTCTATTTAACCCTTTCAGTACTGTGCCTTTTTTGATTGTACTCTTCCTACCGCCGGCACATTTTGGATTGTCTCTGCGCCTGATGACGTATATGGCCTTCACCATAATAAAAGTTAAAGAAACACTAACAGGGGAAACCATACAGTGAAAAAACTATTAGGGTAGGCTCGCTCAAGAGTACGCACTTAATTAATTTTATTCAATAAAAAAAAATCTTTCGAATGCTTTAAACGTAAACTTTATTCAAAATGATTTTACATATGTACCAATCTAATATTTTAATACGATAGTGTTAGATGGAAAAAGAAAACCGAACTAAAGAAAGAACCGAACTGGGCGTATTCTAATCCAAAACGTATAAAATAGAATTAACTAAATTACCACTCACTTTGATAAACGGGCGATCGCACTTCTAAACGGGGGAACCGCCGTCCCAGAAGTGAACCCGCCCAACAAACACATTTGTTATATTGATGTAAATGTTACATAAAATTAAGAGAATAAATTTATATAAAATAGTTACGAAAATACTCCATAATATTTCTAAGATATGTGAACCTTATGTTTACATAAAAAGTTTATGTAAGTTTGACGTAACTGATACGTAAAAATTTGCTATCATAAATTTATCTCCTTTCTTACATAGCTGCTACTTGAAATTGTTTACCCTATGGTAATTCTGTTGACCACAAAACCTATCCTTTGTTCTGTGGTGGTTGACTTTGACTTGACGGATAAATTATTGGCGTGCGGTAGCGAAGCGGACGCGGCGGTATCGATCGTCTTACGTCTATCGTTTCATCGTTTGCTATCGCCTATCGCTATCGTCCTAAGTCCTAACCTAGGGTAATCTGTGATTCGTTATTCGTTATTAGCCAGGGCCAGGGAGATCGGCGTCCATTTTGATTTCAGAGCGTGCGATTTTATTTTACTTCTGTTTTCAGCTGTGGTTCTCAGTTCTCAGTGTTATTGGCACCGTTTATTGGCCATTACTGTGTTAAGTATCGGAGTGTGTGTTTTGAGGGTACGGTAAAAATACGGGTAAGTTGTGAAAAAAAAAACAATGCCACGAGATTTCCCTAACCTGTCCAAACGACAACAGAGAAGAATTTTAGCGCACACGAATAGAGATAAATTATTAACTTCCCCACAACCTAGTAACTCTAAAGTAGCCAAAACTGATAAAGTTTCTCATATTGATAATGATAATTAGAGCTAGGATAGTTAGGCAAGAACAAATGGTAAGAAAGGCATAATAAATTTAAAAAAGGCACCAAAAATACTCACAAAAAGGCACAGTAAACGGTAAAAATGTGGGGAAAAGGCAAAAAAGGCAAAAACAATTCAAACATATATTCAATATAAACAGCATAAAACAATGGAGAGTAAGTAAAGTATTATATGCATGGTTACTGCCAATATGTCTACAAGCCTCTAATCCCGAATTAAAATTATACAGGTACTTATACAATATTTAACATATTTATTGATTTACATTCCAGGAACAAACTAAATGTTTCTCAAGGTTACTTTGTAAAAAACTTAACCGTCTATCAGACAAAATTTGTTTATAATGTGAAAAGCTTCGTTCGACTTCGCATGATGTCACAGGAGCGTATTTTAACGCCGCAATTTGGTCAACACTCAAAGACACGGATCCAATATGTCCCTTGTGTATTTTTGCCACTTCGGAAATGGTTTGAAAATCAGGATTTTTGGCAATAACCGACCTTAACTTCTGTACACATTTTTTTCCAAATGGACCAGGTGCTTTTTCAAAGGACATAATGGCCTCATTAAAAATATCCATTAACTCCACCAAAGAGGCTTTTCTTGTTTCTAAATCTCTTATTGCGTCAGGTACAAATGAAAAATTAGATTTAATGTATATTAAACCACTTTTTACCCGGTCACTTTTAAAAGCTTCTTGTGCTTTCTTTGTCGCTTGAGATGCCGATTCGTCAAAATCATCAACTACCTGAAAAAATAAAAAGTGTTAATCTCATTCACACTAAAATTACCAAAAATGTACCTCTTTAATTGTTTCAAAATGAGTTGCGTAAAATATGCACGCTTCAATCCAAGTACCCCATCGTGTAAGTACAGGTTCTGGTGGCAGAGGTACGTTTGGAAGTTTCTTTTTGTAGGCGGCTACACGCAAAGGGGCTTTTACAAAAATCTGAAAATTACATAAATGGTACTTATTCAAGTTTGTAAATGAATAGATTTTACCTTTTTGGTTGACGATATTAAGCTATTCACGACATTAAATTCATCTCGTATAAATTCACAAGTGCGGTGTAAGCCATGGGCAAGACAAGTTATATGCATCATTTGAGGATAAAAGATTTTTAAAACTTTTACTGCTTTTATCATGTAAGGAGCCGCATCCGAAACGAACAGGAGAACTTTATCTTTTTTTGGTCCACTTGGGTACAATAATCCTGGAACCAATATTGTATACACTGTGTAACATAATAAAATTTTCAGAGCTTACTCATGCTATCGTCACAAAAATTCACTATTGTTTTGTGATTTGCTCCCTCCAATTCCTTGGACGCTAATAGATGAGGAACTCCACGTTCATTTTCAGACAATTTACACACTATAAAATTTGCAATATATCGACCTCTACAATCAATGGTTTCGTCTATTGAAATAAAGATGTAATGATCTGCTATATCTTCTCGAATGATCGTAATTTTCTATAACAAAAAAATAATGTACAATACATTCAAACGTATGGTTGTAATTTGTAAAGTTTTCTAGAACTTACCGATTCGTAGCATTCATTTAAATAATTTTTCCGGAGAGTAGATTCATCCGGAACAACTTCATTTGTGTAAGTTTGCAAGAACGTTCGAAATGTTGAATTGTTTAATTTATTAAATGGAATGTTCGCTGCAACTAAAGCTTCACAGAGTTTGGTTGCGAATGTCGATTTTTGAGGACCAGTTTGCGACGGCTTTCTCATAATGGCACTCCTGATATTTTGTTGCTGACATGTTTTATTTTTCAAATGTTTCATATGAATCCCGCTTGCTAAATGTTGGGTCACATGATATTTTTTTGTTGCATGAACCTACAAACAGAATATTTTTATATTCTATATAGTTTATATAGATATATACCTATAGATATTTGTACTTACGCATTTTGAGCATATCTTACAGAATATACCATTAATATCAGCCGAAAGATTTTTGTCGAGCAAAGCCCACTTTTTTAAATTGTCACTACCGTTTAGCTTCACGGGCGGCATTCTATCAATTTAGACTTCACTGTACTACGTAATACAAAAGACTGATTCAAGATTTAAATAATCCGTTTACCTGTTTGTGTTAAGGTCGCGTCCCTAAGATTAAGAAACAGAGTTCCCGGAAATGGGATAAAGCGGTCTTATAACCATTTGGGCACCCAAGCAGTGATTATCCTCGTTGTTAACATTATCGTGAGTAATAACGATTATAATTAGCGAATTAGGTATTCAGAATTAGAATTTTTTGAATTTGGGTATCTTACTTGCAAATGGTTACAACAATTTAGTTAAATTCTTCATATTTGTGTTGTGACTGTGCGTTTGTGTTGCTTTAAATTAAGAAAAAGGCACCGAAAATCATTTTATGGAAAAAAGGCAAAAACGATCAAAATACTTAAAAAAAGGCAAAAAAGGCAGGCAATAGGCATTTGCCTAACTATCCTAGCTTTAATGATAATATATGGGTAATGTCTGAGTGTTCTGATTATGAATTTGAGCCAACAACGGATTGCGGGACACCCACTCTTTTTAGTGAGGACAATTCCAGTGATGGACTCAGTTCCACCGGAACACCTGTTTCAGTGCCGTCCCCTCAAGAAGAAAGTTCTGCAGGACACCACCTGACCAATTGCTTGTCAGATGACTTAAGAAAATGTTTTATTGCAAATAATATTTCACAGACCTGTATTACTGAGGTGTTAGGGATTTTAAGGAAGCATGGACATCAAGAATTGCCAAAAAGTGCCAGAAGCCTCATGAAAACCCCAAGGTGTCTTTCAAATGTAATTAGTGTCGGAGGTGGTCAGTATGTGCATTTTGGTTTGGAGGACAACATTAAACGTGCAATTGTAAAATACAATTATACAGATAGTGAAATTTTATTCAACATTAATATAGATGGTCTACCAATTTCTAAGTCTTCTGGCAGTCAATTTTGGCCTATTTTAGGGGATATAGTTATCAAAGAAAGGTATACAGAACCATTTGTAATAGGTGTTTTCCATGGTTTAAGAAAACCCGACAATTCAAACGATTTTTTAAAATATTTTGTAGAAGATTATCTGAACCTAAAAATGACTGGACTTGTTCTACAAAACAAATCTTACTCTGTTCGATTGAATTGTATTATATGTGATGCCCCAGCAAAAGCATTTATTTTAAACATTAAACATCATTCAGGGTACTTTGGGTGTTCTAAATGTATTTGCGAAGGTGACTATGTAGAAAATCGAATCGTATTTTTATCAACTAATTCAAGTTTACGAACAAATGAATCTTTTCGGAATAGAGCTCAACCTGAACATCATCATGGATCAACAATTTTGGAACATTTAGAAATTGATATGATTAAACAAATCCCTTTAGATTATATGCACTTAGTTTTATTAGGAGTATCAAAACGTATTTTATCTTTATGGTTGAAAGGGTCCAAAAACGTTCGCCTAACTAAAACTCAGATTGACCATGTGAATAGGTTGTACCTTGAAACAAGTGAATTTAGTATTTCCGACTTTTCAAGAAAGCCTAGGAGTATCCATGATGTTGATCGTTGGAAGGCTACAGAATTTAGATATTTTTTGTTGTATGCAGGTCCAGTTATTTTACAAAAAATTGTGAACACTAAAATTTACAATCATTTTATGGCATTAGTTGTAGCAATTCGTTTGTTATGCGAACCAAATCAGAGCAAAGAAAATATTGATTACGCCAATGAGCTTCTATTATATTTTACAAAAAAATTTGGTGAAATTTTTGGCTTCCAATATATTAGTTATAATGTTCACAATTTAATTCACTTGACTGGAGATGTAAAAGCTCATGGTAGTTTAGATAAATTTAGCGCATTTAAATATGAAAACTTGATGTATAAAATTAAACGTAAACTCAAACATTCAAGCCTTCCACTCCAACAACTGCACAATAGATTAGTGGAAGGAACTACCTTAGAAACTCATGGTATTCAATGCGAATTCCCAAATGTTATTATTAAAAATAATATTATATTTGGCATTGAACTACAACATTTTACCCTGCTGATAAAAAAAAATGAAAATTGCTGTTTATTGACCGATGGTAGAGTTGTAATTATTGATGTTATAATTAAAGTTGATAATAACTTATTTTTTTATGGCAAATATTATCAAGAAACTAGCCCATTTTTTACCATTCCTTGTAATTCTACACTTCTTAATATTTTTAAAGTATATGATGAACATTTATTGTCTTGTAAGGAAAAGATAAACATCACTCTTATTTCAAAAAAAATGTTGAAATTGCCTTTTGGTAAGGAATATATTTTAATACCATTACTCCATTAGTTACCCAAGTACTTCGCTCTATTAAATATGTTAATTTACCATTATAAATAAATTTAGAATAGTTTCTTTTTTTTTGTCAAAATAAACCAAGATTGTTCATTTCAATAATTTAAATATCACATTTTTCCTGTAGTCACGTGACTTGAAACACTAGTCACGGCGACATTACTCATACAGTTCGTTTTTTAATGTATAAAGCCTTAGAGAAATTGTCACGTATTACCCAATTTTTAATTATTAATACCTACTGTAGTACGCTTTTTACATTTGGCAATTAATGTGTTTTAATTCCGCTAATCCAGTAAATGTACAATTTTTAACTTAATGTACTCTTTAAATTTGTTATTGAATGTGGTTTAATTCCACTACTCCATTTAATTGTACAAATTTCATTATTAGTGTTGTTATACTCTTTCTAGAGTGTGCACTGCATTCAATATCCTAAACAATGGGTACAAAACCATATGCAGTTGTATATTTCAAAGAAGAAGACATGTATTCGGAAATACCAACAAGCTGGTTACTAAATAAAGAACAGTGTTACTGGCCTAGATCACTAAATCCGCATAAATTAATGAAGAGAAGAGAAGCGCCTGATGCCAGTTGGGATATTTATATTGTAGAAATTGTGGGTTATAGTGGTGAGTAATATTTCTAAATTTGAATGATATTGATAATTTTACACATTATTTAATTTTTACTAGAATGGTGTACGAAACAATTTTTAATTTTAGCGACTCTTGATGGTGCTCGAAAGAAAGCAGCGAACTCTGAATATGCTACTTCTAGCAACGATGACTGGAAATGTGGTGGTAGAGGAAGAAGGAAGAAATTACCAGCTTGTTGGACTGAAGAAACAGTTACCAGCACTGATGAAGAAAGTATGACTCCTCCTCCAACCCCGATTGCAATACCTCAAAAACAGGGGAATGTTGATGACTGCCGTGACAACTCAAATAATTTGAATGAGGCTGGTGCTGAAGGTAAAGATTAATATATAAAATATTCTGGTATTGTAGGTTTCTCGAAGAATACTTTAAATCCAATCTTTTTTTAGGGATTTCGATTATTCCTAGCA
Source organism: Cryptocephalus moraei (assembly GCA_946251905.1). Taxonomy (NCBI): domain Eukaryota; kingdom Metazoa; phylum Arthropoda; class Insecta; order Coleoptera; family Chrysomelidae; genus Cryptocephalus; species Cryptocephalus moraei. The sequence goes on from OX276459.1 coordinate 18,829,905, forward strand.
ACGATGAAACTTACCAATTGGAGGTACCAATTACAACTACTATATTACCAAATGAAACTAACCATGAAATTAATTCTGAGGATGTTGCTACAGGTATTTATGGTATAATAAGCAGTTAAAAACTAACCATGTTATTCATAATCATGCCAATATAATTATAATACTAATAACATAATAAATGTAATTTTAAAATGAATTTAAATTTTATATATTGAAATGTATTGTAACATTTATAACTAATTTATTTATTGTAGGACCAGTCATAACTTTGAATTTGTTGTATGAAGAAATAGGTGAGTATTATAAATATTTTCCTCTAAAAGTTGATGAATCATTACTAACATATTTTAGTTAAACTCCGAACAATCTGCTTATCAAATAAAAAGTATTTGAACACTATCTACACCAAGCTTCATTCCTTAGAGTTTGGACATCAGGCTACCAACTTCCAGCATGAAGCAATAAAAAATCTTCCCCTGAAAACCCTTCATGAAGTTGAGGATTTTGAAAAACAGTTGTTAGATACTGATAAAATTAAAAGTTCTTTGGTAAGTTTTATGTGATTAAAGAATGTCATAATTAAAAAGATATTGAAAATTGTTGCTTAAAATATTCGCTTTTATTTTACTCAACTAAATGTAAATTAATGAATATATATTATTGTTTTAGTTGCATCTTTTTAAATATCTGGGCGGAAGAGACGGGAAAGACCATTTAAACAGATCCCTTGCCCAATTATTCACTAATGAGTTGGCTACACAATGTTCATGGTATGGACAAAGAGGGAATTTTAAAACTAAAGATTTAAACTCTATTAAAATATTAACAGGTAATATATTAATAATTTTATTGGTCGACAATTCTTAGTATTAATATTTTCAGAAAGTATTATTACCTGTCACACTAACATGACCTACTCCGAGATTGAAAAATATGCAGGAGAATGGTTCAGGTTGAGCCGGCAGAGGTTAAACAGACAAAAAGTTATAGTAAATCCTGCTTGTGAGTGATTCTTATACCTACTATATCGACTTTTTTACCAAATGTGCAGTACCCTATAAGTATATAAGTTGTTCAATGCATTTGTATAAGAAATAAATTTAATTTTACTTTCCTTTTATGTTATACTTCTATTTTTATCATTGGAACCTTAGTGTAATATCACCAATGTTTATTCGTTAATGTTAATGTGGAAATTTAATGCCACTATAATACTGGGTGAAAAGGTAGGTATATATTATATAATTATCCTCTAATAATTGGAACATTTATATTTGCCGTTGCAATCGTTCACATGTTGGACTTTAATAACATTCCATTACAGTTTAGGTATGGGTTAAATTAATCCAGCGGATTAAAAATAGCGGTTTTTTTAAAAAAAAATCCAAAAACTTTTTTTTGTGTCCGAGGGAGTAACATTTCTATAAAAAGATTATATAAAATGTATGTAAAATTTCTAAAAATCAGTGATATAAATGTAACATAACTGTTGTGATATAAAGGTGATTTAAAGAAATTATATAAGATTTCTGTAAAGAAGTTACCTTAATGTTATGTAAAACGGAGGTAGTATTTGTGGCGGACATTTCTACATAACATTGATATAAATATTACAGAACATAGTTACATAACAAGTATTGTCAGTTATGTAATATTTATGTAAATTATATATAATTGTGTTGATTGGGCGGGAGTCGTTAGTCAACACTAATCAAGAAAAGAAAAACGCGTATGAGCATTTCGTCAAGCCGCAATCAATGTAATAATGATCTCGTTTCAAACAAAAGCTTAACATGCATAATCAACTCTGACAGTTACAACAGGGATAACTGCCTGACTACCTCTGCAAAATATACCGCAGTATATCTAAAAGGAAGGTAAACCGTGTCACCTCAGCTAACGGTTCCAACCCTTAATTAAGTAATTAGTTCCGTGTCACCGCAGCTAACGGAAACAATCGTCAACAACACCGATAAGTTAGGTAGCCTCCCTAGTCTGAACTTAGATCAATTATTGGTCTAAAAGCACCGCAGCGCTCAATCTCCTTCAAGAACCATAATAATTACTACACATGCATGACAAGCGAGCAAGCGAAATACTCAGTGATCAACTCACCCTTAATATAAGTGCAATTCCACACAACAGGATTAAAAACACACTTTCCTTCGTCTCCGGCCGCTGAAGTATATTCGAAAACTAAACAGTCGAAACACTCGAACGTCCGTCAACTTAATGTTTATATTAAAAAGTCCGAGGCACACGCTCAACATCAAAGAAAGCGCCAGCCGACTTGCTTAAAGTATCTTATTCCAAAAACAGCGGTATACGCACAACGACAAGTAAGTCTTTGGGCTGAATTGTCTTCAGATATACAGTACGTCTTACATTCGGCCATCCTGTTGCTGACCTCGCCCTCGAGGTAGGGCTCACATCTTTTCCTCCTCACTATCACTTGAACTAGATAAGACAACTCCATCTTCACCACTTTCGGAGTCTGTGGAGTCTGAGACTCCTCCGGCAGGTGCCCACGCCTTCATTTTGTCCACCGCTACTGTCTTCTCGTACCTGGCCGCTCGTCTAGTTCGATAAGTTCCTTCCATATCTGTCACTATATATCGGTCATTTGGTAGTACTTCCTTTACCACCATTGGACCACTAAACTTGGGCAAAAGTTTTCGGCTTGTATTGGTCGCGGTTTCCGCCTTCTCAATCAGAACTAAGTCTCCCTGCTTATACTTTCGCAGTTTCTTCCGTTTACGATCATAGTATCTCTTTTGTTTCTCTTGTTCTTAGGCTAACTTTTCCGCCACGTCTTTACGTAAGGTTGTCAGATCAGCAATCATCTCGGGTACTTCTTCAATTTCCTGGGTTAAAGCAGGATTTATAACATCCCTAGCTCTATGGCCAAACATCACTTCGTAGGGTGTCTTCCCAGTAGCCTTACTGACAGCAGTATTGATTGCAAGTTGCACGGTGGCCATTTGTTCATCCCACCGGTCTTCTTCTGGAGTTGAAGTAAGCAATGCACTAAGTATCGTTCGGTTGAATCGCTCGTTTTGCCCATTGGCTCTTGGAGTGGCAACAGCGTTAAAGGTTAATTTTATACTTTTCTCCTTACAAAAATCTTTAAAACGTCTAGCTGTAAAATTTGAGGCTTGATCACAAATAATTCGGGTTGGTACACCGAACGCTGAAAAAACCTCAAGCAAGACTCCAATGACATATCGCGTGGTTGTAGACCGAACTGCCTTTAGTAGCACGAATTTCGTGAATGCATCCACCAAGGTAACAAGATATTCTTTTCCGTGTTTAATTTTGGAAAGGCTCCTAAGTGGTCAATGTGTATTGTATGGAGGGGTACGGCCACTTTCTCGATCGGATGTAGAAAACCCTCCTTGGGACCAGACGCCTTTTTATTGTAAAGACACGAAATACAACACTTTATGTCTCGCTCTACATAATTACGCATACGAGGAAACCAGAAATGTTGACATAGTCGGTGCAGAGTCTTCTCGGTTCCAAAATGACCAAGGTCGTCATGAGCTGCGCGCACTACTTGCTGTCTCATACCCCTAGGAACAACCCATAACAACCCTCTAGCTGTTATCTTATAGACCCTTCCATCTCGAAGTGCGTACTCCTTATAGACATGCCGTGCGTAATCATCTTCAGGAGGGGCAGACAGAGTTGCTCGGATACGACTAATTTTCTCATCAGTTAATTGTCCCGAAAGTACCCAATCGGCTCGGTCGATTTTTAATATTTCTTCACAAGGTGTTTCCGTACTTGATGGGTTGCGACTTAGTGAGTCTACATGTCTCATGCGCTCTCCAGGGCGATATTGGATGGTGAAGGTATAATCTTGCAACTGAAGCCACCATCTGGCAATTCTGGGAATGAGCTCCTTCTTCGAGCAAGCGGTCTTCAATGAATTGCAATCAGTCACAACCTTAAAAGATATGCCTAACAGGTAGACTCTGAATTTTCGTAAGCTCTCCACTACAGCTAATGTTTCGAGTTCGAAGGAATGGTATTTCTCTTCTGCTGAGTTCGTCTGACGACTAAAATATGCAACGGGATGCAGCCGCCTGTCGTGTTGTTCCTGCAACAGGATACACGCTATCCCTAACTGAGAAGCATCAGTGTGTACTTCCGTAGCATTGGCAGGATTAAATAGGGCAAGCACCGGTTTGGACACCAAAGCCTCCTTAATCTCTTCAAACGCTCCCTGATCTTCCGATGTCCAAGTCCAACTCTGGCGCTTCTTAATTTTGGCTGTCAGCCGTTTCGTTTTTAGAGCATAGTCCTTGATAAATTGTCTGAAATAACCAGTCAACCCTAAAAATCTTCGCATCTCGTGAACGTTCTTTGGCTCCTTAAATTCCTTGACTGCCAACAGTTTTGCTTCACACGGTTTAATTCCATCCACACTTATTTCCACACTCCTATGCTACTTATAGGTAAGTAACACTTGTCATCAAAAAGGTGCATTTCGCAAGATTTAGAGTGAGTCCAGCCTTTCGGAACAGATTTAATACCATTCGCAAATTCTCAAGGCCCGTCTCGATTGTCTTAGAATGGATAAGCACGTCATCAAGATAAACTGCGGCTACTCTCCTTGCGACGAGAAGAATCTTATTCATGATGCGTTGAAAAACAGCAGGGGCGTTTGTCAATCCAAAAGGAACTCGGTTAAATTCATAGCAGCCGTCGGGTGTGACAAAGGCCGTATAGTGCTTACTGGACTCGGTTACAGCAATCTGTTGATAGCCCATCCGCATGTCCAGACTAGTAAAATATCGACTTTCTTGTAATCGTTCTAACTGATCGTCGATGCGTGGAAGGGGATACGGTTCTCGAACCGTCATGCTGTTTAGCTTACGATAATCCACGCACATTCTATCCGAGCCATCTTTCTTTTTAACCAAAAGCAACGGGGATCCATACTGTGATCGTGATTCCCGAATAATTCCACTGTCCAATAATTCTCCTATAATTGCTGAAACTTTATCTTTCTCACTTTGAGACATCCTATAGGGTCGGTACGTAAATGGTTTCTCCTTCAGTTGAATAGTCATCTCATCTCCGGTAGTAAGGCATCCCAGGTCTGCAGCACTCCGAGAAAAACAATCTCTAAATTCCTGTAAAAGATCTATAAGCTGCCTCCGCTGATTCTCGTCAATTGGGCCATGCCCTAACTCATCCAACTGTAATGAAGGCAAATCTTCTATAGCGAGTTTCAAAACGTTCTCAGCCGGTTTGTCCTCTGCCACGCATGACCAAGCTCGTGAAATCAACTGTCCTTTCTTTATAATAATATCTTGATCAGCCAGATTAATTAGCGGTATAACAGCGCTGTTTCCATCAGCGTGATGGAGGCTTACATTCACCCGTGGAATGCAGTGCTCTAGGTTCTTCTTACTTCGTAAACTCGCATTCACAAACACTTCGCCCTTGTATTCGACGTTAGAGGTTACCATGACATTGGCTATGTTGTTGGGCGGAATTACAATAGTTTTATCAGCTAAAAGATGGATCTTCCTCAGCTTGTCCTCATCTTGCACCTGTGGCAGTTCGTTAATCAATGTCAGATTAGTAAAGTCTTTGATAATTTTCACATGGGGTTGCTCTGTAAAGGATGGTCCAACTAACAATGGCACATTTTGCACGGAATCCGGAACAACATTTACATCAAGTTCGCACTCTACATCATCCATTTTAATCAAACACCGCAAAGTACCTAACGAAGAAACTAAAGCATTACCATACCCTTTAATAAAAATAGTCTTTGAAGTGTCCATTTTTAGGCCCAGCTTATCCAGATATTCCTTTGTGATATTAGTGCAGGAGCTCCCAGTGTCTAAATACATCTTGATGGGTTTATCATTTATGTAGCCGTTCTTGAAATATTTTTCGTTGACATCCACCTGTTCGAGTCATAAAGTCGATTCGCCCTTTTGTGATTTACCATCCCTCTTAGCATAACATCTGCTTTCCTCATGTTCCTTCCTTTTGCAAAAATTACAAACCTTGTTGTTGTCACCAGATCTGCATTGGAAGGACCGATGGCCAACCTTACCACACCTGTAACATTTTACTTCGACCTTCGTAGTCTCTTCACGTGTTGATCGAGGAGTATTCCTTGAAGGTATCTTCTTAGATTGTCCTCTTGAATCGGAAAAACGTGGATTGCCATTTGATACGGTTCGAAGATAAGAGAACAAGTCCTCAGGTGTTGCGTAATTACCAGCACGAGCTGCAGTTTTTATGTGATCATCATACAAAGCCTCACGGCCAGTTATATTCTTACAGGCATTAATCAACGACAACTTTTCAAAGTAATATCGAATGTAAGTCTCATTCTGTTGTTTCTTTCCTCTCATCATTTCATCCAGTCTATCAGCATAATCCCTGGTGGAAGGAAAAGCTCTTATCAGCATCTCTTTCCATTCGATCCAAGAGTGTTTAACATCTTGCAGACTTTTATACCACGTCGCCGCCAACCCTTTGAGTTTCGACAATGCATGGTAGATTGTGGCATCTTCAGACCAATGAAAAACATCCCTTAATTGATCGATCTTATTGCACCACATGAGAACATCTTGATTTGCATCTTCTGGATCAAAGAAGGGAACAGCATCGCCATCAAATCCAGTCGATGTTGAGGGTCTCTCAGAGGCAAGGTTTGAAAGAACATCCTTGAGAGCAATGGCTAACTGTTCCACCGGGGTACCTGTAGAACTCTCACTTGCTCCGTCCTGTGTCTCTAAAGGAACCATTTCCTGCCGATCAACATCCGATTCTCGATTGGACGAGTCGGAACGCGCTCCTCGCGTCCTCTTAGCAGGCGGCCCACTTGATTGTGGTTGACGCTTACCCATGTTGAAGATTAACACAAGTACGACGATGTTCCAAAAGGGTTATGCTAACCAGTTATCGGTATTGGTAATTCGTCGTCAAAGTCCAGAATTGGTAATCCCACTTCTGAAATGTTAGATGGAAAAAGAAAACCGTGTCGCAGTTCTCGCTGTCGGAGAGACGGGGTGTAGGTTGTCGGGTAGCTCGAAGTAAAGAAGGGCACGTTAAAATCGTCTATTTAAACTGTAGAATAGTGCAAGGTTACATAAAGATGTTCAAAACGTTGGCAGCCAAGCGACCCACACCTAGGGTGCTACAGGGCGTAAATGCATTCTAGGATTTGGCAGCCGAGAGCCCCACACCTAGGGTGCTGCAGGGCGTGATGCGTTCTAGGGTTGGCAGCTGAGAGACCCACACCTAGGGTGCTCTGCAGGGCGTGAATGCGTTCTAGGGTTGGCAGCCGAGAGACCCACACCTAGGGTGCTGCAGGGCGTGATGCGTTCTAGGGTTGGCAGCCGAGAGACCCACACCTAGGGTGCTGCAGGGCGTGATGCCGTGAGTCGATCGAGGAGTCCTCAAGGCCTATCCTAATGATCCACACCTAGGATGCTGTTAGGAGGAGAGGTGAGCTCACGATTCGAACTGCCGTCCGGGTCCGATGTCGCGGGTAGTCATACCTCGGTCCCAGCGGGAGGCCGTCCCGAAGGGTGAAGTTGGCATGGTTCCTCGGTGGCGCAGATCGGTCGATTCAGGAGGGGGTGCTTGCTTCAACGGCCCTTTCGCGGAGTGGGAGGCCTCGGCGCACGCCGGTCGATCCAGGAGGGGATGCTTGGAGCAACGGCCGCGTCGCGGAGTGGGAAATCCCTGGAGGGGGTGCAAGTTCGCGCGCATCCCGGGCTTAGTCTGTGAGACGTCGCTTTGAACCGGTGGCGCCGTGAAGAGGGTAGTCGCGGGGCGTAGTGGAACTTCTCGGGCGCTTGGTTGCGAAGGTAACCTAACATGAGGGTAGCTAACTATTTCTAAGAGGCGGGAGGTAGTGTGGGAGGTCGGAAGAGGGCGTCCTCTGTTCGAGCGGCGGGTCTGATCGGACGGGGCGTTACATCCTCCCCCTCAGAGTCCGGTGGGCCGTCTCGGCCAAGGGCTCTGGATCCTTTTGCTTCCGGGGCCTTCCTCGCTTCCGGAGTGGACGCACTGGTAGCGGCACGTCTTTCTCTCCTTCTGGGTGGCACGCAGGACGGTACGTAGTCAGTGCAGATACGTGGTAATCTCACAGGGGAACCGTGGGAGCAGCTGGGCTGGCCACCTGGTACCTGCATGGTCCCATCTTCTTAATGACGAGATAGGGCCCATCTCGTCGAGGGGCGAGCTTCTGCGAAATCTGTTGGGCCTGACTGCTGAGGACGTGACTCGTTACCCAAACGTAGTCCCCAACTTGAAGGTCCGTCGCGGGGCGTCGATGCTGGTCGGCGTTCTTCTTGTGGCGGTCCTGTTCCTTTTCCCAGACTTCCTTGGCCCTTTGGTATGCCTTCTCCAGCAGACGAGGGGTGACTTCGGGGACGAAGTTCTCCCCCTGGATGATAGCTCGTAGGTCATGGGTGAGTAGCTCGTCAACCTCTCGTCGTAGGGCCTCCTTACGGCCAGGTGTAAGCGGGTACGGTGGTGTGCTGACGGGGACTGCGTCTCCCGTCCGGATGTGGTGCATCAAGTGGTCCGTGGGTGGTCCCTCGGAGTTGAAGACATGTGCGTTTGCCTTCAAGAGGTCCTGAACTTCTCCTTTTTGCTCCTCATCGAACTCCGTGCACTCGCACTTCTAAACGGGGGAACCGCCGTCCCAGAAGTGAACCCGGGAGTCGTTAGTCAACACTAATCAAGAAAAGAAAAACGCGTATGAGCATTTCGTCAAGCGGCAATCAATGTAATAATGATCTTGTTTCAAACAAAAGCTTAACATGCATAATCAACTCTGACAGTTACAACAGGGATAACTGCCTGACTACCTCTGCAAAATATACCGCAGTATATCTAAAAGGAAGGTAAACCGTGTCACCTCAGCTAACGGTTCCAACCCTTAATTAAGTAATTAGTTCCGTGTCACCGCAGCTAACGGAAACAATCGTCAACAACACCGATACGTTAGGTAGCCTCCCTAGTCTGAACTTAGATCAATTATTGGTCTAAAAGCACCGCAGCCCTCAATCTCCTTCAAGAACCATAATAATTCTTACACATGCATGACAAGCGAGCAAGCGAAATACTCAGTGATCAACTCACCCTTAATATAAGTGCAATTCCACACAACAGGATTAAAAACACACTTCGTCTCCGGCCGCTGAAGTATCTTCGAAAACTAAACAGCCGAAACACTCGAACGTCCGTCAACTTAATGTTTATATTAAAAAGTCCGAGGCACACGCTCAACATCAAAGAAAGCGCCAGCCGACTTGCTTAAAGTATCTTATTCCAAAAACAGCGGTATACGCACAACGACAAAGTAAGTCTTTGGGCTGAATTGTCTTCAGATATACAGTACGTCTTACATTAGGTATGAAAAATTTTACCAATAAATATAAAAATACAAGTTCAAACAGAAACTCCAAAATACTCTTAGGTTTTCGGTTCCTTAGGAGTACTCAGTCATGCCCTAAAGAGTACGCACATGAACCAAAGAGTACGCACATGAACCAAAGAGTACGCATAGCAAACAAAAAATTACTTTTTCCATTTACGGATAGTAGGTAAACTAAACTGTTTATTTGGAACATAAGTTGCACGAAAATAACCCATATCCAAGATAATTAGAGCAATCATCATGCCACCACGTATCACATGAATGACAGTTTACCTAATCGGATGTAGAATAGTGTTCCAAACATCCGGGACAAATCGTATCATCCTTTCTGTCAGCTTTTTTCTTCTTCTTACTTAATACTAGACTTTTTTCCCCAGAATCGCTGTCAACTTCTCTTTTCCCGCCCTTCTTTATGCCTTTTTCTGCATTTTCATTTAACAAATTGACCTTGTAAGGGGAAGATGACAAAATTTCAGATTTTTTTCGATTTGGTTCTTCTTACTTGTTCATGAGTAGCTTTTGGAAGCGGCAAAATCATTTTAGGTGTGACAGAACCACTTGGACCTGGTTTACTTGGTGTATCAGCAGCAGCCGCAGCCTCGGAATTAGTTGCACTTTTAGTAAAGTCTGGACTATGTGTTCTAGTTTGATTTTCTTTAACCAATTTTTGATTTTGTTCGATTATTGTATTCTGTATTTCTGCCAGAGTATCATTATCATCGTCAGACGAGACAATATCGATGGATGATTCAATTCCTTGTGTTTCAGATTGAGTTTCTTGAGCTACCTCCGGTTGAGGTCTATTTGTAACCTCAGATGGAGCAAAATTTGATTCACCGAAAACATCTGGGTTGTATGATAATCATTCCGTGCAGGAAAATGATTTTTCGCATATTTGTAGGGTAGCGACTTTGGAGTAAGCAGAATGGAAAAGAGCCGCCATTTCTTTTAAAGCGATAGCACGTCCAGGGTTGCTGACCATCCATTTATCGCACTCACTTGAAAAAGCTGTCTTCAAAGGGAACAAAATCCCCCTACCAAGGGTTGAACCTTATGACTTGCATGGGGGGGGGGGTATGGTTAGTAGGGTTATTGAATGACTTCTGGCGAGTAAAATAGCATCCAATGTTAAAAGCACTGGATCTGTTTGTGGGTTTTACAAAGGCACTGAAATGTCGCAACCAAACTAGAAACAGATCTGTGTTCATATACCCTGAATCTGAAATCATTTTTAATGTTCCAGGAGGTGCTCCAAGAAATAGTTCATTCTTCATACGTTTTCTTGCAAAAATAAGGCCTGGCGGCACCCAAGTTCCGGCAGCGCTCATGCAGCATACAGCTGTGACTAGCTGACCCCGTTCAGCTGACACAACTTTTGAGTCTTTTTGCATAAATTTGAGGAAGCTTGTTTGGGCTCCGTCTCATCCATATTAAAGATTCTGTGTGGTGGTAATTTCAAGTTTTCGTACACTGTTTTCAAGTTGTCGAAAAATCGTTGGCACTGAACTCTGTTAAATCCGATGGCACGTCCTAGGCTGCATTTTTCTGGAGCTCTAAGGGATAAATTATTTGGGAAAACCCAAATTCCTGCCATTTTGTTTACTATGTTGAACCTATGTGGAATTTTATTTAATACCGCATACTGAAACGCCAAGGCCCTAACGTCCTTCATACGTAGTCCATAAAACCGGAGTTCGAAATCTCTAATGTGGTCGGCCAATTCCTTCTCTTGCGCTTTCGAAAACACAGGCTTAACCCTACCTAGGCTGGTTGGAGTGGTATCCTAAAATGAAAAATTAATTTTTATTTTTATTTTCAAAACAATTTCAATAGATGTTACCTCTCGCAATCTTTTTCGTAAAGTGCACTCGTTTACATCAAGTGATCTTGCGACCGATCGCTTACTTTCTCCTTTTGAGATACGATCTCTTGCTTCATTAAGCATTTCTTGAGTAAACTTCAATGCTCTATTACTCTTGCGTTTGTATTTACCCATCGCAACCAATCACAACACACTAAAACCAAAAATATAATCTTATAGTACCCACAAGCAAAAAATCTCCGAACAACTTTCTTTCGATATGTGCTGACAAGGTGCCGACCACAGATTAATTAGCTTTAGATGGGCATCTCTTCTCTCAGAAGAGCGACATCTATGCGAGCATTTTGCGAATTTTGACAAAACTACTAGGAACTATTTATGCAGTAGTATCCTGTAATGGTTTGGACGCGGGAAATTTGAAATGATCCAAATTCTTTTTTTATTTTTAGGAACGCATTATCCTAAATCAGTTCCATACAATTCCTTCTACAATTGAACTACAATAAATCGATCGACATTCCTCATTTTTGGTGTTCAATTTATAGAAGGAACTTATGAAACTGATTTAGAATAACTCAATAGGTATTGAAATGAGAAGAGAACTTTGTTTACAAAATATTACAAAAGTATAATATGTAAGAATGATAACAATAAAAATAATAACAAGTAATGTAACAATATGTGGCAACAATAAGGTACATATTAACATTACAATAAGCATATATTCGACAATAAGAAAAATGAATTTACTATATCAATGTTTGCAACAATCATGTCAAAATCGTAACCGAAGTCGGTTGCTTAGTTTAATCGGTAAGAATCTGATCTGACACTACCGTTCAAATGTGAGGTGTTCCAAGAAGCATCGAAAGGGATTCCTCTCGTGTGTATTGCACTTTCCGAAATCTTAGTGCAGATCCTCTTGAAGTTGTTGCTGTTCTCGCAGTGGAGGTATCGTTGCAAACGAAGACCGAAGAAAATTTCAAAAAAAGACTCAAGTACAAGGGAATGAAATGAATTAAAAAGGGACAGTTGCAAGTAACTTCAAAAAAATATCATACTTTTGCTACACTATTATATAATTGCAAGTTGGCAGTGAAGCCTACACAGTTTATCTGTTAATTATGATTATTCCCAACATACAGATATTTACTGTGTGTATGCATGTACCTCCATTAATTTATATTGCATGATATAATTAGTAGAAGGACAAGAAATTAAAATGCTGATAGTGTTGCTCCCTATTTAAAAAACAATCCAGATATCTCACTAACGTCCTGAAAATCGAGACCGTTCATGAAGTCAATAACTTCAATATTTAAAAGCAAGGAATTACATAATATGTAAGGTGAATAATATGTATTTTCAGAGAGTGGAAGACTGTGAAGTCTACTTCAAAGTACTATAAGTTGTACCAAAGAAGTTGCATGAGTTAAGACACCAAGAATGCCTCATGTTATGAGACAATAATCGTTTTCCATTGTACAACTGTCTGCAACAGAGTATCGGTGTTCATATACACCGTATGTAGAAAACAAAATAAATTTCTTACCTAAACCTTTAGAAAGGTTGTAAATGTAAAGAGTTATGCGAAAGAAGTGTAGGCAGCTATTTAATAAATTACAACATGTCAATGAACGAAGTGTGAACTGGTCCGTCTTTTCGAACTTGTAGTATTTGTAGATTCGGTGTCCTGGTGAAGTTGCTTTTGACTTACTCAGGAGCTTTCTTGGGTCGCTGGATTCGAAGGGCTCGAAGGACCATGAACGAAAGTGTGCAATGATCTCTAGAGAGTGGACTGTATGTAGATATCTCTCGTAACTCGTGGGTGGCTGCGGAGATAAATCTTGTCTCCAGGTTGTAAGGCTGAAGACGTTCTTGTAGATTGAAGATCAGGGCGTGACGTGATCTCTTTGAAGTTCTTGAAGTTCTTGTAGTCGGAGATCATGGCGTGACGTGATCTCTTTGAAGTTCTGGAAGTTCTTGTAGTCGGAGATCAGGGCGTGACGTGATCTCCTTGAAGTTCTGGAAGTTCTTGTAGTCGGAGATCAGGGCGTGACGTGATCTCTTTGAAGTTCTAGAAGTTCTTGTAGTTTGGAGAGAGGGCGTAACGTACTCTCCGGATTGAAGTTTGTTAGGTTTTGGGTAGTCGAGTTAAGCGGCGTGAAGAAAGATCACAACACACTGTCGTTTTGAGCATACTAGGGTATACTGGTTTATTACCAAAAATTCACAGGCTTTTATACATATTCAAATTACATTGGTTAAATGAGATATTATTTGTTTTCTTACAATGACCTAACGTTGCAGAAACTGACCTTAACTGGAGCGCTTGCTATCACGTTCCGTAAACGCCTTTGTTATTCTTACTCGGTTAATTGTGTGATTTGAACTTGATTTGTTGATGTTCGGTCGGCGTTGTTATTCTTCGTAATGAAATGAGACGTGCTTCTTAGTTGATTTGGCTGTCCCAAAAACCTTGTTACTTACCATGTGTCAACGATTATTCTCTGTTTGTAAAACAAAAAGTGTTGAAAAGTTCCCAAAATTAGTTCACCTCAGCTACTCAGTTGTTTTAATAATTATTAGATGATTGTTAAAATATTTCCCTGACTAAGTTTGTACTAATTAATTTTGATGACTTAATTTGAAAGTGGAAATTTCACCTGAGATGTTTTAATAACTAGTTGCTCTAGTTCCCTATTTAATGGTTATTAATCCCCAATTGATGAATATGTTCCCTAAATTCCTTATTAAATCCCTACAACCCTACTTAGCTCTGTTTTATGTTGATCGTAGAGTCAACATCAATGTGTCATTATTAATGAATGATTTTGGAATCGAGTTCCAAACACTAATCCAGGGGATAGTACGCCATTGAAGTCAAAACATTTTTTTTATATAAGTATTACAGAAAGGAAGTACAGGGTGATCAAGAATGACTGTTTGAGTTGGCAATCCTACCTGGAGGATTTTTTTGCCTAAGGGTTTGCAATGCTACAACCAGACAAGGCGTATCAACTTTAAATAGGTTGCCTCAAGCGATCCTGACCTACCACAACGTCATCTACGTCACACGGTGACCGGCGATGCAAAAAATACTTTGAAAAACTTAAAACTGTTGTCAATTACAAACGAAAACGCCAGCCAAACGCCGAATTGTCAAAGTAATACAGAGCATAGATAAAACCAGAGTTAGATTAAACACAGGTAATAAAACTCAGACCTGTGTCGCCAGTCTACGTCACGAACTCCGCCTCCCCTGCGCGACCCCCTCGCCAGTGGCTGGATCGCCATAGCAGCGAAGGCCAAATAAAAGAAGAAGAAGAACAATCAGCGATAAGTTTGTAGGTTATGTGAATAAAAATTAACGCCTAAAAATGAAACTCGAAATACAGAACAAAGATTTAATTAAACCGGCTAAAGGTAATGCTCAAAATGCCCCCCATTTTGGTCCAGACATAAATTAACTTCTTTTTAGGCTCTCGAAGATATTCACCAGCATATTGGGGGTAATGTTTGCCACTTCCTGAACTATTGCCTATTGCAGCTCTTTTCAGTATGCAATACATTCCTAAAGACATTGTCCTTCAAGAGTCCAAATAACGAAAAATCTAATGGAGTGAGATCTGGTGACCTGCTTCACCAAATGCACCGACTAATACCGTACTCTGTCGCCAAAATTCTCTCTTAAATATCCCATAGTAGCCCGAGCCGTATGTGCCCTTGCAGAGTATTGTTAGAAATATCCAATTTGACGCTCTTCGTCTGTTAATTGGTTTATAAAAGGCCTCAAAAGGTGTTGGATATATCTCTCCGAATTGACGGTAAAATTAAAAAATATTGGCCCATACACCCGCATACTTGACAATGCCATCCAAACACAAACTTTAACCGGGTGTAAATGTGTCTCTCTGATAGCGTAAGGATTTTCACCTGACCAAATTCTGTAATTTGGTTATTCACATAGCCGTTGAGATGAAACCAGGCTTCGTCGGAATAGAAGGTATTGTCAAGGATATCATTATTATTTAATATGTCATTGAACCAATTGCAAAATAAAACTCTCTGCGGGTGATCAGGAGGGGTTAATGACTGGACGATGGAAATTTTGTAAGGGTGGTACTTTAATTTCGTTTTAAGCACAGTGGAGCAACTTCCATATGTTAAGCCTGTAAAACCGTGAACTAGAACAACATGGAAAAGTGGAAGTCTTATGGATAAGAATGAAAATTGGTTGAATAGGAGGCATAAGGACCCAACCTGTTTGAAGGGAGAGCTTTCTTAAGGATTTGGGAGGACTTGTTTGTATTCGAGTTCTGATATCCTCGACAACTTCCTCGTTTAGAGTAGAAGGTCTACCAGTTGATTTTTGTTTGCTTACGCTCCCTGTGTTTAAATAACGTTCAACTACTCGCATGCAATGTTGCAGAAAGACAGCAAAAGTGACCAAAGTCTCAGGAAACAACTTATGAAATTGCTGGTATGTCTCTTCGAGGGAGTACTGCCAACCAGTAATTGGGTTATAAATCCCGCTTCTAAAGTACGCCATTCCAATGAAAATATCGTGTTGTAACGTGAAAACCATTTTAAATAAATAAATTTGAAAAGAATACCAGAAATTCGAATTTGAAATAGCAAATGGCATCTGTCAATGACGCTGTCAGTGTCACCAACCGGATGTTACTCCAGTCGTACCATTTAAAAATGAAATTCAGTATTGCCAACTCAAACAGTCATTCTTGATCACGTTGTACTAATACTATGGTAGTAATAAAAGTATAATAGAGTTGTGATTTAATACATAATAATTCCCTGAATTAAATTAAAGTAAAAAGACTAATGTGACAGAAATATACACAACGCAGGAGTCATACCTACTAATTTTAAAAAGTGAAACTTTGCGATCAATAATCGCATTTTCAATTAGGACAAAGACGTTTGCATTGGTTGATATAAGTACAAATCAACTAAAACAAGACGCGTCTACAATCATGTCAGTATTCACGCATATCTCAAGCAGAGTACAAAAAATAATGAGATATTAATATGGTATTAAATCGTCGCCTTGGTGGTGAAAAGAGGTAAGCCACATTTTTGGGTAAATTGAGTTAACAATAACACAGCAATCGAAAAACTGAAATATGCAGTGGTGAAGAAAGTTAACTGATACTTTAGTTGTAACCTTGAATTCCAGTAAAGTGTGAAAGAAGCTACTTGAAAATACGCATATTCCCTGCATTGGTGAAACTTCCTCAAGCGGTGTACAGTTGTGTGGCTTAGCTCACTTCTCCTCCAAGACGACGAAATTTGTCTTAATGAGGTTTTACTCTTCTGCGCTTTTTAAATTTATTATAAACCATCTTTGTTAAGGCATTAAAGTCCTTTGGTCGGGAGTCTTTTCCGGTCAACACTCTGTTGCAGACAGTTGTTAGATGGAATATAAAGAACTGTATTGCCTTATCGGACAAGATATTTGCCAGGTTTTGATGTTCGGGGCAGAATAGCTCAGCCAAGACGGTTGTGTCGACAATAGCTTTTATTCTACTCCGAACACCTGGCAGGTGTATCAATGAGGGGAGGATCTCATGCACCTCCCGAGAAAAGTCGCGAAAAACCCTCGTAGTCGTATACGAGGGATTGACGAGGTTACCCTTGTCATAAGTCCTCTTCCTAATCAACAAATTCTGCGGAATTTCTTGATTAGAAAGTTGGATCTCCTGACAAGAGGTACAAGTCGTCTTTTTCATTCCGACCTTTCTCATAAGGGCTCCTGCCACGTAAGGAGTGCCATAGTCGGTGCCCTCATTGATACCAGTCCTAGCCCCCCTTCTAGTCCCAACATTCGCATCCCTAGGAATATGGTCTAAAGGAAGTGAGGGCGGCTCGACGGCTGACGAAATTCCCTCGGGTCCAGACATATCCAAGAACAACTTTTTGAGAGTGCCAAGGGCCCCCTCTGAGTCATCCAGCTCACAATTGGCGACTGGGGAGTGCGAGGCCATGAAATTGTTAAGGAGCAGAAGTCTGGACTGCCAGAAGTCCATGTGGGTGCTTTCGATGGTCACCGCACTCCTCAGTTGCTTCACCGGAGATTTTGAAACAACACTTCTATTGACACTATCAAAAAGTCGATCCAGGAAAAGCACAAGGTCGGAAGTGTCTTGGCCAGATGGTTCGAGGCACCAATCCGGAAGAGGTTCATTTGGATATTTTTCAAAAAATCGTTTACCATTGTCTGCCCTGATACTTATTGCTGCACTCATTCGTTGACTGAAAACTTGGGTGCAGTTACGCACCCGCATTTTCCTTATCTTGGAAGGAATAACATGTTCCTCAGTTACACTTGGAATCAAGCTGTAAACGTTGTCCCGCATGCCCTCCATGCGAAACGTTTTAACAATATGGTTCCAAGAAGCAACTTTGTCTCTGCCGTCTTGCCGAAAACGAAGGTCCCTAGTAAGCAATCCATTTCTGATCCCCTTCAGTAAATGAGGGGGGTCAAAGACTACTTCCTTTTTATCAACTACATATCCTTGAAGCCTATTTTCACGGCTATCCATTGAATGGTACCTTGCAGTTTCGTCTAACAAGTAATGCACAGCAGCATAATTAGTTGATCCTTGATCACATATTGTAGCAACGACTTCAAGTCCAGTCTGATGAACATGTTTTATCACATCTTTGATAATTGTCACCAAATGAGCTGTTGGCGTCGAGCTTTCACAAAAATAAAAGCAAATAGGCTGCTTCCATCTTTTGTGAATACCTTTTACCATAAATACCAGGGCATGGTCGGCATATGCAGGACGCCGGTCGCCGTTACCGTAATCGACGACACCTTCGACCCTGTCTTTGTCCACGTTGTAAAATAAGCCTGGATTCAAGGACATTTCGTCAAACATCTATACGCAATACCTATCGAATTCCTTCAGTTTACTAACAACGTCCCGTAGATTTTTAAATAAATGAGGATTGATCCCGCAATTCAGCGGAATCTTCCCCAAAATGTTTGATAAAGTTTTACGGGACGGCAAACTGAAAAACTTCGATAGGTATCGGTAGCCTTTTGGACTCTGCTTATATGCAGACAAAGCAAATATCTTGTCGTCTAAAGTGAAACGCCTACCTTTCGGTTTGAACCGTTGGTTGCGAATCTGGTTCATAATAAATTTAAAAGTGGTATTATTAACATGTTGCAATTCATCAAATAGTGGTATATTCTTAAGTTGTTGCAATTGTTCCCTAAAGGTGGCAGCTTCATTCAGCTGCTGTACCCTGGTGCCGACACCGCCGAATAACCGCAACGGGCTGGCAAGGGTGCCATGGGTGTATTCAGGAATTATTGAGGAATATTATTTTAATAAAAAATTTAATTTTTATTTTTATAATTAAAAAATATAAGGCATTACCCTGCGTCACCCTCCTGAAAAATTTGTACACGAACACATACGTGGGGTAGAGCATACCCCATTTTCTAAATGTTTTAAATTTTAGCGCTTCTTTTTTTCTGTTTTTTTTTTATTTATGATTGCTTCTATAGTGACTGTATTATATTACAAAAACAAACACTTTTACTCAAACAGTGTTTATTAACTAAATAAGAGCAGAAATCAAAATCATTCTATTTTACGCAGCAAAAAACATCACCTTACTAAAACAGCAGAATAAAAAAAAGTAAAGCACATAACTATTAGTCTTATCAACAAACATATACTAAAACTGTGCGGCGCCAGAAAAATAAATAACTATTCAACATTCGGTCAAAAAAAATTATTCATCAATGGTACAGTTTTGACAATATCATTTGGCATGTGTCAGACATACCGCAGTATTACAATCAGCACAGCGGTCCTTAGTTTTTCTATCCTGTGTTTGAGGACATATTACAGGAGGAGGAGGACACGTACATATCCTCCGACTGCTGAATTTGTTGTAGCTTCAACGGTCTCGCCCAAAATTTCGGCAATTTTCACTCTAAGATTGCGTGGAATCCGAAGATTATTTTTTCTTTCTTGTAATGCAGGTTTTGTCAAAGCCAAGCCCAAATCTTCTAGAAAAATACGACGTTTTTTTCTAAAATCTTTTGTATTTGCCTTATAAATTTGTTTGCTGTTCTGACATCTCGTCTACGGTATCCACTCCGCCTTTTGTTACGTTCTAAAATGTAATAATTTCTGGTAGCATTTTTTCTTCACTTGCAGGATCTATTGTGTCATCATGATGAAGTGATGATAACACGAGAACATTTTTATTAATTTTCGGAATGTAGGAAACTAATGTACCTTTAGTCCTTCTGAAACGCAAACATTGAAGACCGTGATTTATCTTTGTTCAATAATTGTGGGGGAATTTCTGCCTTATTCTTTCTAAGGGTTCCTACTGCTGTTAACTTATGCTTATCTCGTAACATTTTCATAGCAGGGTAACTGGTATACTATAGTATACCAGTTATCAAATGTTACATTTCGATTGCTTCCAGATGTAGGGGCTACCACTCGATCAATTACATCTATTGAGGAATTGCTGATCTTATACACACCGTTTGGTTGAATACCTGCATAAATTTTCATATTTATCACAAAAAATGTACGAGCATCTACAAGAGCATGAATTTTTATTCCATACTTCGCTGGTTTGTTTGGAATATATTGCCGAAATGGACAACGTCCTCGAAATGACTCAAGTTTTTTTTTAAATTTTGCTCACGTGTGTAGAATTGAATAGCGCATCGAATGACCATAGTCTGATTCGTTGCTGATAGTCATCCCGGGCCGCTAGGAGTCGGCGTCCGGGAATTTGATATATTTATATTTTAATGTATTGATGGTTGCTAGAAATCCTATACGTACCACGTAGACACGTAGAACAGTGAGACGGCACACAAACCATTAATAACTTTAAAACACATATTATTTGTTTTGTTATAGTACTATATTAACTAAGTTTGTTTTTATAAATATTTTAATGTTTATTTTTAATACCTTATAACTTCAGAACACATATTATTTATTTTGTTATAATACTATATTAACTATATTTGATTATGAATATTGTAATGTTTATTAGTAATCCTCGACAATGAACAAGTTCAGTAAACTTAAACTTAAAGTTGACAGCATACACATTTAATTATTTTTTGGGCTCTTCACGACCGCGCTCGCCTTTCTCCCGGTTCTCTCTGTTCGTTGTACCGCCTCCACGGCCGCCTCGAGCACGGCGTCCTCCACGGCGAGCGCCTCCACTTGATCCACTTCGCTCATTCTCTCTTCGCTCCTGGGCGTGAGCATATCTCCAGGGCAGCTGCACGATTGTGTCCTGGAATATCTGTTTTTTCCTTTCGTTACGCTCCTTCCAGCGTTGCCTGTGTCCTGTAATAAAGTTGTCATTTTGTAAAAAAATGGCGATGTGTAATATCCTTGACTTTGTCAAATGGTCGGACAAAATATTCATGGCAACATTGTCACCTTTCTATAAAATTAATTTAATATTGTATACTATAATTTTCTCTTATTAGTAATTTTTTTCTGTTTGTTGTTTGTTAGATGACGAAGGTTTCTGAAAATGTTTTTCAACACAAGT
This sequence comes from Cryptocephalus moraei, assembly GCA_946251905.1. Classification (NCBI taxonomy): domain Eukaryota; kingdom Metazoa; phylum Arthropoda; class Insecta; order Coleoptera; family Chrysomelidae; genus Cryptocephalus; species Cryptocephalus moraei. Next base: position 18,850,736 of record OX276459.1, read on the forward strand.
AAGTTGTTTGAAACGATGAATAAATGTAGTTATGTAATATTACAAGTTTCAATGTTCATACTTCGAAATAACACTACAAACATCGACGTGGAATAAATTAAAACAACTTTACTTATAGCGCAGTGAAGTAAAAAAAAAACAATTTCAGTAATTCGTATCAGGATGACACCTTTCCAAAACCAAAGTTAAGGTGAAAAGTAATATTCTTAAAAAAGTATCCATTTCAAATGTCAAGATCACTGTTTAAACGTTCTTCTATTTGCGAAAATTGCAAAAGTTATTTGTTTCCAACGGATTGAAAAAACACTGATAAGAAGAAGTATTACAATTTTAGCTTCTTATGGGTTTTTGAAAAGAGCTTCATTTTGGACCTGCTAAAAAAGTATATACAATTTATTTACATAATTGCAAAAACCTACCATCTTTCTAATGTGCAACAAACAAAGAAAAACAACTTAAGTTATCTCGAAACTAACATCAAAAAAAGCCTTTTGCCATCCCTACAAATTCCTTACAATTTGGTAAAAAATTATGAATTACTTTACGAGTTATTGCATTTGTTTATTAAAAAGTGTTTTTTTAACCCGAAAAACGCGGTTGTTGCGGTCATACTAGACCAATTTACAAGGGTTCACTTTACAATCTTATTCATTTTCATCAATTTTTTCAATGCCAAATGCCGACATCTAAATTTCCGAAAATCACTGCGATTACAATACTTTTCTCTCATTCACGATTGAAAAGTTGTACTTTTCGATTGTCATTTTAGTGTGAAAACTGCAATTTTAATGCACTTGTTTTACTTTTAGCACTAGCGCGAAAAATAAAAATAAATTCGACCTGATTCGACCAAAAGTAGCTGTCAGTTGGAGCGTTTTTTTTTCACGAAACAAATTTTCATTACCTTGGTTACTGTGATTTCTAAGATAGTTGGATTGCAACTTTGAATAGTTCAGAATCTCACTTATTTCAGATATTTTTCGAAACATCTTAATTATTGGTGAATGAGAAAAAATCTTGTATGATACATGTGGGAAAAGTACGTTTAAGGCACTTGTTTTAATTACAGAACTCGCTACGCTCTTCCTTTAAATTTTCAAACGCGTGCGTTAAACATGCACTCTTCACACTTGTATCATAAATAGCTATTGTCTTATGAAATGGCTACCCCAAATGAGAAAGTAAAAAATGCTGTTAAAACAATTCGTTACCTACTTTGATTTCCCCGGCCGCTCGGACCGGGTCGCGACTCCTCTTTACTCGCCGACACCGAGGCGACGGCGTCTCCTGACGGAGAGGGTTCGGCTTGGGGGGGCTCGTCCACCCCTGGGATATTGCCTCCCTCTGCAGCTACTACCGTCTCCATCGGTTTCTCCTAAGAAAAATGAGAAAAATTGGAACACTACGGCATACTCTTGAAGTTCAAACGAAATTGCGTTTACTTGAAATGGGTTCCGACGAAATTGAAACGCAACATCGTTTCTCCTATTCATGTTATATTCGCTTTGCCTCCAATATTTGGAGCACTATTCCAATAAAATGCCAATTAACATAAAAACCATTTTTACTTACTCTTCTATTTTCGTCGTCCGACATCACAAATCTTCTTTACTTCTCTAATCACAATCTTGTAACGCGTTTTGGTTGGTGTTGCGTTGTTTCCTCTCGTTAGTCGTAGTCGGCGGCACGACTACGACGAGAGGAAAATGCGTTACGTGTAGAATTGGGCGCTGAGACGGAGTTCTGGAATTCGGCAAACGGTTTTAAAGTCGGTTTACCTCGGGCGCCAGCTTTTTAAGGGTTTACTCCCTAAAGCCACGGGTGAGTTTAGACTCAGGAGAAATGCCAGGGCTGTCCGTAGAAATAAAACCAATAAACGGGAATTACTTAGATTAATTTATTTTAAATCGGAACGGCAACACTGTATAATTAATACGATATGTACATCTCCGGGATAAGCGGAGAGAAAGATAAAAGCGCAAAAACTATTTGTTCGCAGGTGTTTATTTTCGGACGAAAGATCCGAAGTGAGAATGGAACAATTTAACAGCAATTTACGAAATAGAAAGAAATTAATATAGTCTAAGTGTTGGAAAGACGGAAAATACAATAATAAGCTACAACTGGTGAAAATTATACAATTATTCGAAGTATGAAAAATACGAAAAATATAAGATTATTTACAACTATTGAAATTACGGAAAATGCTAAATTACTCTAAGTATTGCCAAATAAGGAAATAAGCTAAACAGTGAAACTACGGAGAAAAATTAATCTGAATATTGACAATAAACAATTTATAAGTATAGAAAATACAAGAACTAATTATTCTACAAGGCAAGGAGAGTAGCGAAAATGAAATTAGTTAGGTTCGTAAAGCGAGGAAAACGTTCAGTTTAAAGTGTCGGTAAAGCGGTCTAATTTAAGCAGAGGCAAGAGAACGAGAATAGAGCGGTCTATGACAGGTATACCTAGACTGATACGCCAATGACGGGCAATCCTGCAGTAACTAGGATCTCTACAAGGATTTCCCCTACGGATTTCACAACGACGGGATGCCAATGAGAGATCGGGAAATAAAACGGATCCCTTAGTGACGGGACGCCAATGAGGAATAAAACGGTCTCTATCTCTACGTATACCTAGACTGATACGACAATGACGGGACGCCAATGTCGTAGTCCTGCAGCACTAGGGGCCCTAAACGGGTTTCCCTCAGTGACCCCACAACGACGGCACGCCAATGTGAAGTCTGGAAATAAAGCGGATTCCAAAATGACGGAACGCCAGAGAGGAATGTGAGTTCTTACCGTTCGAGGACTCGGCCGGCTAAGACTGATTTGAGTTTCCCAATCGACCTATATTTCGCTCTTACTGAACAAACATTCCTTGGCGGGTTATATCTCTCGCCATCTTAAGAAAATTCATTTAATCTTGAATACCGGACATCGAAGCTAGCGCTCCGAGTGAGTGACTTCTAAGTTAATTATGCGAAAGCAGGTTTGGTTGCCTAGCCACGGATTTGCCTCGTTACAATCTTATAAATATCAAACTATCACATATGACCAATACAAAATAGTGAGAAACAGAGTGAACACAGAAATTCAGACAATCAATAGAGGGTTCTGGGAGAAATATTCAATAGACATGGAGCATGATCTATACGGAAGTCAAAGAAAGATATGGAGTATGCTACGAAACCGCAAAAAACCAATTAATGAATATGTACAAACCAAAGCAATAACAACAGAAACATGGGAGAGACACTTTCAAACTCTATATAGTAACACACACACATAGACGAGATAATAGGACCGGAACGTGAAAATGATTGCAGCGAAGACAAAGAGGACCAAAACCACACAATAACAAAACAAAAAATTGAATTAGTCGTGGCTAAGCTGAAAAATCGGAAAGCACCAGGACTGGATAATATTCATAATGAGCTGCTCAAATATGGGGGTAACGCATTAACGGACGAAATGCAAATTTTATTTAATAAAATATACGATAGGACAAACGTGCCAGAACAGTGGAAACAAAGCATCACAATTCCAATTTTCAAAAAAGGTGAAAAAATGGATCCACAAAATTATAGAGGTATCAGTCTGTTAAGCGCACCTTCAAAGGTGTTCACAAAAATCCTAGCAGAAGAAATAATACAGACTGGCATCAGTGAGGAACAACAGGGGTTTCGACAAAACAGATCCACCATAGATGCAATATTCATTTTAAGACAAATAGTGGAAAAAGCCATTGAGTATAACAAAATTGCCTTTATGTGCTTTATTGACCTCACGCAAGCCTTTGATAGGGTTAGACCCTGCGATGTCCTGAAGTTATTAAAGGAGAGGAACTTGAATCCCAAAACAATTGATATCATTAAAGAAATGAACATCGGAAATAGCACCTTTATAAGAGCAAATAATAAGATACCAGTCTCAACAGGAATCAGGCAAGGGGATAGTCTTAGCCCAATACTCTTCAATCTTTTAATGGATAAGATCATCGTGGAAGTAAAATCTGCAGGGAAAGGATATAAACATGCTGATCTCTGTCCAGAAAACGAAGTCTCTGACAATATCGAGAGAACCGAGAAGGTGTAAATTAGCGATCTACAATAAAAGTGTAGAACAGGTCATGTCATTCAAATATCTAGGCGTTAATATCACAAGTAACAGAAACCTTAAAGAAGTCCGAACACAAACGATAGCGGCAGCTAGGGTATCAATCAGGATACCTACGGGACGTAATATGGAGAAACAAACACATGAGTATTGAAGGCAAAACGCGAATTTACAAGACGTGCGTAAGACCTATTATGACCTACGCCACAGAAACACGAGCAGAAACAGCCGCTACTAAACAACTGCTAAGAACAACTGAAATGAAGACGCTAAGATCAATCACGGGCAAAACGCTTAGAGACAGAGTGAGAAGCAGCGATATAAGAACCCAATGTGACATCCTAGACATTGTAAGATGGTCCAGAATAAGAAGACGAGCATGGAGAGACCACGTCGACAGAATGGCTGATAATCGGCTACCCAAAATCGCAAAAGAGGAGAAACCAACCAACCGTAGACCTCCAGGAAGACCCCCCAAACGATGGTACGAAAGCTGGTCATCGGTGTCACAACTTAAGCTACAACTTTGAAAAAACAAGACTTTGTCTTAAAACAAGAAGAAGAAGAAGAAGAAGACAATCTTATACTGGGTGGGACCGAAAGCACCGAAACATGTTTCTCCATGGGGTAGTAATTTTTTTTCCAGAGAGGGGGAATCCTTGAAAATCCCTTGTAGAGACGCGCAATTATCGGTAAAGTATATATATATATATATATATATATATATATATATATATAGTACTTTATCGCGTTGCCATATACATAGATATAGTGCAGGGGATGGGCTATTATCTGTTGTATTTTATTCATACGTAATATATCTTAAGCGGATCAGTTTTGTATATTGCATTGTGTCATATTTATAACTCTATTTTCTGTTGTTAAAACTTTTTAGTTTCATATTTATGACGTACACTAATAAGTGAGAAAACTTTTAAACACATTAGGGCAATATATTTTAACTATTTATACAGTACTGTAAATTTTTCTGAATCTATTGTTTTGCCAGTCCTGTCTGGAAAAACGCAAAGGAAAGTATTTTCATTCGAATCTAGGAAAAAAAACCCGGGAAAAAAGCCCGCAAATAAAACCCCCGGAAAAAAAGACCCCCGGAATAAAAACCACCAGGAAAGAAAACCCCGGGATAAAAATCCCCAGGAAAGGATACCCCCGGAATAAAAATCTCTAGAAAAAAAAAGTCCAGACCTTTTTATATTTACCGCAAAACATTTTTATACTCGATATAATATGTATGTTGATGTTTAATGTTGCTGCTTAAGGGAACCTACACTAATCCAACAACATATCAGATTACAAACTACATAATTATTATATCTTGTCGCTTGTTTTTGTAAAGATTTATATTTTAATCACAATAACTGAATTTTGCTTGTTTGTTAATAAGTTTTATGTGTCATTTTACACTTGTGTTTCATTGATTAATCGTGTAAAAATTGTACGTGCATTATATTATGCATAAATAGATTTTTTACATTAAATATGGCAATGTGTGTTTTTTCGAGAATTTTTTCTGGGGGTTTCTCATCCGGGGGTTTTCTTTCCTGGGGGTTTTTATTCCGAGGGTATTTTTTCCTAGGGGTTTCTATTCCGGGGGTATTTTTTCCGGGGATTTTATTTAAGGGGTTTTTTCCGTTTTTTTTTTCCGGATTACGTTTCATTCACACCCTAGAATCATTCAAAATATTCTAAAATAATCGTTATGCACATTTGAATCAAATATAAAACATTTATCTCTATTGTTGTAAAAAACTGTGTACACGGTTCGACAGTTGGAAAGGGTAGTTTCAGTTATTACAAACAACCTCTCCTAGAGATTCATCAATTTTTTAGTGGAACCATTTTCAAATAAACAATGAAAGTGCCAAAATCACTTTTATTTATAACTCCAAATGGCTTAGATGTTGGCTTTTGCAGTCAACAGACAAGTTTTAGGGAAAACAATTATCTTTAGAATGAAGTTTCTACATTTAAATTGCATTATAGATAACAAAATTATTGAAAAAAGAAGGCAAAATGGCCATTTTTAAATATTCTTAAGTAATAAATTTTTAATTTGTTATTGGAATGAAGTCAAATGTTTACAATTTGTAAGTTGTAATGTACTTTATAATTATACAAAAGATGGGCTCCATCGGTTTAGTAATTTTTGCAAAATGTTAATTGTTTATCCCGTTTCTAGAAAAAATCAAAATTTTCTAAGTCCTGTCCTGTCGATTTTTCTGAATGGATCTTAACAATCTTGGGGTCATCCTGTTCGTAAAGAGTTATATTAACGTTCTATGTAAAAAAACAATACATTTCTTAATGTGTATTTATAAAAAGAGGGTTAACAATAAGTGTAGCTTTTTAAGCTTATAAAGATTAACAATAACTGGGTTGGTTTTTGTTCCAACTTTATGGCAATGTATTATTCCAAACTCTGATTCAAAAATACCCATTTCAAAAGGAAAAAAAGCCCTACAACCTTTGGGAGCCAAGATCGCCTTTTTTTAAAGCATTTACCGTCGTTATAATTAATAATATTAAGGGCTGAAACTAACATGATTTTTAGAAGAAGAGTTGAAGTTTCCAATGGCACTTTAGGCGTTTAAAAAAACCGAACATTGTTTAACGGAGAGCACTATAAACAAAGAGTATTTGTGCGTCTTCACTTTGCTGCTTGGAGTGGGGAAAACATTCCTCAGAAGAAATTCCCCCGGAAAAAATTGTAACGCCCTGTATATCAACAGTTGTTGTTTTCGTAAACGTGTTATGAATCGGGATTTGTGTCCTCGTTAATCAAACAATTAAGTAACTCTTCAACAGGAAATTGATTCCAAAATGCGTCTAATGAGATCATAACCTTTCCAAATTTATTACTTTGTTTTTCCTAGTTATACGAAAGTAATTTCAAAAAACCCTTCTAAAAATGACCCTTCTAAATTTATTAGTCTGTTTCTTTTTCTACTTAAAGGAAATTAATGCCAAAAAGCGTCTAATGAGATCATAACCCATCCAAATTTATTAGCTTGTTTTCACTCCTAAGTTGTATTTCGTCTAAAGACAACCAATTCATTCATAGACACATAATTAACTTATTTTTCTCTCCTAATTGGATAAAACGTTATGTACAAAGAAAGCCGATTCATAATAACCAAAGGGCGGATAAAATGCAAAATGCATTTTTTGCATTATTTGCATTTTCTTCGTTTTTTTCTTCAAATTTGCATTTTTTTTTTCAATCGTGCATATTTTGCATTTTTCTTTACAATCTGCTGGATATTTAGAAAAACAATGTACTGATGAGTGACAAATCAACTTATTGACAATATAAGTTATAACTGGAACTGTAATCAAGTACCTTTACTATCTGGCAGTGGTTCCTGTCATAAGGGTTGTTTTTACCTGGGTAGTCTAATAGGAGGAGGATGTACTTAATGACATATTATACTTAAAATTCGTAGAAAGGCTTATTTTGATCGCGGGGCAGGGTTAGCTGTTAGTGTTAGTGTGTTTCTTAATCCTCTCCGGCCATTGTACCGGTTTTAGGACCAGGTTGATGTTCTTCCAATTTGTCACTACCTTTAGAGAAGTTAAATTCAACGGTTGTTCTGTAAAGTTAAAAATGCCCAAGACAAATTTAATTGAAGTGTGGATTAAACCTTATAGTGAACTGAAGTGGGATGGTGACAAATTATTTTGCACAGCATGTTCGAAAATAGTATGTACATAGAAAGCAATAACTACCTAGATTAATTTAACTGAATTAATACTGAATAACTTAGTATCTTTATAACTTAATTTAATTAACTGAATTAGTAATTCATTTACTTGCTTACAATATTCCAATTATGGCATATATTTTGAGTGGATATCTACGTAGATATCAATTAATGTGGCCATTCATAAATTACCTGACGCATTTTTGCACTTTTTACTTTATCAAAGAATTGTGAATGGCCCCTATATATGTCAAAGCTGCTGAATTTATTTTACTTTCAATTTTAAGTCCTATTCTTCTTTTAAAATTAAGAAACAAAACATATTTTAACAGTACCTTCTTCATATTTAGATCCATGCTGCAAAAAAATTCATAGTGGAGCAACATGTGAAGAGTGGAAAGCATATCGCAAGTTTGAATAAATCGAAACAAGGCGCTAAACAACATCAAACTCTAACGTCCTGTTTACAGAAAAAGTTAAAAAATTATCCACAGAAGCAGTTCAATGAAAAACTTTGCAAGGCTATGGTGGCGGCCAATATTCCATTGAAAAAATTATATAATTTTCATTTAAAATCATTTCTGAAAGAATTTTGTTCATTTAATATTCCGGATGAATCTGCTTTAAGGAAATCGAGTGTTGATGTAATCTACACCGACACGATAGCGACTATAAAAAATATTATATGCGAGAATTACTTCTATGTTATTGTTGATGAAACGATTGATTCGACTGGAAGATATATTGCACATTTATTAATAGGAGTTTTAGAAGAAAACACTCCATCCAAATCATTTTTAATTTCTTCAAAACAACTTGACAAATACTTAACAATCACCAGATTTGTTCAAGATTCTTTGAGTAATTTGTTTTTACCAAATACTGTTCCATTTGAGAAACTCATTTTGTTTTTATCTGATGCTGCCCCATATATGACTATGGCTGGTAAAAATTTAAATTTTTTTTACCCAAATCTAATTCACGTTACTTGTTTAGCCCATGCCATTAACAGAGTCGCAGAATTAATAAGAAACCAATTTTCTATTGTTAACGACTTGATAGGTTATATGAAGAAAGTATTTATTAAGTGTCCATCGCGAATTCAGTTTTATAGAGAAAGACTTCCGGGAGTTCAACTGCCGCCAAGACCTGTCATAACTAGATGGGGAACATGGCTTGATGCAGCAATGTTTTATGCCGAACACTACGATGAAATAAAGGAAGTTATTACCGATTTGCATGATTCCTCTTCTGCGGCTCTTTTAAAATGTCAAGAAATATTTACAAATTCGACTCTCCACAATAAACTCTTATTTATAAAACTAATTATTCTTTTGTTTCTAAAACTATGGTTCAATTGCAAAATACATGTATGACTCTGGTTCAAGCAGTTCAATTATTAAATGTTTTTGAAGCGGAATGTAAAAAGGTACATGGAAACATTGGAAAGTTAGTTTTGTCCAAATTTTCCAGTACTATACAAGCTAACGGAGGATTTTCTGTGTTAAAAACTGTTGCAATAATGTTTACGGGCGACTTTAATTGTATAATTGATGTAGAACCAAATATTTTACATACATTAAAATACGCTCCTCTTACGTCAGTAGATGTAGAACGAACTTTTTCTATTTTCAAACATATGTTTACTGATAGAAGACAATCTTTTCTTATTGAAAACTTTGAAAAACATATAATTATAAATGCATTTTGTGCCAGCATTAATGAATGAAAAATGAATTATTATTTTACAGTCTGTTTTTTTTCCTATTTCTTTTGTATATCTATGTACCTATACATAATATAATATAATATAATATGTAGTATTGAAACTAAATTGTGGTTTGTAATAAAATCAGATACATTTTAAACAAGAGTATTCTTTTTCCTTAATCCAGGACGATCCAAACGAAAAAAAAAAACGTTTTTTAAGCATTTGCATTTTTTACCAAATTTTATGCATTCCTTGCATTATTTTGAAATTTTCGTGCATTTTTTTGAAATTTTCGTGCATTTTAATGCGCATTTTTTTAAACTATTCACGTGCATTTTTTCCGCCCTTTGATAATAACAATAGATTAGATTTTCTCGAACAGGATTAAAACCCGTCGTTGTCGCTTCCTTAAACACTTTTCGTTCTCGACCTTTAAACGAGACCTACCTACGTATCAAGTAAACCGAATCTTTTGTAAAATAATTTAAACAGTTAAAATAAAGTTATTAAATCATCTAAAAGTGTTTCCCCTCCGGAATCTCAACAAAATGGCCCCGGAAAAAATTCCCCCTGAACATAATTCTCCCGTAAAAATTTCCACATATTATGTAAACACAGTGACAATTCGGTAATACGAAGTCATTTGTAGATCCCGGTCAATAATGCTACATTTATTCGATTAACCGAACATTGACAATTTGATAAAGGTAAGATTAAATAGTAAGTACTACAAATTTATTTCACTGACCCAAAACGCAATCTCGTTAAACCGCAGCTTGCGGTATTTTCGTAGAAGAGCAAATTATCCTGGGTGGAATGTTTAATGTGTCCATAAGCCCTTAACGAGGATTAAAAATCGTGTGTATCTGTTATTTAAGGGTTTTACCTGAAGCTCGCAACAAAACTACAGATGGGACATTAGGGAATTCCCAACACAAATGGGGATAGTTCCGATAATTGAAAAGTTTAAGAAAAAGAAGTATGAAGAAATTGCTACCCTTCGTCGTACATTCATTTATTTAGTTTAGCCGAAACAGATTTCAAGTTACCATGGAGCTGTTATGTCTAGTTAAAAGTTAAATAATAAAATTGAACAATTGAATATTAGGTCCCTACCACAACACAAAAAGGAAACAAGCTGTAGATTACAAAAAAAATTAAAAACTTTCTGTATTGAATATGTAGAAAACATAATCAATTCCTCTCGTCAGTTAGCCACAATGTAAAGTTACGCCCTCGTTAAATGTTCTTTCTCTTCATTTCTGTTGCCTTTTTACCGGGAAGTTTTTTTTTTGTAGGGAATTTTTTCCGGGGAAATTTTTTCCGGGGAATTTTTTCCTACATTCATTACCAATACAGTTGCATTACAAGGACAATTTGAAGCCCTTGGCTTGGAGTTCTGAATAACCCCCATTCCATTACAGAAAAAAAAAACCGCTGTTCTGACATTTATCGGATGAGTTATTGATTTGTTTATTAAACCAAATTGCAAAATGGAAAAATAAACAATTACGTGCAACAACCTCGTGCTGATGGTTCTACACATGATCCTACAGTTATTGCTGAAAAATCTGGTTTTCTAACGGGTGTGAGATAGCCACATCCACAAATTTTGTAGTACGGTAAATAGGTGCTATTTTTTAGTATCAAAATTTGTGGTAAAAACGTACTAGAAGAGAATGTTTATTACTAATGAAATGTATCCGATACGATTTACCGCCCTAGCTATCGTTTGGGTGTTGATAGATGGGGTAAATGTAGAAAAAATCGAAATTATTTATTAAAAAATTAAAATTAAAAATTATTTTAACCACCCAAATCAATTTTTATACTGAAAATTTTTATCGGAAAATATTAATTTTTACATCATGTATCCCCCTGAAATAGTTTCAGGTAGAAAATCAGGGGATGCAATGGTCATTCGGGGGTTAATACGTTCCATATGGAAAAAAATATTTAGTATCTAAACCAATTTGCCAAACCAAAAAATCCATTTACCGGAACACTGAAAAAAAAATGAAAACCCGCGGTAATTTTGATTGGCGCCCGGGCCGTTTTTTAGGCCCAGTCCGGCCCTATGCTCCTAATTCAGTGCACATCTTAATGTTACTGGGGGCACCATCAAATGTTATGGAATGTACCATTGCCCTAGTTTCATTAATTAATTCAACACACTGAATCAAGAGCTTGAATCTTTCCAAGTTAATCCTAAAATAAGGAAGTATCCCACTGGGATTTTCCAATGATCATTGATTGGTACTGCCATAAAAACTAAGGCATATTTAGCCAATGTAACATTATCCATATCAAATGAGTCATTTGTGTTTGACCCAAACTCAATTCCCCCATAAAACCGATTATTGTTAAAAATAATTTGTTCACGAATGGACATTTCGTCAACACAAATATTAATAAAGGTTTTCTTTTCTGCGGCCTTTATTTTTATCGCATAAAGGCTTCGGCTGTGAATCCTGGGGCCCCGTTTACTACTCGGTACCACTGCTTTATTGTGCTTTGATGAGGTAAAAGATTTTTCCAGACAGAGCGAACATACAAATATGCCCGCGGAGAATAAAAATGAAGGGTAAGGGCAGAACATCTTACTTTCTCAGAGTACTTATGACTTCCTTTTAAGTGTCTCTTCATAACCTCCTGCATGATATCTGGTAAGAATTGCTGAAATTAAAAATTACTTCTAAATTAAATAACAAATAACTATGGTTCAGTGTTTCTCATGAGACTTAACTGTCCTGGGTAATTCCACATTTTTAATTTTTTGTTTTCTGAAAATATTTTTTTTATATAGCTTCGAAGAGCGGGTCCCACCACAACGGGTAACCTTTGAATGCCGTAGAGGGTAGAATATAAAATGTAATATCTGCAAATTGCAAATCTCTGTCTTTCGGGCATCTGTGTAATCTGTGCTGTATGTGTATTTGTTGTCTTTCTTGGGTTGTTTAATTGCGGGTTCTATGATTTTAGGTTGAGTCTTCCAGCGACTAATTTTTCAAAATAATGCAAATAATGTTAATGTTGAAGTTTAAGTTTTGGTTTATAGTTTGGGAAATAATCAAAAATATTTTACCAAAGTTATTATATATTTTATTATGTATTTGAACATGAACAGGGAATAAACAAAATAAATGAAACAGCAGGTAAATACAAGAACAATAACTTCATCAAAAAATATATTTATTTACAAACTAGGAATTTTAACTAATGAGTAACATAAAACATAATTATGTGGCAAGAAAACTAAGACTTAATGATATCAATATTGTACATTAATATAATGGAGCAGAAACAGCAGGTAAGTACAAGAATATATAATATTTACAAACAAACTAGAAATTCTAACTAATCAGTAACATTAAACATAATAATTAAGTAGCAAGAGAACTAAAACTTAATATTAATATGGTAGATATACTTAAGGTGTAACCAAATATACAAGTTAAAAATGTAAATTGGTAAAAAATGTAAATGTTATTGTGTAAACTCATGTAACACCTATAGATGTCGACTAATTATTACAATTTATAAATTTCATTATTCAAATTTGAAACCAAATCTTTGTTAATTTCAAATTCATAACAGGTCTGTTTTTTGTATGTAAAATACCACTTTTTGTTTTGGTTCCCAGTCGATTACGAATCTTGGTTTTGTTCAAATTAATTTGGAAAGAGATCCTTTCAACTGTTGCACTTGAATGAGGTAAACAGAACAATTCGAAGACGAAGTGACATAGATTTGGAAATAGCACTGTATCATCGCACTTGAATGAGGTAAACAGAACAATTCTAAGACGAAGTGACATAGGTTTGGAAATAGCACTGTATCATCTCCTGCTTTTAACTTACTAATTGTTATCCAAAATTCTAGAACTGTACTGTTAGGTATAGATTTTGTAGTTCACGCCATTCTCGATCAATGTCATTTAATTTATTTTGTGTTACTAAATTTGGAAATAATATAGCCAAAGGTGCAATTGAATTGTATTTTCCTGTTAAAACTGAACTTGGGTCAAGTAAGTTTAGTTGTTTAATAATTTTTTGGGATGTTTCTTTAAAGTTGAAACGTTTATAAATTTGTTCACATCCCTCAATAAGCAATTCTGAACATCTTTTTCTAAAATTTAATAATACTTCATTATTTAAATTGTGCATGTTGTTTTGGATTTTTCCAACAACCAGTGCAACTAAGTAAATATCTTCGATTGGCATGAAATTATGTGGATTTCTAAATTCAATGTTTTCTATATCTGTGACATCAAGATATTCTTTTTTCAGGTAACACTTTAAAATAGTAAGAATATTTTCTACTCTTTGATATACAATATGAATTTTGATGGTTTCTGTTTGCATCTCTAACGTTAAGCTGGTAAAAAGTGGCAAAGCAAAATCCAGAAATTCTAAATATAGTCGCACGGAAGGATCCCGAAGTTGTATAAGGATTGGCTCAGCAGCTGCTTTGTCAAGCAAATGGGCATTGGTGAAGTACAGAGTTAGGGCGTCAAATTGTTCTAAAAGTCTTCTAACCACCGCAAGCAGTGATAGCCATCTAGTTTGACTGAGATGTAAGATTTTGTGAGGCTTTATTTGCAGATATTCTTGAAACTCAGATCTGATTATCTTTTAAAACTGTATTTTAGATATGAATAAATGTTTCGAACGGTATCCTCAATGGAAGAAGACAATTTTTCACAAGCATAACCTGCACATAAAGCGAATGAGTGACAAATGCACTTCATTATAAATAAATTTGGAATGTCATTTTTTAATAAAATAGAGAGAGAATGACGGACTCCCACCATTGTACTAGCACCATCGGCTGCAAAGCCAATCATATTATTTTTTTATGGAATGTTGTTTTGTGTAAAGAAATCTGTTATTGAAGTATTAAAGAGCGTTTGCTGTTGCTGAAGGTACCTGAATTATTCCCAGAAATAAATCCAAAACATTATGCATTTCGCCATCGAATGTTCTGACTACCAATGCCAAATGTTTAAGGTCTCCCTTGTCAGTCGATTCATCGACAATAAGTGAGAATTTATTTTTGCACAATAAACTTAATACTCTTTCAAAACAAAATTTTCCAGTTACATTGTTTACAATTGCTGTAGTTTTGGTTCTCCCACAAGTTACATTTTTAGCAATTTCAGAGTCAGAATAATTTTTTTTATTTAATTTTGCCAGATGGTCTAATGAACTGAATGCAATGTTATGTTCAACTGCAAAAGTACATAATCGAATTTGAGCTTCTTTTACTTTCTGTTGCAAAGATATTTTGTGTTGAAAAGTAGCCATACCTGTCAACGTTTGTTGTCGCTCGGTTCCCTTGCTGTTTAAGAGATGCTTTTTTCCCTTGGCGTGCTGTTCAATTTCGGACTTACCACATAGAAGATCTTTATTGCAGGCCTTGCAGTAACAATATGTTGCTCCCTTCTTGCTTGGAGTGAGCCAACCTTTAAACCTGGCGTCCTCTTCCCACCTTGGCTGGTACTTTTGGTCGTAGCTTATTTTGTTCTTTTTCGGGATTGAAGGCAATTCTTCATCGTCTGAGCTAGAAGATGATCTTGAGGGTGGGTTGTCTCCAGCTCGCGAAGTTGAAGCCATGATTGGTTGCTATAAATATATGATACTTTTAGTCAGAACTCAAATCAAATTTCAAATATTTTCAAAAAAATAATTTTTTTGCAAATACAAGTAATAGTAATGACAATAACGAGGTTTTCCTAGTTTAATAGAACTTAATTTATTAAAAAAATTATACATACCTTTTAATATTTAAGTTATACTGGACGTATTCGATGAATAATTAAAAAAATAACTGAGAAACTTTCACCAACAGTTCACACTTTTCAGTTTCATCAAAGCAGTCTTATTAAAGAATGGCGCATGCAAATGCAAATTTAGTTCGTCGTCTATTTATAAGCTGAATTAAAAAAAATCCCCATTGCTGGGTGAAACACTTTATTTAGGTACGCACAAGTAATTTAAAAAAATCCCCATTCTTGTGTAAAACTTGTTTTCGCACAAGTAGATTAAAAAGAATCGCCATTGTTGGGGGACACACTATTTACGTAAAAGAAATTTAACAAAAATCCGTATTCTTGGGGAAATATTTATTTTGGCACTAGTAATTTAAAAAAATATGATACAAAATTTGAATTTTCAGTACAGTATACCTACCTTCCCATGATTAAACACTGTAAGGCTAATCACAATTCCGCAAGTGAGGTAACCTGTCTCTACTAACCATGTCGGTAAATCGATTTTTTTAATGGCAGAAAAAGGGGTTGCATTTCATCGATTTTATTTTTCGTTGTTTTATTTTTTTATAAAGGATATAAAAAAAATCAACACAATAGTACTCATGTAAAACAAATAATAAGTAATTGTAGGCTTATTGTTTAAAAATGGTATAAGCTAAAAACGTTATTTTTTTATTTCTCAGGTAATCATACAGAAAACATTGCAACTTTATTATTCGACGTCTTCGAATTGTGTGTTTGTTTGTGTGTTTTTTAATACACGACTTGTCATTTTTGCATTATAATTGCTCTTCACAGGAAAATCGTGACAGGAATTTTTTCCCAATTAATTGCTTAGTTAGAACTAAACCAGAGATTGTTTCAGAACTTAGCGCATTTGTCTGTTTTGTTTTTAAATAATCTATTGATGAAAATATCCTTTCCACATTAGCCGAAGAATGCGACAGAGAAAGGATATCTTCAACAAAACGAGATAACACTGGAAAGACCGGTGTTCCATTGCCCAGAGTAATGGTTTTAATATTTCGCCAGAAAACTTGCACGTCATCGCTAAACGACTGAATGGCTTGATGATTTCTTAGTAGTCTCCATTCGGAATCTAAACTTTGGAGCACGCGACCAGTTACGAGATTAGGAAATAACAAGGCGACTTCTGTATTTGTATGTACAACTCCACTTTTAACAACGGTTGAGTTCAAAAAAGTAATTTTTTTTATAGAATTGTTTTTAAGAGGAAATCTAGCAATGATTTGGGTACAACTTTAAATGTAAAAATCCAAACAACGTAGTTTACAAAATGTAATCTGTTCATCTGTTAGGTTTAGTTGCGTCAGGAAGTAGCAACTTTTGCTCCAAAATACATGTTTTCTATAGTTAAGTAATTTCTGCGATTTTTAAAATCACTATTTTCGATTGGAGTGGTGGTCACATAATTTCTTTGAAGAAAGCAGTCATAAATTGTTTTCAAAACGACACAAATATTATCATACAAAACACGTAATTTTGGGGACTCTGATTGCATTTCCACATTTAAATTAGTAAATAGATGAAACACAAAATCCAAAAATTCTAGAAATAATTTTGAAACTGGATCATTCAGTTTTTACAGTATATTATTTGCAGCAAGTACATCATTACTGCTAACAGCATCAATAAAATAAAGTTTTAGCGCAGCGTACTGTTCTAAGATTCTAACTACCACACTATGAACTGAAAGCCATCTGGTTTGCGATGGATGTAGAATTTTGTGGGTCTTAATGTTGCAAAATTGCTGAATATGGCTTAATTCACAAATTCTTTTTGGGCTAGAATTAAAATAATTGTAAATATTGCGGCAGAGATCTTCGACATACCTAGGTAACTTGTGACACGCATATGAAGCGCACAGATGAAACGAATGGTATATACATTTTATAATAAATAAATTGGGTACATCATTTTTTAAAAGTGTCATTAAGAGGAGATAAGAAATGAGACATCTGTAACAGGAGCAAGGAGCACCTTAACCTTTAAGGTCGGAATCACTAACCTGCTCCTTGCTCTGTTACAGATGTCTCATTGGAATTGCTTTATCGACCCCCTCCTCACCTGTCTAGACAATTGACCTTGACAATGTCCGGAACCTAATTCCCCCCCTCGCCGGTCTGGGCACCCCCATGAATCTTGACAATGACCGGGGCCTGGACCCCTCCCACCCATGTCTAGACAACCTCTCTAACCGGGGCTATGAGTATTCCTGAACAATTTATTTCCCCAGAATTTCAATTTATTTTAATTAAAGGAAAATATTTAACAACTGAATTTATTTTTGGCTTTAGAAATAACATATAAATACACTTCAATTATAGATTGGACATATCTACGGATTCCCTCGCATTCATTCTCCCAATAATGGCAGGAACAGGTATCTGGACCTTCGGTGGTTGAGTCTCTGGACCACGGGCAGCTAACAAAGTGGGTTCCAAACCTCGATGTTCGTTTTCCTTGGGCCTGTCGGGTTTTTAATTGTCGTTCATATCCACAAGTTCATCCTTGTGAAATGGTGTTACGTAGTAACCATACTCATCCAAAAACTTGTTAACGTTCACATTACCAAACGCATCCAAAAACTTTTCAACGAGCACACTTTCACCAGCCATACTTCAGGTTATATGATGTAGATACTACGAGTACTCTTAACGGAATGAATGCTAGAAAGCAGCAGAGGTGGTAGTGATCGTGGTAGTGGGGGCAGCTGGTTAGGTGGGGGGAGTGAATGTTCGAGGAATCAAGTTCAAACAAGTCGTTGCAAGTTCCAACTTGATCCCCATACTTAAGAAGATCTAAATCACCTTCAGTTGGTGTAATGAGAAAATGGCCCCAAGCTAATGTGTCATAGGTGTGTGGGATGAAACGTCTTTTATCGTCTTGTGAAGACAAAGCAATTTTATTTTTTAATCCTGTATAAACTGTATGAAGATGGGAAGAAAAAATATACATTTTACGAAAAATAGACCCTCCATTCTCAACAGTCTGAATATAATTCGATATATGAAGTTGATTCTTTATGACATTTTTAGAGATTCCCTTTTTTACAACATCAACCGCTTTCACACAATAAGCTTTAGCACCAGTACCATAGAAACTTTCTATAGGTATTCCTGCAAATTCATTTTTCCTACAACTGATATGGTTTGTGGAATATTGTGAATATTGTTTGTTGAGTAGTTTGACGTGTCAAAATAGTCGATATTGGTTTTAATGTCATCGTATACGTTTTCGGTGAAAATCTCCAAAATAAACGAATCTGTGTCAGTGCAGCACAAGTTTGCCTTAGCACCATATTTCTCCCTAATGAAACCATAAAAAAAATCGTAAAGTACTGTTTTAGAAATGTCCAGAATAGAAAAACCAACATAAAGAGGTTTATGATATGATACTTTTGTTTTCCCCACCAACTTTTTTTTGGTGTTTGCCACCAAATTTTCATCAAAGATTGAACATGATTTAAAATGTGGTTTAGCCATTAACGCTCTGGCTCCAACAGACCCGACTTTATTTTCCCAGTGTGTGCATAATTGTATATCTTGTCGTTTATCGACATTTTCCATAGTTTCACCGAAAATTGAATTTATTAGTAATTTGAACAAATCCCTTTCAAATTCATTGGAAGCGGAATTTCTTAAAGTGGTATTGAAGTCGATGTACGGCTTTAATCACGGTGATTGGGAAAACGTTAAAACTATGTACTTTTTCTAAAATTAAACCGTATTTTAAACACTGTTTTAGATTTCTATAATGAATGATATATTTATGTTTGCTATATAAATTGGGGATTAATTTTGACATTTTACGACCAGGAGGGATTATAGGTTCCGGACAAAAGCGGAAATCATTATGGCATTCATGTAAATTTGACGGATATTTTAAATCTACTTCCAGTACATACCCTTGTGAGGAATTTTCATCAATTAAAGATAAATCTAATGATGTGATTTCATTTTCTTCTAAAATTACTAGTTGGTAAAGCCTGTTGCATCGAATAACCGTATAAATTTGTGGCATCGAAATAAACAATGTATGAAGTTGGTTTCGAAATATCATAATCGGGTACAAATTTATTGTTTGCTACAGCTTTTCTTCTACTACATTGACTAACACCACCGCGAATTCCCCTTTTAAAAAAATATATGATATCTATGTCAGTGAGAAGTTCAAGTTCAATTTGAGTAAAGCATAACATGGCATCCCAACTCAAAGAAGGTGCAGTCAAGTAATGGGTCGGGTCTAACTTATACTTAGTCATGCAAACCTGTCTGAAAATTTCAAATACATCTGCAAGAAGAAGTACATCAGACTTTAGGTAAATATCGGAATATTCTCCTACAGATGAACAGTGGAAAGTATGCCACATTTCTTGAGCTCGACTTTACTCTTCTTGAGAAAGTGATTCCCCGGTAAGTGTATCAAAAAAAATCTCTATGGGAGGTCATTTTTCATCTAACTTGTGAAACGAATCTACGTAACTATATGGAAAAACCCCCTTACGCCTTACCAAATTAAATTCATTGTCTTGTGGAAAATGTTTGCGTACTTCACTACACTGATCGGAATTTAAATTTTGACTCAACTTATCAAGAGATCTAGACAGGAAGCGGAAAGAGTCAACAAACCGTAATGAAATATAGGTATCTGGTACTTGAGGATTGAGTGATTTTTCAACTATAGTACGTTTTGAAAACGAGACATTTTTCCTTGTTTTGAGCTATTATTGACATCGCTTCACCTTTTGGACACAATTTTTTAATAAACAAATGACAGTCATAGTTTGTGAGGTTATGAAAGAAGATAGGAGTAAACTTTGCGGTTTAAAAATTCAAGTTACAAATGGAGTGGGCGGGGCCACGGTAGAGACCACTCAGATGACAATGGTCGTGTACCTTCTCGTTCTGTGATAAAGGTTTATCACAGATGTGGCAAACTGAACTTTTTTGAAATAGATCTTCTTGTCTGGTTAGTGGTATCATCTGTTTTACATGTTTTAAGTGTGTGCAGTAAAGTGAGTAAGCGATATCATCTAACTGTTGTGTAAATATTTCGGTAACATTAAGACCTCGATATGAATAATATTTCGAATAAGCATCATCGAAATTACACACGTACATCCCAAAAGAGTAAGGTTCATGTTCAAAAGTTTTCACCGTAAAAGACTTGTCACTACTTGGTTCATTATGATGAATCGCTTTCAAGATACTCTCAAAATCGGCATAAATGACAAACGGCCCTGGCAACTGTTTTTCAATATTAACAAACATGAGAATATTTTGAGGTATAAGCTCACCACATTTGTTTGTAATAAGATTAGTTGACGGTGTTTTGGTGTAAATGTGGTTACAATCGTTTCGCTGATGCATGGCCAACTTTTCAGGCTTCCTGAAAAATTGCAAGCAACCGTCACAAAAATATATTGATCCGTGTCGTTTGGAGAGTTGTTTATGCACTAACCCTGAGAGGTTTTTGAAGAGACAATAATGGTTGTTACCATCATCATCACCTGAAATAAGCAACAAGTTCACATGGGTAGGTTTACGGTGTTGTGTAAAATGTAACGGTCCCACCACCTCGGTGACGTATTTACCATTTTCGAATTTTGTTTCAAGTCCATACACATTCACTGAAATAATATTATTCATGTCTTCAAATTTAGATACATCTTTTAACCTAACAGGAAAATCGATTCCTGTAAAATCTAACAAAATATCATAATGGGGGTATGACGACACTCGAGTTGGTTCACCAGTTGCTGGAAATATCGCTGCTATAATACTCCACGCGAAGCACGCATTGTCTGAATTTTTTATGTTTAAAACACATTTTGTGGACTATTGATTTAGGAAGTTTAATGTATGAGGACGCCGACACTGTGCTAACTTGTTAACTTGTTAACATCCAAAAATAGAATATTTTTCAAGGCCCATCCGGAATCACGTGCTTGGAAGTCTGACATTTGTGATTGGATTTCTTCTTTAAAGTCTTCATAAAGTTGATTAAGTTCATTAGAAGCAGTGAGAACTTTATTTTTTGTATTAGAAAACTTTACGTCGGAGAGATCCTTTTCAGGTATAACGTAAATGCCAAAATGCTCCATGTTGATTTTCAGAGTATGAAATCGAGCTAAGTACTCTGAAAGTATATCTAGTACCTTGGAGTGTATTTCTGTAAAGAACGTTTGTGGAGTGATGTGATTCTCATCAGTGGAAACCCTATAGCTGGCTATGCGACACTTGAATGCGTGGTGTAGCTTTTGGATGTTGGCTGAAGAGTTTAAAATTGGTCTATGTAGTCTTCTGCGATCAGAAACAGGAACACTCGGAGCTGGGGCATCATTATCCCGAACACTTGGAGCAGGGGTACCAGTAGTTAATTTAAGTTGTTTACTGGTTGTGGCGCCGGTATTACAGCTGAGACGCTTATGACGAGATAAATTATATGAAGTGGTAAACGATTTTCCACACATTTCACACGTATGATTTTGACACGTACGTATATGACGTGAGAGACGTCCCATAGTCTGAAAATTTCGCACACTTTTCACACTGCATGGTTAGGCGTCTGGTTCAGAACTAACGTGTTTCAGGAATCTGCTAGGCATTTCAATCATCAATGTGTTCTAGAAAGCTATAGGCAACCACCCATACGTAGACTCGGAAATACGGGAAATATTGACATTTTATAATATCTGGGGTATGTCACACCCCACGTAGTTGATGCAGGGATAAAAATTGAAATAAAATATTTTGTGACATTTACATGAAAATAAACTTTTTTATGTCTCTTGTTTGACGGGTTGTTCATTGGAGTTTGTATTTGTTCATTTTCTCATTTAGGACCGTCCTTAAAGTAGGAGTTCCTACCCACAACTTTTTTCTATAAACATTCTGTAAAAAAAACAACAATTTATTGATTATTAAAATTATTACAAATGGTTCTTACTGATTGTACTCGTTTTCATCACTCCCGAGTCTTCCAAATTTATAATAAATTGGTTGTTCCCTTGTCTTATAACACTACCAAGGCTTCGATACTCGTTTTCAGTTTTTTCGATTTTCTTTCCAACGTTCTTCCAATGATCGGGTGTAATATTGTTGACCTCTTCATTGATAAGTTCAACAACTTTGTTACTAAATTTAGAAAACTGATTTTTTCTTCTAACGCATTTTTTCAGTTGTCCCCAGATCATTTCAATTGGATTGAAAACACAGTAATACGGTGGCAGTCTCAGAACTGTATGGCCGTGTTGCTCAGCCAAATGATCGACAACATATTGTCTGCGGAACGTCTTAGTAGCAAGCACTTCAAGAAGTTGTTTTTTCACGTAATTCATTTCGAAATACATATAATTTTTTATTAAAAATTCCTGTATTTCCTCTTTTGTAGAAGCGGAATTTGGAATTTTTTTGAACGAGAATGATATGGAGCGTTGTCCATCACAATAACACTTCTTGGTTTTATGTTAGGTAACAAGTTATCTGTAAACCACTCTTCAAATATGTCAGCATTCATATTTTGATGATAGTCGACATTGCAATGCTTCACTTCTTTTCCGCATAATTTAAGGCTGTTTGGCACCCAACCTTCTTCCGATCCACAATGAAGAATGACTAGCCGAGTTCCCTTGGAAGGTGGAATATCTGATGAAAGCTGGCACCTACTGGAATGATCCGTCCAACCTTTTAAAGCCGTGTCGTGGGTATCATACCAGGTTTCATCTAAATAATAGATTGACCTTCGTTGTTGTCTAAATTCCGCTATTTGTGCCAGGTAATGGTACCGCCATTCCACTATTCGTCTACTTTCCATAATAGTAGTTCTTTTGTCAACTTTGTCGAATCTGAATCCAAGCTTCTTTACCCAATTTCGTAAGGTGTTATCGGAGCATTTTATATCGTATTCTTTTTCTTTCAATTTGTTGCTCAGCATTTCAATTGTTGGTACAAGACTATTCTTATAAAATTCATATATTTTACTCCGTATTAATTTCGATGTTTCCAAAGTTAGTTCTTTTTGAATCCCATCATCAAAACGCTGTTTTCTTGCCTGTACACCATCTTTCACTAAGCGTCGCATTACAAAATAAGAAACGCCTGTGAGATCTGCTGCCTCTTTTATAACACTGGATGTAGGTGCTGTTCCAGCTTTTTTTTACAAATTGTTATAAACATGGAAGCAAACACTTTTCGCTTCATTGCATAAGCGTTTTCCCTTTTCTTGTGGGGTGTTCAGTACTTCCTCGTTATCTTCAACCTCTTCGGATGGTAAAACGGCTGCACCGGGACGGTAAGAAGCGTCTTCCCATGGTCGAAACACGTTGAAAACTATTAAATGTGGAATATTAATATTATGGTAATATTATATTTATTTTGTAATACAGGGTAATATAGTTTTTAATGAGAACATTCCGCCACCGTGATCTACTAACCAGAATATTGAAACAATTCCCATACACAAATTAGTGTGTTTGTTTACAGCAATAAAAAGATAGTTTTTGATGTACTTTTAAGACATTCAAGTGGCTATAACTTGTTTAATTTAAATGGGACGTAATATTTTTAAACGTACCAGGAATTGTAGTTTTTAATTACCTGTCGAATGGTATTAGGGTATCCTATAGCTAATCCTTCTCGTTTTTACAGAATACGCAAAATTCTAATTTTTTGTATCATTTGGTATTTTATTAATAAAAGATCCAATGTAATTAGTTGCATGTTTTATTTAGAAATATATTATGATTTGAGATTAAAAGTACGACAATGGAGAATAACTTTACATGTTCAGAAACTTGAAATGTAATTTATAATCCAGCAAACTATAACAATATACATTAATGGTAATAAAGGTAATAAATTAAATGGTAAATAAGGCATATTATATTAGAGTATTTGTAAAACCAACATTTGTTATTATTAAAATTAAAAACGCGCAAATTGATAATATTATGATGTGACCCAAAACTAATTACCAAATAACATGTTTTCTTTTCACAACAAGTTTTTGTGGTGTTGTTACGTAATGTATTTAAATCCGTCCCTGTTTTTACTTAATTTTACCTGAACAGCACGTCCATTCGGTATGCCCTTTGGTGGAACGCCTCATTTCGACCCAGTAACCACATTACATTTGCATACGATTCCGGAGAGGGCATCTCGATTTATGCCAGCATCAACAAGAAGTGGATGTCATAACAGGTGCTAGGACTGGTCACAGACGCTCGGAGTTACTTTTTCCCGGTTTCCCGGGCTGTCTCGAGTATGTCCCTAAAAGGGCATACGAACATAGATTATCGACATTTTTGGTGTCATGGGCCCACGGTCTATAATCTGAGAAGCAAAAAAAGGAGAAAAAATATGTTTTCTTGATTCAGTGGTACTTGCGTGTCACTCTTGTCAACCCCACCCATGTCACGTTGTAATCTGTCACGCACTTAGGTTTCTGTATCTCTTTTCCCCTTTTATTTTTTGTAGTTTCCATCGCTTTTCTGTGAAATGATGTTAGCATATTTACTTCCCGTTTGTCCTTCCATTTTAGAGCCAGCAGTCTTTCCGTTAAAAAAAAAAACGGTTTCTCCCTTTTCTATTTTTTTTTTACAAATTTTGGCATCAAAAGGGGGTTGGCCAAGGACTCGAAGTTGGCCATGATAAGTCAAAGGAAGGAAAAGTTCTATGTCTTGCCAACACTTTAGAGTGTTGGCAAGACAGAAGTTTTCCTTCCTTTGAAATTTTGACATGTACATTCTATTGGTCCTTACTGTACCACAACAGTTCAATTTTCTATCGAACAGGGCATCGAATAACAATGGACTTGAATAACTGTAAACAACTTATGTCCTTTATTTCAATAAGGCTCTGTCAATGTCATAACTGTATTACCAGAAATTCCAAGTTTATCTATCATCTACCATTTTTATTTCACTTGAGGCGCCAGTATAAATGATAAAGTCTAAAACAAACCCTGTTTCGCAGTCAACCATTGTAAAAATTTTTATTCCAAATCTATGTCGCTTGGAAGGAATAAACTGCCGAAAAGACAGTCTTCCTTTGAAAAGCAACAAACTTTCGTCAATGACTGTCAAACTTTTCGAAAGGATATAGACAGTCTTTGAAGGCTTTTTGAAAATGGTCAACTACAATTCTGCTTTTATATAGCCTATCTTCTTGATTTATAAGGTAGTGGAGGCAAATATGGCCCACCTTAATGTAATTTTTATTTTTAATTAAACCCGAAACATTTTACGGCACTTGTTTTTGCCAACATAATTGGTAATTATGTGGCTGGCATACCTACATCATTTATCTTGGTCAGAAATGATTTGTAATAGATTTATGTGTCAAAATTCGTGGCACCGCACTTGGGCCATATTACCAGTAAGGTCGGATTATATGGCCCACAGTAAAAAATTCTTATACTTATTTAGAAAGAATGACGAAGTTTTATTTTTGTATAGTTGTTTTAACAAAATCAGAAACAAAAACATTTATTAAAAGCTCAAAAAATGATATCAAAAATAAAAAAAAATCATAAAAAATAGTCAGCACTTAAAATCTTCACCATCGTCTGGCTCGACGCCAACGCATGCCTCATGGAACCATATAAAACATTTTACGCACATTCGCATGTCCAGTTGGTCTTCTGTATCACAAGCTCCACATAACCATGACTCCTGTGTAGTTTGTTTATTATCCGTGCACGAGAAGTTGATAGCAGAGCACCTAATTATACATTCAAAAGGGTGTCGGAAGCACTGTTGGGTGGTTCAAAAAAAGTAAAGACATTCGTAATCGTTTCTCCATATGCAGTGTGTGTTTGTATAATAACTTTCGGTTTGTCCTCCCTGTTGAGTCAGAAGCAGGTAGGAAGTACCCTTCGAATAGAATAGAAACCGAATGATAAAGCAAAGCAAAACGAAAACACTTTTTGGAGAGTGTCGCCCGATTGGGTATAAATGTGAATTTCTTATATAGTGCTTAAGACAATTTTATTTTAAACTGGATTAAATTTTATGCAACAATTTTTTAATTGGGTTAGACAAAATTTTCTTGCCATTTTCTTCAGGCTTAGAACTGACAGTTGAATAACTGGCATGGTTAAAATTTTGCCTAAAAGAAATTTGTCAATACTATTAATTAAAGCATAAATTAATATATACTAACAAAATAAGCGATAATACATAATTAATTAAATAAATTCACAAAAAACCAATTTGTCGCTGCACTACAACTACTAACTAATATACTACACAAGTGAATATCCCAAAGTCAACACCCCATCGCATTGAAACAAGGTTGTCGAAGGTTGATTTTTTTATTTAAAATGAGACATGTTTCGGGTCCCTTATACCCATCTTCAGTCAAACCCTGCCCAAAGAAAATAAAATCACAGTTGTCAAGACTGGAAAGGTAGTAGGACTTACCCGTCGGTCAAAAACATAAAATAAAGAATAATTACACAAAGGGACAAGACAGTTAAAATTGTATAAATAAAAATAATACAAACCACACTCCTCATGGGAGGGGTTGAGGGGTACTAAGTTCTAGAATCTAATCGAAATGTAAAATGTAACAAAAATATACCTTGTAAAAAATTAAATGTTTAAATATAATGGAAAAATCAGCCAACTATGTTCAAAAATATGACTTCAAGGTAAGGAATCTATGTGTGAAACAGATTAGTTGGTCTACTCTCTGCTAGATGTAGCAAATGAACAGTTGCGTGTTTACAAACAAATTAAAGAAACCGACTTAAGTAATCCCAATATCATCAGGTGATGTTGACTTAACTTATAATATTCACAAACGGTAAGCGTTATGGAAAAAACCACAAGAAGGGCTCTCAAAACCAAAAGAAGACAACAAATGCGGTTAGAATTGAGCCAAATGCGGGCCCGTGCACTTCAGATCTTCGAAGAAATTAGTGCAGCTCAGCGGAAGAGAATCATTAAGGTTATGAGGTCAGAGTCCTTCAATGCCTTGACTATCTCCAAGGATTCCAATAGATTCAATCGGGATCCCTTAACTTCAAAATGCAAAGCATCATATTCCAGGGTTGGAGGAAGAGGACGTGGATAGTGGTGCTGTTCAAGAACATGGCTAGCAAAAGAACTGGGAACGTTAGCCACAGGGTTGTTGACATTCTTTAGCACACACTTCCAGTGCCCTGTAACACGGGTGGAAAAACTTCTACCCGTCTGTCCTATGTATATAGCATGGCATAGAGAATATGGACATTTAATCCGATATACGCCAGATCGGTCATCAGCTGCCACTCTATCTTTGGAATTAACGAGGGAACCCAGATTGAATCTATTGGTGCGGAAGGAGTTATGTTAATTGGTGTTAATATCGTCAATGTAACGGAGTAAAGTTCTTTTTAGTTTCAGAGAAACTCTCCGTGATAAGGCAATGGGCAATATCTCTGAAGCGAAGGGGAAGACGTATGTGATGTGAGACCTTTGTTGGAAAATCTGCCTCGATAAGAATGGTATAATTTGTTGTAAACATTTAGTTTGTTAAATTTGTAAACGTGTGGTTAGCCGTTCTAGAAATTAAGAGATCCAAGAAGGGCACAACCATCATTCTCCATCTCCATGGTAAAACGTATAGAAGTATGTATGGTATTAACATGTTCGCTGCGTATCTTTTCGGATACGCAGCGAATGCATAACTACTTTCTCAGCGTGGCCCTTGCCACCCAGTTCATCTAGTTGGCCAGTGTATACAGTAAATCTCAAAATAAGTCCATTTGGTTCCGTCAACATATAGAGTTTTAGACCATATTTGTGTCTTTTGTTTGAAATGTATTGCCTAAATACCAGTCTGCCTCTCCATAAAACCATTATAGATTCGTCCAAGGAGAGGTTTTTACCTGGATAGTACAGTTCTCGCATTTTGTTATTGAAATAATCAATAAATGGACGAATTTTATATAAACGATCAGCAGGCTTAGGTTTAGGTTCATTTTTTCCGGATTTGGCGCAAAATGCAGACATCTTAAAATTAACAAAAATCTGTCTCGGCTCATATAATCGGAAATACATTTCAAATTGAACAAACGACTTGTCTTTCAATAATCTTGCAGTTTGTTAACTTTGATATTACCCATGTGATATACTAGTCCTAAAAATTTTAAAAATCATTTCGTATCAAATCCTTCCACTCAGATATCCTTGACTTTTCAGCACACTGCTTTGGCAAAAAAGGTTTTCCGCAAAGCTATTGCTTTCAGATATTATATCATAGGGCTTTGCATTACCTGGAAGATCGATAAGTAAGTTGATTTGTTTCAGTAAAAGGGAAAGTAGGCATATTTGAAGGATTATCCTGCCAAATTTCGTCAAGTGCCGCAGCTTCCTGTGTTCTATCGATGTTGTCATTCACTGGAACATCGTCTGCGAACAAGCGAAACGTTTCTTAGCATAATCTTATTATAACAACATAACCACAAATATTTTTTAGACACTACTTTTTGTCACTACCTATGAAAACACACAATACTCACCATCTTCAATTTCTTCTGTAGGGATTTCCTCATTCCTACCAGACATACTTTCTTGAAAATCAAGGTCAGAATCGGTGTCATATAAATGTTGTAACATCTCCTCTTCAGTAAGATTCTTAGGATTTTTAACGCTCAATTTGCGCTTTTTTAACCCGGCCTGCTTGATTGTTGTCTATTTCACTCATAATTAAACACAATTGAAAATTCTTGAAATCGCGAACGGCTTTGAAATTGACCTAGTAAACCTTTAAATATGTGCGGAACATACTGTGAGATCATATGTGAGATAATATTCGCAACAATCAGCAAAACGGCCCGCTTCGAAATAGTCGGCCTCGAGGCAGGTTTTATATTACTTTAAAGGAATATTTGGATTGTGAAGTACGGAAAGATGTTTTAGTTTTTAGCAAGACGTTGAATTGTTAACAAGATATGAACCGCTCCATGCTGTTGTATTGATAAGATTGAATAAATATCTTCCATAATCGAACACTGTCTTACAGATCAGAAGTGGGATTATACTCGCATCTTAAGCCCGCAGTAACGTGTTTTACGGATTTACATCATGTCGGAAAGTGCGGCCGTGTACGCCCGCAGGTGTGCCCCCGGAGCTGGCAGCTGAAGGCGCTCCCCCGAAGCTGGTAGCTGAGAGCGCTTCCCCGGAGCTGCAGTCCTCGACCCGCAAAAGGAACCGTTCCAAAAATGCACGTCATCGACGAAATCGCAAAAGTCAAGAAGCTAAGTCCAGACGACAACGAAGGTCTAGGTCAAGTTCGAATTCAACATCTTCAGCGTCATCGACGAGCTCCTCCGACGACGACAATCGAAAGAAGAGGAAAGTTAGTGAGAGAAGACGCCGTAGCCACAGTTTGAGTTTTGTCACTCAATTTAGCCATGGAGAGGAAAAGATGATCCCTGTTTTCGATCCGCAAAAAATGGAACAATCAGTAGAGGCTTGGGTTCGCCGTATTGATGAGTTAGTAGAGCTGTACAACTGGGACGACTTGACGGTAATCAAACTGGTTGCGAATAGATTAGTTGGTATGGAACGAAGGTGGTACGATTCTCATGATCAACTAGCAGTGAGTTGGAAGAAAATGAAAACGTTACTAATCAAACAATTTTCGAAACCATTACCGTTTGCTAAGCTTCTTCGAGAAGCTGCTTTGTACGAAACGCGCAGTTGACAGGACTTCAGTGAATACTGCTTTAATAAAATGGACAAACTAAAAGCTCTGAAGTTGAAGATTCCTGAAAGTTATTTAGTGGACGCAATAATAGGAGGAATTACCGACGAAAATATTGCGAGATCGGCGCGATCGTCGCGTTTCGCGGATACGAACGAGCTGTACGCGTATTTGAGCACGCTAGGATGTGTGCCGCAAACTATTAAACGTGATAGTGCAAGAAGAGTACCTAGTGAGCCCGTACCCCAATCAATGAATGCCGGCGAAACATCTAAAATGGAAATTCAGTGTTTCAACTGCAAAGGACCCCACCGTGCCAGAGATTGCCCCAAACCTATTCTAGAATGCTTTAACTGTAAAAGCCTTTGGCCATAAACAAAACAAATGTCCAGATAAGAATCCGCAAAAGTGATAACGTCAACGAAATTACAAGATCAACTAAAACAAGTGAAAATCCATAGACACTGAAAGTTGTGTTAAACGGGGAAAAAGTATAACTGTTTGGTGGACACCGGAAGTCTAAGTACCATTATTAGAAGGTCAACCCAGTGCAATGTTAAATGTTATCGGGGTAAATGACGATCAGATGATCTACGATTGCATCATCGGCCGGGACTTTATCGGCTTGCCGAACGTGATGTTATTCAAAATAGGAACAGACGTAATGGTGCGGCGGGAATTGAGAATGGACGGCGGACGCACCACCTCGCGAGAGTGAATGTTTTGAAATCCGAAACGACGATGAGGATAAAATAAACATCGGAAACATTACCTATGAACAGAAACTTGAGTGTAAAATCTGTTAAGCGAATTTGAAGACAGAATCGAGACATGTATGGTGGAATTAGGTAAAACTGACGCAGCAAAAATGGAAATTAGACTAATCACTACTGAAACAGTAGTATACAGACCATATCGATTACCTATCGTGGAAAAACAAATATTACGAGGGATAATTGAAGAGTCATTATCCAACAAATAAGAGAGTCGAATTCTGTTTATTCCAGCCCTGTATTACTCGTCAAGAAAAAGACTAGCGATGTCGGAATGTGTGTGGACTGCAGGCGCGCGAGTGCCCCTGCGGTCGGGGATAGGATGGCCTTCCCACTGGTGGACGAGCAACTGGATTTGTTGGGCAG
The DNA here is from genome assembly GCA_946251905.1 of Cryptocephalus moraei. Lineage (NCBI taxonomy): Eukaryota > Metazoa > Arthropoda > Insecta > Coleoptera > Chrysomelidae > Cryptocephalus > Cryptocephalus moraei. Next base: position 18,881,925 of record OX276459.1, read on the forward strand.
AGACGAGCGTGGCAGCGAATGTGGATTTTTCACTGCGCTTGGTCTGGCGTCGGGATCAAGTTTGTCAAGTGGTGCCTGTAGATGAGAACTCAACAGACGGGGCGGCGTTAGTGGCCCCAGATTCCCACTACGAATCTTTGAGAGTGCCGTTTGGTCTTTGTGGTGCACCGTCAGTGTTTCAGCGATTGATGAGGGCCGTGCTCGGACCACTGAGGGACAGAGTGGCGTTTCCACATATGGATGATGTAATTCCTTCAACAACTATTGACGACGGCTTGCGAAGACTGCGTTAGGTGCTGGGAAACGAAACAGCAAGAAGACGAAGCAATACTTCAACGAATATATGCTAAAGTACGGAAAAGTATACCGAAAATTGTCAGATGGTCGAAAGCGAAGGCGAGGTTGAGGTGAGCGTCCAGGTGGATATGTCGTCACGCTCAACGTCAAGGTGATTGTCGTCGATGTATACCTGGCTGGTGCGGAGTTACTGAGCAGGCAATCGGTGCTTCAGCAGGTGGCTGAAGCCGTGGAAGCCGACGAGATGACCAGATGACTCCGTATCATGGCTGTCGACGACGTGGTGATTCCTCGAGGCGGCCAGGCACGTGTACCGGTGGAAGTGGAAGGCGCCCCTCCAGGCGATGAGAGACCGTGTACTACAACTGTAACGATGGGGCCGACACTGCTTCAGGGCCAGGACAAGGCTAAGACCTGAGAATGGCGAACCCGGGATCACACCTTATCCGATGAGGGAAGGGTCGAGTGGTGACTCAGGTCGAGGCGTTGAGGCAATGATAACATCAGCCGAGGCCGATACTGTCTGCCTGATGTTGGAGTCAAGGCGCGCGGGACCAGGTGACGTAGTTAGTGAAAGGTATTCGAGACGTAGAGACGAGGACGATAACAACTGAGGCCGATACTGCCTACTTGTTATCTGAGTTGATACGTAGTTGCAAGTGAACGAGACGTAGAGACGAGGACGATAACAACTGAGGCCGATACTGCCTACTTGTTATCTGAGTTGATACGTAGTTGCAAGTGAACGAGACGTAGAGACGAGGACGACAACAACTGAGGCCGATACTGCCTACTTGTTGTCTGAGTTGATACGTAGTTGCACGTGAACAATAACAACTGAGGCCGATACTGTCTACCTACTTGTTATTTGGTTATTTGAATGGCCGATACTGCCTACTTACTTGTTATTTGGTTATTTGAGGGGCCGATACTGCCTACCCACTTGTTATTTGAGTATTTGAGAGGCCGATACTGCCTACCTGCTTGTTGTTTGGTTATTTAAGGGGCCGATACTGCCTACCCACTTGTTATTTGGGTATTTGAATGGCCGATACTGCCTACCTACTTGTTATTTGGTTATTTGAATGGCCGATACTGCCTACCTACTTGTTATTTGGTTATTTGAGAGGCCGATACTGCCTACCTACTTGTTATTTGGTTATTTGAAAGGCCGCTACTGCCTACTTGTTATTTGAATTTGTGCATGTAGTGATCGGCGATATGGGACAATCCGCCAAGTTCAGGATGGCCGAATGTGAGATCATATGTGAGATAATATTCGCAACAATCAGCAAAACGGCCCGCTTCGAAATAGTCGGCCTCGAGGCAGGTTTTATATTACTTTAAAGGAATATTTGGATTGTGAAGTACGGAAAGATGTTTTAGTTTTTAGCAAGACGTTGAATTGTTAACAAGATATGAACCGCTCCATGCTGTTGTATTGATAAGATTGAATAAATATCTTCCATAATCGAACACTGTCTTACAATACGAACAAACCACCTTCGTCGCATGTGGCCAAAATACAAACGCATTTGTTGTTTATACAGGGTGATTCAAAATTGAGTGCAAAGATTTTAAGGGCGTATTTACCAGCCAAAAATAATGTTTTATTTTCATATAATCGTATGTCCTAACTTGCTTCGTTTTCTAGATACAGGGTGTTAAATTTTTAAAAAAAAATCGGGATTTTATCAATTATTCAAAAACCTTTCAGTCGATTTAAATAAAATTTGGTAGGCTTATTTGTCGTCATAATGACGATGTCATAATGTCGTTCTTTGGTGGGAATAAAATAAATTTATTAATTCCAGTGGCGTCTCAGGGGGCTACTTACTTAATACTTATAGGTAAGATTATGGTACGCCACCGCTTTTTTAACAATTAAATTTTTTTTTAGATTAAGCCATCAATAATGTAACTTTCTTGCCTCTTAAGCTTTACTCGTATCTAGCTTTGTTTCCAAGAAAAAAAATCTGGGCCTGGCCCCGTTAAAACAAATAATAAATCCGAATCGATTATTGAGACTCGTTTAATTTGTTTAATTTATTTTTAAAATTTAACTTAGCCTAAGTAACAAATACATAGAAAAGCAGATTTTCATAACAAATGCTGGAAATAGCTGCCTCCTGCGGCGATACAACCTTCCATTCTTCGCCTCATGGACTGCCGAACGCGCTCGAAAATTCCGGGAGTGTTTCTGACTACCTCCAAGGCATGAAATATCCTTTTTTGTAGGATTTCAATGGAAGGAACTGGTCCTGCATCATAAACCAGGCTTTTAACATGGCCCCATAAGAAGAAATCCAACGGGGTACAGTCTGGGGAACGCGGTGGACAAGCCATTGGACCTGCTCGGCCGATCCAGCGTCTGAGGAATTCAAGGTCTATATATTCGCGGACAGTTATTCGAAAACAGTGGCGTATCTAGAACTCAAATATGAGGGGGGTAATGGTCAAACTATTTAGGATTAGAAAATAACAGAAATAGTAGGATTTTACAATAAAACTGAAAAGTATATTTACAAAAAAAGCTTATTCAACTTAATGGAGTTTATTACTCTAAGCTCTAAACAATATCAATAAACAAAAACAAAAAAAAATGTATATCCTATACTAATAACAGGCAAAGTAAAACAACACAATTTTTGACATTAATATACAAACATTAAAAGGAACAAACAAAAACAAAAAATTCATAAAACAAATTCTATTCGCCTATGTTTTTTATTAGCAAATCGATTTAGTACATCATCCACATTTATTTCAATATTTCTGTGGATAGACATAAGCGCTAAGTCAACCAATCTTTCCTGGACCATACTTGAGCGAAGCCAAGTCTTAAGACGCCGAAGGCAGGAGATGCTTCTTTCAGACGAGGCTACACTTACAGGTAGTGTGATCAAAATTTGTAGGCATTTTTTTTATTAAGGGAAAGATATTTATATCGCAAGACGAATACAAGCTAAGGTCATCTGTGTTTGTATTGTTTTTTTGAACGGTTTTCCAAATATCACACTCAGACTTGAATTTTATAGATATTAAATCTTTGTTTTGAATATTATCATATTTGCTAATATACTCTGCAACCACTTTAATCGACTGAGTGACTTCAATCTCTGCTTTTGAGTTAAAAATAGAAGGGAAAAATATTAAGTTCGTAAAGACTTAAAAGATTCTTTGTTAAAACTAAAATGAAAATCTTGTATAATACTATTCAACAATGGAATATACAGGTTAACTCTAAAATAGGATTGGTCATTATCTGCAGGTATATTGGGGCGATGAGTTTGTCTTTGGGTAACCCTTGGTCTAATAATTTCTAAATTTAAACTTCTATGAATGTTTAATACCAAAGTAAAAACTGTTCCAAAAGAGGTTTCCACATGTTCACGCTTCTCTTTTAAAACATTTATAATATTTTGTGTAAGTTTAGCTGCATATTGTTTATCAAGTAATGTTGTCTGCAATATTTTATTTAAATTTACGGTCAAAGCTAATACATCAGACAAAGAGCACAAAGAAACTATGAATACTGTGGAACATATGGCATTTTTTAAAGATTCCGCTTTGGAAGAAGCTTCCCGATCTTTCCAGTGAGAAATAATATCAAGAAGATATACAATGATTTGTATGCTACTTTGAAACTGAAGCACGTATTCGTGCCGATCAGTAGAAATATTTTTGTGTTATTAGGCTGGTTTTTGTCAGGAATGTTCTTTTATTCTATATCGATGTCATATATTTATCGGCAATCAACCACCGACACATGTAGCCATTAACTGGTAATAAATAGTTTCGCATAAAATTCACATTTTTTTCAGTGTAGACGTCAGACTAATTTCGCAGCGCGAGTGAAAGGGCGTTTAATTTCCACTTGTGCAATCATTCAGTAACGGTGTTTTGTGCTTCTTAAAAAAATTATGCAAATGAATGAAAAAAAAAACATATTTCAGAATTTTCAAATAACGTTAGTTAGTTTTGAATGTTTGAGGATCCCATAGAGGAAGTTGTAGGGGTTAAAAATCTTCATCCTAGAAGATATATTCGAGACGCTCAGAATCCTTTGGAATACTATTCGGAAGTGGAATTCACAAGAAGATGCAGGTTCAGCGAGGTGACAGCTAGGGATGCTTTACTACACATTATTGAGAGAAACCTGCTCAAATTAAACTATTACTTTTGATATCGCTGCAATATGTAAGATCTTCGTCTGAAGAAATCTTACCATCTGTCGTTGGAAGAATTCCGTTTGTCATTTCGGCGTTTGCATTATTGCCTCCTTCATCAGTCACGGCTCGCTCCGTCAATAAAGAAGGGGTAAAAGCTGCATCAGGTATTGCATCAGGATTTAGGGGAAACAATCCTGTACTGCTAAATCCGCTGATAATATTTCAGGTGTCATCACTTTGGCCAAACACGGGGTAAAATTATATTAAATCTGGGCTTGTTTAGGGTTAGTTGCGGATAAGTATCTCAATATTTTAGGAGCTCCTGGTCCCAATCTGCTTCGAAAAAGCGAAATACAGCCTTATCAAGCGACTGGAGTTTATGCGTTGTGTTTGATTTCAAAGAGAATAACGTGATGCCAAGAGGCTCAGCTGTTTCAGCAATAGTGAAATCTAGGTGACTTGAAGCTTCATCATACACAAGAAGCGTAGGTCCATTCGGTTTAAACTGAGCAAAATGTCTTAAAAAGTCACAGAATTGTTGTGTCGTCATAGATCCTTTAGGTGCCATTTTTACAAGGGATCCCTGAGGTAAATTGTCGCAAAATTCTGGCTTTAGACGTTTTCCCCGAAATATTATCATGGGCGGAATAGAGTTGCTCATAGCGTTGCAACAGCCCACAACTGACATTTTCCGCATGCTCAGGCGCAACTATATGAATCCTTTTTACTCCCTTTTCAGATATTAAGCGCTGTTCATGGTGTATGGTGAGGCGGCAGCCTTTCTCGTCCATATTAAAAATATTTTGAGGTTTATCTTTACTGTTCAATTTTGCCATAACTTCGGATATCTTCGTGAAATAATCAGACACAATGGCCTTGTTGAGTTTTTGAGCGAGTGCTGGGTTCAAAAGTTGCGCCTTGCGTACAGATAAGTCGGGATTTCTTTTTAGGAACAGAGAGGGCCAGTCCTTTCCAGCAAGCTGTTTTTCGACATTTAAATTTTTGGCAATGTGGTTTATATCGCAATATCGAAACATTTGATGTCAGGCAAGTTTGAAAGTAAGAGGCAACCCAATCTCACAGTAGCACTTAATTCGCCGAACAAAGTCTCTCTCTCTTGCTGAAGATTCAATATGCTTGGACGACCCAATTTCTTTTCGGACAAGCCCTGAACCAAATATAGGCGTAAAGTGCGCCTAGGTATTTTAAATCTATTGGGTGATCAAGAATGACTGTTTGAGTTGGCAACACTTTTTAGAGAATTTTTTACTTATCTGTTTGCAACACTACAACCGGATATGTTTATTTGACAAAAAAATTGACATAGCAATCAGCGATAAGATTATAGGTTATGTGAATAAAAATTAACGCTTAAAAAATGAAACTCGAAATACAGAACAATGATTTAATTAAACAGCTAAAGGTAATGCTGAAAATGCCCCCCGTTTTGGTCCAGACATAAATTAACTCTCCTTTTTAGGCTCTCGACGATATTCACCAGCATATTGGGGGTAATGTTTGCCACTTCCTAAACTATTGCCTCTTGCAGCTCTTCTTCAGTATGCAATATGTTCCTAAAGACATTGTCCTTCAAATGCCCAAATAACGAAGAATCTAATGGAGTGCGATCTGGTGACCTGCTTGGCCAAATGCCCTGACTAATTACTCTGTCGCCAAAATTCTCTCTTAAATATCCCATAGTAGCACGAGCCGTATGTGCCCTTGCAGAATCTTGTTGGAAATATCCAATTTAACGCTCTTCGTCTGTTCATTGGTTTATAAAAGGCCTCAAAAGGTGTTGGATATATCTCTCCGAATTGACGGTAAAATTAAAAAATATTGGCCCATATACCCGTGTCCTTGAGACTGCCAACCAAACACGAACTTTAACCGGGTGTAAATGTGTCTCTCTGATAGCGTAAGGATTTTCACCCGACCAAATTCTGTAATTTGGTTATTCACATAGCCGTTGAGATGAAACCAGGCTTTGTCGGAATAGAAGGTATTGTCAAGGATATCATTATTATTTAATATGTCATTGAACCAATTGCAAAATAAAACTCTCTGCGTGTGATCAGGAGGGGTTAATGACTGGACGATGGAAATTTTGTAAGGGTGGTACTTTAATTTCTTTTTAAGCACAGTGGAGCAACTTCCATATGTTAAGCCTGTAAAACCGTGAACTAGAACAACATGGAAAAGTGGAAGTCTTATGGATAAGAATGAAAATTGGTTGAATAGGAGGCATAAGGACCCAACCTGTTTGAAGGAAGAGCTTTCTTAAGGATTTGCGAGGACTTGTTTGCATTCGAGTTCTGATATCCTCGACAACTTCCTCGTTTAGAGTAGAAGGTCTACCAGTTGATTTTTGTTTGCTTACGCTCCCTGTGTTTAAATAACGTTCAACAACTCGCATGCAATGTTGCCGAAAGACAGCAAAAGTGACGAAAGTCTCCGGAAACATATCCTGAAATTGCTGATATGTCGCTTTGAGAGAATACTGCCAACCAGTAATTGGGTTATAAATCCCGCTTCGAAAGTACGCCATTCCAATGAAAATATGGTGTTGTAACGTGAAAATCATTTTAAATAAATAAATTTGAAAATAATAGAAAATTGAATTTGAAATAGCAAATGGCATCTGTCAATGACGCTGTCGGTGTCACCAACCGGATGTTACTCCAGTTGTACCATTTAAAAATGAAATTCAGTATTGCCAACTCAGTCATTCTTGATCACGTTGTAGTACAAACGTTTTTCTGAGATTGTCCTTTTCGGACAGCTGCTATGGCCTCTTCAAGTTGGGCTTGAGACCACCGTTTGCGCAAATTATTGCATAGTTTGCCCATTTCAAAACAAAAAACAAAAAAACGTTTATAATATTTTTTCCGTTGAGTAAGGTAATATGGCCCACTGGCGGGTTATATGGCCCAAGGGACATATAACGCGTTATTTTATTGGGCCATATCAACCGAAGTGACATGTTAACAACATAATAGATAAAAAACAATTACCGAGTTTCATTAACGAGTCAATATTTTGTTCAGAGATATTTAACAATATACTCTCACCTCTCTTAATACTGCAAACCATTCACTTTAGTCTTCAGTACAAAAACGACATCAACAAATTCACCGAAAAATTATTCGCGATAGTTGACGAAGGGGCCGACATCTATGGGCATATTTTAGAACTCGTATAGCGGTGAACAACAAATATTTGGTTATGTTCCCCCTCATGCGAATTTGAACTTTAATTGTTATTATTTATTGTTAGAAGTTTTATTGAAAAAATTAAACTTCTTTTATTACAAGTAATATTAAATAATCGTCAAAATGCAATCTGTTCATAAATCAGTGAAGACTATAAGTTTGTTCCAACCCGCACGATTACCGTCACGAAACCGTCACCGTCTTGCGCACTGCAAAAAAAGCGTTCCAACCGAGCGGTGACGATTCAATGAACGATCGCAAGAGCGTTTCAACCGAAGTTGTGAGCGTATGGCCGGAAACACACTTGGCGTTTTTTACCGATCGGATTTTTTACCGTCGCCGGTCTAAATTAATGTAACGTTTACACACTGGGCGGTAAGCATTCTTACCGACAGCACATCAGTCGATCACAGACTTGACACCATGCAATAAGTATCTATTTAATTGCCATTTTGTTATATTATAAATAGTGTTGTGTAAAACATGAACAGAGAACAATTTCTTGCATTATTGTTATTTCGTCGTCGATTGAAGAGGAAGCGAAAAAAGACTTATTCTGGTTCATCCGATTAATAAAAGGAGTGAGGAATTTGGAGCCTTCTACACTTTGTTTCCTGATTTAAGAAACGATGAAGAAAAGTTTTTCAATTATTTTAGGATGTCAATCTCGTTATTCGACGAACTGCACAACCTGCTGAAAAATCATATACAAAGGAAAGATACTAGACTGAGGAATTGTATTCAACCGGTTGAAATGCTGGCAGTTAGTTTAAGGTAAGTAAAATTGAGAGTTGGGAATTAATTCACCACACAATTTTTAGATTACAGTACCTTATATATTTGCACAGAATAACTTACAGTATTTTATTACATGTTTGATCATCATGAATTACATTTCAGCAAAATGAATAGTGTTCGTTGAAGACAATGGAGTTACTGAAGGGCTTCGAGATTGAACATTTTCATCCCTGATTCTTCTTCTTTCGGTTCCGTCTTCACCTTAGTGAAGGTTGGCAACGATCTCGGCGAAATGGGTCCGGTTTTGAGCAGCTCGGAATAAGGAATGTGAGTCTAGTCCGGTCCAGTCTCTTATGTTTTTCAACCACGAATGTTGGCGTCTTCCTATACTTCGCCTGCCTTCTATTTTGCCTTCCATTATTATTTTCAGCAGCTTCATTCTATCACTCCTGATTACTTGTCCCAAGTACGCGGTTTTTCTCTTCTTTATGTCGACAACTAAGTCTGTCCTCTCTCTGATTACTTGAGAATAATTTTCGTAATGCTGCGCAGCAAAACTTTTCTGCTGCGGTATGTTTGAAATTGACTGGAAAGTTGTGATTGGTGAGCAGGTCATTTGTTGTGCTGGAATTGGAGTACTTGTAAACTGCCGTGAATGTATGTTAGTTGTAAATGCTTGTTCGGCCATCTGGGGAACATTGAAGGGTTGAGTAAACTTAATATTTGATGGTTGATTGGACTGCTGGATCTGGGAAGTAGATTGATTGTATACATTATGGCTTTGAGGTATGAAGGGGTATATGTTTTTCATTTTCGAAACGACTTGAAGAAATTCCATTTGGCATTGAAGCCACTGATTGCCATCAAGCTTATCAAAAAAATAGGCAAGTGATGAAAAAAATAGGCAGGCGATGGAAAAAATAGACGTTTTTTTATTAATACAACATTTATATACTAACATTGATATCTGTTACTTTTATTTCTGACAAAAGGAAAATTAAGTGTAATAATTTATTAATCCTATTATTACTTATTTGATTATATTGCATATTATATCGTTTATAAAAAATTATTACAAAATTACAAAGAATCAAAAACATTCTGATTTATGCATACAATTAGGTGTTTTTCCAAATTTTCAGCTAAAAATGATTGTCTTTTATCGGCTAAAACATTTTTATAAGCAGAAAAACTACGTTCTACGCCAACCGACGTTACTAGAGCGAATTTTAAGTTAGATATTATGTCCGGTCTAATGTCTGATAGTTGATCCGAAAATTCACCGCACAAAACTTTTGATACTTCTACTAAAGTTTGAAAGCCCGTAATCTTTTTTAAAACTTCTTTAAATTTATGACAAATAATTAAACCGACTTTACCTTTAGCTGACTCAAGCATGTTTTCTAATTTCATGATTAAATTGATTGATTCTTCCAACGGAAGGCCCTGTGATTCTAGTTTAAGATAGTCGAGGTTAATAAAGCGTAATTGCTCTTAATATAGGCTAACTGTTGTGCAGTTTGCGAATTAGCTAGAACAGTTTTGCACTCTTTGATTGCATACGACGTTTCGTCGCCAAACATAAATATATCTAAATATATCTAATTTTATCTAAATCTATCTAATATTTTTTTAATATCTTCAAGATATTAAAAATAAAAAAGTGCAGCTTCCAGCCATGTCCCCCACCTTGTAATTACCGGCTTTGGTGGAAGTGGCACATTTGGTAAATGTTCTTTATAAACTTGTACCCTCATCTGAGCTTTAACAAACACATTTTTCCTATTACTAATTAAATTGTTTACTAGATGAAACTGATTTTCTAATTTCCTCTGCAACTCTGTTAACTCCGCGTGCTAAACAAGTACAGTGAATTAGATTGGAATAAAATACTTTTAAACCTTAGAAAACCTTTCAATCTTGACCAGTACGCTTCGACGACGTTGGTACAGACACCCGTGATAGGATCGGTGAAATTCCGAGAATGGTTCACCGTCTTATGTATGTAGGGGGAGGCTCCTCCTAATGTCGAAAGAGCCGTGTACGAGCGGAACTGATCTGTCCAAATTTATTATATTATTATTAATTTTAATTAATTAATTAATTATTATATTATATTATATTAAATTTATAATATGGACATTCTTTTTAATTCAGGATACTTAGTGTATAAATGAACATGAATCAGTGTTAGGTGATGCATTTCTGTGCCTCTCATCAGCTGTACTATTTCTCTACATAAGGATCTAATCAGACCATGATGAGGGCTCACAGCTAACGAATATAAGATTTTAAAACATTCTTTTCTTAATAGAAAATTAGCATTAAAAAAGGAATGCATATTCTGTAAATACGTTAAGGTTGGCTGGTTTTCAATCCAGATTTCACCCCATTCAGTGTTGCCCGTTACGACTGCAAAAGCTTTAATCCTGGCCTTAATCCACCCATCCATATTGCTGCTGTTAAGCTGTTTAACCATCAAATCGTTATAATGATGGCTTCTCTCAAAAACTAGAGATGGATGACCGTCAATATTAATATAATCAAATATAATTCCTGATGCTTTTAATGCCTTCTGGAGATCAGTATTTTCCATTATACTCTTATTGTCTGTATAAAGCAGCATTTGTCCTATGATAGCTCTCACAAATTTCTGACCTGTCATGTTGTCTGAAGTTATATCATCTACCCAGTAATCATCTGGTTCTACAGAGAACTCGTAAAAATGAGAAACGTGGTATAAAAGCATTCTTGTATAGGCTCCTGGGTATCGTCGCTCATCCTCCCCTAGATAGTATAATCTCATCGGTTTGATATCCACGCGTACAATGTGGTCCATCAGCACTATCGTCGTACGGTTAGGGAGGACATTGACGTACCCTCTCTTCGCCGTAGCATCGTAAATGCCGATGACCCACCGCAAACTACGTGCCCAGGGCCTCCCAACAGAAAAGATACGTCATCCCTCAGCAATTGCCAAGAGCAGATATCACGGAAAAACCGGACGTGCTGTATAGCACTAATATCTCACCAATATCTCAATAGCACTAAGCATCTAATATTTTTTTAATATCTTCAAGATATTAAAAATAAAAAAGTGCAGCTTCCAGCCATGTCCCCCACCTTGTAATTACCGGCTTTGGTGGAAGTGGCACATTTGGTAAATGTTCTTTATAAACTTGTACCCTCATCTGAGCTTTAACAAACACATTTTTCCTATTACTAATTAAATTGTTTACTAGATGAAACTGATTTTCTAATTTTCTCTGCAACTCTGTTAACTCCGCGTGCTAAACAAGTACAGTGAATTAGATTGGAATAAAATACTTTTAAACCTTAGAAAACCTTTCAATCTTGACCAGTACGCTTCGACGACGTTGGTACAGACACCCGTGATAGGATCGGTGAAATTCCGAGAATGGTTCACCGTCTTATGTATGTAGGGGGAGGCTCCTCCTAATGTCGAAAGAGCCGTGTACGAGCGGAACTGATCTGTCCAAATTTATTATATTATTATTAATTTTAATTAATTAATTAATTATTATATTATATTATATTAAATTTATAATATGGACATTCTTTTTAATTCAGGATACTTAGTGTATAAATGAACATGAATCAGTGTTAGGTGATGCATTTCTGTGCCTCTCATCAGCTGTACTATTTCTCTACATAAGGATCTAATCAGACCATGATGAGGGCTCACAGCTAACGAATATAAGATTTTAAAACATTCTTTTCTTAATAGAAAATTAGCATTAAAAAAGGAATGCATATTCTGTAAATACGTTAAGGTTGGCTGGTTTTCAATCCAGATTTCACCCCATTCAGTGTTGCCCGTTACGACTACAAAAGCTTTAATCCTGGCCTTAATCCACCCATCCATATTGCTGCTGTTAAGCTGTTTAACCATCAAATCGTTATAATGATGGCTTCTCTCAAAAACTAGAGATGGATGACCGTCAATATTAATATAATCAAATATAATTCCTGATGCTTTTAATGCCTTCTGGAGATCAGTATTTTCCATTATACTCTTATTGTCTGTATAAAGCAGCATTTGTCCTATGATAGCTCTCACAAATTTCTGACCTGTCATGTTGTCTGAAGTTATATCATCTACCCAGTAATCATCTGGTTCTACAGAGAACTCGTAAAAATGAGAAACGTGGTATAAAAGCATTCTTGTATAGGCTCCTGGGTATCGTCGCTCATCCTCCCCTAGATAGTATAATCTCATCGGTTTGATATCCACGCGTACAATGTGGTCCATCAGCACTATCGTCGTACGGTTAGGGAGGACATTGACGTACCCTCTCTTCGCCGTAGCATCGTAAATGCCGATGACCCACCGCAAACTACGTGCCCAGGGCCTCCCAACAGAAAAGATACGTCATCCCTCAGCAATTGCCAAGAGCAGATATCACGGAAAAACCGGACGTGCTGTATAGCAGAAACACGGGATATACTCCACAATTCTGCTATAGATCTGACCTTTACATTACCCAGCCACATCCATAAGATGGTGATCCACTTCCGAAATGGTACCTTTACACCTTCGAAAAACGTTCCCTTGGTGAGGTTATACTTGGTATCGCATGGACGGCAACGCCAGTAATGACTTAAGAACCTACGTTTTTCGGGGACTACTCTGCAGGGTCGTCGACACTGGCGTCTTAAACACCTCTTGGCCACGGGCAATAATCATCGGCGCTGTAGTTTGGCGACGATGTCCGCATCCGAAGAATTCTTCAGAGCGTCTAGTCCATCGCCGCCAACAAATAACGGTGGAAAAATAGCACCGGCCATAATGAACACACAAAAACCCACAGTAACAAGTTTACGATCGAAAATCGAAAGGCGAATTGAAATTCGTCAAAATATTTTGACAAATGACGTTAAAACAATTGAATTTCGCCTGAATAAGCATGAAAAAGTAATTGCCACACTCAGGTCGGTTTTTCTTTAGACGCTGCTTCTGTTGATAAAATTTTTGTTACTGTAAAGTTAAAGCATTTTGTGGCTGCGATATTTGCCACCGCTCGTAATTTGATAGAGAGGAGAATTAATTGGAGTTAAGGTAAAGGAATTTTCAGTCTGTGTAGAGGAATTTTTGTTTTCTGTTATTTTAATGGACAGGAAGTTATCAATGGCTTTTTCATTATTGTTAAAGAGTGTTTGTAGCTGTATAATTTCTGTTTTAATGTTACTTTTGACATTTTGGTGTTTTTGAATTAAATCGCTAAGTTTTCTTGGAATTTCTTTTGATCCTTTAAAGAGAGTTTGAATATTTTTATTATAGTTTATAGTTGGGGTAACCTCTTCTTCGTTATCCGAGATGTCGGGGGAGTGGGCCATTGTTTAGTTATTAATTTACTTACGGTTGGATTTCAGAGGAAAAAAAAAATAAAAAAGGATTTGTTTGGTTCCCACCGTGTGGGGACTCGCACCCTCTGGAGGCTAACTAGAGATCCTCCTTAGTAGTCACGCACTCGCGAAGAAACGAAAACTAGTGGGTTTTACGGCACTTTACCCCGATTGACACTTAATGTTAGATGTCACTTTCGCGAATGAAATAGTCATCATGGCTTCCTCACGTTTTTTCTTGAGCACTCCAATGTAGACGGTCTCCGACGTTCTTTGTAATCGCTGGGCACACACAGGAACTAGCACGATCCAGGAATTTCACGAAGAAATATCAAAATTATTAGAGCTGACTTTGAATGATGTTCGTCGTGAAATATACCTGGTATCTTTTATTAATGAATTTAACCTCTCATCCAAAAATGTGCTCACAGAGGAAGGGAGATCAAACTAAGGTCTCAACCCTTAATTATGGACTACCTGATAATCTATCATATCCCCTGTGAAGCCATCCCGGGTACATCAGTTCTAATATTGACAATTCATTACATGTGCTATATTTGGAGGTTAGAATTCCTAGATTACCTGTTCTTTACATAGTCCACACAATCCTAACTAAGATAAGTTCGATCTTGTATCACAACCTAATCTCCCGGAGCATTATCTGACGTTATTCGTGTTTAAGCTAGTTCCCTAACATAACCTCCCATGAACCAGAAATATGTTCACGAAGGAAGGGAGATGAAACTAATGGCTCAACCCTTAATTAGGGACAACATGATACTCTACCCTATCCCTTACGACACCAGTCCTGTTACACCGGCCCTATGTCTGGTATTTAGTTACATGTGGCCTATTGGAGGTTATAATTTACATTTACATTCGCTACCTGACTCCTGTTGGCCTTAGGGACAAACGAGCTATGTCAACATGTTATTCTGGCTCCCGGGGAGGTGAATTGCATAAAATGTGTGAATATAAAGTTGAGTTGCTAAGTAAAGAGTTAAGTTGGTTGCATATCAAAGGATCTTGAATAATTTTTAATCATCTGGCTACAGTTGTCGATTCATGTCTCTTCTCAAAAAAATAACGTTACATGTTCCTTCAACTGTAGTCACTGACGAAGGTACTGGTGGAGCACTTAGTTCTTCAATGTCTTTGTCTTCATCTCCATTGTTATAACTTTCTTTTGTTTCTCTTTCCTCGTATATTTTTCGCAGAAACTGTAGCTCATCGTTAAATATGTACTTTTTTTTCTTGGAGGCCTGAGAACCACTTGCTTTTGATCCTTTATATTTCTTTTGTGATTTTATAAAAGCATCACGTAAGAGTTTCCACCTTTTCCTGACTTCTTTACCAGAAAATAATATATTTGTAAGGAAGTAAATTGAATAAGTACAACTTGTTAACTATAATCAATGTGTTTCATTGACACTTAAATATTTATTTTTATTTTTAGGTATTTGGCCAGTGGATGCACTTTTACCGACCTCCATTATTCCTACAGAATTGGAATATCTACAGCAAGATTGATTGCTAAAGAGGTCTGTCAAGCTCTGTGACTAGTTTTGCAAAGTAAGTGCATACCACCTCCCACTAAAGAAACCTGGGAGAAATTAGCAAAGGGATTTGAACCAATAGCAAATTTCCCTCATTGTATAGGTGCGATAGATGGAAAGCACATCCGTCTCGTGTGTCCAGCGGGAAGTGGCTCTATGTTCTTCGAATATAAAGATTATTATTCAATTGTGTTAATGGCTATCGCAGACAGTTCGTACGCTGGTACTCACTTGACTATTGAAAAGAGGCTATTTAACTACAGGCTGTGTAGAGGAAGAAGGTATACTCGGGTCGTTTTCGGATGGCGAAGTTGCCAATAATTTATCGAACAAGGACGAAAATATCTCTTGTCCTTTTCAACTCGTACCACAGAATAAAAACAATCGGAACGCACACTCGACAATGCCGCCTTTGATCTTTGTCAGCCAACGGCAGCCATGTTTTAAGAGGAGAATATCTGGCCCGTATGTGTAAAATGTGAGGCCGAGCGTCAGGTCCGGATTTGCGCAAGTTATAATGGTCAATAAAAACAGAATCGTAGGTACTGTAAAAAATATTTTATTCGTGACGCCAAATAATTAGTTTGT
Organism: Cryptocephalus moraei; assembly: GCA_946251905.1. NCBI lineage: Eukaryota > Metazoa > Arthropoda > Insecta > Coleoptera > Chrysomelidae > Cryptocephalus > Cryptocephalus moraei. The sequence continues at coordinate 18,897,855 of OX276459.1, forward strand.
TCTTATTTGGACATTTCAAATTTCTATTAATACGTTTTAAGGTATAAAATATTCAGAATCTAAAATATAATTTAGTAAGGTGAGAGTGCGGAAAATTGTTGCAAGGATGTTGAAAGTAAATGTTTTCACTTAACTATATAAATTCTTTCAAAATATTCGGATATATGCTAAGCTGTTCAAAGTGGCTTTGGAAAGCAATGTGTAGTTTTGAAATATATGATATAAAATTATCATCTGACATCATTAGGTTTCCAAAAGTACTCATTTCCGCATTTTCATATGCTTTAAAGTAACAAAACAACGTTCTGTCGTCTAAATCTTTGACAGAGTTAGCATAGTTAGTCCAGGGCATTTAGATCAAAATCGAACGAAATAATGAAATTTTGAAGCTAGCAGATATCGAGATGCGGTTTTCTGCATTGTGTTCAGAAAGCTCCCAGGAAAAAGTCTATGTCGTGTGGTTATGCCATTTTTCGAAAAATGCATTCTGGTGCATTAAATGCATTTTGCAATTGCATAATTACTTGCAATATTATAAGAACAACTGGAAACTCAGATAAATCGCTCGAAAATCGTTTTCGGGGGTTTTCGGGGATGCAGAATTCAATTCTGGCATTACAATTACCCGGGGGCGCTCGGGGGTGGCTTTGTGGGGGTGTCCGGGGGGTGATTGTGGGGAAATTGCATTGTCTATGAAGTAAGGAGTAACGATTTTCGAGCGATTTTCATGGACGATGCAATTTCCCCCCCAATCACAATGCAGAAAACCGCATCTTGATATTTACTGGCTTTAAAAATTTCCGATTCATTTCCTAACTTCCCTGGACTAAGTCTACGCTGTTATCTACTGAATTCTCCTCTGAAAATATGGCCACTGCATCGGCGCGACTTGGATGCGCGTACTTTTCCCGCGCTCAGGAGTTGACATTCTGATTGTTTTTATTCTGTGCTCGTACCTCAACATAGGAGCGTTCAGCCTTCGAGCTTTGCACCCTCCCTCCTAACTCGTTACCTCTCTCTTTAAGCAGCCTGTCAAAGTGGATGGGAAAGAGACAGGTAGTAAGACGTAGGGGGCGGTAACATTATATAGACAACAAGTTTTTATTCGAAATACCGCCTATTTTATTGCCATAACATCTTGTGTATAAGAATGAAACGGAAAATACAGAGTAGGTCTTTCACTCGGTAGTCACAGAGACGGCTTAACATTACTAAATTGAATATTTGATGAATCGAATAAATCCTGATAAATAGAATGTATGTACCTAATTGATTTTGTAAAATTAAAAATATATAAAAGGTCCGATATAAAAGAAAACAGTAGGTATTTCTGTGAACATTAAAATTTACATGAGACAAAAAACAAATCAGAAAACTAAGCAAAAAGCAGCAAAATGCAAAACTACTACACAATATATAGTATTTCAGTATGTATTACATATTTACATGTTACATCATATATATATATATATATATATATATATATATACGGAGCTTTCCTATCGAAACGCTTGGTGCGAAACCAACAAGAGCAAGAGAGAAACCAGCAGTAGTTCGTTAGCGTGACAGAGAGAGAAGTTTTGCAACTTTGCCGGACGAGCACGCAGTCCAAGTCAACGCGTGTATCGCTTCACACTTTCGGATGTGTGTGGTACAGTGTGCGGAGCGGATGACTGTAATGTTCCGCGAGCTAGCAACATCGCAAAAGGTCGTTCTCTGTTTCGCTAACGAGAAATATATGGCCTTTCTCTCGCACTTATGTTGATCCCACCGTGCGACTCTTTAGAAACTGTCTGTATATATATGGTACGTTCCACGCCGAATTTAGATTTTTTTTTAGATTTGGCCCAAAATCAACTAAAACGGTCCTTTTGGGCCCCCGAAACTCCCCCTAAATTTTTAGGGCCCCAAGTGGAATAGAACTCAAGTTATGGACCATTGAAAATTGAAATTTTCAGGTTCGGCTCCAAAACCAAAAATTTTCAACCATCCATAACTTGTAAAAATACCCATTTTTATGAAAAAAGTTTTAAACAAAAGTTGTTTGCAATGCTTTAAACTTTCGGAAACTGCTAAAAAAAAGTTCATCCGACGTGGTTCACTATTGACGAGTCTTGGCGCCATTAGTCGTCAGGCCGCAAAAAAAAAACATTATCAGCTTTCCTGACCAAAAAAATCAGGAGCGTAGCTGGATTCGATACGAAACTTTTCAGCCCAAACAAAAGTTAGCCAGACCTAAGGGTTCCGAGAAAAAAAATGGTTTTCAGGTTCAGCTTCAAAACCAAAAATTTTCAACCATCCATAATTTTTAAAAATACCCATTTTTATGAAAAAAGTTTAAAACAAAAGTTGTTTAGAATGCTTTAATCTTTTGGAAACGGCTAAAAAAAAGTTCATCCAGCACGGTTCACTGTTGACGGGTCTGGGCGGCGTTATTCCTCAGGCCGCCAAAAAAAAAACCATATTCAGCGTTCCTGACCAAAAAAATCAGGAACGTAGGTGGATCCGATACAAAACTTTTGAGCCCACACAGAAGTTCGCCAGACCTAAGGGCTGGTCCCAAATTTGAAGATTTGTGTTGAAAATTCAAATTTCCTGAACAATTCTTGTGGAAAGTTGCTTCAACGTTGTCTTCAACCGTTGTGGACCTTCAAAAACATCAACAAGAGCAACAATTTGGGTGAGAGTCGCTTCTTGGATAAAAAATATGCGTCAAGCGAAGTCGTCTGGGCTCAAAATTCAAGTATTTTGAGGAATTTTGAGTTTTTGAGCCGCCGGGGACTTGGATAGTGCTCTATTTATATGAAAATAGCATGCCAACCTTAGTGATGTTGATCCCCAGTCAACTTCTAGAAAAAATGTCGCTCATGGTTTATATTGACTGGCAAACAGTGGATTTCTGGGGGCTCAATGGAATTTTTTTGATATCAAGGGATTCTTGCCGGATTTTACAATTTTTTTTCTCGGAGCCCTTAGGTCTGGCTAACTTTTGTTTGGGCTGAAAAGTTTCGTATCGAATCCAGCTACGCTCCTGATTTTTTTGGTCAGGAAAGCTGATAATGTTTTTTTTTGGCGGCCTGACGACTAATGGCGCCAAGACTCGTCAATAGTGAACCACGTCGGATGAACTTTTTTTTAGCAGTTTCCGAAAGTTTAAAGCATTGCAAACAACTTTTGTTTAAAACTTTTTTCATAAAAATGGGTATTTTTACAAGTCATGGATGGTTGAAAATTTTTGGTTTTGGAGTTGAACCTGAAAACCATTTTTTTTCTCAGAGCCCTTAGGTCTGGCTAACTTTTGTTTGGGCTGAAAAGTTTTGTATCGAATCCAACTACGCTCCTGATTTTTTTGGTCAGGAAAGCTGATAATGTTTTTTTTTGGCGGCCTGACGACTAATGGCGCCAAGACTCGTCAATAGTGAACCATGTCGGATGAACTTTTTTTTAGCAGTTTCCGAAAGTTTAAAGCATTGCAAACAACTTTTGTTTAAAACTTTTTTCATAAAAATGGGTATTTTTACATGTTATGGATGGTTGAAAATTTTTGGCTTTGGAGCCGAACCTGAAAATTTCAATTTTCAATTGTCCATAACTTGAGTTCTATTCCACTTGGGGCCCTAAAAATTTAGGGGGAGTTTCGGGGGCCCAAAAGGACCGTTTTAGTTGATTTTGAGCCAAATCTAAAAAAAAAATCTAAATTCGGCGTGGAACGTACCATATATATATATATATATATATATATATATATATATATATATATATATATATATATATATAGTAAAGATTTACCAATATTATGAAAGTTAACATTTAAATTAAATTTACAAAAGACCAAAAATAATTTACAAAACTAGGCGCAAACTATCTCTATTAATCTATATCTGAGTCGAATTCAGATGAACTCGTATCAGAGTCGTCGTTCAAATTAATAGTAATGGGCTCTATGTCGATATCAAATTGACTTTCAAATTGCCAGTATTCTTTTATTATGTGTTCTGTGTGTCTAATGAAGTTTTGCCAATCTTTTTCCGTTACTTGCGACAATGCATCATGACACACATTTTTTATAGTGGTATCATCGTGAATTTGTTTGCTGACGATGTTTTTTTGTAGAATATTGTTTACACTGAGCCCAAACCAACTCTATGGCATTAAACATACGGTGGAAGTCTTAAAACCGAATGACCTGCTTTCTGAATGTGCAAATCGACAGCATAAGGCAAACTGGATTTATAATTCTGGAGCAGGGGTAATAACTCGCACTTTTTGGCATGAACGGGAAAATTAATGTTTTTTATTGCGCAACCAATCAATAATTTCTTCCTTTTTGGCGTTTTTATATGGGACGGTTTTACTTAATCGTGAGTGATATCGAGCATTGTCCATTACTATTAATGATGGTTCTTGCAAACTTGGCAGAAGTTTTGCAATTAATCATTTTTCAAAAAGATTCCCAGTCATATTGTCGTGGTAATCGGCACTTTTATTTTTAGTTGAAAATATTAGTTCTGCTCCCGGTATAAATTCATTTTTATTTCCAGCATGGATAGTTATAAACCTTTTGCCACTGTTTACCTGTTTTCTAAGTACAGATTGTGAATTTGCGTCATGCCAAGTCTTTATGTCATTTCCATGTTGGAAATCCCAGGTTTCGTCAAGAAACACAACATCTAGTGGAGAATTGTTTAACATATTCTCGATATATTGAGATATATATAGGATAAACTTATCACGCAACTCTTTACAAATTATTTCTCTGTTAAGATATTTTTTTGTAGAAATCATATTACGGATTATCAATATTACGGATTTCAGATTTTTGTCCTTCCGTAATGTCCCGCGTTTTAGGAGCCTTCCTCTTTGGCACTGGCTGAGATAAAAAACCAATTCGTAAAAAATCTAATTAAAATGTTGTTAAACCAAACTCACCTATTGTCTCAATCCTTCGACTCCTTGGCTTCTTATTCTCGACAACGTTCTCTCGCTGATTTTTAATGCCTCTGATGCACATTTAATTACCAAAATGTAATCTTTACTGTTTTCTTTTTTGTTCTGGAAATATTCCAGCACATTTAAAATTAACCGTCGACTTTGCGAATTAAAAACTTCACGCTGCATTTTACTAGTTTGGCACCGAAAGGCAGAATGTTCAAACTAAACTGGCTACAATGCTACTTTGCCTTTTATATCCACCCACTTCTTAAAATCTACCATTCTTAAATACATTTTATCTGGTTCATTTAACAGACATAATGCTAATCCCTGATTCCCTAGGGCTGTGGCGCAATTTCGCACTAGGACCGATCACTTCGTAAAGTGGAGTGATGATGAATTCCACGCCCGATTCCGCTTCTGCAAAGCAACAGTTCAGATGCTGATTGAGACGGTTCGAGAGAACATAACATGTTTAAGGCATGAGTAAGTTTCTATTATATGTATATTGTCAACAATCGACATGAAATGTAACTAGGTATTCTAATGTATCTATCTGGAGAGTTCCTCCAATTTTCTACGGTACATGAGTAACTGTGTTACTATTGTTGTAGGAATTCATCCTTGACTGCCGATGAAAAAATGTTAGTAACATTACGGTACTTGGCCACTGGATCCATTTTGCAAATGTTGGGCTACTTCAGTGGCATTGACAAATCCACGACAAGTCGTGCTAAACTGCTTGGCCAGGCTGCGACCTCAATTTATAAAGTTACCCAATACACTGGAAGACATAGCAACACTGAAGAGAGGGTTCTTCCAGTCAAGCGGATTCCCCAAATGCATTGGCGCCATTGTCTGCACACATATTAAAATCCAATCACCTGGGGGAGAAAACGCCGAAATATTCCATAACAGGAAGGTTTTCTTTTCCTATAATGTTCAAGTAGTGTGCAGTCACGATTTAAAAATCTTGGACATTGTTTGCCGTTGGCCTGGATCAGCACATGATACGACCATCTTCACCAACTCAAGGATTCGAGCCTTAATGGAAGACGGGCACTTTGGTGACAGCGTTCTAGTTGGAGATGGTGGTTACGCCATAAAACCGTACTTGTTGACACCATTGCGTGAACCTGCAACTCCTAACGAACAGAGATATAATAGTGCACAAACAAAAGCACGTCATGCAGTAGAACGCTGCTTTGGGGTGCTCAAAAAGCGGTTTCCAGTTTTGGCAACTGGCAAGCCGTTTGAAAGTGGAAAAGGTGGAAGCCATTGTTGTAACTTGTGCTGTCCTGCACAATATTGCTATGGAACGTGGGGAACCGGAAGCACCCATCGATGCCGAAGTTGAGGAGGCAATTGCTGAAGCTGAGCAATTGAATCTATGGGTGCAACCCGATGTCGCTCGTTTCAATGTGAACAGTGTCGTAAGACACAATTGAATTCATCAATTTTTTGGAGGTTGAAGAAGTACATTACTATATTCCCTTTGATCGAATTTGTCATTGCAATATTGTATTCAACATTTTTTTTATGTTAGCAATTCTATTTTTTTTTAAATTGTTAATTATAAATGAGGTGTTATAAATTTTAAAGGATTAGTCTTTTGCTTTATCTTTCCACAAAATTGTTGTTATTTCTTTCTTGGTACTAGTTTTTTACCAAATGTGGCATTTTTTATTGGAAATTGTGAAATAAAACAGAAACAAGACCTTATGAAATCATTTTTTACTTAATAACATATCTTTTTGAATTTGCAAAATTTCTAATTCTAGTTTTGTTTTTTCCGCCTTTGCCCTTAACTCTTCTTTGTGGAGCTCTTTCATCATCTCCAGCTCTAAGTTGTGTTTTTCGTCCCTGTGTCGCATTTTTTGTTGATGTTCTTCCTTCATGAATTTGAGTTGTTGGTGTACGGCTAGCCGCTTAGTTTCAACCCACTGTCCAAGTTTGCCCCGCAATGCTCCCGTTTCTGTAAGTTCACTTCGATTAGTAACTATTTTTTTCTGTCAATACATGCAATAATTACCTTTATACTTCTTTGTAAATCGAGGCGTTCCTGTTCGTAGAAGTTGCGGTGCTCCAGGATTGCCCTGCTCCTCTAACGAATGTGAAAAATATAGGGAACGTAAGTAAACAGAGAAAAGAAACTTCAGTAAATATTGAGTGACAAGGAAGATTTATCACGGCTTGCAATGTCGTCTCAAAACCGCCATCTCCCAAAATATAAGTATACTATTGTAACGTTTATTTTCTAATTTATTTACATTGATTGTACACTAATTTATTTAACACACTTAACTACTTGTACACTAGACTAGACACTACTTAATTTATTTGTACTGCTCCGCTTTCGGATCGTATGTCGCGTTCACGTCTGCTTCTCTACTTCTAATCATCTCCTCGATCACAAGCCCGCTTATATACAGACAGTTTCTAAAGAGTCGCACGGTGGGATCAACATAAGTGCGAGAGAAAGGCCATATATTTCTCGTTAGCGAAACAGAGAACGACCTTTTGCGATGTTGCTAGCTCGCGGAACATTACAGTCATCCGCTCCGCACGCTGTACCGCACACATCCGAAAGTGTGAAGCGATACACGCGTTGACTTGGACTGCGTGCTCGGCCGGCAACGTTGCAAAACTTCTCTATCTGTCACGCTAACGAACTACTGCTGGTTTCTCTCTTGCTCTTGTTGGTTTCGCACCAAGCGTTTCGATAGGAAAGCTCCGTATATACTCCTTGATTCTGATCTAGAACCTTCTCGTATACTCTCCAGTAGGTTCTAGATTGTTCTTTTAATAATGTTTACGTAGGAAATGTTCAGAAGGTCATAAATTACTTTTCGTAAACAACAATCCGGGAGAATTCATGGAGCTGTCTTTTAAGCGTCGCAGTAATTCCTTTGAAGCATCCCGCCGAGGTAAGACGGGAGTAAATACACTTCGCCCTGCGGCTGACATTTCGCGTTACACTATAATATAACAATATTTTTTTCTGTCAATACATGCAATAATTACCTTTACACTTCTTTGTACATTGAGGCGTTCCTGTGTGCAGAAGTTGTGATGGTCCAGGATTGTCCTGCTCCTCTAACGAATGTAAAGAATCTAGATAAAGTTAGTAAACAGAGAAAAGAAACTTCAGTAAATATTGAGAGACACGGAAGATTTATTAGGGCTTGCAATGTGGTCTGAAAACCGCCATCTCCCAAAGTATAAGTACAATGGAACGTTGACTAATATTAATTGTAGTGTATTGTGTTTGTTATAAACAAAAAAAAAAATGTGTTCACAGATGTTTTAAGTGGTGGGAACTAACAAATAGATAAACTAATCATATTGAAAAGTATACTAACCTGTCGGTACTTCGTCTGTTGAAGGGCCGGCATTTGTTGACGCCCCCGATGAACATTCCAACCCATCTGCAACCTCGATCATCAAGACTTCAGTTACAGCTAGAAATAGGTTATTCATAGACATACATTCATTGACATCTCCATCAAATTGCGATTGGAACCCGGTCATTTGGTCCCCAATAATTTCATGGATGGCCACATGAATTTCTCCATCTTCTATTGGGCGTGGTGGGCCACCACCTGTACCATACAAATATTTTTTTTGTTCAGCATATGTTTTTTTAGTTTTCTACTTAATATTTAGGTATTTGGTCCGGAGCATTGCTGGAGTTCTTTTCGCCTCTGTAGAAAGTGCGTTGAATTCATTGCACAATTGTGCCCATGCAATACATTTCATTTTGTTCGTTATTCCATCTGTTTTCTTTGATTCAATTTGTTTGACAAACTTGCTTGCCAGGTGAATTAATAAGGACTCTTCGGCTTTTGAAAAATTTGGAGTTCTTTTACCAATGTCTTCCATGTCTTCTGAAATATTATAACATTCTATTTACATATGTTACAAGGTTTTCCATTGATTTCAATTCACCTGTGAAGTAGACAAAAGGGTTCACAGTAAATAAACCAAGAAAAACAAAAAACAAACAATAAAGAAGAACGAAAACATACAAACAACAAAGAAGAACGAAAACATACAAACAATCACAAACAATGGAACGGCATAGGACGGGTGATTGGTAGTGTTTGTCATTCATAGGAACATGAAGAATACAGCTGGCGGTGCCGGCAACAATGTGGAACCCCGAATCGATCGAACCGAGTTCAGACACCGCTGCTACAACGCATCGGAAAGATGATCCGAGTTTCATTTTAACCCAGGTTTCACTGACCCGAGTTCCAAACCGAGGTTACACTCGGTTGCTACAACGCACCCTTAGTTACTCGGGCCACCATTTCGGGGGAAACGGTAAAAAAAACCGACGGTAGTAGAGGTAGTCGGCGGCTGGTTTGCTACCGTCGTCGTTAAATAATCCGATCGTCCATTTTACCGCCCAATGTGTAGGTCGCAATACCATCACACGCACCACTACAGGTAGAGCGGCGACGGTAAAAAATCCGATCGGTAAAAAACGCCAAGTGTGTTCCCGGCCTTTTGGAATCGGTTTTCGTACGATCATTTCGGTTCTCGGCTAAGGCTGCGGTTACAGTGGATAAGAATTCGTACGAAAATTTATTCGTACGAATTCTTGAAAAATTTATTCGTACGGATGCGTACGAACAGAGTGATTATATTGGACGCGAAAAGTAGTATAGATGCATGCGGTAGTTTGTGCTGAAGTGCAACGGATCCAGTTATTGAATCTTACTTATTGGAAACACCTTTAATAAAACTTCTTTTACTGGAAAACAGAAGACGGTTTTGGGTAGACGATTATTTTTGATCTAGAACGAAAAACGGGGAATTTGGAAGATCATATGAAGAGCTCAGAAAAAATGATGACAAATTTTTCGAATATGTTAGAATGACACGATCTACATTTGATTATATATTGAAAGCTGTTGAAAGCAAATTTCGTAAATACTGTAACTTTCGAGAATGTATTTCACCAGAAGAAAAACTGATTGTAACATTACGGTAAGCAAAATAACTTTCTGATAAACAAAGATTTATTACCCAGTTAGTAATACAAAATATGTGAATACTTATCAGTGGTTAGGTTGAAACTGAGAAAAATATTGTGTTGCCGTTTGTAAAGGATTTTCTTGTGTAGAATCCATATTGCACTGCAGTGTATTCCTTGTCGAGTCATTTATTAATTGGAAGGATTCATCTGAGAAATCGGTCGAAGTACAAGTATATGCTGGTGAAGGTGTTGGAGCTGGCGTACACTGACGTGTTGTTTGTGGAAGCACTTGCTCAGGAATATATTGGTTTTGAGATACTTCGAGATGCTTCATATTCATGCATAAGTAGTTCCTGAAACTTTGTTCGAATAAATAATTTCCTGTGAATTGGTAGTTGTTTAAGATATGGAACAAGGCTTAGAGCGAAATAGTGATCATCATGGTGTTGCTGTTGAGACCCTTTCTGTAAATGGCTCAATTTTTTCTCCTCTATAGCCAGTAATTTCTGCATTGTGGTATCTCTAGCAGTTTTAATTGTTTTTGAAGGAGTACTATTATGTTGTGAATCGGTTTCAAATAGAGGCCGTTTACTGCTCCGGGGCTGTGTAGCCAAATGATATTTATTTTCGATTTCTAAATTCGTTTCTGTGTTTCTTTTCAATTGTTCGTTATTATGGATGTCAGCTACTTCTTGTACAAGTTATCACACTTATCAGATCTTTTGCAAACTTTTCCTCAAAAGGCACCTTTATTTCCAAGTATGACTTGGAAAAACTCGAATAAATAATGAAAGAAGTTTCCTTTACATTGAGGAGAGCTATTCCTAATTGTATTTGTCCATAGTAGGCATGTTTTCTTTTTAATTTTATTGTGCCGTCTTCCAACTCCATATAAGTGCAAGCCTGCAAAAAGTGGCTGGAACGCTGTGTTTTTCCCAAAAAGGTAATAATTTGATGAAAATTTCCTATTAAGTCAAGTTTATATTTTTTATTACCAGAAAAAGGACATTTAATTTCTATTAACTTAGTGGGTAATCCATTTTCAAAGACAACCCCATCAGGAGAAAATCCAAGCCAAGGCAATGACGCATACTACCAATCCCGAGGTAACTACATCACAATAATTGTTGTTTTTTCTGTATGACTCTAAAGCTTCGTTTTCATATTTTTTTCCCATGTTCTGTGAACCTATTTGTAAAAGCTTGTAAAAAAATATTCTTCCGGCTTTTGACTCCCAGTCTTCGGCTTTACTAAATGTGTAAATCGAATAACAGGTTGACCCTAAAATTTTAACAGAAATAATATTAGGAATTGGTAGACAAACATTGATTAAAGCATTACTGTACCTGTTATTCTTAATTGTCTTTCTTTTGCCCACGATGGAGAACCTTGTTCAAAGTAAGCTACTTCAAAAACATTCCCATACGAGAGCCCATTAATTATGTTTTTGCAACAAGGCTTCAGTTCAAAGTTTTCTACCTTGATACTATCTTCCAATTGCTTCAAAAATTCTGAATCATCCATGTGTTGAAATATTTTGGAAATATTCCTAAAACATTTAATCAGTCATCATATTTTAACATCAAATACCAGTAAAATCAGAATGTAAGGGTACCTAAACCTAGGACAAAATAAAACCTACCTTTTTTGAATTCCAGACATTTCTAAATCAGATGGCTTATTCATATTAGTGGATGTTTCACCTGAAAACAATGGGTAATCGTAATTCATTTGTGAGATAAAAAAATTGAGCATACCCGTAGAAGGTACTACCAAATTTTGTGCATCTACTTCAGCAGTTTTGTTAACTACTTTGTCCTCCTCTAAAGACCTACTAATAAATTTTGTCAGGGCAGATTGACCAACACCTAAAATATTAAAAGACATTAAATAAATGAAATGGTTTTAAATATACAAAAAAATAGGCAATACTAGTTAGTACCCACCTGAAGACAGTAAAGCAAAGTTTGCATCATCTCGCTCTGGAGATGTATCGAAATGATATTTTTTTTGTTGGTTGGGTGGCAGAATTCCCTAAATGGCTTTGCCAGGTAGGTTTCTTGAACAGCCTTTTTCTCTTTGCTCCATTTCTGTTCCAAGCCAGTACAACTTACGAGCTCTAGCTGTTCATGCCTAGACCATATAAGAAAAAATAAACAATCGCTCATTTTATTATAGCATGCTAAATATTAAGAATGTAAAAATGAATTACCTGTAAATGTAAATCAGGATGGCTACAATATATTTGCAAAAACCAGACATGCCCGCTCTGCATGTACAAATACACCTCCACCGCTTAACATCTTCATACAAACTTAAAGTGACTTCATGGGGCGAAGATGTCAAGCTAGTTGTTTGTAAACACAAACTCCTAATGTTGTAGGATCCTTCTTCCAAACCACATAGGATAATGTGACCAGCTCTGAAAACAGCTTCACCTTCCTTAAGTGGTCTACTTCTTTCGCCAATATAATCCAATATATTAAAGATTGTCACTTCAACTTTCGCCATTGCACTGCACTGCACTGCACTGTCGCTCCCTTAAACACACGCTAAACACCTTTGTTGTTCACCGCTATAGCAGCCATTTTGATTTTTGAAGCGCCATCTGGTGACGCGCTGCGATCGCCAATAACAGCATGTGCATAATTCGACAGTCAGAATCTAACTAGCTGCTCCGTGCAAAAGCGTGTCGCCCAATGACCGCTCTTACGGTTATTGGTGGTAACGTATACAGGCAACTATCCAACGTTGACAGATCGTTGATAACTTATTTAGTTTTTGAGTTAGGAATTGTGGGCCATATTACCCGCTGTGCCATATTTGCCTTCACTACCTTATTATAAGGATCAGATAAATGCAAAAATCTCATATTACCCGTTGTGCCATATTTGCCTTCACTACCTTATTATAAGGATCAGAAAAATGCAAAAATCTCATAATAGTGAGGTATCTTTCACGCGACATCAGTTAGTCAGATATTGGTGTCTCTATTATGATGTCTTTTGACCAATAGTCCTTCACACTCTGTTTACGAACTTGCGGCATTAGAAGGCAAACTGCAGAAACACGTACATCTCATTAACTACAATTTCTTTGTGATTAAGTATCGCCATAGGAGCATCTTTGCTCACTAAAAATTCATAATACATATTAGACTGTCTTACAATATCTTCTACAAACTCCAACGATATGAAATTTTCGAATATTTCCAAGGGTGATGGATCTTCGGAAAGAGACTGAATTTTACAACCAGAACTAGTATCATCGAACGTGTGTAATTTTGGCTGTAAATTGGTTTCTTTCCAATGAAATGGTGATTTTACTTGTAATTTTCTTCGCTTCTTTGGCTGAGTCGACGTCGATGGCTGCTCGAAGTCACTTTCACTCTGTACTGCTATTGTCATTGGATTTTGTATTATGGCACATTTACACGGTACACTTTGGATGATCATCCTCGATGATTCATCCAAAGTGATTGCAAGGATGAAAATGAATATCGTTTACACAAATCATCAAAAGTGAATTGATCAGAATAGTTAAAAATGGCGCCGAATTTAGTTGTGCGAGCGGGTATTGGCATCATTTGTGTGTCTTGCAAATGAACTAAGAAATATGTTGGAAAAAAATAGAAATGGAAGAAAACGACGTTGGTGGGTTAGGGAGTGAATAAGACGACGTGATGAAATGGGAGCATCAATGAATTTATTGAAAGAATGGTGTGAAGAAGACCAAGGTACGTTCAGAGATCATCTAAGAATGTCTGAAGTGCAATTTGAACAGCTCCTGGCCAAAATCACACCGTTAATTAAAAAACAAGACACGACCATGAGGGAAAGTCTCACCCTAGACCGAAATTGCAAATTACACTTTGATATATTACAGCAGGAGATTGTTTCAGAACACTCGAGACTTTATACAGAGTACCTACCTGTTCCATTTCTAAATTTTTACCAGATGTATTGGCTGCTATTTATGAAGTACTTCAACATTATATTAAGGTAAGTACGAGAAAGAATACTAAAGAAAAGCCTACATGAAAAACCAGAAGGAACTTTTCCCTTTTAGCCCCTTTCAACAATTAAACACGATTGGAGTCCGTTGGAGGTATTTATTCGAAACTCCTACTATTCGACGTTTCGTCCCTATGATTTGGGACATTATCAAGACGACTATTGAACAAATAAACACAAAATTACATAGATGCAAAAAATCAATCCAAAAATAAAATAAGAGGAAGGTAAAGGTAACATTCTAAATTACGCACAGGTATGTGATAGTACAATATTAAGTAAAAAATATACATAAAAACTGATTTGATTTAACAGGTTAAAATTGCCTTAACTAAATATATCAATGATTATTATACATATATACCAATTAAAATTAACATTAAAAATGATTATAGTTACTTACGTTAACTCTATTTTAGGGTTCCTCTCTATTGAAATACAGACCAAACAGGAAAGGATAACAAGTTGAATTGTATCTCTTGTAACATTCAAAAAAGAGACCCTGTCGGATGTAAAGTCCTATGAGCTGTCACGTCAGGATATGAGAAAACTATTATATAAACCAAAAGTAATCCTGTTGGTTTAAAAACACAACATTCGTCAGCATTCTTATTGAACTGTTGGATTAATACAAAGCGTTTGTAGTAGGTGTACGTGAGATTAGAAGGAAAAAAAGGAAAAAAACCAGTGAGAATGGCCCCCGGAAGGGGTATGAACCTGCGCAACACTTGGGCAAGCGCGGGAAATTGAGTTTGTTTAAAAATTTATCGGGTTATAATAATCATTTGGGAGTGACACAGAATTTGCAAGCTGATTTTCGGGGGTCAAGGTGGGTTGCCTAGTTACTGGAAGAGTCTCGTCTTAATCATCTAATGGTTGTTAAGTTGCTATTTTTGGAACCGTTCGATTAATGCTGCATAGGTATTTGTAATCCCTTGGAAATCGGTCTGTCGATTAAGGGTGTTAGGAGTTGACAGGATGTAACATGACTCTAGGAATAATCTTTTGAACCAACTTTCGTGATGTAGAATCTCTACCTTGCTAAAATCAAACAGGTGGCCGGTGTTGATGGAATGTTCAACCGGCCCTGAATGCGCAATATTCCTTTGTAAAATGTTATTTTGCTGTTGTTGTAACCTTTTCTTAATATACTGTTTTGTTTCACCGATGTACGATTTATTGTCTTGTGAACATCCAAGACAGTTAACCTTGTATATGAGGTTATGAAGAAAATCTGGGTTATCCCTGTCCTTTAACGGGGTAAAGATACATTTTGTTGTCTGGAAAGCCGACCAAGCAGGTGAAATGTTCACTTGTAGTATTTTGATGCATTGTTAGAATATTGCAAAATGAAAAGGTAATTTTACGTATACCACAGGGGCGTGCGAGAGATCATCTTGTGTTTCATGGTCCGCCATCATGAATTTACTTTGCTGGAATGTTCGTGTCCTGTCGCGCATGGCTTTCTCTATAAAACGCTTGTGGTAAGAGTTGTTATTAAGGTTTTCTTAATGAGATCGAGATTAGACTCCCAAAAATCCCTGTCTGATAGTAATAAGGCTCTGTCAACCAGACAATTGATGGTAGCAACTTTGTATTTCTTAGGTTGAAAGGAGAAACAACCTGTAATGGAGTGTTCGTGTACAGAGAAACTACATCGAGTGAGATGAATTGGTGGTCGGTCAAAGAGGTGAAATCAAAGGATTTTAGGATCTTAACTAATTGAAAAGGGTCAGATAGTATTTGTGGTCTATTAGCACGGGGTTCCAAAATTCTATACATAAATTTAGCATGGTTATACACAGGGCTACCAATATTCGAAACAATAGGCCGTAGGGGGAAACCATCTTTGTGGGCTTTCACTAGTCCGTAAATTTTAGAGGGGACACCGTTGTGGCACCTCAATTTCAAAAATGTATTGTGATCTATGTGCTGGTTATCAAGAAGTGATCTTGCAAAAGAGTTATTTTGTTCCTGTATCATGGGGATCGGATTTTTCTTAAGTATTCTGTATGTAGTAGAGTCATTTTGCATAGTCATTAACTTCGAGTCATAGTCATCATGATACATTATAACAGAAATGTTTCCTTTATCGGCCCTTGTTAATATAAGATGTTTGTTAGATTTTAAGAAGTTCTTACATCGGGAGACATCAACTCTGATGTTATTATAGAAGATTTGTAATTCCTTTAAGGAATTATGGTGACTGAATCTGTACAGAAGTCTAATGATGTCACTTCTTGCTTTTTCTATACGTTTACCATGTAATGTGACGACGTCACCGTCTCGGTTGTACATAGCGAATTTACTGAAAGCGTGTTCAAGGGAGGAGATGAACTGAAACAAGGACTTGGAGCTGTTGTTTTTAGTAACAGGTAGAGAGAAATTTGGTCCTAAAGCCATTATGTAGGCGATGATGGAATCAACTTCTAAACTAGTTAAGTTTTTGAACCACCTATTTATGTTTCTGATGGCATTATCTTTGAATTTTGTGTAAAGGGTTGGGGACTTCCATAAGAGTGAATTTAATTTGTTGATGTTATTTTTCTTTATTGAGGTGAAGAGTCTTTCGTTTTTCAGATCTTCCAATCTTAGAAAGTTGTTGAGTTCAAAAGTACCTATGGTATGACACAATCTGTTAATTAAGTGGTTACGTTTGTTGATATAACATCTGTGGTCACTCTCACATTCATTGATTTCTTTGCTTAATAGTTGGTATTTTAGATCGAAAATGTATCTACTTTGTGGACTGTTGTGTAAGTTTAAGAAATCCACATGGAGATTAAGAAATGAAGGAAAAACGCCCTCGTCTTTGCATCTTCGCAAAAAACATAATTTGTTTTTGATTTTGGTTAAGGATGTTAAGATGTTACTCGATTTTTTCAGGTGTGACACGATGTTAAGGCCATATTTCATTCTCACAGATGAAAAATATGAACTATAGTTTTGTTGAACCATTATTGAGGTGTTACTTTTTTAAAATAGACAAGAGGAACGTTGGTAAGCACCCAACTAGAGAAATTCAATAAAATCTGAAAATTTCAGATTCCTAGAAGGTAACTTAAGTAAGATAGTAGTAAAAACATAAACAACTAAATATAAGAAATATAAAAAATTATAATAAAATTGGTTGTGGCTTAAATAATTTTAGAATTACATTTAACTTGATTCTTAAATGAAAATTGCTTGGTTGAAGAATACACTTAAAACGAGTAATGAACTTGGAATTGTTTTTTAAATTTTGTGTTATAGTTACAATCAGGAGAACGTTGGTATGGAGGTCCTCTTGTGGAGACGTTGTCCAGAAGGACGAAGAGGATCAGGTTGGTTCTCGGGGATTTGTAGACAAACCAGAAGGAATTTTTCCCTTTTAGCCCCTTTCAACAATGAAACACGATTGGAGTCCGTTCGTGTTTGAATGTGTCCTCAATAGATGTAAACGTTCTTCAGTCATATCTTTTTGTAGTTTCTCCTGACATACTAAAGCTCGATCGAGAGGCATATTCTTCATCTGAACAGCCAAACTTTTACAGAAATGGTCGAACTCATGTTTAGGAGCTGCATTTTGATTTTGTGCAGAAACTTCTGCTAATTTATCAATTGCTCTTTCAACACTTGAAAATCCAGAATAACGAGAACCACTGAAAGACTGAGTTTTCAGTTCAGAGTGCTCTTTTCTGCTCATTTTAGCTGGTTTTGGTTCATTGTCTTCTTCTGAATGGTTTACATATTTTGTAGGATACTGAACCATTGGGTAGTTCTGTGATAATCTCGTTTCCAATCTCTCTTTCTGCATTATTG